>OY282496.1:27880362-29080362 GCA_958295605.1 Ajuga chamaepitys | reverse complement strand
ATGAATATAAATTAAATTGGCCGAATTGTAAACGAAAATCAAAATTTTACGAAAAATCCATCAACTTGGTACACTAGTCTAAATCGAATAATGAAAGAAGGGTTGCCATCGTCCAATACATCAACTACACCATTTTCGTATATCCTGAAAGATAATATTGCTGTAAACATAATTTAAATTGTCTAAAACATTTAAATATAAAGTTAGTATTTGGATCTTGTATTTTTTAAAGAACAAAGGTCATGTTTGATATAAGCACAATTAAGTATACTGATACTTAAGCTATTATATTACAACTTAAAAAATATATTAATAATCAGAAAATGTCAAAAAAAAAAAAAAAATACATATATACTTAATAAAAAATCGTCAAATAGATAGTCTCATATTTCACAAAAAACATAATGATAATATTTTTTCCTAATAATTATAAAACTGATATCATAAAATGCTTGATAATTTCCAAAGAACTAAAAAAATAAAAAAAATTAGAAAATAGAAAAAAACTAAAGATTAAACTTACCATTATTATTAATGTTATGATTTATAATTGGGTCCATTTAAAATATTCAATTCTTCTACTCTCGATTCTCTTATGATTTGTGAATATTTTTTTACAAAGGATTTTTTGTACATTTCACAAATCTTTGCCAATATGGTGAATTGGTAGAAAGATGAATGATTTATAGAAAAGAGAAATAGAGACCATTCAAAGTTAAAGAATTTTTTTCTAGGAAATGTTAAGTAATTATTTTATGCAAAAATGACGCATGAAGTGTGTATTGCACATGGAAAGTCAATGTATTTTATAGAGGTAGATAAATAAATATCTGTTGAATATATACTACAGCTTCGAATAGAATAAAACTTATAAATGTTTTATAAATTTAATTAAATAATTTATTAAAAATTATCATTTAATTAATTCATTGAAGTCAGTCTATTTAATCTTTTAGATATTGAAAATTCAATTAAAATATAAAGAAATGAAAAAAACTTATAAAATATTTCCAACCTACTGAAAAGTCAATTAAATGGACTACTAATAATGCCTTTCAAAACTAATTTTTTTTTTTTTCTATATGTAAAATAAATTTAATATGAAAAATTACAAATAATCGCCATTTCCTATAAATATGTAAGTGAAATTTTTAACAGATTGTTATATTAAGATAGTGTGAAAATATTTCAAAGATTTGCTACTTGAAAGTCTTTCTTGATTTCCTTCCACCTTCCACCTAAATAAACATGAAATCCTGATTTAGAGACAAGATCCTGATTAAGAGACAAAAAAAAAAAAAAAAAAAAAAAAAAAAAATATGATCGGTCATTTTCTTTAAATCATATATAAACATTAAACAATTAAAAGTCAAAATATGAAATTTAGAAAAACTGATGGGATAAATTGACCTTTGAAGATGAGTTATAATCATCAGTAAATCATCTTGCTGATTCTGCAACTGATCACAAATAAATAAATAAAATATAAATAAAAAATCGATGTATATATAATCTACTTTAATGTACATATAAAATGTTCTACCATGAAAATAAAAATAATAATATTTAATTTTGTACAAAAATAAATAAATAAATCAATGAGTAGAGATGAAAAAAACTGTGGTTGGAGTGAGGATGTAGAGGTAGAGAAGAATTGCAAAATGAATGCCGAAATAATGAGTTGAAAACATATTTATAGTGGAAGAAAATTGAATATTGAGTGATTAAATATGAAAATTTAGAAAAATAATAACTTCCCAAATATTCTTTATGATTAAATGATGAAAGTTTGAAAATCATTAAAAATATATAAAAACTTCTAAATTGAAATCTGAATAACGAATAAATAGATCAGGAAAGTTTGAAAAACATTAAATGATTAATGAAAGAAATCAATACACTTGCCAAATAAAACGGTCTAATTAAATGAAATTTGTATTAACTAAAACTGATAGATTAATTGATGGTTGATCGGACGGCTACGATTATGACACGTATCCTTCCGAATGTGGGAATGTGCATTCGGTGGGAAAACAGAGATTTGCTAAATATAGTAGAGGGTTTAGTGTGTGTATGTGTGTATGTATGTATATATATATATATATATATATAGTTTAGTAGAGGGATCACAATAATAAAAAAATAAAATAAAAGATATATTTATTAAATCTGGACAACATTAAGTGTCACTTTTTTAAATCAATATCTTAATAAGGTGTAAGATTTAGCAAATCAAGTTTAAGATTAGTATATAACAATCAAATCCAACTAAAAAAATATTTCAGAATAAGTTATATGAAACATTTAATCATTAATAACTGAATCGATAAAAAATAAGTTAGAAAAAAGTAAAAACAGAATGATTAATGTTAAAATTTTATGTAAATGAAGAAAACTATTCAATAATAAATACGAACTAAAAAATAAAGAAACCCTAAAATTACAGAAAAAGGAAACTAATTTTTTTTTTTTAAACCATACAAAACCTAAAAACTACATTACCTTAAAGTTCTTGATAAATCAATTCTGCTGAAGATCTGCAAAATAAGCATCCAACGAAAAAAGAGAAAAATAAGATTTATTCGAAATGATTACCATGCACATGATCAAATTTAATTTGAATTACAAACCCTTATACAACTAAACTAATAAAAAATAAACAAACCCTAAAATACAGAAAAAAAAAAAAAAAAAACTAAAAAAATTTCAAGACATACAAACCTAAAAACTACATTACCTTAATGTTGTTGATAAATCAATCCTCCTGAAGATCTACAAAATAAGTACCCAACAGAATAGGAGACAAAAATAGATTTACTCAAAATATTATCATGCACACGCCCAAATTCAATTTGAATTACAAACCCTCATACAACACTCACATTAAACACGCAAACAAAAATCTATTTAAGCACAAAAAATCAATCACAGAAAGGTTATCCAAAATAAAACTACAACTCAAGTACAATACGAAGAACAAAACTCAGTTGAACAAAATACTATCCACTCAGTTAAATAAAAACGCATACTGATCAGAAGAAAAAAATTGATACATACTTAAGCAAAACCACAATCTACAATCCACTATATAAAAATAATATAGAATACCAACAACTTGAAGCATAAATTTCTATAATTTTATTGTTTAAAAATTAGCTTTGATCGAATGTCCGAATGAATATTGAAAAAAATGATACAAACTTAAACAGAACCACAATATTCAATCCTATATAGAAATTGACATAGAATACCAACAACTTCAAGCAGAAATATCCATGATTTATTTTTGCTTAAAAATTAAGCTTTGATCGAATGAAAGAGTGAATATCAATGAACACCTTAAAGAATTTCACAGAAGCAATTGCAGCATATGACTTTTGAAAGCGGCTAAACAATAATTCATAGTTAGACGGTTAGGTAGATGGTTTTTTAGGAATGGCTGACAATCCTAAATAAAGGTAATATTGTAGATTGAAGATTAATTGATTTATTCCTTAGTTACTTGCTGAAGACAATAAACAATCCCTTCAAATATGTCAATTTTCTATAATTTAAATAATTAATGCCTTAATTACATAATTAAAATATGAATTACTTATGAGATGATTACACGTGTCCTACCCGATGTGAAAAGCGTAAATGGACGGGAAAACAAAAAATGTCTAAAATTAGTAGAGGGTTCTGCTTATATATATAAAGATGAGAGAATACCCCAACCATACGAGTGTGAAAAGTCCTAAAATTGAAGAAATACCCCTCTTAGTAAGGGTAAGAGGGTGAAATTACAAAAGAGAGTGCTTGTCCCTTTAAAATGTTGAGTCGAACTTCTCAGAAAATCTGGGCAAACTACGTCCAGAATCAGCTCTTGACTTGAACTGCTCATCTTTGCTTTACTTGGCAACTTGGATCACTGGAATCCAACTTTAGATGAAGAAGTTAAGGTCAAAATACGAACAGGTTGTGCGTTGAAATACTGAAAACCTAACCCAATATCGGACCCCATGGGGCCAGTATCAGATCCGGCCTTTTCCCATTGACTTGGAGCTCCAGCTTACTATCGGACCAGTACCAGACCCAAGGGGGTTGGTATCGGACCAGTAGTGCCCATTTTCGCTCGGTGTTAGGTGTCGGGCATGTCGCAGGCCATTTCACCCGATTTTGTGCGGGTCTTCTCACGTTTTATCGACCTGGCTTCTTCGTGAATTTTATTTAAGACTCGAAGGTTTTAATTTGGGCATTGGTGGGATCTAATTCGGGCCTATTTGGGCCTCGATTTGTGGGCTAAAATGGGAAAATGCGTGCGATTGACCTCTTCTTTCGGTTTTTTTCGTTTTGACCTCTCCCCTCTCATTTTCTCGGCTCGACTCCTTCACTACTTTTGTTTGTTACTTGAAGACTTTAAGTCGGGTCTGAAATGGGCCCAATTAAGGCCTGTTTGGGGGCTGGGTATGCGGGCCGGAGTGGGGAACTGCGTGCAAATAACTTCCTTGAGCTTCCGGATTTTCCTAACCTCCAAAATACAACTCAAAAACACCAAAAAATGCATAAAATCATGTCAAAAAGAAAAATCAACCCGAAAATACACGTAAAATTGAATTTTCACTTAAACATAATGGACAATTCACACAAAAAAAGAACGCCAAATATAAGAGGAAAAGGAGTATTTTCACATTCATCAAGAATTTCGAGAGAGAATGCTACACGTGAGTCAGGTTCTTTTAGAGCAAAAACTAGCGTGCTTAAAAGACTAAGTTGGAGAATGAAACTGTTGAAGCTTTCAAGAGGAGCGAGGCTTACGAACAAGCGGCGATGAAACAAGTTACCAACTTCTACGACGAGATTGTGCATGAATGCCAGGAGACCTTATGAGCTTTTGGACATGTTGGGAAATATATTATCCATCTTCCTGGTCCTTCCCAGGAAGAAGGGGATGTAGTTGATGATGAAGAAATGGTGGATTATGGAACCCAACCCCCGGCTGGGGTTTAATATCCTACTAATATACCTTAGATTTTTTTTCTAGTTATTTTCTTTTGATGGGAAATTTAGGCGCTACACCCGTGCGTGCATGTGTTTTTTATAATCGCATCGGAGCTAATTTAGAAATCTCTATTCTTTCTTATTTAAATCTACTTACGAACTTTTCACATGTTCGCAGTGCCTCTGTTATGTTGGTCTGTCAACGTTCTCGCTAATTCTTTCTTGCTCGTAATATCCTTATTTGTCAAAACCTTCCTTTTGAAGGACTTCTAGATATCTGTCAGTCTCCAGGATTGGAAATTATCTTCCGGAGCTAACTAGAAGTTAGCTTACTGGAGTAAGGGCTAGCTTCCGAAATTCTCTAGAGGCTGAGGTTAATTTCCTTATTGCTCAGAACTTAGTCCCCAACTTGCGGTTTTTTCATGGGAGCTAAGGTTAGCCTTCCAGAGGTCCTAGAAGATAGCTCCTTGGTTTTGAAGTCATCTTCCATATTGATCTAGAGGCAGAGGGGACTTAGTGCGATTTTGGGAAATTTTGCCTGTTTTGTTAGATAAGATCATCCTTCTTAGGTGAGATCTTAGGCTTCACCTTATTATTAAGTGATGAGGCCTTGGGGAGATCTTGGGGATCACCATAATATGCTAGTGGGTGTGGTCTTGGGTGTCACCCTCTTAATAATTCGTATCAATTTGCGAAATCAAGCTGGCAAGGCTAGACTTCTTGACCCATCACATTGTTTTGTTGAATATCCATGTGTGGTAAACAATATCTTTAAAAAGGAAAGAGTTTTTATTGTTCTAAAAAATAATGCGCTTCACAGGTTTGCAAAAAAAAAAAAAAAAAAAGCACTTGAAGATCAGAGCCAAAATTATGACCTCTTATGCGCGATGGAGTTATGTTGGCCGCACAACTAGGGCAACACATCGAGGGGTTCATATGCATAGTCTTTCTACCTTCATACTTATAGTTTCTTTCTAGAACTTTTAAGACTTTTTTGCCTCTTGGTAATCATGCATTTTGCTTGTATGCTTAGTACTTTGTTTGATGTTGAAGTTTTACTTGCTCATAATTATTCTTCTGTAATCATCTGAAAATGAATGGACACCGTGTTTCAAGATATTCTAGAACACTGGAAGTCATTTATGTTTTTCAGGAAGCTTGAAGCTTGCCTCTTGGGTTCCAGGAGGTTGGAAACTGTCCTTCTGGGTTTTCAGAAGGCTGGAAGCTTGCATCTTGGTCGGACTTGGTGAAATTTTTTATTTCGAGGATATTTCCTTAAATTTTGATATATGGTTTTGTCTACCTTCCAGGTCTTCATTGGTTTAGTGAGATCTTAGCAGTCACTTAATTTTTTTGGTGGGATGAGACGTTGGGGATCATCAATCTTGGGTGAGTTCTTGGGTGTCACCTATCATCGCAAGATGAGATCTTGGGGATAATCTTCTAGGGTGAGATCATGGGAATCACCTGACTTTTCAGGAGGGTGAGATCTTTTGGATTATATTTCCAGGTGAGGTCTTGGGGACCACCATGTTTAGATGAGATCTTGGGAATCACCTAATCTTTTGGGATGATGAGATCTTGGGTTCATCTTTAAGGTGAGGTCTTTGGGTTCGCCTTGTTTTTTCAGGAGAATGAGGTCATGGGGATCATTGTTTAGGGTGAGGTTTCGGGGATCACCTTGTTTTTTTTAGGAGGATGAAGTCTTGGGGATCATTTTTGTTGATCCCAAGTGGTAGAGGTTTAAAGGGGGAGGGGGGAGGGGGGGGGGGAGGGGTGAATAAACCACTAACTCGATTTTCTCATTTTCAAATACTTTGAGCACACAGTTGTTGCTTACTGCATGAAACTTGTTCTTGCAGCAAGCTAATACAACAAGCCGATTTAAGGCAATAGGCACTGAGCTTAAGTAACTTACAGAAAGAATTGCTCAAGGGATATTTATGTGTAGTATGCTGACAATGGCAATAAAATAATATAAAAGTAGACATAAATTTATAGTGGTTTGAAAGTGGGGGTAATCCTTCTACATCCACTCTTCTCTCACACATTAGGAAAATTCATTAAGAAGGTTACACACAGTACAACTTAGCTACACTGAAGTCTAAGTCCAACATAGCTCCTTACAATAGTTTTTGCCTATCCTTGGAAGGCTACTTCACTATTTTATACACGTTCCTCAGAATACAAGTTAGCTTTGAATCCATGATTCAAACAGAGACTCCCCATTTAAAAAACCTTTCGTGAGATTGGTTTAATGAAAGTTTTTCTTCAACTTCTGGTAGCTGTCATCAAACTTGAATAAGTATTTGAGATCTGGGCAAGCCTTCCGGTTTGAGAAGGATTAGGACCGAGACAAAGCTTGAGAGCTAGCTTCACTTGAGAGTTATCGTAGCTTGGATCTTCACTTGCATGCTTGCTACTTGTTTAGCGTCTTAGTTTTTATCATGAGTAATAGGAGGATAATAGACTAGATTTTATTTTGTGCAATTTAAATTAAGTAATTTAATTTTTGCTTTTCATTTTAGTATTACGTGGTATTTCATTTTTTTGGTGTTTTCAGATTTCGCATGCAAAACAAGGTCAAAAGGGAAAGAGCATCTTGTTCCTTTCGATCTTGAGATTGAGGCGACTGCCCGCAGACACTGAACGAGAAGAAATCACACAATGATGGATAACGCTCCATAGAATCAAAATCAAGAGAAGGTCTTGAATCCGATAATTGGGGCTTTAGTCAATCTAGATAGAATTACTAATCTGCAGTAGCAACAACCACAGCAGCAGCGGAGAGAAGCTCAGATTGTGCAAGATGACGCAGACGAGGCATAACACCCATAAGTGGTTGTCTTCGTCCCATGCCGAATTAGTCGGTTGGAGGAGTGCAACCACCACCATTGAATGTTAATAGATTCGAGTTGAAACCTGCTCTGATAAATATTGTTCAGCAGAACTAGTTTGGTGGGAGCGCGCTAGAAGACACGAACGTGCATCTGAACAAGTTCCGCAGGTTAGCTGAAACTATAAAGATAAATCATGTGCCACACGAGCAAGTAAAGATGAGGTTGTTCCCGTTCTCACTGAAGGACAAATCATTGCAGTGGTATAATTCGCTAAATAATGTCACAGAATGGGAGGATTTGAGCACAAGGTTCTTTTTGAAGTACTTTCCACCGAGCAAGATGTTAGATCTATAAAACAAGATAAATCAGTTCAAGCAGAAGGATCAAGAACCGTTCGAGGCTTGGGAACAATTTCGGGATCTTATCTGGAATTGTCCCCAACATGGGTTTTCAAAGAAGCAGCGGGTGTGAAAGTTTTATAATGGTTTGCTCGCTCCAACATAAGATCATGTGGATGCTGCCGTAGGGGATAGTTTGATGGAGAAGAATGTGAGGATTTTGTATTTTGGATGCAACGACCATGACTAACTATCAGTGGCCTAATGAGAGAAATCAGCCAAGAAGAGTGGCTAGTGTTGTAGAAGCATAGCCTGTTAAGAATGAACCCAATGATACTCTTACCTCTCAGTTGACCACTCTGACGAATCAAGTAAGTTTGCTAACTACTCTGACATTAGCAGAACACACTGATACTTCATCACAACAGTTAGTGGGCCAGAAGGATGTTGAAGATGTTAACTTTGTAAACTAGAGGAATTTCAACAACTTCTAGAATAATCAACCGAGGTACAATCAGTACCCACCTAACCGGAATCACCAAACTTCTCCTATGGCAACACGCAGAATTCACTTAATCTGCCACCCGAATTCGCTGTCACTAATGGTATGATTCATGATGGCAAGAAGCCAACACAACAGGAGATAGTGTAGTTACAGTTCTCCAAGTCTGAGGAAAAATTAGCTCAACTGGAGAGAAAGATGGACGAAAAATTTATTGAGCTAAACAAGAACATGACTGGTTAGGGAGCAGACATCAAGCGACCTAAGAGTAGTATTACTGAAATTTCTACCAACATGAGTCAGCTGATAAAGATTATTGGGGCCTAGCATAAGCAGGGGCAATTCCCAAGCGACATAGTGGTGAATCCGAGAGAGCAGTGTCAAGATATTCAATTGAGAAGTGGCACTGAGTATGAGGGGCCGAAGCTGCCAGTTGATAAAGAGAATGTAGTGGAGAAGGGGCAGTTAGAAGAAGAAAGGGGGATGCAAGGAAAGGCAAAGAAGCAAAAAGATGCCTTAACACCAAGGAAGGGGCGAGACATCAAAGCCGACATACCAGAATATGCCCTTCCTATTCCATTCCCACAAATCCTAAGGAAGAAGAAGATAGATGAGCAGTTCGCAAAAAAATTGGATGTACTGAAGAGAATCCAAATCAACATTCCTTTTGTTGAGGCACTATAGCAGATGCCTAATTATGTGAAGTTCTTGAAGGAGGTAATTGCAAAGAAAAGAAAGTGGGAAGAGTATGAAACGGTGAATCTGACAGAAGAATGCAGTGCGGTGATCCAAAGGGAGCTACCATTAAAGCGCAAGATCCAGGTAGTTTTACTCTTGAATGCACAATAGGTAATTTAACTTTTAATAAAGCACGATGCATCTAGGATCTAGTATCAACTTAATGCCTTTGTCTATATTTGAAAAATTAGGAAGAGGGACAATGAAACCCACTACAATCGCCTTGCAAATGACCGATCGCTCTATGAGTTAGCCAAGGGGTATTGTAGAGGACATTTTATTAAAATTTGAAAAATTCATAATCCCTGCTGATTTTGTGGTCCTAGTCATGATAGAAGACCAGGAAGCCTCCTTGATCTTAGGTCGCCCATTTCTAGCAACGGGTAAAGCTCTAATAGATGTTCAAAAAGGGGAACTAACTTTAAGGGTAGATGAGGAGAATGTAACTTTTTCCATATATAAAGCTCTTCAGCAACACGATAGTGAGAAAGTAAATCAAATTACAACATGCAGCTCTATACAGTCTTTAGATGCCACATTATAGAAGAAACTAATCTCACATAGTGATTGTGATCCCCTTGAAGCTTTTCTTGCTAATTTTATTTTTAATATTGATCACCATGAGGACATAAGTGAGAAAGTTGTTGAGGAAGTACCAAAAGGGGGTGAAGGACGCCCAAACCTTAAACTATTATCAGATCATCTACGATATGAGTTTCTTGATAACGAAAGAAGATATCCGTTAACAATCTCTTCCTCTTTAACTGGGTCTGAAATTGAGAAATTGTTATGAGTATTGAGAAGGTATAAATCTGCGATAGGTTGGTCGATTACTGATTTAAAGGGAATTAGTCCCACGATATGCATGCATAAAATCCTAATGGAGGAAGAGTATAAAACCTTAGTCCAAAATCAACGTAGGCTTAATCCCATGATGCAAGAATTCATTAGGAAAGAAGTCCTTAAATGGTTAGATGTAGGGATAATCTTTCCAATTTCGGATAGTAAGTGGGTAAGTCCAACTCAAGTGGTCCCTAAGAAAGGAGGGATTACAATAGTAAAGAGTGATCTAGATGAGGTCATTGCTACTAGGTTAATTACGGGATGACGAGTGTGTATAGATTATAGAAAACTGAATGCAACTACCCGTAAGGACCATTTTCCCCTTCCCTTCTTAGATCAAATGCTTGATAGGTTAGCGGGGTATGAGTACTATTGTTACCTTGATGGCTATTCGGGCTACAATCAGATCATGATTGCCCTGGAGGACCAAGAGAAGATAACATTTGTGAATCCTTATGGTATCTTCGCATTTCGTAGAACGTCGTTTGGGCTTTGTAATGCACCTGCTACTTTTCAGTGTTGCATGATGGCAATATTTGGGGGTTTGATTGAGAACATCATGGAGGTCTTTATGGATGAATTTTTTTTCTTTGGGTCGTCTTTTGATCATTGCTTAGACAACTTAGCTTAGGTTTTGCAAAGGTGTGAAGACACCAATCTAGTCTTAAATTGGGAAAGGTTTCATTTCATGGTTAGAGATGTCATAGTCCTTGGTCATAAGATTTCATCTATGGGACTAGAAGTATATAGAGCTAAGGTAGTTGCCATAGAGAGATTACCACCTCCAAGGAATGAAAGAGGGGTTAGAAGTTTTCTAGGACATGCAGGATTCTATAGAAGGTTCATAAATATTTTTCTAAAATTTCTAAATCTTTATCTCGTTTACTAGAAAAAGATATTGCTTTTGTGTTCGATGATTCTTGTGTGCAAGCATTCGATACTTTGAAAAGAGCATTGGTGACGGGCCCAGTATTAATCACACCGGATTGGTCTCAACCATTTGTGATAATGTGTGATGCGAACGACATGGCTGTGGGGGCTGTTTTGGGCCAAAAGAGAGAAAAGATCTTTCGAGTCATCTATTATGCCCGCAAAACACTTGATTCAGCCCAAACAAATTACACTACCATAGAGAAAGAGTTGCTAGCTGTTGTTTATGCGTGTGAAAAATTCAGAGATATCTAATACCGACAAAGATAATAGTATACACCGACCACACAACACTTCGGTATTTGTTTGCCAAGCAGGATTCAAAGCCAAGACTAATAAGATGGATATTGTTGCTGCAAGAATTCGACTTCGAGATCCGAGATAGAAGGGGATGTGAAAATGTGGTTGCTGATTACCTGTTCGGAATTGAGAATGAAGCAGATGCAAAGGGACAACAAAAGGCAATTAATGACACAATTCTGGATGAGCATGTGTTAGTTATGGAAGATGCTCCTTGGTACGCCAAGATCGTGAATTATATGGTGAATGGAATTCCCCTGGACCTACCGCCTCATAAGATGAAAAAGTTCTATCATGATGCCAAGTTCTACATATGGGATGATCATTACTTATATGGAGATGTGCAAACACCATTATCCGAAGGTGTGTCCCTTATATAGAATTAAGGGACATAATCACACACTGTCACTCATCCCCAAGTGGGGGAACATTTTGCATCAAAAAGAACAACCCCAAAGGTACTCCAAAGCGGTTTTTATTGGCCAACGATCCACAAAGATTGCCATGAATTCATCCTGCAGTGTGACCGCTGCCAAAGAATGGGAGGAATATCATGAAAGCACGAAATGCCCCTCACCACGATCATTGAAGTTGAACTATTGATGTGTGGGGCATAGACTGGATGGGACCTTTTCTATCTTCGAATGGGTTCCAATATATCTTGGTAGCTATACAATATGTGTCATGATTTTGTTCCAACCCAAACAAATGATGCCAAGGTAGTACTGAAATTCCTCTAAAAGAACATTCTTACTAGGTATGGGACTTTGAGAGCCTTAATAAGCGATGGGAGGTCACACTTTTGCAACAAGTGTCTAGCTGCATATTAGCCAAATATGGGGTGAAGCACCGTGTCACGAATCCGTATCATCCTCAAGCCAATGATCAAATGGAGCTGGCCAATCGAGAAATCAAGCAAATTCTTGAGAAATCAGTGAATGGGAATCGAAAAGATTGGGCGATGAAGTTAGATGATGCACTATGGGCATATAGGACGGCCTATAAGACTCCTTTGGGACTTTCGCCGTATCATCTCATCTTTGGGAAAGCATGTCATATGCTGAAGGGATTGGAAAATCGAGCTTATTGGGTAGTCAAGAAGTTAAATTTTGACTTTGAATCTGCTGGGAAAGAGCGAATTCTTAAGCTCAACGAACTGGATGAATTTAGGAATCAAGATTTCGAGAACTCTAGTTTGTACAAAGAGCACGTCAAATGGTTTCATGATCGTATGATAAAGAATCGAAGATTTGAAGCCGGCGAGCAAGTTTTGTTGTTCAATTCTCGATTGAGATTATTTCTGGAAGAGTTGAAGTCAAGATAGTCAGGCCCATTCACTATCAAGAACATTTGAACATCCGGAGTAGTAGAGTTGATGAACGTAGATGGGAGCACTTTTCTTGTCAATGGACAAAGAATCAAGAAATACTACAGGCCAGATTAAATTTAAGTCGTGCATGAAGTGCGGTTGAAAGAGCTCAACTGAACCAAAAAGGTCATCCAGCTTGAGACGTAAAACGAAGCGCTTGTCGGGGAGGCAAACCCGATGTTTACCGTTTTCTTTATTTTTGTTATGTTTATTTACTTTATATGTTACTTGTATTTTTTAGTGTTTCTGTGATTTTGGGGACCAACATTGATGAACCAAGAGCGAAAGAACATGATAACAAAAAGTAGGAGCCGAAAAGACGGAAAAATGGCATGGCTCACGAAGGCAAGCTACGCGACCGCTCCACAAAGGGACGTAATTGCGTAAAAAATGGCAAGCAAAGTAATTCAATTCTGCACAAAGCAACATGGTCGCGCCTGTTATGATTCAGTCTCACTCACACACAAACAACACACAAACAGTATTGAATGAAAACCAATACAGAAATCGGCCACAAGAAACCGAACCAAGAACAGGAAGAGAAAATGATGAACTCAAGGATTTTTACGTGGTTCGATCAATGTGATCTAAATCCACGGAGTTTCTACACACCTTAATTCACTTTACTAATCAATCAATTACAAGAATTTATCCAGAAAGCCAGAAACCCCAATTCACATAACGAATTGAGCATAAGAACCCTAACAATCTAATTCTCTTGATTGACTAATGTTTACAGAGGGAAAGAATCATGAATCAACTGGCAACTTCAAGTGTTTACAATGTATATAAAGGCCGGAGCTCGAATCAGGGAGTAGAAGTAGTTGTAACCAATTTTGTCTCAACTGCTCAAAACTGTTGCTGCGAGCATTCCACAACGGTTTTACATGCAACGGTTTAATTCTGTTGCAACTGGCAGTTATAACGACCTTGACTCCGGTTCCCATTTTAACCTCTTTTACTGATCCAACTAAAACCCGGTTCTCTAACCCGGTTCTCCACATTCTAAACCCGGTTCTGGAATTCCCAAAACCTCTACTACATTCCATGAACACTTGATGATATTGAACTGACATCTACAAATCTCCACCTCAATGAACTCAAGTGTATTTCATCACCTCAACCTACCTTGTTCTCCAACTTTTAATCACACCGTTCAAGCCCAATTAGGCTTGAGCAATGAACCATCTTACTCCCAGACACTGGTTTGGTTAGAAAATCAGCAGCATTGTCACTTGTATGGACCTTCCTAACCTCCACAGACCCTGTATCAATCATATCTCTTGCAAAATGCAATCTGACATCTATGTGCTTGAATATCTCATGGAAAGCTTGGTGTTTCACTAGATGTAATGCACTCTGATTGTACAATATATAGTAACACAGTCCTGCTTGATCCCTAGATCCTTCAGAATGCCTTTTAACCACACAGCTTCCTTGATAGCCTCTGTCAAAGCCATGTTTTCAACTTCTGTAGTTGATAAAGCCACCACTGACTGTTGCACACTTCTCCAACTAACTGCAGTACCATATAATGTGAAAACATAGCCTGTGATTGACTTCCTGGTATCAACATTACCAGAAAAATCAGCATCTGCAAAACCTTCCAAAGGAATAGCCAATTTTTCCTGCTTCTGAAACTTCAACCCCAGACTTGTTGTTCTCTTTAAATGCCTCAAAACCTACTTCAAAGCCTCCCAGTGATCTTTTCCTACATTTGACATATATCTGCTGACCAAGGACACACAGTATGCTAAGTCTGGTCTGCTGCATATCATCCCATACATCAGACTCCCAACTCCACTAGCATAAGGCACACTTCTCATGTATGTCTCTTCTTCTGCTATCTTAGGACTCTGCTCCTTTGATAATCTGAGTTGTTGGCTTACTGGAATACTCAGTGTCTTGGCCTCATGCATTTGAAACTTCTCTACCATTTTCTGAAGATAATGCTTCTGAGACAACCATAAACATCCAGCAGTTCTGTCTCTGATTATGCTCATTCCCAGAATCTTCTTAGCCTCTCCTAAGTCCTTCATATCAAATTCAGAACTCAACTTCTGCTTAAGCTGATGTATCTTATGTGAGCTCTTGCTTGCAATGAGCATGTCATCCACATATAACAACAGGTATAAAGGATCAGCACTTAAACTTTTATCAAAATAAACACAACTGTCATACAAACTTCTGACAAAACTAGCTTTTAACATAAACTCATTGAACTTCTTATTCCACTGCCTTGGGCTTTGCTTCAATCCATATAGTGACTTTTTGAGGAAACATACTTTTCCTTCATTTCCTGGAATCACAAATCCCTCTGGTTGCTTCATATAGATGTTGTCAACTAAGTCTCCATGTAAGAAAGTTGTTTTCACATCCAGCTGCTGTAACTCCATATCCTCTTGTGTCACTATTGACAAAAGTAGTTTGATTGAACAGTACTTTACTACAGGAGAGAAAACTTCATTGAAATGCCTTCCCTCTGAGTAAAACCCCTTGCTACCAGCCTTGCCTTGTACCTTATCTTGTCTGAGACCCCAGCTTCAACCTTCTTCTTGTAAATCCATTTGGAACTTACCAACTTTTGTCCCTTTGGTTTATTCACCAATTTCTAGGTGCCATTCCTCTCCAAAGACTCCATTTCTTCCATCATTGCACTGATCCAGTGTTCACTTTCATCGCCACTGACTGCTTCCTTGAAGTTTTGTGGTTCATGATTTTCTATTTCATCAGCAACACTAAGTGCATAATGTACACTTCCAGCCTGTCCATAAAAGTCTGGTTTCTGTATTTGTCTCCTTGGTCTGTCTCTGGCAATGCTATACTCTCTCAGGTTTGGATTTCTTGGTGGTGTGTCTTCACCTCTTTGTCTGTCATGCTCCTCCTGAGTCTCCACCTAAATTGATATCCTTTCTGTTTCAGAGGCTTCATCATGATTCCCTAGATTTCCAGACAAATGATATCCCGTAATGGATTCATTGAACATTACATCTCTGCTGATCATCAATTTCTGATTCCGAGGTTCCATGCACCATAACCTGTAACCCTTGATTCCCTCTGGATATCTCAGAAACACACACCTGTAAGCTCTAGGATCAAGTTTATCTGATCTCATATGAGCATATGCCAAGCATCCAAACACCTTTAATCCTGAGTAATCTGGAATTCTTCCATTCCATACTTCTTCTGGTGTTTTGAACCCCAGAGTTGATGTACAAGATCTGTTTATTAGATAACATGCTGTGTTTATTGTTTCTCCCCAGAACACCTTTGGCAACCCAGCATCAAGTAACATACACCTTACTCTTTCCAGAACAGTTCTGTTAAATCTTTCTACCACACCATTCTGTTGTGGATTCATGGGGACTATTCTGTGTCTGGTAATTCCCCTTTCATTACAGAAAGTTGTGAACACAGTAGATATATATTCTAGGCCATTATCAGTTCTTAAATGCTTGAGTTTCTTCCAAGGTTTCCATTTAAAGCAACCATGTCTTGAATTTGGTGAAGGCATCACTCTTATTTCTTAAGATAAACACCCATACTTTCCTACTGAAATCATCAATTACAGACATGAAATACTTTCCTCCTCCATGTGTTTCAGTCCTGGATGGCCCCCAGATATCAGAGTGGACATAATCTAGAGGTTCTTGAGTGATGTGAATCCCTTTGCATAAGGCAGTTTCTGTGATTTGCCCAATGCACATTTGCCATAGAACTCAAGTGTCTGATTCCCAACTTCTCCAATTATCCCTCTTCTGGATAGTTCTTTCAGTCCTCTTTCACCAATATGTCCCAATCTTTTATGCCACAGGGTTAGTTCATTATTAGCCAGAATATTCCCCACACTCCCAACCACTGGTTTTCCTATCAAAATAAACAATCCATTGTGTTGTCTTCCCTTGATTACCAGTTTATTTCCTTTGGTTATGTGTAATTGGCCATCAACAGACTTAAATTCACACCTAGTAGCAATTAGAGATCCTAGGGAGATCAAATTTCTTTTAAGTCCAGGCACATACCCTACATTTGTAATTTGCCTGGTAACACCATCAAACATATTGATGTTTACTGATCCAGTACCTTGAACCCTGCAGGATTGGTCATTTCCCAGCAGTACACACCCTCCATCTTCTTTCTTGAGGTTTTGGAACCATTCTTTGTGAGGACACATATGAAATGAGCAGCCTGTATCCAGTACCCATTCCAACTCCATTTTTGATTAAGTAACATTCAAGACTTCTGGAGTGTCTTCTCCATGTTCAATAGTGGCAGCTTCTCCACCATGGCCTTCTTTCTTCTTCACCTTTTTAGGGCAATCTTTCTTTAGATGCCCTACTTGCTTGCACTTGAAACATTTCCTGTTCTCTGTCCATTCTCCAGGTTTCTTTGGAGGAGTATTGCCAGTCTTATGATTCTTTGAGGTTTGGCCCTTCTTCTTTTGGTAATTTTTTTTTAAATTTACATTCAAACCTTCCCCATATTGAGTCACATTCTTATCTCCTTGATTATGTAAGCATTTGGTCTTCAAAGCAGTGATTATTGAGTCATAACTCAGTTTATCCTGCCTCCCAAACATCAAAGTGTCCTTGAACCCTTCCATGGAACTTGGTAGAGCATTTAATACCGTTAAAGCTCTGTCATCATCCTCCATAGTTACTCCAAGATCTTCCAGTTCATCAAGAAGTTTTGAAAACTCATCCAGTTGATCAGAAATGTCTTTTCCTTCCACCATTTTGAAAGCCAGTAACCTCTGTTTGAGAAACAGTTTATTTGATACAGACTTGGATTGATATAGTTCCTCTAGCTTGGTCCAAGCCTCTATTGCAGTCGAGCATCTTGAAACCTCCCTCAATGGCTTATCTCCTAGACACAGGATGATCAAGCTCAGAGCCTTTTGATCTGCCTCTGCATATTTAAGCTTCTCTGTCTCAGTCCATTCATTTTCAGGCTTTAGGGCACCTACCAGCCTGTTTTGAACCAGAATAGCCTTCATCTTGATCTTCTAAAGATGGAAGTCATTCCTCCCTGAGAATTTTTCCACACCCATCTTCATTCCTGACATCTCTATCTTCTTGTTGCGTGAGAAGGCTTCCCACAGACGATGCCACTTGTTATGATTCAGTCTCACTCACATACAAACAACACACAAACAGTATTGAATGAAAACCAACACAGAAATCGGCCACAAGAAATCGAACCAAGAACAGGAAGAGAAAATGATGAACTCAGGGATATTTATGTGGTTCGATCAATGTGATCTACATCCACGGAGGTTCTACACACCTCAATTCACTTCACTAATCAATCAATTACAAGAATTTATCCAGAAAACCAGAAACCCCAATTCACAGAACGAATTGAGCATAAGAACCCTAACAATCTAATTCTCTTGATTGAGTAATGTTTACAGAGGGAAAGAATCGTGAATCAACTGGCAACTTCAAGTGTTTACAATGTATATAAAGGCCGGAGCTCGAATCAGGGAGTAGAAGTAGTTGTAACCAATTTTGTCTCAACTGCTCAAAACTGTTGCTACGAGCTTTCCACAATGGTTTTACATGCAACGGTTTAATTCTGTTGCAACTGGTAGTTATAACAACCTGGACTCCGGTTCCCATTTTAACCTCTTTACTGATCCAGCTGAAACCCAGTTCTCTAACCCGATTCTCCACATTCTAAACCCGGTTCTGGAATCCTCAAAACCTCTACTACATTCCATGAACACTTGATGATATTGAGCTGACATCTATAGCGCCACAAAGGGACGCGGTTGCGTTAAAATCAGCCAGGAAAACAGATTTAGCACTGACCTAGGCAATGCATTCGCATCACCACTCGACGCGGTCGCATCAGTTTGAAAATCAGGTTAAAGCGGCCGCATCAGGTTCGTTTTTTCACTCTTCTTCTTTTCACTTGCTTGTGCGAATCACACACAAAACACACACAATATTAATTCTTCTTCACATTATCACCAAACATACCACCACCCACAAACACATTCACACACCTATCCTCTTCATTCCACTGATTCAATTTGGGTTAGACGAACCCAATTTAGGCGAAGCAGGGCAAAGTCTCAAAGTTCAAATTTCGAATTTTTATGCATTATACTTCATAGTTATGCTTGATTATTGTTGAGTTTGGTTGTATTTGAAATTGTAGATAGTTCTAGTTAGGAGTTCATCAATTTGGGCACTTGTAGTGCTATTTTTATGAATCCTGCTTGGGTTGTTTAATTTAGATAAAATTGGTTTGAATTGAGCATGAATTTAGTAATTGGTGATGTTGGCAATGGGTGGATAGAAACACTATTATGAATAACATGTTTTCTTCATTGAGGAATTTCATCGAACATATTATGTGCATAGATTGAATATAGCTTTAACTTGATTTTATGATCCTCTTAGGCTTAATGTGTATAATAAGGTGATGAATCGCTTACATATTAATTGTTAGACATTCGTAGGAGTCGAATACACAATAGTTTGATCTAATTAGACTATATGCATAGTCTAGGGGGTGAACGTTGAGTTACAAGTCGCTAGGTGTTGATTAAGTGGTATGTATGTTATATAAAGATGATTGAACTAGTCTTCGAAAACTAAATTCATTTTAGAGCAAAACCTTAAGCTTTGATTGCAAATTATATTCAAAGAACGAAATTTGGTTGTTTAAGTTAGTTTATGATTTATAGATCATCATTGGTTGTTGAATTTGGGTTGTGTTTGGTGTACGCCAAATTCACTAAGATGACCTCACGAAAAGCTAGCACTATCAACGGCAAGAGGAAGCAAAATGTGGTTGAAGAAGCTCCTATTCCGGATCCAGAAAGGGTGGTGATAGAACCAAATGTTAGTCGAATCCTATTCGGGTTTGCATTGGAGAGAGTTGAGCATCGCCAAAGATTTGAAAAAATGCTTAATCGGTGCACAATTGTGCCCACTCGATTCTCAAGTAATGAACTGACGAGAGCCATGCGAATACATGAGAATGTACGAGATTGCTATTGGTTGTAGGATTGGAAGAATTCATGAAGGCTGACCGAACATACGAAAGGCTTACAATCGAATTTTTGAGCACGTTGGAAATCATAGTAGCCAGCCAGTTCGAGCAAAAGTGACCAGACAAAATTACTTTTTAGTTGATGGGTGAGCAGCAATAGTTGACTTTTGAGGAGATTGATGAGATCTTCGATTTGCCGGCACCAACTGAAAGTGATCTGCCAGAGGTGTTTAACCCGAATGATTTTTGGGGGTGGTTGATAGAAACTCCTCTGATAGTGCCCTTTCAAGCATATATCTCTACTAATACAAAGGCTTCATGGATTCGAAACCCAGTGATAAGGTACTTCTAGAAGATGTTGGCACATACAATCTTTGCTAAAGGAGACGGGTGCAATAAGACAGAAGGAACTCCACATGATGTGGAACGTACTCTATAACCGCAAAGTTGATAATGCGGTACTTTTGGTAGAGCAGTTTGTAAATGTCATAAAAAAGCCAAAAGACAACATCACAACCGTAGGTATTATAACATCGATCGCTGATCACTGTGGTGCTCCATTTGACGACTTGGTACCATTGAAGGGAGAAATTTGGTTCACATAAGAGCTACTAGAGAGTATGTAGGTGGTTGTTCTAGGAGAGGATCGAAAGGTCCCATACGTGTTCAAAAATGTGGGGCCCTATTTCTGACTCCTCGATCCCGAGGCTACTGCAGTCATAAGCCTTAACGACACTGACAACCTTGCCATGTCATTTGAAGACCATTTGGAAAATTCCCAAAGACGGGATGCCCTGGTATTTCAGCCTGGCCAAACAGCTGAAGGAAGTAGTCACGGTCCTCATCCTTCGAGGAAAAAGAGAGCAACCAATGTCGTTGCATCATCTTCAGAGAGAAATGAAGATATTGAGGGGATGGTCACTTCCCTTCAAGTTGAAGTCGCGGCTCTTAGTACTCGCTTTGAGAGGTACTGGACAGAGATTTGAGGAGCAATGCAAGAGATTAACCCCTTGTTGAACACGCTCATAGCACAAGGAAACAAAGTCCGGGCTTGGAGACATCAGCAAGATGTCCGTTAGGATGCGCTGCCTCAATTTTGGAGCCAACAAGGGTTCCAACCACCACCTCCGCCGCAATGACTTGTGAGTTGAGCACCAAGACGGACCACTCTTTTCCCACAAACTTGGCCTTTGACCAGGTTTAGGGAGGAGGTGAATAGTGGGACGACTTGGCAGCAATTTACATTTTTACATATTATTTGCTTTATCTCTTTTGCTTATTTATTTATTTGGTTTGTGCTTTGATGAGCCTGTGTGCCCGATGCGTGTTGGTAGTTTTATAGTGGAACTATTGGGTCTGTGAGCCCGGTTGTTTTATGTGAATCGGTGGTCATGTTGGTCATAGTAGTTTTTATGTTTATTTGTTTATTTTTGTTGTAGGAGTCTAGAAGTAATAAACCTGAGTAGTATTTTTTTGAGTTGTGAAAAAAGAGGAATTTAGGGAACTGATAGACGATGATGTGTTAATGATGAAGTGATTTTGAGTAAACCATTGATAAATTAACACACAGTAGAGCATGAGAAGTAATTTGAAACAAAATTGAGCTTGAACTTAAACTGTTTGATCAGAATTAACGTTGTGAGAATTTGAGCCTAAATGTACTCCTCTTTTTGGAGTAATGTGATTTCTTTCGGTGTGAATTTTTATTGGGTATGTGTATTAGTCTCTAGAACTTGCCTTGAGTCTTTGCTATGAATGTGTCAAGCATGTCTTGTGACTTAGAAAATGATCTTAATCTTGTTATCAGCCTATTTTTAAGCCTTGAAAAGTTACCCTTTGTACCAAAAGTTCATAATTTATCCATAATAGCCTATTTGAGCTCAATAGTCTATTATTTCATAACACGAGATTACAAGCTGAAAATCTTTCGATTTAAGCATTTAGCCTTAACTGGATTAATCAAGTAAGAGAGAGGAGGATTGGATTAGTTGGATGAAGAATCTTAGAAGAAAAATGGAAAACTAGTGGATATTCAAAAACATGTAGGGAAGAACAAAATGATAGGTGAAAAGACGAGAAGAGTAGCCTATCCTAGTTCGAAAGAAAAAGAAAGAAAAAAAATATTTGGAAAAAAAAAAAGAGATGTTGTTTATATAAGTGTTCAGTTGTTTGAGTTGAATAGAAAAGTTGGATAGTCCCAAGATGTGGTACCCATATAATTTAAAAGCACTAAAGATTGTAAGGACTTTTGAAGGTGAAGAAGTCACTTTGCCGGGTGATTTGCTAAAATTTGAAGAGTGAGATTGAGTGATTGTATTGAGGGTAGTCGGGTTAGGAGTAATATGATTAGTCTAAAAAGTATTCACTTTTGTCCAAATATATCCCACCTTACCTTAAGCCCACATTAAAAAAAAAAAAAAAAAAAGACCTTTTTGATCCTTTGTCACAGATCTCAAGTACGAGGCCCAGTTTAGACGATTGGCAAGCATATGGTAGCTTTGCATATAGTTCAATTTGAGTGGAAATATGTTTTAACTTAAACACTTGAGAGATGAGCGAAGCACTTACCTGGTGAGGATTGAATAATTCAAAAGTTCAAAGTTTCGAAAGAAATTGATTTTCGCATTCACATATGCTCAATGACATTATGTTGCTTGGCTTTTTGAGAAAATGAATATGCAACTTGATTCATTGTCTAATCGTCCTAAATACATGAGGTCTTATTCTATTTTTGTTGTTCGGGCGAACAACAGTTTAAGTTTGGGGGGTATTGATACACGTTGTGTATACATGCATTTAAGTCGATTTAAGTGTTTCTTTTGTAGCATTTGCGTGTATAATTGGTCGAGAATCATTCATATTTGATATATTGGACCATTTGACGTATATTGGCTTCTTTTGTAGAGTTTAATGATTTCCAGGCTTAAAAAAAGATATTTTACGAGGTTACATAAAGAAACAAGTCGAAGAAGGGACAAGATGGGTCAAATTGGGCCAACAGTTAAGCCCAATACCGTTGAAGAATCAACGCAACTGCGCCAAGAATGGATGCGGCCGCATCAAAAAGAGGCGGGACCGTGCATCTTGGCACGGTCGCGCCAAAATCATGTTGGTTAATGTGTTTGAAGTTGTGAGGCTCAACGTGACCACGTCACTTCCTACGCGGTCGCGCCGAAAGGTGTTCCTAAATGAATCCGGAGTTTAATGGGATTTTTATCCTAATTTCTTGAGGATGTCAACCCAACTTATAAATAAAGGCCTAAGCTCGAGTTTTCAAGGATCACATCATATTTTCTCATACTTTTACGTACTTGGGGTAGAGGCGTGAGAGCAAGAATTGACGAGCAAGACAAGACGAAGATCAAAGAGCCGACTACTCGGGTTTAATTATTTCTTGCAATTTCTTTACATTTTTTTCTTGGAATTATTATATTGTTTTGATACTAGGCGTGAGTAACTAAACTACTCATGTCCTAGGATTAGAGAGTAGGGTTTTACAACAATGGTGAATTGATCATTTAATTTATAGACTCTATTTTTTTTGTTATCTATCTATATGTTTGTTCTTATTTTATAACTAAGCATAATTTGATCAATTAAGCTTTTTAATCGTTCAACAATTTCGCTTCAAGAGAAGAGAATTGTTAATAGACGTACGACATATAGCGTAGTTGTCTATGACTGCGTAGGCAAGGGTCAAGGGGTTGTTAGGAGTTGTTAGGATTGATTGGCTCAAGAAAGTACTTATTCTAATCAATCTAAGACTTAGTAGCTTCAAGAGAAGGGTTAAGTTAATTAAGTGCCGCCTAATAGATATTAAACTGGTTTAAAGGTTTATAAATTAGAGATTAATGATCATTAGCGTAATTCCTGAAATTGAAATCCTAGGATACATTCTCTTTGATTGGAAATCAACTTTTGTTAATTAATTCGCTTATTAGTTTACATGCAATTTATTTTATTAATTCATTAATCATTCACAAATTCTAGTGTCTAGTTAGGATAGTCCTAGATAATTAGGGTATCAAACTACGTTAACCTATTCTTAGTGGATCAACCTTGACTTCCACTATATACACCTACACCCATACACTTGTGGTATTTTAGGGTTAGGATTAGAGCCTGTCATATCCCACAGAGACTAGTGAAGATGATACGTAATCAAATTAGTACAGTGTCCTAAAGCATCCTAATATCAAGCCAGATTGATTACAAGATTGGCTCAATGTGTTATTACCCTACTTACTAAAATCTAGACCTTAAGACAAAAGTAAGAGAATAATACATTAACTAAATGTTACTATGAGCTAATTAACGAAAGGTTCATCAAATAGTAATAAACTATCTAAGGATGTCAATTTCATAATCAATTATTGTGCAATCATAAACAATCACACATGCAAACATATTTGAATTCCAATAATTATTATGTCTATTTTTTATGGGGCTTCGAGAGTGTGCCTTATTAAACCTCTTTCCGCAGATGTGGTTGGTAACCGAACTCGGTCTTCATGAGGAAGACTTGGTCCTACTCCAACATCTTCCACCTTTTGTTCAACTGAGCCTAGACTAGGTCTCCAACTCTCAGTATTTGCTCCCACATCCCTTCATCTCAATTGAACAAATCGACAAAAATAATATTAAGTGTATAAAAGTCAAAACTTACAAAATGAGGAATATGACTAAGAGTTTGAACACTCAAACTCCAAAAAAATCCCCCCCCCCCCCTCCTTTTTTTTCTACACAAAAGCAAAGTACATCCTATATGCCAAAACAAAATAAAAACTCCCCCTAAATGTATGATATCCCAATTAAATCTTATAATCAAAAAATAAGCAAATAAGCATGGGAAAAACACATAAATTCAAGGTAAAAAAATTTAAATTCATAACTGAAAACAACTTTTAAACAAATTCAAAACCAATCAACCAAAACATAAACTAAGATTGTTTTGAATAAAAACATAGAGCCTGCAAAACAAATGTTTTTGGTTTTCTTCTTCCTCATCTTCACCCGACTCTTCACCCTCTTCCTCCTCTTCTTCACCTCCATCAACAGCGTCTTCATCGGAGAAGTAACCTTCTACAATGATGTCTTTATCATTGGCTTCACCTCTTCAGACTGCTTCATCAAGAATATTTCTCCAGTAGGAGCAAGAATCTATCCACTTTGTTGAAGAATATTTCTCCAAAAATTCAAGATTTTTGTCCATATTGCTGAAGAATATTTCTCCAAAAATTCAAGATCGCTTCATCCTCGGCCTCGGGACCGGCAGCAACATCGGTTGTACTGCTACCTCCTCCTTTTGTGGAGATATTGAGACAAGCAGATTATCACGAACCTTTTGTGAGGTTTTAAATTTGGGTAGTGAGGATGCAAGTTTGATGGATAATAAATGAGCGACTCAAGACTGGCTCAGAAGTTGACCCAACATTTTGGTCAACTTCTGTAGGTTGCTCAGCATCACCATGAATCCATCAAATATCCATGAATCTAGTGTCTGACTTGATGGTGGAGTGGACTCGAGGACTAGAGACATGATGTGATCAAAGTCTCTGGCATTGGGAAGACCTTGAGAGCTCAAGATGTTGTGAATGAGAGATTGAAAGGCAGGTTAAACTCTTATTTTTTCTCGGCATGGGACATGATGTACTTGAACGTGAGCCTCCCAAAGTTTACATAAAACCCTGTACCAATTTTGTAGATCATGATCGCTTGGTCAGTGGTGACCTTTGTGGTGTTAATGGAGGGGCACCAATTGTGCACAACTATTTTGTGGAGGCCGGTGTACAATTGAGATAACGTCAAGATTTTCATCAGCTCAGGCCATTCCTTGAGTTTTCCCCCTGTGATAACCTTTGTAGTATAATCCATGTCATCACATATAGCACTCTCGGGCTCACTTCTTGGACCTACCTCCTCATTGATGATCTGAGGAATAAACTCATACAACTTCCCACGGATGTGGACTTTTTGGTAGAAGCAAGATTATGGATCGACAACATTCTTCAATAGAGAGGCATAAAAGTACCTCACAATCTCCTCATGATAAGGAGTAGCTGAGGTGAATTTTAGGCAAAAGGCCACATTTCTTAAGCAACTGGTAAATACCAAGCTTTCGGAACTGACTTATATTAATTCTTCTTTCTGGTCTGATTCTTCACCTTTCATACTTAGACTAACATTTAGCACGTGAATCAAAATAGAAATTTTCATTGCAAGTACTAGAAAGATCACATCCTATGTCTAGAGATCCTTCCTCAACGGTACTTATTCTTGGGCCTTCTTCTTTGATCTAGTTGACCGAAGGTTGACGCAACCTGCGGATCGATATTCTTCTTTCCTTTCTCTATTTGGATCTTTTTCACAAACTTTCAATCAGTAACTAGGCATGATGGTTGGAAGAAAAGTTCTTCCTCTCCAAATCTCAGATTCTCTTCAATAATGGACTCTTTCTGAGCATTAAGATCTTCATTGCTCTCATCATCAAGTTCAGTTGAGGAGGAGAATTGGGGAACCTCCTTCTCAACCTCTTCAGTATGTTTGTCCATGATCTTGAACACTTTATCCTCTTCACAATGGCTGAGAGACTTTGCTACTTTTGTCCCTTGGATGGAGATGCTGAAGCACCACTGGCCTTCTTCTTCTTCTTCTTCTTCTTCTTCTTCTTCTTCTTCTTCTTCTTCTTCTTCTTCTTCTTCTTCTTCTTCTTCTTCTTCTTCTTCTCAAGTCTGGAATCAGCAGCATCCAACACTCTTTTTGTTAATCTTGGCAAACGCCTAGGTTGTTCAGAACTTTCAACCCCAATTGTGCATTTACGGCTACCTACGAACCCCAAATCAGCCAGGATTCCCTAGAAAAAAGGTTGTGACTGGTGCGGGGACAACGGAAGCTCTCCTTACAAAGACCCATCAGGATTTTAAGGCGGAAAATCCCTTGTGGCAGGGACAGACAAAGGAACCCTAGATGAAGAGGGTTTTGATTCGGTATTAGGAGACTCAAAGTTTACGAATGATAGAATCTTGATCGGCACCGAAAATTCTGGATTGGCCGTCGGAGGAGGGTTTTGGACGTCGGGTTGATTCACTACACCATGGACACAGGGGTGCGCCAAACTATTGTCCAACTCCTGTAAGAGATGAAGACGTAGCAGTGGGAGGTCGAATTGGTTCCGATGAAATTTCCATTAGTGTGGTGACTGGAGTAGTCGTCGACGGCAGGGGAACAACTATCGGTGACGTGATTTTGCTCTAGCAACATAAAAAATGGCTTAAATTTGTTGTTCTAGGTTGCCGGAATCCATGGTGAAATTATAGAGAATTTTTCAAAGAGGGGAGAGGGTTTAAGAGCCTGTAAAAACTTCTTTGAAGATAACATGAGAGAGAGTAAAAAGTGCTTGGTAAAAATCAGGGGTTGAGGTAACCTTCATTTCAACCCTTACAGGACCAAATAAATGCCGAGAGACTTCCTTAAGTTAGAAAATCTGTCATGATCTAGAGTCATAGTAAATATGTCTGCAAGCTAATTTTTAGTGGAAATATGCTTAATGCAGATGATATGTTTTTCAACTTAGTCCCGAATAAAGTGATGCTTTTTGTCTATATGCTTAGTCCTAGAATGTCGTGTATGATTTTTTTAAAAGTCTATGGCACTGGAATTGTCATAATATGGGGTTAGAACATTGCTTTCAAAACCATAGTTATGAAGAATTTCTTATCACCACAATAATTTGCACACGACCTTTCAGCCGCTACATATTTAGATTTGATGGAAGTGAAACACAATTTTGTATCATCTAAATCACCTTCCCAGCCAGCATCATGTGGCCAACTAGGTTGGTGTTAGTGTCGGTATCGATGTCGATGTCGGTGCTGGTGTCCTTGGAGTATTAAATCCTCAAGTCAACCATACCTACAACATACCTTATGATTCGCTTCACAACCTCCAAATGTGAATCTTTGGGAAAAGCTTAATAGCGAGCACATAAACATACACTATACATGATATCTAGACTACTTTCCGTTAAAAATAAAAACTCCCAATCATAGATCGGTACATGATGGGGTCAACATCCTCCCCAACATTGTCCTTATAGATCTTTTGGCTTGAACCCATAGGAGTTCTCATGTGTTGTGCTCCTTCTAAATTGAACCTTTTTATTAAATTCCTAGCATACTTACTTTCTGACATGAAGATGTCATCTGACATTTGTTTAATCTGTAAACCTAGGAAAAATGATAGTTCACCTACCATGCTCATTTCGAATGTTGAAGATGTAGCTCTCACAAACTCATCAAGTAAAACTTGTGAATTTGAACCAAACACTATGTCATCTACATAGATTTGAGCCAAAATAGTGGAAGATTTTGCTGGTTTAATGAACAAGGTTTTGTCAACCTCTCCTCTAGAGAATCCAAATTTAATAAGGAATACGTCCAAGAGACCATATAAGGCCCGAAGTGTTTATCTCAAACTATATAAGATATTTTTAAGCCTGTATACATGATCTGGTTAAATGTCCTCGAAGCCTTTTGGCTGTTGAACATAAACTTCATCATTCAATTCTTTAATAAGATCCTCAACATCATCATATTCAGTCTTTCCTGTAGCATCAACATAATCATCGAAGACAACATTTACAGATTCTTTAATGCTACTAGTACGAAGATTATAAATCCTATATCTATTACCGACATAACCAAGAAAGATGCCTTTGTCACGCTTAGAATTAAACTTTGAAATATTTTCTCTATCATTCAAGATAGAATACATGCACTCCAAAATTTGGAAGTAGTTAAGATCGAGATTTTTTCCCTTTAGGAGTTCATACCGTATCATAGTAGTGCCCTGTCTTAAATACACCCGATTAATAATATCGCATGTTGTGTTCAATGCCTCTGTCCAAAAAGCTTTGCAAGTTTTATTGAGCTAAGCATCACCCAAGCCATTTCTTGCAAAGTGAGATTTTTCATTTCGGGAACCCCATTTGTTGTGGTGTTTTGGGGACCAAAAAATTCTTGAAAAATACCTTTCTTTTCACAAAAATAAAAAAATAAGCATTTTCAAACTCTTTCTCCATGATCTAATTTAAACCTCTAAAGCGAGCAACAGTAGCCCTATACATGTTCCTAAATATACCAAATCAGGTTTTAAAAGATTCAAAGGCATTTGATTTTTCTTGTAAAAAATGTACCCAAGTAAACCGAGAGAAATCATCTATAATCACAAACCAATATCTTTTACCTCCTAAATTCCTACTTCAGCTGGACACATGAGACACATATGGAGTAGTTCGAAACATTGAGTGGTAACAGAAGGTTGGCCTAGGTGTTGGACAACCTCGTGACTAAAATAAGTCTGTTGACCTTTTTGATAATCACCACACATAAAATTTGGTTTCTTTTCAAGTTTAGGTATACCTCTTACATCTTCAAACTTTTTACCAGTCTATCCAAACTTAGAAACTTCACATGACCCAACTTTTGATGCCACATGATAGTATCATCAATTTGGCCTCGATTGCACCTTAATCTCTAGCCATGTAACAATTATCAATAGATCTTCGACCAGTCATAAGTACACCTTGTGAAGTTAACATGTAAATCATCATCACACAACTGACTTATACTAATCAGATTAGCAAACAATCCCTATACATGGTAAGCATTTTGTAACTTGGGAAAACTTGGAACATTTAGAGTTCTTTTTGCCACAATTGGTTCACTTGATCCTCCTCCATACGTCACACGACCATCTTCACATGGTACACATTCAACAAAAAATCCTTGTAGCCAGTCATGTGTCTAGAAAAAAAAATCGAAATACCATGAACCTAAAATGTTAGTTCTTAAAGCAGTAAACACAACATTGCATTTCAAATTTGACTTACGAACCCATATTTATTTTAGAGGGGATTAAGGTTTCTAGACAGATTGATTGCTACGAGGACTGGGAAACTTCTGAGTCAACCCCTAATTCTTTTTTACATCAGATTTCATCTTTAGACAAAAATCCCTAATGTGACCAGGAATTAAGCAGTAATGACATATCTATCTACGTCTTATTTTACCTTTAGACAACTTTGGTGACTTAAAGTTTCTTTAATATGATAACCTTCACCCTCTCGAATAAAAGGTAAACCATTACTACTTACTATATTAGTTTCCTTAGGTTCATTATAACCTAATCCAGCATATAGTCAGTCCAACTAATGTTTAAACTTCACAAGTTTAGAAGTATCTCCAAACGTGTTACAAGCTCACGGAAGTTGTCGTTATCTTTGTTAAAACTGCTCACTTCTTGACACAGTTGCTTCCACTTCTTTAGTAGCTCAAAATTGACTACTTTTATTTCTTCCACCATTTGAATTGTTTCCTCATCACACTTCTCCTCTGGTTCATTTTCAACCGTAATGTTGAAGCATAATAGATTAAGGTAGTAATTCGAATCATATGCTTTTGAATTTAGGTCAAAGGTTGGGTCAATCGTTAACTTAACTTCAGTTTAATCCAGCAAGAAACAATCCGTGATGGTTGAAAACATGGCTCGTTGGTCTATTTCAGCTTCAAGCTCAAGCTTGTCATCATCACTCAAGTAGACCCAATTAGCTTTGCCGTACTTGCGAAGAATATAGACACATTCATTTGCATAATGTCCAAAACCCTTACGTGCACGACATTACACCAAATTCATATTACTGGATTCATACCCTTGCTAATGTGAGAATGATTTTCGAACTGGTGGGGTTCAAAATGGCGGTGTCTTCTTAGGGGGTGAATCCTTCCGACCGGGAGATTTGGACGTGCTTGAAGATTTGTTCTTCAATTTTCTCATCATTGTATTGATCTTCCAAGTGAGTAGTGCTACATCGGCTCCTTCACTCATCTCTTCCAGATCCTCATCTTCGTCTTTATTTGAAACTATCAACTCCTTGGATGAGACTCTATCATCACCATGTATTGGAAAATTCTTCCCCTTATACAACTTCTTTTGATGATTGATATTCATCTCGTAGGTTTGAAGAATGCTCATGAGTGTCGTGAGCTCTATATAGTGGCAATATTGTGAGCCTTCTCAATGCGTGAGACATTGATATTAAGTCAATTTGAGAGAGATCAAATAGCCTTCAAAATAAGACTCTTGTTTCTTATGGGGTCACCAAAATCCGAGGCCTCATTAGCAATGTCGAGTATCTTTTTGAAGTAGGCTTGAATGGCCTCATTTTCTTCCATTCAAAGATTTTCAAATTGATCCATGACCATACGAAGCCTTGACTCCCAAACACTATCATCCTCTTCACAGTGCCGTTGAAGAATATCCCAGGCTTTTTTAGCAATTTTACACGGTTGATAAGCCTGAACATATTCATATCAACCGCAAGGGTAATAACATTGAGAGCTCTCTCATTAGTGGTTGGTTTTATCGAATTCATCCTGTCAATTGAGCTTCAGGCCGAATCCTTTCACCATCTTCATCAATGATCATGGGAAGATTTCAACCTTCAATAACAAACCTCCATACCCTGACAACAATTAACTTGATATACGACCTAAGATGGACTTTCCAATAATCATAATTGGACCGTCTAATACTGGTAATCTCGTCATAGTAATGGTGTCCTTGTTGGGCAACACACTATCAGTATCACACTTAGTCTCTCAAGCAATGGCTCTAGTACCAATTGAAAGTGTGCGTTACTTCGTAAATGTTGAGGTTGGGTACGAGGTTTTCTAACAGAGTGGAAACTTAACTAACAACCAATATAAAAAATTTCCACAAGTGCTAAGTAACGGGTGCATGCCTTTAGGGCAAAAAAACTCATTAAACTTCAGTGAATTATAAAAAGATTTAGAATGTGAATCTAGATAGACTTCTATTCACACCTATAACGTCTCAAAGGAAAATTAAACACAGACTAGAGTATACAAATACCTAACAAAAGTTATCCTAAAATGTATCCTAGCAAAGGGATTCAGATTTGTGAGGAATTTGAATGTTACACACACTAGACACTACAGGTTGGATAGAAGGTTCACTAAACTCTCTAGGTGACACAAGAGTAAGACAGCCTGTTACTTTTCACTTGGATCATCAATGTCCTTTTGTTGAACGTTGGAGCTCTATCTATGGGCCATCACAAAGCTTGGACAAAACTCTAAAGCAACCACCACTTTCTTTAGTTATGGGCATTGTTGGTTAGTGGTTAACGACCCCCGAATCTTAGGTGGTTGGTAACCGAACTCGGTCTTCATGAGAAAGACTTGGTCTTACTCCAAATTTTCCACATTTTGCTCAACTGAGCTTAGACTAGGTCTCCCATGTCCCTGCATCTCTACTAAATAAATCGGCATAAATAATATAAAGTGTATAAAAGGCAAAACTTAAAAAATGAGGATTTTGTTTGAACACTCAAACTCCAACAATAGTAATCATGAACGGCTAATCTGTCAAGCGTCTGGTCTATAGATGGTAGAGGAAAATGATCCCTTCATGTTGCTACATTAAGTTTTCTATACTCTATGCAAACTCACCAACCAGCTACTACTCCAGTTGCTATAGTTTCATTTTTCATCTTTTTCTACTGTCATGCCCTACTTGTTTTGGGCTTACCAATTGGCTGTCAGAAATAGCGAAGAATATTCCTGCATCTAACCATTTCAACACCTCTTTTTCGTACTACCTCCTGCATAATGGGATCAAGTATTCTTTAATTTTACACACTGGGTTTATGTGATTCTTCTACCAATATCTCATGCATGCAAACAGATGGGCTTATGCCCTTTAGATCAGCTATAGGCCAAACTATTGCAGACTTATGTTTTAGTACTTCTAGTAGTTTGTCATGCTATTCTTTAGAAAGATATGCAAAAATAATAACCGGATATGCTTTATTCTCACCAAGAAAAGCACATGTTAGATGTTCAGGTAAAGGTTTTAGTTCTACCTGAGGTGCTTGCATGACCTCCTCTTTTTCGCTCCTTGCATTATCATCCAACCTAAAATATATCTTATTTCTTTGGCACTTCCTGGGAATGTTCTAAGCTATGAACGCAATCCAACAGATTGTTATCTCGGATTCTTTAACATCCATGTAAAATAAAGAATTTTGTAAGCATATTTTATGGGCCAGTAGAGCTTGTTGTGGTATGTTAAGCGACACATCCTTCTACGATACTGCATTCCTCAACTTCCTTTAACTCTTTGTCCCTATAGAATCTCATTGCTCTATAAATTGAGAAGATCGCTTTATCTTCATGTACTCGTAAAGTAGGTTCTCCTTATGGATATCAATCAAAGCTCTTTTAGTAGCTAAGAATGGTCTTTCCAAAATGAGTGGGACATCCTCATCATCTTGCACCATATCTAGGACCACAAAGTCAGCTGGTATTATGAATTTACCGATTTTGACCAACACGTCATCCACTATACCTTTTGGATAAGTTACAGACCTATCTGCCATTTGAAGTGCCATAGTAGTTGGGCCAAGATTTTCCAGTGCTAATTTTTTAAAATGGATCTAGGCATCAAATTGACGTTAGCTCCTAAATCACACAGGGCATTCTCAAAAACCTTGTCCCCTATTTTGCATGTTAGAGTGAAACTACCGGGATCCTTTTTCTTTCTTGCCATCTTTCTTTGCAATGATGCACTACATTCTTCAGTCAGGTTAATTGTTTCACTAATTTCCACTTTCTTTTTTTAGCAACAACTTCCTCTAAGAATTTTTCATAATTTAGCATCAGTTGGAGTGCTTATATCAATGGTAAATTAATGTTGACCCTCCTAAAGGTCTCCAAGATTTTTTCAAATTTCACGATGAGTTTCTTCTGCTTTTTCTGTTGAGTGTATGGAAGTTGTATTATGATGTTTGGATTTGTGTTGAGCTCTTCTGATTTCTTTCCCTCATCTTTTTTATCAGGCTCTTCTTTGTATGACTGTTATGTTTGCCTCGTTTGATCTTTTATCACCTCTTCTTCTGGCATTGGGGATCCTTCATATTCGGTCCCACTCCTAAATTTAACTGCTTTGCATTTGGCTTCCCTTTCTACTTCTTCCATCAACTGGTGTACACGTTTTCCTAGTGTCATTATGTGAGATCCCATAGTATCCACTGTACCTACCACACCAGTGATTTTCTCCTCCATACTAAAGCGTTGTTTTGTTTGTTTAATGTGGATTCTCATTTCTTTAGTCAATGAAATGAGAAGTTCTGTTTTGTCTGGTGTCTCCTTCTCTTCATAGTCTAATGATGGAGTCTGGAAATGCTTTGTTGGCATGGGAAGTGTTCATGTATAATTTCTCGTTCTCCCTTGCGCGGGTTGTGTGTTGAAACTCTAATTTTGTCTACTTCTCATGTAGCATGCTTCCTCATATGCCATGTCCATGTATTGATGTTTCTGATTCTCAGGCTAAGATTTTGTACGCTTACTGACTTCATCTATCAATTTTTCAATTGTACCTAGAAGGTTTGCTATTGTGTCAGTCTTAGAAATCTCAGCAACCTTCCTTATCATAGATTTTTCTACTGGCCATTGAAAACTATTAGAGTCATTCCTCCAAGATTTCTATGGCCTCGTTAGTTGATTTAGACAATAGTAAGCCCCCGGATAAGACGTCTTCAATAATCCTAGTATTCTTGATAGCCCATTATAGAAATAACAGACCTATTGATCCTCATGACAACCGTGTTGGGGTACATTTGAAGGAGTTCCCTATACCTTTCCTAAGCCTCATAGAGAGGTTCTCCATCGAGCTAACAAAATTATGTAATCTCGTTTTTCAACTTTAAAGTCTTACTTAGTGGAAATTATTTGAATAGAAGTTTCATGCATAATTCACACCAATTGCTAATGCTTTGTGTAGATAGCCATGTCTTTGCCTTATCCCGTAATGAGAATAGAAAAAAGGCATAGACAGATTGATAGTGTCACATATTTTCAACAAATGACCCAGATGGTTGTTTGGCTCTTCTGTATCTCTCCACAGAAATTGGTTCTACTGAATCACGGAAATCAAGGTTGACAGTTCGAATGTGTTAGCATGTATCGCTTGCCATTGTATTCCTCCAAAGTTTATGTTAACTACTGGCCAGAAAAAATCCCTTATTGGTGGTTGGGCTTGTTCTTACAAGTTACCATCATGTTCCGCAAGCCTGTCTTGATTATCCTTCGTTGCTTTTAGTCTCAGCCTAGGTTGACTAAAATGTCTCTTTCTTATAGTGACTCATATCTCCAAGTGTATGGGTATGATGTCTCTTTCCCTAGACCCACCAATTAACAGTCAGAAAGTAAAACAAATTTACGAAATAATAGTGCAGATTTTTTAAACTGTATGGCAACATGAAAAAGAAAAATAATAATTTTTTTAAAAATAAAAATGAAAATTATAACACTTAAAACAATTTAAAATCCTATACTACTTATTACCAAGGCTCTCTAATATCTAATTAGCACCTAAATACTAATCCCCAACAACGGCGCCAAAAACTTAGTCGCTCTAATCTCTACCAGCTACACCGCAAGTGTAAGGTATAGTTAATAGTATGTGGCAAACAAGGTCGTATCCCACAGAGACTAGTGAAGATGAAACCTAGTAAAATCACTACATTGTCCTAAAGCAACCTAAAACCTAGGCAGATTGATTATATGATTGGTCATTGTGTTATTACCCTACTTGCTAAATATCTAGACCATGAGATAAAAGTAAAAAACTGAAATATTAACTAACTGTCACTTTAACTGATTAACGAAAGGTTTATCAAATAGTAAAAAGCTATCTTAGGATGTCGATTTTTGAATCAATTGTTGTGCAATCATAGAAAATCGCACATGCATATGTTATATGAATTACTATAATTATTATGTCTTTTGTTATGGGGCTTCGCGAGTGTGCTTCTTAAACCTCCTCCCGAAGCGTCTAAGGTGTAGATTATAGACACAGACAACCATAAGTTGACATGTTTATAACTCCTAAAAGTGTCTCGGAAATAACCCCATAATATGCCCCTCAAACTCAACACAACAAATAACATCAAGAACATAAAATTATATCATATATAGAACGGTCTATACTCGTAATTAAAACCTACTCTCTAACCGTAAGATATATTAAAAATACTCTATAATAATATAAAGAAAAATGAATAACATAAAATAAAACCATCGTCTAACAAGAAAATAAGAAAGTAAATTAAAAGGAAAAGGAACCAGAATACTATGTCACTGAAAAATTCTGACTAAAAATAATCTCGTCGTCCTCTCCGGCTCAATAGAAAGCGCTCGGTAACCCTAACTGCATAATAATATATCTCTAAACTACCTGCTGCAAAAAAATACTAATATCACTGAATTATTGTTAAAGCTGGTGATGTAAAAACAACCCCTAAGGCTAGGTACTTATAGGAGTACACAACAGTAGGTTTGACTGGGCTTTAAACATATAAAATCCCATATAACAGCGTCAGACGAGAAAACTCACCATTTTGCTAGACCTAATAAACAGTATGTATTCGGTCTGGAAAATGCTAACCGTTTATACATGTTCTTCTGGTCTGTGCAGGAAGCTAGACCTTAAGCTATTCGGTTGTGCAAAATGCACTTTTTCTTCTTCTTACTTTGTTTCTTCTTGTGGCTTCTCCACTCCATATAGGGCCTACCAAATGCTATTTTGAGTTTAATTCTTCAATTCCTTATTTTCAAAGCCTTCTTTTATTGGACTCGCGATTCCACAATTAACTCCAAAAAATGCAATATTTGGTACTAAAAACACTACAAAAGATAAACAAGTGAAATCCGCCAAACATTTGAAAATGTGGGTTAAGAAGTAATAATTTACACAATAATGAACCATTTTAGCTATGAATATGTAAAATATGGAGTGATCAACTCTTTAGACCTAATAAAAGCAACTAAACATGCATAACATAAAATAAACCTACAAATGCAAACTATGTGTGATAATGTAATTTGAATTCAAAATTAAAATTATTAACTACTCCAGACCTCAATTTTTAACAAATAGTTCAAATTTTATATATTTAAACTATCTATTATAGGTTGACGAAAATGAATAAAACATAACAAGATAAAAAGATTGCAAAGTAAATAAAGAAAGAAAAATGATAAAATAAACAAACTAACCACAAGTGTACCACTTCATCCCACTTGTGAATAAGTTCGTGGGGAAAAGTGGTACACTATGGATGGACTTATAGAACAAAAACACTGCAGATTTGGAGGAGGATGTTGGGCTTGTCCCATATGCCACTCTTGAAACTACCATAATATGGAAGTATGACGAGTCAAGTCGGTGTAAATACTCGCCAGTGGCTTCAAACGCCCCAAGTTTTTTCTCAAGTCTCTAAAGAGTAGAGTAATCGTCGTATTCCGCTTGCGCTGGTAGTTCTTCCTCCTTCGAATGCTCGAAATCTTGGCCTAGTGGTGGATGCGTCACAACAGTGTCTTCTTGATGCTCAAGGATATCCATCTAGAGATTCCTCTCATTTCCCTAAGGCAGTAATCTAATGATGCTTTTAATTTTATGTGGGTGTGTTTGAGGAGGAAGAATTTTTAGCGTGAAGGGCTTGAGAAAACTAGAATTTGAATGGATTTAAATTGGAATGTGGGAGAATATGACTCCCCCAAAACTTATTCATGCGTAAGAAGTGGAGACATCTCGCCATTTTGCATGACCGAGCAAGAATTCTTGTCCGATTGTGCATTTCATAAAGACGACATTTTGCATGACCGAGCAAAATCTTTACTCGACCATGAAAACGTGTAAGCACCTACCTTGCTTATATGTGGGAGAATTTGCTCAACGAGAAAGAATTTTTCCCAGTTGTGCATTTGCTCCCGCGATCTTCTGACTTTTTCATGCCTACTCTTTTCGTTCGTTTTGCATTAATTTTATCCATTTGTCAACCCTTTTTTTAGGTTGATATCCTCATCTTTGTACATACTTTTTAATTAACTATGGAAGTAAACTAAAACATAAAAATGGAAATAAACAGTAATTAGATGTGAAATATTAAAACTAGTAGATAGCCTCCCACTTAGTACTACGTTTACATCTATTTTGAGATGCTTTTACCATTTGTTTTAAAATAGCCAGCATCAGACAAATGATGTCTGACCCCATGTTCCAATATCTATTCTTTTTGTGTCTTTTCTTTCGGTTTTTCTCAACTTGATTCTCTCTTTCTTTCATTAACCATGTCATCGTCGGAACATATAAATGGTTTTGTTGGTAGTTCGACCTCCAAGATGTACATATGTAGCCACTCATTCATCAACTAGTTGGCCGTATAATTTGATGCATTGGTCAACGACGTGTTTGGCAGTGGAAAATACAGTCCGTTCAACCTTTGAGCTAAAAGAAAGCTTTCTGGTCTTATCAACCTTGAGGAAGTATTTGACTATTAATGATGTAATGTTGAGGTTTGCTAGATTCCATTCGTCCCATTTGGATATATCAATACCTAACAAAATAGAAATTGGGGTCAACAACCCCCCCCCCCCCCCATCCTTATCCTACCCCTTTTTTTCCTTGCAGCTACCTCTAACTGATCCATCAGGTGTGCTCCAAGACTTCACGGTTCAACTTGTGTCACACATCACATCATGAATAGTTCATTATCACTTTCGTTGACGTTTTCGTCTCGAGTAAAAATTGTGAGGGTCAAAACTCTTTATATGTATCAGAACACTAGATTCGGAATTTTGAAGAAAATGTCTTTCTTTCGCCATGGTCAATCACATCATTTGAGATGTTCACCAATCTACTCCAAAGTTTTTGTTTCTCATGTATGGGTAGCTCGATGTGTGCCCCCTAACACTTGACTCCTTGTATTTCGTCCATGTCGGTGTCAGTTAGTTCATAGTTGGTGTTCTTGAGTCCAATCCAGATCTTTATGGGTATATTCGAGACTTCTTGGCATTGGACTTCGAAGGTACTCATGATCTCCATTATGATCCGTGGATATGTGGACCATCTTCCTTGCATAGTAGTACCCCATACACATCTATGGAACATTTCCCCCTCCCCCCCCCCCCCCCACACACACATATATATATCCATCTTTCTCATTGCTTTTCATCGTCCGCAAACTGAGTATGATGGTCTTCTAATTCCATGATTCTATCCCAATTCTATCTTTATTCCGTTGACTCCAGTATGACTCCCCATTGAAGCTCTTCTTTTTCCATCAGTTCTTTCTCTTTTTCCAATAACTTGTTAGCTTTCACTTTATAATACATGCTCATAAACTCATCGCCGGTATTTGGTTCTTTATAATCTCTATGAGTCAATTCAAGAATGCTAATTTCATTTGATGTATTAGATTCTATTTCCAGATCAATTAATTGTTCTATTTTATGAAATACCCCCATTTTCTTAAGGACTGCCCGTTGTGGTAGTAACATTTTCGTTATTAGCGCTAAAAAGTTACGTCATTATCCCTCATGTCAAAAACTGCCTTACTTGTAGCCAAGAATTGACGCCATACTAACAATGGTAAATTTATGTCCTCTCTGATATCTACTATGGTAAAATTTAATGAAAATATTAGTGTGTCTACTTGTAAAATAACATCATCCACTACTCTAATTGTTCTTAATAGCAGTGTTCTAAAAAACAGGCTTGGTGGCCGCCTAGGCGCTAGGCGGCCCTAGCCCGTCCCGTTTTTTACCTATTCGGTCATTTTCGGCGTTGGGCGAGTTTGGCGCCGCCGAGCCCGATTAGGCGGCACCTAACCAGCCTAGGCGGCGCCTAACCCGCCTAGGCGCCTAGCCATTTTTTTTTTTTTTTTAAAAATTTTAAGTTATATATATATATATATATATTTTTTTTTTTTTTTTTGAATCACTTAATTGATTTGGATGACATATTTTGATTTTTGACTTATGGACTAATGCTTCACGTATTGCTTTATTCAGTATCGTCTATTGAATTTTGCAGTATCCTTTGTTTTTTGTACATGTAAATATTGCACTATCCTTGATTATGTTAGCTAACATGCAAAATATAGTTTGTTTAGGATAGGTTGCTATTATTTTCAAATTTTTTATATATTATTTACTTATTGAATATTTATAAATAATTAAATTATTCGTCTAAGGTGGTGCCGCCTAGGCGCTCTAGGCGCTAGGCCCCAGTCGACCGACCGACTAGCGACTAGCGATTTTTAGAACATTGCTTAATAGTGATGTATCAACAATTTGTATAGTAGTAGAGCTAGGCTTATACTCTCCCATGCTCAATTTATTATATGTAGTTAAAAGGCATCAAATTTACACTTGAACCTAAGTCACAGAGCACATTTTCAAATCTAGATTTCCCTATGGAACATGTAATTTAAAAATTCCCTGGATATTTAAGTTTTCACGGTAGCTGTGTTTGCATGATTTCTTCGTAGCTTCTTATCTTCGTGTCTTTGACTTCTTCATTTTCTTTCATCTCCTATTGCGGGTTTCTTTTATTTTTCCTCCCTGACGAGGAATTTCTTTCCATGTACATGCACACACTTAGGGATGTTCATTAGTTTTAAAGCTATAGGAAAGGCGATGGAGCTTTGTAAAGAGGAATAACTTCTTCATAAAATGTAATCCCCACATTTCTTCTCTTTAGGATTTCCTCCATCTTTTCCACTTATTCCATTTTTTTTTCTCCATATCACAACTTTCTTCCATGATTTTGTTGCATTGGTCCTTAGGATTTTCAGTGTCACTTGGAAAATTTTCTTGCTGATGAGTGTTGCCAATGTTCTTAGCAAACTGACCAACGTGTGTTCCCAAAGTTTTTACTTGGGCTCTCAGGTTGCCCACACTCGGATGCACTTTTTAGCATTTTAGCTTATTCATACTGGACTCCCTTTTCCCATTTTGTGCATGTGTCTCATTTATCAAAAAGTGACCAACACCTCCGGACTAGGCCTCTTTGTCTCCTTTATTAATCCATTGTTGACTATGAAATTTGGCGATGGTTGCAATGTATTATTAGTGTCTGCATAAGATAAATTTGGATGATTTCTCATCCTGGGACAATATTTATTTCCCATTTGGTTCAATTGGAAGTTTGGATGGAAAATTATATTGCCCGTGTTATTCATATAACATGCTTCTTCTAAACTAGGCTCCATGCAATGCGTACCTAGATTTATCATCAACTCTTGAATAGGCTTCGTTAGCAAGCTCACTTGCTCTATCAATTGCGCAATCTTCTCAGTAAGAATTTCAGCTACTCTTCTTAACATTGATCGTTCCACTAGCCATCAAAACTATTTACAACCATCTCCTCCAGAATAGCAATGTCATCATTTGTCGTTTTAGTTAACAGTGCACCTCTAGATGAGGCATCTACAATCATTTTTATATGTTCGGAGAGCCCATTGTAAAAGTAACAGACCTGTTGATCTTCTAGGAAACCACGCTGAGGGCACATCAGGAGAAGTTCCCAGAATCTTTATCATGCTTCATAAAGTAACTCTCATCTTGCTGGAAAAAATTTATGATTTTGCTTTTCAACTTCAGTATTTTACTCGGCGAGAAGTACTTGAGCAAGAACTTCTGACATAAAACGGAATAGCTGCTTATATTTTGAGTACAGAGTCAAGTCATCGCCTTATCCCTTAAACAGAATAAAATACTCAAACGAATGGCATTATTGGAGGGTCCATTAATCTTTATTGAAATTACCTAAGTGCCCATTAGGATACTCCGTAACTCCTCCTTGTCCAAATTGGTTCTATTGAACTACTAGAAATCAAAGCTGACTTTAATTCAAATGTGTTAGGTTGTACTGATGGTCGGTTTATTCCACCAAAGTTTCTATTAACTATAGGTCTGGACATGTCTGGGATAGGAGGTTTGATTCATTCTTGCAGTTCTAGACCATGCTCATCTTGTCCATTCTAATTTTCTCCATTAGAAACATTTTTCCATCTAGTCTGACTGGAATTCCGCTTCTGACACGTAGCTTCTATGGGTACGATTTCTCCTACCTTAGATCTTGTTTCCATGCACTGCACATAAAAACACTAAGACAAGAAACCAAATACAGTTAAAAGCCAATACAATCTATAGCTGAGTAAGATAAAATATCTTTTTATAAATATGTTATTTGTTCTGATTTTTTTCCCACAAATAAAAAAATCAAAACAAATAAAACCTAGATTACCGAAGACTAACACACCGTAATATCTAACTAGCACCTAAAAACTAGTCCCCAACAACGGAGCCAAAAACTTGATCCCTGTATTTTTTACCAGCTACACCATAAGTGTACGATGTAGTAGCAGTCTAATGAGAAGCAACGCCATATCCCTTAGAGACTAGTGAAGATGATCTAATCAGATTCCTACAGTAGTTTTAGTATTAGAATATCTAAGCACAACGAATAATGATTTGTTTGGTGATTTTCCTAATTACTAAAGTCAAGACCCTAAGACTATAGTAACAAAATAAGAATTAATAACTAATTGCAATTAACTGATAAATGAAATTCAATAATATAAAAACTATCTTAGGATGTTCGATTTCTGAATCAATTACCGTGCAACAATAGTCAACTTCACATGCACACACGTATATCTATCCCTAATTCGTATGTTCCTGTTGTTATGACGGTTCGCGATTTGGTATCTCAAACCTCCTTCAGTGGTGATTTGTGTATGGATCATACACAACAGATAAACCTCCTGGAAGAAGTTTGTATGACTCCTAATAGTACATAGGAATAACCCCCCATAGTATATCCTTACTTGGTCAGTTTCTCCAATATATTATGTTGGTGTTGTTTGGTCATCACTATCCTCACAGGTCAGTATATTGTATATATGATTTGTGAGTGCTAAACTAGGTGATCAAGCGAACCTAGCAGCAACCGTAATGCAACACATCGAACGTATACAAATTACGGATAACATCTAAACATCTACATTGTAATTAGAATCTACTTGCTAAACCCTAACATATAAAGCAAATGCGTCATAGAAAAATTAATAAAAACATTTATCATAAACAAAACCATGTTCATAAACAATAAACGAGAATAGAGTATAAGATACTGCAGTTTCCTGATGAAGACGACATGATGAATCTCCTTTCTTCTTCCTCGACTCCCCACATGCTCTAGAGGAATCTCATGGATGTTTGGTGAAAATAGTTGGAGATGAGCAGCCTGAATACAAGGAGTATCCTGCTACTGAGGAGTCTCTTGTGCACCAGGGAAAAATAGTTGGGGCCGAGTGTCCTACATCCGGGAGCAACTTGCTGGAGAGGGGTCTCCAGCATGCTAGGGTTAAACAACAGGAGCCAGATGTCCTGGATGCTGGGAGTGGCCCCCCCTCCCCCCCCTCCCGCCTGAGGGATGTCTCCTGCGCGTGAGGGGAATACAGTTGGAGAGGAGCCTCTTTGACACCAGCGGCACTTGGTGGAAAGGAGTCTCTTGGACGTGTCGGAGGAAGCCTTCTGGACGATTGCTCTCTCGGTTATTTTGTTGAGGGTCCACGGGGGGCTGCTCACTCATTTGGATCTTATGCTGGGGGTATTTCATCCCTCCTTGGTCGCCTCTATCATTAGGTTTTGGTGATTTATCCTTAAAAATTTGAAAAACAAAAATTTTTTAAAATTTTTAATTTCCACATACAACACCAAAATGATATTGTATCATCGAGAATAAGCCGAAAAACACAAAGATTTCGGAAAAAGGTTGCTTTTTATTATCTTGCGTATAAAATTATGAATTAGATGGGAGTGGGTATTTATAGGTACAATTAGTAGGCTTACTAACAACTTATGCCCCTTAAAACTCCCAAATTATCCTTATCTTAATCTATTAAGGAATTTAGGCTCACAAGCCTTTAACAGGCAATACTAGACATATTGGACCTATTTTAATAAATGTGGGCTCATTACAAAGACCAAGCCCAAAATTAGGTCATACACATCACTAATCAATTATCATTTGCAGCATCACTATTCGGAACATTCCTTTTTATTTTTATTTTTATTTTTATTTTTATATACATTTTATTTTAAAACTTTCAAATATATTTTTTTTTTCAATTAATACTTTTAAGTGTATATATATTATCTATATAAGATTTATTTTAAATATGTATTTTTGTATTATATAAGGGATAAGAAAATACATTTTGTGTAACTTTTACAATAATTTTAACCCATTTCTAACTATAGCATAATTTGAATCTTTTAGAACGCAAATCTAACTCATTTTGAGTACAAATTAACCTAATTAAGTTAATTAACCTAATTAACCTGCCCCACCTAAATGTACCCTAAATCACATAGCCCCTGCCCCCTACGACCACAGCACCCAATAAACACCCCCTCCCCCTCGCTCTCCCCAAACTCTCGCCCAAGCCAGAGTTTTTTTTAATGCTTCCACCACTAAATCCCACCTCCAAACCATATTTTTTGTTCAACTTTCTTTTAATGTTTCCACCCCAAGGCGAAATTGTTCCTTTTTTCAAAAAAAACTTCTTTTTTTCATGCTTCCACCCCCAATGCCAATCCCCACCCCCATCTAAATCCCTACTCGCCCAGCCCGCAGATTCCACTGAGTCAATTTCTTATTTTTTTTCTCAAAATTCTCCCACACCTACCGTCCCCAGTTGATTCTTTTTTAAGTTTTTAATGTTTGATATTTATTTAATTAAAGTGAGTGAGTAGACACTTTAATGAAATAATTAAATGGTGGAAAGTTTAATTTTTTAGAAATTAAACTTTATATGATTAATCTACGTGTGGAGTAGATAATCGTAGGATTTTGAATTTCTCATAGCCGACTTTCGGTGAGTGAGAAATTAATTCATAAAGTTAGCCACTAGATTATGGATTAATGTGGGATGGAAGATTAAATACGTTTAATATCCCACGTTGGAACTTGAGTATATTAATTACCACTATAAATGTAAGAGCATCTAGAAGCATATTGATTGTGTTTGTGAGGGAGTCCTATTGGAAGCCCATGCGTGCACGCTCAGCACGGCCACGGCCACGGCCTCGGCCTCGGGCCTCGGGCCTTAGACCTTCGGGCTTGGGCCTAGTGCTCTTATCTTTTCGGAAGCCCAAAACGGTTGGGCTTGCCAGATGGCCTCTAGTATAAACAGGATACGTTTGAATTTAAAAATTTAAACTTATAACATCCACAATTAACAACCAGTTAACGGCAGAATTATGCTGGTATTCAATTGGGCTGTTACTTAGCCTGTAACAGCCAACATTATGGCTAGTTAAAGCCAATAAACAAGGTTGTCCCCCGCATGCCTATATATAACTGCTCCCTGCATAGACACAACACACAAAAAAAATCATCTGAAACCTCTCCTCTCTCTCTTATTCTCTTCATTTTTAGTCTTAAAGGATTTCTAGTCCAGACGAACATACTTAGTTCGCCGGAGCTTTTCTGATAGTGGTGCTACTTTAGAAAATACGTAAATCGTTTTACCTTTGGAGGCATTTATGTCATTCCGGGAGCACTAGCTAGGACGTAATCTATCTTAATGGGAGTAGTTTTTCCACGACTCAATTTTGTATCTTAAAGCTCGTTGATGTCTACATTGTCTAGATTGTACTCTTATATTCAACATTTAATGTTTGCCTTCTTGCCCCCATGGCACTATTGTCACGAATCGTGGCAATTTTACCACAAATCAAGGTGTATTACATTGATCCTCACTTGCAACGAATTGTGATAATATTGAGACGAATCGTGGAATATTGCCACGGCAATCACTTGCAATGAAATGGTTTTTACGGAACTATTACCACGAAATAAAAGAAATATTACCATGAAAATTTCCATTTGCATGGTAATAAAGATTTTTTGCTTGATTTTTACAGTTTCATGGAAAATTATTTTCGTGAAAATATTTTATATATTTCATGACAATAGCTGCAAACAATTTTGCGGCAAGTGAATATTGTGGTAATATAGAATTTTTGTGGCAATATTTCCATGATTTGTGGTAATATTTCTTCCATAATTTGTGGCAAGTGAATATCATGGTAATATTCCCAAGAATTAGAAAATAATCACTTGGGTGGCGGGTGGTAGTCGTATTTCAAAAAACTTATAAATAAAAATCAATATTGGCATGAGTCGTGGCAACGCTGCCATAAACTGTGAATTATATTGCCAAAATACTCACTTGCCTCAAAATTATTTCCACGAAATACAAGAAATATTGCCATTAAAAATATCCATTTGCCATGATAGTAGAAATTATTTTGCTTGATTATATAGTTTCAGGATGAACTAAATAATTTTTGTGGCAATATTTTAAGTATTTCGTCATAAAAACTGCAAACAATTTTGAGGTAAGTGAATATCATGACAATATAGCGATGCTACGCGGCAATATTGTCACGGTTCGTGAAAAGTGAGTATTGTGGTAATATTGCGACAGAGTAAAGGAAATCACTTGGGGTGGTGGGTGTAGGGGTATTAAAAAAAATTTAAGAAAAAAAAAAAGAATTCCATGAATCGTGGCAATGTTGACATAAATTATGGGTATATTGCTGCGATACTCTCTTGCCACGAAGTTGTTTACCATGAATCATGGCATTAATCTCACGATTCATGAAACATGTAGAAAAAAAACTGAAAAGCAAACCCCCGTCACAATCACCTACCAACAATTTAATCTCTTCTTCCATAACTTTTGGTAATTCATTGGTAACTTAAATCCACAACATCGATGCATCCTTTCAAGGTAAATATATCGCTTTGTATACTACTAGATTTTTATAAACATTTCCGTTGCATATTCAAATGAACTTTTATTTTTCTTGAATTTCTTATATTTTATGTTTTTATAATTGCATGGAAGTGTATTGTAGAAAGCAATATAACATTTCAGTAAACTAAAAGATAAAAATAATTTTCAATTGAATTATAAAATTAAAACAGTGAAATTGATAATTTATTCGAATCTTAATGAGTTCGGCTATGACATAATTGTGTAGATTGTTAAATCTTCACACTTGTTGTGTTAACCTATCTTCCTCCTTTTTTATTTAAAATCCGCAACATAAGAAACATTTTCTCCATGTAACTTATTTTATATGTTTAACAATAATTTTTCTTATAAAAAAAGATATTCCATTTTTTTATTAAAATTCAATTGGTTGATTATAAAAATGTTAAAAGGCTATGTTATATTGGATGCACTATGAGTTTTAGGTTCAGTTATGTTGTATAGGGCCTGTTAGTTAGTACACGGCCTATTTGATATATATAGATTTGAGGATTTGTCTTAATCCCTCCATATACAAATAGTTTAGTAGAAAAAAAAAATCAATTGGCTGCCTATAGTTACAATTTATGTTAAATATATATATATATATATATATACTAATTATTAACTCCACGATTCCCTACAAGAAAATTAGTCAACTTTCTAAATTGTTATAATTAAAAAAGGTATTATAAGTATATAGAAAATTTTGGAAAAATGAATAGTGCATTTTTATACATAAAAATGAAAAATATTAGTTTGTATCTTTGTAAAAAAACTATGTAGCATTTTTAATAACTTATCCTATTTTTTATTAAATATAAGAGAACTTAAATAAATATATATGCATATATATCATAACACATCATAGGATTAAGAGAACTTAAATAACTATATATGCATATTTTTTATTAAATATAAGAGAACTTAAATAAATATATGTGCATATATATCATAACACTTTTTTACACTATTTGACATATATGCATATAATATTTATTCAATAACTATTTACATACTTTTTTTATACTAGTATGTGCTCTCGTGCAATGTACATGTATGTTTTATTTTATGGGGATTTGTTTTGTATTAAAGAATTCAAATATTTTAAAGTCATATTTATTTAAGTAGATTTACTGGCTAGTGCTAAAATACACATGATGTAAAATTATTATTATTATTAATACACAATCATGAATCTCACAAAAAAAATATGTTATTAAAAATAAAATATAAGTCACTTGTGCAACAAATTTTGAAATATCACTTTATATACCATTTTGTAGTCATATTACTATAGTTACCGTCATTATCACATTTATTTTTTTAGTCAATTGAGATGACATCATACAATTGAGCATGACTAAAATATAGCTTCCTTGAAAAAATATGAGACATTCATTATCTAACTAATTAATAGGTATATGTTCGAGTCAAGTAAATATATTATAGTTATTGGAGATATGGGTTAAGTTTAGAAAATAAAATAAATAATTTAAAAACATATCCACTTATTTAGAATGTTTTAATCTGGTCAATATTAAAAAGTTTTCTTCCCATATCTAAAATTAATATAATGTTTTATTTAAAATAATTTGTATTTGCCATATTTTATCTTAAAAATTGTTTAGAATTTATGCTTGTTCTTACAAAATGACATATTTTCACAAAATTCCATTAATTAGTAAATTATAGTTTTAGCCAATATATATCTCAATAATTTGTGTAGTTATCAAATATTAAAACGTAACCACATATATCACTGATGTTGATATTGTTACCTTCTTCTTTTTTCTAATACTCCAAACGTTAAAGCTATTTGACAATTGCACCTGAAATTTGATCATACAAATCAAGATGGTAATAATGTATCTTTCAAACACATATAAAGTCCAAAATAGAAAAGTAAGATAAATAAAATAAGATGCTTCTTATATGGAATCTTAAACTTACAGCTGCCTTATTTTTTATATAGTTAGAACAAAAAAAATTCCCCTTCTATACTTTGATATACCTTGTGCATGACTTTCAAGATAGAGTTATTATTAGATTTGTAGTCAGAATGTGTTGTTGCTTTAAGCCTAGCGAAATTATCTGTCACAAATTGTAAGTCTAAATTCTAAATATGGAAGATTAGGCTGTTATTAAATTCTAACTTATTATTTTTTAGGAAATATTTGAACTTAATGATAATAAATACATAAAGAGAAGATGAATATTTACATAATTGGAGAAGCTACCTTGTGACCCATGTTTGCTACTACTTCATTCATCACTCTCTTGAACCACTAAAAAGCCACAATGCACTAATAATAGTACATTCAGAGTGTATAATGAACGACAGAGAAAATAACATATGAGTGTCCTCAAACTTAAGTTTTATGCTATCTCTATAAAATTTTGCCAAAAATATCAATTTATGGAATAGCCAGCGATCATTCAAAAATAATCAAATTGATGATATCTTGAAGTTATTGCACTAAAACTTTCAAAGAAAATTAATGTTAGTCCAACATATTGACATTCAACAAAGAATATAAACAAACACTCGAGGAAAAAAGTGAATATAATAGATACTCGTCATTGCTAACTTTTCAACATGCTAGGACAAAGAATTACGCAATCGAACGAAAAATAGGGAAATACAAAGGAGTAGAAATTAAAAAGTAGAATATTCAACCCAAAACGGAAAAAAAAAAAAAAAAAAGAAAAGAAAAGAAAGAGACAAAAGAAATAATGAAAGAACATTGCCTTTTCTCCTTCAAGGTTTAAGAATCCCTAGGAGAGAGTTTTTTTTAACTTAATTTTGTTTTCGAATTGCTATACGATTTTGTGGTCCTACAAAGCAAAAATGTAATAGGAAAATAAGAACACGTCAAAGGTATAAATCAAAGAAAAAAGCACATGATCGAGATTAAAAAAAAAAAAAAAAAAAAAAAGCCCAAAAAATTTACCTTTTTCCCCGACCCATCATTTTCTTCTATACGGTTTAGGACGTGCTTTCTATAGCAGGCACTACAGAGAAAATGGAATAGGTATGAGCAATTTGATGAGAAGTGATTTTATATAGATATTTTTTTTTTTTCCTGAGATGAGAAATTCTTAACAGATATTATGCGAGAAAGGAAATAATTTCAGAAAAACTAATACCATATCTATCAACAGTAATATGCGTAGGGTTAGTTTTTGGAGTGAGTCTTGTGTATGACGGTCTCATGTGTGACGGAATACACTTTAACAAGAACAAGTAAAACTTTTACAGATAAAAGTGATACTTTTGCTACAGTGATAATTTTATTGATAAAATTGATACTTTTTGTGATACTTTTATAGATAAAAGTGATACTTTTGCTACAAAAAGTGATACTTTTTTCCGTCACACAATGTGACGGTCTCACACAAGTTTTTGTCTAGGTTTTGTATATAAATTTCTAGTATAAATCATTGTTAAATTAGATCTTGTAGATTTTTCTTAAAAAAATTGGAAACGATTAGCTAGGAGAAAAAATGGGAAAAGGAATTTTTTTTTTTTTTTTTTATATATTAAGGATTTCCTTCAGTCTCACTCGTTAATTAACATTCGAAATTCAACTTCTCGAATTCGAATTTTAAATTTGAAGACTCATTTCCAATCATTTTGGAGTTACAAACAGGGTTTTAAATTTCAAATTTCAACATCTCGTGAGTAGCCTATATTTGTGGATAGGATTTTAAATTTATCATAAGGTTGGTTTTTCAGATCCAGTTACAAACATAGGAATTTAAATTTAAAAAAAAAAATCTACTTATGGTAGCTTTTTTTTTTCAGGGGAAAAAGTACACTTAATAAAAGTAATGTACTTCACTTATTATTATTATTATTATTATTATTATTATTATTATTATTATTATTATTATTATTATTATTATTATTGTTGTTGTTGTTGTTGTTGTTGTTGTTGTTGTTGTTGTTGTTGTTATTATTATAGTGCTTCATAGATCATCAAATCTGAATTGCAAATCTAGTGGATATGCATGGAACCGGAAAATATTTTCCGATTTAAGATTTGAAAGATATATTTTATTATATCTTGTTATATCTGGTAATGGATCAGGCTAATTCTACATTGCACAATTCAAATTTTATATGTTTTCCACAGTACATATAACTATTTTAATTTTGATAGGTATAATTTTTAATCTTGTTATTGTATTTTGATATTACTTGAAACTGCAATAAGACAATAATATGTTTAGATAGATATAAATCAGAAGCATGATAAGACTCGACTTGATAGATATATGTGGATTGGTATAATTGTATTTAGATAAGGTTCCAAATTGTTGGGGAATGTTAATTACATGCTTGTATTGTAGTTAATGTTGATTCGTACCAATGTTAATTTCATCTTGTATTATTGGATTTGAAACTTAACTAGTTCAGGAATGTTAATTGTATGCTTATCCCTTAAGGAATAAATATCTATAATTATTATTCTTGATTTCTTCATCGACCTTTTCTTTATTTTTCCTTTTCGCCTCTCTCTATTTCTCTATTCGTTACAAAAAGGTTTAATATGGTTGCATAGGATGGATTTTATATCATTAATCTATATTAGTCTAACATTGTATATTGAAACTGTCGCTCAAATCTTTGACACGTTGTCTATCATCATGGATGCACCCTATCAAGTAAATATATCGCTTTGTATGTTATTAGCTTCTTATAAACATGTGTGATGCATATTCAAATGAACTTTAATTTTTCTTGAATTCCTTGTATTTTATGTTTTTATAATTACATGGCAGTGTCCTGTAAAAAGAAACAAAAATTTCAGTAAACTAAAAGTTATAAAACTAAATTTCAATTGAATTATAAAATTGAAATAGTGAACTGAGAATGAAATTGATAATTTAATATTAATGAATTCGGTTATTACATAATTGTGTAGACTGTTGAATCTTCACATTTATTTTCGTTAACCTATCTTCCTCCTTTATTGTTTAAATTCCACAGCACAAGATATATTTTCTCCGTGTAACTTGTTTTATATTGTTTGATAATAATTTATTTTATAAAAAAAATATTCATTTTTTTAATTAAAATTCAATTGGTTGATCGTAAAAATGTTAAAGTCTTTGTTATATTGGATGCACTATGATTGCCAAGTTTTAGGTTCAGTTAAGTTGTATAGGGCATGTTAGTTAGTACACTACCCATTTGATATATACAGGTTTAAGGATCTGTCTTAATCCCTCCATATACGAATAGTTTAGTAGAAAAAAATCAATTGGCTGACTATAGTTACAACTTATGTGATATATATATATATATATATATATATATATATATAAACTAATTATTAACTTCAACTTTCTAAATTGTTATAATTGAAAATTTTATTTTAATTGTTTAAGAAAATTTGAAAAAATCAATAGTGCATTTTATTAAAAAAAATAAAAAATATTTTTTTGTATCTTTGTAAAAAACTATGAAGCATTTATCATAACTTATCCTATTTTTTATTAAATATATGTGAACTCAAATAAATATATATGTATATATATATCATAACCCGTCATTATCTATACAATTCTCGATAACGACTTCCATTACCACTTAATTATCCAATAATTATTTACATATTTTTTCTAAAACTAGTAAATGATCCCGTGCGATGTGCGTGTATATTTTATTTTTATGGAGATTTGTTTTGTATAGAATTCATTTATTATAAAGTCATATTTATTTAAGTAGATTTAATGGTTAGTGCCAAACTATTCATGATGTAAAATTATTATTACTAATATACACAATCATGAATCTCACAATAAAATTATATTATTAAAAAAAATGTGTTGTGCAACAAAATTTGAAATATCACTTTATATACCATTATTTCAGTCATATTACTGCAGTTATCGTCATTTAGCCATATTTATTTTGTTAATAAATCTTATGTGATTAGTGACTCTTGAGATGACATCATACAAGTAGGCATAACTAAAATATATCTTCCTAAAAAAAAATGAGACATCCATTATCTAGCTAATTAATAGGTATATGTTCGGTTCAAGTAAATATATTATAGTTATTGGAGATATGGTTTAAATTAAGTTTAGAAAATAAAATAAACAATCTAAAAACATGTCAACATTATTTAAAATATTTTAATTTGGTATATAATTAAAAAAATTCTTCCCATATCTAAAATTAATATATTCCTTTGTTTAAAATAATTTTGATTTGCCATATTTTATCTTAAAAATTGTTTAAAATTTATGCTTGTTTTTACAAAATGATATATTTTTACTTAATTTCGTTAATTGGTAAAGGAAGACATTAAGGGATAATTGAATCACTTAAGCTGATACAGTGATCTCCCATTTAATAGGAATTTGTTTAATGTATATGTTTTTTTGTCTCACTACTTTCAATTCAAAAACACAATGCTCTTCTCTGTAAGAGACCCCAAATGTAGAGTATGTGTGTGTTGTGTGCATATATCTGGTTAAACATCTGCCATAATTGTTAAAGTATTTGTTTCACCTCATGAAAAAATATTTAAGATACCCGGTGACTTGAAACCGCTGGTTTATTACGCATCACATTCGACACTATATATAACATGAAATTGTAGATTGATAAGTATCAAAGCAATTCCACATTACATAAAACGTAAAATTGCAGCCAAGCTCGTTGTACAAATTCTGTTATTTGAATTGTGTTGTCACTTATCATCACATCATGGACAATGCTCTACATGAACCGTTGGTTCATAATTTTGTAATTTTAGATATTATTATTTTATGTCTTATTAAATTATTTCTTTTTTTGTTAATTGTTTGCAAATTTGTTATTTTTACATTTTCTTTATATATTTTTATTCTTTTGTTGCAGGCCTTCTGATATCATTACTAGTATTCTTTCACCCGTGTAAGTTTTTTGAAAATTTTAAATAAATTGAAGGAAACTAAGTAACGGATATATGTAACTTAATTTATTCATTCTTGTAGGCCAACATTATTAAGATATATATGAAAAAATGTGTTGGCGATTATGGTTACCTTCACATACGTCATCAATCTTATCACATTTGAGATGTGGATATACCATGCTTTGTTAGGCGCCTATCTAGCTTTAATAGTTTTATCATACTCATTTGGATGTATGTTGCAGTTGTTATACATCTTTGTATATATGTACTGTGCAAAAGCAGAAGTTCGAGTAATGATATTTAAATCAGTCATTTAAATTAAATTAATTAATATATTAAATATTAATCATAATAATTCTATTTAGAGGCATTTGGTGGGGGGGGGGGGATAGTTGTTTCTATCTGCTAGTAAATCATTTTCTAAAGTAACTTATGCTTCAAACCAAACACACTTATTGAGACTAGCAAAGCATACTTATAATAATTTCTAATATACAAATCTCCCACTGGTACAAGCAAATGCCAATAATTTTTGGTTGGTCAAGAAAGATATTAATAATGGATAAATGGATCACTTAAGTTGATACAGTAATCTCCCATCTAATAGAAACCTATTTAATGTGTATGTTTTTATGGCTCACTACTTTCAAAATGTTAGCATGTATCCAAACTACTAATGAAATGGTCTCAGAATATGAACAACTTAATAGAAGTGTTAGTGATATAATTCTATTAAGTTTTTTTTGTTTGAATTTTGTCAAAATTGGTATTAGTTTATAAGTTCATTTTTACTATGCATTTTTATTCAGTCGCTTTTGATTTTCCTCTTAAGTATTTCATACTTTTGCGTTTTTATACGCATAGGCTGTGCTATCATCATGTACGACTGTAGAAATTGTCTTATCCCCATGAGCTTGGAGCTACAACGCCATTTGTGGAAGAATTCCGGCATTTTAGGTATATATTATTAATTTTTCGAATTCTTTCTTTTTAGTTTTTTTTTCTTTTTTATGTTTTTTAATCTTTTATGCAGGTTTTATACTATCAGCTCTAATGTTTTCTTGCACCTGTGTAAGTTTTATTAATCTTAATTTTGATTCCATTCAAATTATAACCTAACTTGAATTTATTTAGTTGCTTATTCAACTAAAGTTTTTATTAATTTTTTTTTTTTTTCATTTTGTCCACTCATATTTAAAAAATAAAGACATTTATATAACTTAATTTTTTCGTGTAGGAGAATATTTATTAAGATTCATATGGAGAAACAGATCACGGTACTTTTCTCATCAGCCATGTGTTTGTGCTATTATTCTTGGACTATTACCGAGCTGTAGGAGTTGCTACATATGCCTTCAGATGTACAATACATCTTCTCTAAATTAGATTAGTCGTTTAAATTAAATTAATTAAAATATTAAATATTAATCTTAATAATTCTTTTTAGAGGCGTTAGGGGGGATAGTTGTTAATTCCATCTGCTAGTAATGATGATATCATTTTTTAAAGTAACTTTTATGCCTCAAACCAAACATACTTATTAAGACTAGCTAGTAATATGCACATTCTTTGCACGTATTTTGCACGTGATATTATTTTTCTTAACTGAATGTTAAAAATAAGTTTGAGCAAAGTGTACTTATAATACTTTCTAATTTATAATCTCATGCTGATATCAACAAATAACAATAATTGTTGGTTGGTAAAGAAAGACATTAATGGATAAATGGATTACTTAAGCTGATACAGTGATCTCCCATCTAATAGGAATCTGTTTAATGTGTATGTTTTTATGGCTCACTACTTTTAATACAGAAACACAATACTTTCCTCTCTAAGAGTCATCCCAAATATAGTGTGTGCACATATTTTTGTTAAACATCTGCCATAATTGTTAAAATATTTGTGCCACCTCATGAAGAAATATTTAAGATACATGATGACTTTAAACTGTAGATTGTTAACCATCAAAATCGACTATATATAACTTGAAATTGTAGACTGTTAAGCATCAAAACAATTCCACATTACATATAACATGAAATTATAGCGAAGCTCGCTGCACAAATTATGTTATTCGAATTGTGTTGTCACTTATCATCACATCATGGACAATGCGCTACATGAACTGTTGGCGCATAATTTTGTAATTTTAGGTATTAGTAATTCTTTCTTATTTTTTTTATGTTAAATGTTACAAACTTGTTATTTTTTAACATTTTATTTTATATATTTTTTATCCTTTTGCTACAGGCCTTCTAGTGTCATTACTAGTATTCTTTCACCCGTGTAAAAATTTTCAAATGTTTAAATAAATTGAAGGAAACTAAGTAACAAATATATATATATATATATATATATATATATATATATATATATAACTTAATTTATTCGTTCTTGTAGGCGAACATTGTTAAGATATAGATTCAAAACATATTGGTGATCATGGTTACCTCACATACGTATCAATCTTATCACATTTGCGATGTGGATATACCATGCTTTTTTGGGTGCCAATCCAGCTATTGCAGTTGTATCATACTCATTTGAATATATGATGCAACTGCTATACATATTTGTATATATGTACTGTGCAGAAGCACAAGTTCGGATAAATGCTAATTAATTTTAATCTGTAACCTAACTTGATTTTATGTAGTTGCCTATTCTATCAAAGTTTTCATTAATTTTTTTTTTTTTTTTCATTTCATCCACTTATATCTACAATAAACAAGACATTTATGTAACTTAATTAATTTTAATGTGTAGTAGAACATTTATTAGAATACATATGGAGAAAAAGTAGGGGATCGTGGTTGCCTTACTTATATCATGATACTGTTCTCATCCCCCATGTGGCTCTGTTATTATTCGTTGGACTATAGCCGAGCTATAGGAGTTTCTACATATGCGATATGCCTTCGGGTGTACAATGCAACTCCTATAAGCTAAATTAGTCATTTAAATTAAATTAATTAAAATATTAAATATTAATCTTAATAATTCTTTTAGAGGCGTTTGTGGGGATAGTTGTTTCTATCTGCTATTAATGATTATATTATTTTTAAAGTAATTTCTATGCTGACACGTCGGTTTCTAACCTAGTGTTCCGCAAGTGTACGGATGTAGGTGTAGTAACGATTATCAAGGTCGATCCCACAAGGAATAGTTTTAGGTAGTTTGATACCCTAATACTCTAGGAATGTCCTAACTAGATACTAAGTTTTAAAGGTTGATTTTACTAATTAAACTACTCAATTAAATATAACTCCAAACTTAGGAAACACGAAAACTAACAATCAAAGAGAAAAGGTATCCTAGGGCTTCGATTTCAGGATATTATTTCAATGTGGAATATGATTAACCTATTAATTTACCAATTCTAATGTTTATTAGGCGGCACGACAATAATCTAATCCTTCTCTCGAAGCGATTAAACCGTTGATTAATTAAGCTAATTACCCTCTCGAGTCAATTAAACCTAATAACTCCCAAACGATCCTAAGCCACGGCCTACACAGTCATAGACAACTGCGCTCTATGTTCTCAGTCTGATAACAATTCCCTCCTCTCGAAGCGGAATTGTTAAACTAAATTACTAAATCTAGGTGATCAAGCTAAATTCAGTTTAAGCATAAACATAGAGATAAACCACATAAAGAATGGAATTAATAGATTAAAACATAAATCAAAACATTGTTATAAAAATCCCTACTTTCTAACCCTAGGACACGAATAGCTTAGCTACTCATGCCTAGCAATAATCCAATACAAAATCTTAATAAAAACATTGTAAAGAATTAAACTAGAAAAGAATAAATAAACCCGGATGACTCCGTCTCGATGATCTTCGTCCTCTTTGTCTTCCAAGATGATGTAATTTATGTTCTTGATGATTGATCCCCTTTTCCTAGAGCTTGAGGTCCTTTTTATAGAGTTGAGGACGAATCTTGGGGAAGATAGGCTCAAAATCCTATTAAAAATAGGAAATCTTCGCAGAAAAACACTTCTGACACGGCCGTGTTGCTTAAGTGACACGGCCGTGTTGCTTTGCAAAAATCCACTTTTCCAGCAACAATTTGACACGGCCGTGTTGCATCTGTGACACGGCCGTGTTCCATTCCAGAACCCACAATGCGTTGCAAGACACTTTTGACACGGCCGTGTTGCTTTGTGACGCGGCCGTGTCGGTTCTTGCCCGGTTTTGCTCCTAGACCGGTTCAGGGCGGTTCGGACCGGTTTGAACCGGTTCTTGGACGGTTTTCACTCCTTTGGGCCGGTTTTCACTCTATTTGACTTGTTTCTCCTTCGTACTTCATCCAAATGGCATAAAAATACCTAATTATCTTCAAAACAAGTCGAAACACGTCAAATGGCCCAAATATTATAAATATCAATAAATGCTGGTCAAATATACGCATATATGCCATAAAATATGATCCTAAATCGACCTAAATACATGCATAAATAACGTGTTATCAAACTCCCCCAAACTTAAACTGTTGTTCGTCCCGAACATCATACAAAAAGACATAAAGAAGACAAGTGATTATGCATTTTGTTTAGGGCGATTAGATGATGAATTCAGTTTCAGTCTGATTTTTCTTAAAACAACTAGGCAACACAATTCACTTGAGCACATGCGATAACGCGAAAATCAACTACTCTCGAGACTTTGAACTTTCGAATCATTCAACCCTCACCGGGTGAGTGTTTCACTCATCTCTCAAGTGTTTAGGCTAAAATAATTTTCACTCTTATTGAATTACATGCAAAGCCTACCATATGCTTGCCAATCGTCTACGCTAGACCTCGTACTTGATATGTGTGACAAAAGATCAAAAAGGTCTTTATTTTGGTTGTAATGTGGGCTTAAGGTAAGGTGGGATACATTTGGATATAAGTGACTATTCATTGGACTAATCAAGTTACGTCTAACCCGACTACCCCTCAATACAATCACTCAATCTCACTCTTCAAATTTCAGCAAATCACCTCGCAAAGTGACTTCTTCACCTTTAAAAGTCCGTACAACCTAAGTGCTTTTCAATTCTGCGAGTACCACATTTTTGGGACTACCCGAATGTTCTAAGCAAATTCACAATTTAAGCACTTTATTTTCTAGCCTCTCCTCTATAATACAACTTTTCTTTTCTCTTTTTTTTTTTTTTTCTTTCCTTTTTTCTTTTTTTTTTCTTTTTTTTTCTTTTTTTTTTCTTTTTTTCTAGGAGAGGCCATTCTTCGTTTTTCACCTATCACTTTTCTCTTATTTCCTTCATCTTTTGAAAATATCCCTACTTCCCATTCCTTCCCACAAATTGTTCACCCAAAATTCCTTTCAATTCTCCTCCCTCTAACTTGATTAATCCAATTATGGCCAAAAGAGTTAGATCAAAAGGTTTCGGCTGATATTGTTTAGGTTATGAATAAATAAAGCTATAAGGCTCAAGTGGGCTAACTAGGGACAATTTTTTTTCATTATGGGTCAAAGGCAATTTTCATGGTTCAAAGAAATAGGCTTAAACAAAGAGTTGCCTAAGATCATTTCCTAAATCACGACACATACTTGACACATTCTTAGTAAAGACTCAAGGCAAGTTCTAGAGACTAGTACACATATTCAATCAAATTCACACCGAAAGAAAGTATATGACTCCAAAAATTGGAGTATAATTAGGCTCAAATTCTCACAAGGTTAATTTTGATTGAATATTCTAAGTTCAAGCTCAATTTCGTCTCAAAACACCTCTCATGCTCTATTATGTGCCATTTTTTCATCTAAATCATCTCATCATTAACTATTCATCATCCATCTTTCCCAATTATTCTCTTTTTATTTTTTTCACTTTTTACCTATTTCCGGGTTTATTATTCTTATGACTCAAAAACTAAAACACTAATAAGACTCTAAACTCTAAACTCCTAAGACTCAACATGGAAACAATATGCAATCAAACTCGGGCTCACAGACCTAACAACACCGATAAATCAGATAACTGGGCACACGGACCCACAATTAACAGCAAGAATCTCGAACGAAAAAAATAAATCAAAACTAGAAATCTAGCTGCCAAGACGTTCCACGGTCTACCCCCTCCCCCAAACTTGGCTAAAAGCCAATGTTTGGAGGAAAAACGTGGTATGCCTTGGTGCTAACTTACAAATCGTTTCGACGACGGCTTTTTGAAACCCCTACGAGCTCTGAAATCGTGCCATTTTTCTGCTTACTGAATCTTGGTTCGGCCGTCTCCGCATCACGCTCTGAATTTTTCATTTTTCATTTTTTTTTTTTTTTTCTGTTAACGTACTGACACGGCCGTGTTGAATGTTGTGACACGGCCGTGTTACATTTGAGCCAAACTTGATATTTTTCGGCTGATTTTGACACGGCCGTGTCGGTTGTGTGACACGGCCGTGTTGAGTTCCAGTGTGAAATCGTGTTTGGAGCTTGGTTTTGACACGGCCGTGTTATAAGGCTGACGCGGCCGTGTTGCTGTTGAACCAAAATTTGGGTTCTAGGCCTTATTTGACGCGGCCGTGTCATTTTTTGACACGGCCGTGTTGCATTCCAGTGCTGAAAACGCTTTCTAAGTGCTTTTTGACGCGGCCGTGTCCATAGTGCGACACGGCCGTGTTGCATCTTCTGCTCCTTTTAACGCGATTTTTCCGTCTTTTCGACCCCTATTTCTTGCAACGTCGTCCATGTTGATTCCTAAAAACATAAAATACTAAAACCCTCGTAAATCATAAAATTAATGCAATAAAAAAATTAAACATAAAACATTAAACATCGGGTTGCCTCCCGATAAGCGCTTTGTTTTACGTCTTCAGCCGGACGTCCTTTTTCTATCAACCTTCTTCTAGCCACCCCGAGTTGGAAGTTTTCTGAACACTTAAAGAGCTATTTGGGGCACGAGGATTTTCTACAGCCGCTAGGGTAGTGTAAACAATGCTACAATTGTGCCTACCCCTTAGACCCGATTTATGTATGTTGAGTGTGATTATTTCGTTTTGAACCCGAAAAACCAACTCCCCTTTAGGTACATCTATTAGTGCTTGGCTAGTCGCCAAGAAGGGTCTTCCTAAGATAAAAGGGAATTCATCACTCCCTTTCATGTCAACAACTAAGAAATCACTAGGGAATTCAAAATTTAGCACTTTTACCACTACATCCTCTGCTACTCCCAACGGCGTTAATGAAGATCCATCCGCCAATTTGATAGTAGTAAAGGACCGTTTAATTTCCCTTAATCCTAATTGTCTATACTGCTTAAGAGACATCAAATTTATGCTAGACCCTAAGTCACACGTGACATTATGAAATTCATGACTACCAATTGAGCAAGAAATAGTAAAACTCCCTGGATCTTTTGCTTTTGTTGCTCTTCTTGGTTTCATGCTTGTGTTTGCGTTCTTCTTGGGCCTGCTCGGTCTCTTCTTTGTCGCCTCTTTTCCATCCTCCCACTCCTTTGTTTTCTCTTTAACTTCGATTCTCTCCTTTAGTGGTTCCTGTTTCACAACAACAACTCTAGATTGCTCTAAAGGATCAAGGTTAGCAAAGAACGAATTTTTAAAACAAAAATCAAAAGACTCATCAAGAATAGGAGATGAAGTTTTCTTATCTATGATTGTATTGACCTCCTCCTTCTCAATGTTTTTGACTTCCTCGCTTGATTCCTTCGCTTCTTGGTCCTTCAAGCTCTCTTCATGCTCATCTAGCTCCACAATATTGCAGTGCTCCTTCGGGTTAACCACTGTATCACTCGGGTATTGGCCTTGCTTGTGTTGAGCTCCTACTATCTTTATCAGCTGACTCATGTTTGATGTCAACTCTCCAATGCTAGCTTGAGTCTGCACCAACGTGTTCTCGAGCCTCTTGATGTCTGCCCCTTGCCCAGTGATATGCTTGTTTAGCTCCATGAATTTTCCATCCACTTTCTTCTCCAACTGAGCTAACTTTTCATCATACTTTTCGATTGTGACATCGCGATCTCTTCTTGTGATGGCTTCTTACCGTCATGGATCATGCCATTTGTAACAACAAATCCGGGTGGCGGATTAAGTGTATTTTGCGCGTTCCCATATGAAAAGTTCTGATGATTCTGAGGGTACTGATTGTACCGAGGCTGATTGTTCTGGAAGTTGTTGAAGTTTCGTTGATTCACAAATTTTACTTCTTCAACTTCTTCCGGACCCCCTGGCTGTTGTGCTAACGTTAGATTAGTTAGCAAATTCACCTGGCTCGTCAATGCTGTTACTTGTGCTGTGAGCTTTTCAATTGGCTCATTATTGACGGGCTCGCATTTTTGGACACTGGCTACCCTCCTTGGCATGTTTCTCTCATTCGACCATTGGTAGCTCGTTCTGGCCATCGCGTCCAGGATTGAGAATGCCATCCTCACTGACTTCTCCATCAAACTTCCACCCGCAGCTGCATCCACTTGGTTTCTAGTCGGAGCAAGTAGACCATTGTAGAACTTGCATACTTGCTGCTTCTTGGTGAATCCATGTTGAGGGCAACTCCGGATAAGATCCCGGAATCGCTCCCAAGCCTCTCCGAATGGCTCTTGGTCCAGCTGTTTGAACTGATTAATTTGATTCCGCAAGTCGAGCATCTTGCTCGGTGGAAAGTACTTCAGTAAGAACGAAGTGCTCAACTCTTCCCAACTGATGATATCTTCCAAGGAATTGAACCATTGGAGGGCTCTATCCTTCAACGAGAAAGGAAACAATCGCAGCTTAACCTGCTCGTGTGGCACATGATTTATTTTGATTGTATCTGCCAATCTTCGGAACTTTATCAGGTGAGCGTTCGGATCCTCCATTGCACTTCCTCCGTATTGGTTCTGCTGCACTATGTTGATCAGTGCAGGCTTCAGCTCGAAACTATTTGCATTCAGAGGCGGAAGTTGTACTCCTCCTGACTGTTGATTAGGATTCGGCCTTAAACAGTCACTAATAGGTGTATTATCTTCTTCTCCCGCATCTGGCTCTATTGGAATCTGTCTGTGCTGTTGTGGCAACTGTTGCTGCTGTACAGGTATCTGCTGTTGTATAGTAGTGACGCGATCGTCCAATCGTGCTAAGGCTGTTAGCACTCTATTTAATGCTTCATCATTCGGTTGCTGTGGTGGGTTCTCCATCTCAGCTGTGAAGTTTCTTCTCGTTCGGTGTCTGCGAGCTGTCGCTTCAATTTCTGGATCGAAAGGAAGAAGGGTTTCTTTCCCTTTTGATCTGGTGTGCATACGAAGCCTGAAAACACCAAAAACAAGAACTACCGCGTAACACTAAAATTAAATAAAAAATAAAACGAAAATTAAAATTAAAAATACGAAAAAAAATAAAATCTAGTCTAGTTTCCTCCTATTTTTCAAGATAAAAACTAAGCGCTAAATCCTATTCCCCGGCAACGGCGCCAAAAACTTGACACGTTGGTTTCTAACATAGTGTTCCGCAAGTGTACGGATGTAGGTGTAGTAACGATTATCAAGGTCGATCCCACAAGGAATAGTTTTAGGTAGTTTGATACCCTAATACTCTAGGAATGTCCTAACTAGATACTAAGTTTTAAAGGTTGATTTTACTAATTAAACTACTCAATTAAATATAACTCCAAACTTAGGAAACACGAAAACTAACAATCAAAGAGAAAAGGTATCCTAGGGCTTCGATTTCAGGATATTATTTCAATGTGGAATATGATTAACCTATTAATTTACCAATTCTAATGTTTATTAGGCGGCACGACAATAATCTAATCCTTCTCTCGAAGCGATTAAACCGTTGATTAATTAAGCTAATTACCCTCTCGAGTCAATTAAACCTAATAACTCCCAAACGATCCTAAGCCACGGCCTACACAGTCATAGACAACTGCGCTCTATGTTCTAAGTCTGATAGCAATTCCCTCCTCTCGAAGCGGAATTGTTAAACTAAATTACTAAATCTAGGTGATCAAGCTAAATTCAGTTTAAGCATAAACATAGAGATAAAACACATAAAGAATGGAATTAATAGATTAAAACATAAATCGAAACATTGTTATAAAAATCCCTACTTTCTAACCCTAGGACACGAATAGCTTAGCTACTCATGCCTAGCAATAATCCAATACAAAATCTTTATAAAAACATTGTAAAGAATTAAACTAGAAAAGAATAAATAAACCCGGATGACTCCGTCTCAATGATCTTCGTCCTCTTTGTCTCCCAAGATGATGTAATTTATGTTCTTGATGATTGATCCCCTTTTCCTAGAGCTTGAGGTCCTTTTTATAGAGTTGAGGACGAATCTTGGGGAAGATAGGCTCAAAATCCTATTAAAAATAGGAAATCTTCGCAGAAAAACACTTCTGACACGGCCGTGTTGCTTAAGTGACACGGCCGTGTTGCTTAAGTGACACGGCCGTGTTGCTTTGCAAAAATCCACTTTTCCAGCAACAATTTGACACGGCCGTGTTGCATCTGTGACACGGCCGTGTTCCATTCCAGAACCCACAATGCGTTGCAAGACACTTTTGACACGGCCGTGTTGCTTTGTGACGCGGCCGTGTCGGTTCTTGCCCGGTTTTGCTCCTGGACCGGTTCAGGGCGGTTCGGACCGGTTTGAACCGGTTCTTGGACGGTTTTCACTCCTTTGGGCCGGTTTTCACTCTATTTGACTTGTTTCTCCTTCGTACTTCATCCAAATGGCATAAAAATACCTAATTATCTTCAAAACAAGTCGAAACACGTCAAATGGCCCAAATATTATAAATATCAATAAATGCTGGTCAAATATACGCGTATATGCCATAAAATATGATCCTAAATCGACCTAAATACATGCATAAATAACGTGTTATCATATGCCTCAAACCAAACATACTTATGGAGACAAGCAATATGCACATATTTTTGCACGTATTTCGCATGTGATATTATTTTCCTTAACTTAATGTAAAAAATAAGTTTTAGCAAAGCGTACTCATAATATATACTTTCTAAGATATAAATCTCCCGCGTAAGTACTATATTTTTTTCTTTGTGTCTTCTTATTCCACAAATATTGAAAGCACCCAATTTGTAGTTTGTCCTCATGTTCCTGGGCAAAAAAATGTAATGTTAAGATAAGAGGGGCTTCCATGAGGAAAATGAAAAGAGTGTACAGAGATGATTTTTCCCCTTTTTCTTTTCTTATTATTATGGGTAGAATTTGTAGGAATAAAAAATTAATAAAAGAAGCTGCAGAATCTCAGATTTTTATTATAATTGATTTCCAAATGAGGAAGAAGTGATTGCAAACAACCCCATACTCTAATGGCATGTTTCTAGACATATAAACATTTATTTTACTCCACATTTTCATCATGCCATTATTAAAATACATTTTCATCAAAGGGAGTCACCCGTCCACTCATACTTCATTTTTATGGATAAAATAATCACGTGTTCTTTTATTAATAGTTTCAAATGTTTCAAGTCCTAAAAATTATATTCTTGATATTTGACATATCTTTCGCTATTTAAACAGATAAATCTCACTCATAAATTAATTAAAATCATATAAATATATATATATATATATATATTTTTTTTTTTTTTTTTTTTTTTAATTCGAATCCATCAGAGTGATGGGGGGATTAGGCGGGATCCCCTACCTGTTTATTGAATCAATTCTGGAACAGTTTTACAAGCACAAATCTGCCAATACAAGTTTAAGGAAATCTAAAATTGGGCATTCCCAAAGCATCTATAGCAATGAACCCCTTAAGTCTATTACATTGCTCTAAATCAAAAAATTCAAAACTGCTTTGATCTTGAACAGCTTTATTGGCCAAGAAATCTGCTGCAGGGATATGTGAAATCCGCAACAACAATTCATCTGCGAGTTTCAAAAAATCTGCATATAACTGTTGATGTTTCCAGCCACCCACCACATCATTTTTCAGCATGAAAATTACAGCTAATGCATCCACTTCAAGCCACACTTTCCTTATACCCAATTTTCTGCAAAGAGTAAGTCCTTGTACAATGGCAGATAACTCTGCCGTAATATTATCAGAAATCTGCAAAAATGTCCAGAATCCAGCTATAAAGCAACAATCCTTATTTCGAATTAAACCACCTGAACCAGCTGGTCCAGGGTTGCCTTTACTTGCCCCATCAGTATTTAGTTTAAAGAAATCATCATCTGGGGGTAACCATTTTACTAAAACCGGTGTTTTCCCTCTTTTGATTCTCAAAGGAATCTGCCAATTTGCTGCAAGATACCAGCTGCCACTCCAGAATCCAACGGGCAACAGATCAGCACTAGATGCAAATCTAAGCTTATCTACTACCATTCGTTGGATTTGGGTAGCAGGCAGGACCTTGTCCTGAAATTTGGCCAAATTACGTGCATACCAAATGTACCAGAAATCAGGAAAGGAAGAGTGACCCTGATGTGATCATTACCACGATTTCTACCAAACCAGAGGTCAAGCAGACTTTGAACAGAATAGTTAGGATAGATATCAATCTGAAACAAGGAAGCAAAATGTTTCCAGATTGAGAGAGAGTAGGGGCAGTGGATCAGTGTATGTTTAGTCTCTTCACAAGCATTAGCGCACAATGGACAAATAGAAACGACCGCAAATCCTTTTTTCCTGAGGTTGTTATCAAGAGGAACAAAAGAATTAACCAACCTCCAAATGAACATTGAGTGTGATTTAAGCACAGATTTGGGCCACATCATCGAATGCCAGATCATCAAGGGTCTGCTCATTCTCAGGGAATTCCAAGCAGAATAAAAAGTGAAGAGACCATTACTAGTGAGTTTCCAAACAGGTCTATCCAAATAATTGGGATTAACCGAGCAGCATTGAATCTTTTCAATAATGTGAGCAGGCAGTAAGCATGATAATTTTTGCAAATTCCAACCATTATTACCCCAGAAATCCTTAACCTTATCATTACAATTAAAGACACTCACAAATCTGCATAAAGGAGATTCACACATCCAATTATCAAACCAGAATGAGATATCCCCTTTTCCAATCCTCCAAAAAATATTTTCATCAGTGAATGCTTGAACCTTAAGAAGCCTTTTCCAAAACTGAGATTGATTTCTAACCACATCCGCATTAAAAGGGTGTGTGTTTTTCAGATATTTTTGTGTTAAAAACTGACACCAAAGTGCATTTGAAGTTCTCAATTTCCACCAAGAGTGAACAGCAAAGGCATTATTAATATCAAATAGACTTCTCATACCCAAACCACCTTCAGCTTTTGGAAAACACACTTGCTCCCAAGAGGCCCAATGTATTTTCCTTTGATCAGCTTTTGAACCCCACAAAAAATTGTTGAAAAGCCTGTGAAATCTCTTTACAACAGTTTTTGTAGGGCCCACAACTCTAAGGGTGTATAAGGGTATAGAAGCTAAGACACTAGTAATAAGCTCAAGCCTACTTCCCATACTAAGGAACATTTTATCCCATCCAGACAGCTTATTTTTAACCTTTTCAAAAAGTTCTTGAAATAAACTATTCTTAATTTTACCCTTATAAAGGGGAACACCCAGGTATTTAAAAGGGAGATCTTCTTCAACAAAATTTGATAATTCCAAGATCCTCCCTTTCCTATACCCCACAGTATGTTTTCCAAAGATAACAGAGCTTTTAGAAAAGTTAATTTTCTGCCCAGAAGCCAATTCAAAACATTTAAGGAAATGTAACAGTTTCTTAAAACAAGTCACATCAGTAGAAGCAAAGATCACTGTATCATCAGCAAATGACAAAGAGGGTATAAGCATACCTTTTTTATAGTACCTTAGGCCTGGATATAGCTCATACAGCTCCAATAATCCATTGGTCAATAGATTGGTAAACAATGCAAACAAACTAGGGGATAATGGATCCCCTTGCCTTATACCTCGAGTAGATTTAAAGAAACCAGTTAGTGCACCATTAATCAATAAGGAAAACCAAGAGTTCTCCACACAATTGCACACATAAGTCACAAACAAACTAGGAAATCCCAACAGTTTAAGCACTTTGTAAAGAGCCCCCCATTCAATTCTATCATATGTTTTCTGTAAATCCACTTTCAAGATCATTCTGCCCCCTTTATTTTTAACATTAAGGTCATTAACCATTTCTTGAGCAAGAATAATGTTATCAGCTATGTTCCTAGATGGAACAAAGCCACTTTGCAATGGAGGGATTAATGTAGGAAGAAGTTGGGACAGCCTATTATTAACCAATTTAGAAAGAATTTTATTAATGACATTACACAAACTGATTGGTCTAAAATCAGCCCAACTAATTGAGTGTTCTTTTTTAGGAATAAGTGAAATTGAAGTGCAAGTGAAACTTCTGGGCATAGGAATACCCAAGAAGAATTCCCTTGCAGCTTCAAGAAGATCATCCTTCACAATATCCCAACACACTTGAAAAAAATGAGCAGAAAATCCATCTGGCCCTGCCATACTATCTTTATCCATACCAAAAACCACATCATGAACCTCCCTTAGTTCAGGCCTAGCAATAAGCTTGCTAGCTTCAGCTTGGCTGATGAGTGGTTTGATAGAGCTAAAAATAGGGCTATCACCTGAGGATCATTTATCATATTCTCATTTATTTTAATTTCAGAAATCCTATTCTTATATCTTTTTTTCTTTACTAAAGCATGGAAATAGGCTGTGTTTTTTTCCCCTTCCTTCAGCCATTTGCAGGTTGCTTTTTGTTTCCAAAAAGACTCTTCCAAAGACAAGCAATGAATTAGTTCAGCTTGCCTTTGCTTGAGCAAGCATAGTTCAGAGTCATTTGGATTTGTCAAATAAACATTTTCTTGCTCAATCAATTTATCCTCAGCAATTTTAACCTTGTCCATGATATTTCCAAAAACATTTTTATTCCACAATTTAAGGCAAGATTTTAGCCTAAACATTTTCTGCTGGAAGTTAATCATACCTCTCTGTCCTGTAGGAAAATCCCAGGACTCTTTTACAGTTTTAAAAAAATCATGATGTTTAGACCATGCATTAATAAACCGAAAAGAGGGTCTATGTGAACCACTATCAGAAAGCAATGACATTAACAATGGACAATGATCAGAAGGCCCCTTAACTAAGTGCTTAACTTCAAATTTATTAAACAAATCCACCCATTTTCACTACAACATAAATGAGCTAATGTAACACCCAAAAAGTGTTACCTAAATACCAAAATATGTTACTATAGACGTTATGTAACACTTTATTGGTGTTACATTTGCCGGTGCTACCTAAAGTCTAATGTAACACTTTTGATGATCTTTAGTAACACTTTTAATAAGTGTTACATTAGATTTTAAATTGTAACACTTTATGGTAACACTAAAAAAATGTTACACATAACCCCCTTTATGTAACACTTTTAATTGAAAGAGAAAATAAAAAAGTTGTCATTGCTAGGTTTCGAACCCAGGTTGCTAGATTGCAGGAGTTTAAGTGCAAAGTCTTAACCACTAGGCTACAATAACTTTTTTAGTTTTTTTTGTAAGAAAAACAATATATACACAAGATTTTATTGTAACATCAATAAAATACACTCAAAATTAAGTTTTCTTCAAACTACAATCTAACTTAATTTTATTTAGGTTATTCATATCAATTTGACACAATGTTTCCATTATTTTATTTTTTTCATTTTCATCCACTTATATATATATATATATATATACATATATATATAACTTATTTTATATCACATTAATTTTATACATCTAGTTATTGTATATAAATTTTAAGACATTATCATTAATTTTAATTACCATAATTTTATGTATTAAGACACCTTAATTGTTGTTTCTTTATAGATTTTAAATAAAAAAATAAACTTACAAACATGAAGATACATGACCAAATGTCCCAAGTCTAGGTTCTCACGCTTAAGAAATGTATACAAATTCTTAAAGCTACAAGTCTATTTTGTAATTGTTTAGTAAAACCACAAATAAGTCACAAATAAAATTTAATTTATTCTTAACGAATAAGTAAATCTTTAGGTGCTCTAATAAATTGTTATTTTTGTAGGTCTGAGTCGATCATTTTCACTACTTATGTTACAGGCATTCTGTTGTAATAATTAAGATATAACACATGAGACAAATAAAAATAAAAGTCACATAAGAAAAATAATCCACAAATTTTTAATTAGTTTAAAATAAAATAAATAATTTTATTATTTACAAGTGTTACTTATTTATAAGTGTTACATAAAAGTGTTACTTATTCAAAAGTGTTGCGTAAAAAGTGTTACTTATTTAAAAGTGTTACCTAAATGTGTTACAATTTACAAGTGTTACGTTCAAAGCGTTACATATTCTAAAAGTGTTACACGAAAGTGTTACATATTCGCAGATGTTACAAAAGTGTTACATAAAAGTGTTACATATTCATAAGTGTTACAAAAGTGTTACATAAAAGTCAAAATTTTAAAAGTGTTACAAACGAAATGTTACATAAAGCCATTTATGTTGTAGTGTTTGCAGAAATTAAAGTCCTGTCCAATCTGACAAAAACATGGTTCGCATGCCATGTGTATGTAGACCCACAGAATCCAGCATCCTCTAAGCCACAATCCAGGATCATTTTACCAAAATCATCCATGGACTGTAACTTCAGAGGTCCTCCCCTCGTTTTTCCTCAGCTGTAAGATCATATAAATATATAAAAATGTTATAACTTACTATTTTAGTATGAAAAAGTTTGACAGGTAATGTCAATTGTTGAAGTTTATATAGATTGGAAATTTTCAAAGACAACATATGACAACAAAATCAGTTCAAACGAGATAGCATCTTAATTTTTAAGAATTGAACTTTTCATTGTGTACCAAATTCTAACATTCCAAATGCAGTATAACTTTTCTAAATTAATACTTGATAAATTAACATCTTTATTATAATAATTTTCTTTAGTCTCGACTCAAGGCTTATAGGCTATATTTAATATCAATAGATTATTTATGGTCTTTAAAGTTATTAATCCATAGAAGTTTTACTGCGAAGTTTGTATATTGTTTAGATTATTTGCTTCCCTACATAAAACTAATTTTTTTTAATTAATTAAATCTCCAATAACTATCATATAATCATCCGATTCAATAATATGTATGTATATTAATAACGTAGACCTTCACGGTACATATAGTAATATATAGTTTTAATCTGATTCTTAATTGTGCACTAATAGTTGTAATCAATTTACACCATGCTTTGAGCACTAAAATTAAAACCTACTTACAAAAAAAGTTATGAGGCATTCGAACATTGCACGACGATATTTACTATTGCAAGATGTACATGCATGCATATCGGGGTTTTTTAATACAATCAAGTGTTTCAGATTACCTAATCATCAACTGAATTCGAAAGCAGGTACTCCTGTTATGTTATTGAGGAACATTAATCACTTGATTGAATTGTGCAATGGAACACGGATGGTTATTACTAAGATAACAGATCACATTCTTAAGACACATTTGCTTTTAGGAAGTAATGTGGGTGTTGCCGTTCAAACTCCAGTGAAGAAACTTTTTTTGTTATTGTTTCTTATGCAGCAACAATAAACAAGAGTCAAAGTCAACCACTCTCGCACGTTGGCCTATTTTTAGGAAATCGGTATTCCGTCATGCACAATTATATGTTGCAGTGTATAGAGTAACCAATCGCAAATGATTGAAAATTTTATTTTGTGATGGAGCCGGTAGATATAGTAGTAAAACTAAAATTATTATGTATAAGGAGATATTTCAAAATTTTGAGAATCAATTTTTTCCCATATAATGTTTTAACATTCTAATTTCAACCTTCTTTTTACTTCATTGATTCTCCATTTTTAAAAATTGTGTTAAATAACATAACAAAAGAAAAAGAAAATATATATTTATATTTTTATCAAATTTTGACCACTGTTTTATATATATTATCAAATAAACATGTCAATAAAAATTAGTAACAGTAATGATGATTTACCCTTAAAGCAAAATAATTTGTGCATCACACGGGTGCATTATAATTCTCGTTAACAACTTCCACTACCACTCAATTATCCAATAATTATTTGCATATGTTTTTACAATAAAATAATATAAATTAATGCATTAGCAAATATTATACACTACGACCCGTGGTCCTGCCAAATTAAAACACCATTTTTTACTTAAGTTGTCACCAACCAAATACAAATGAGGACTTCAAACCCATCATAAAATCATTTTATTAAGGAAAATGAAATTGCAAGAAGCAAAAGTGTAATACATGAATTACAGAAGGCCATAAGAAAAATACCATGGGTATAATTAGAAAACATGTGTTAGGGACACAAAAAAAAAGAAGCTCACAAGGCAAAATATGTGTTCCTTTATATCAATTTTGCCGAAAATTGATATAAAACATATGCACGGATCTTTTAATGCACAATGGGTCGGTCTAATTCTTATAGTATTATTGTTTTGGAAAAAAATATCACTTACTTGACAAAAATATTACTTTTTTTTTTAAAAAATTATCAATAAAGTGATACTTTTATTAAAAAAAAAGTAACACTTTTAGCCAATTAAGTAATATTTTTTGCCACCTTATTGAGCGAACCTGAAAAAAGGTGTTCAATGAACAAAAAAATTGGAGTCAATTTATTTGACATCCATTTTCCAACGATCAATACTTTTCAAAGAAAAACTAATATTTTTTTAAAAACAGCATTACTATTTTCTCGTAGACGGTACTATTCAAAAGTAGATGATGAGATATCAATATAGAAGTTATAAATTGTGTACATCTAAAGAAATCTGATGGTAAAAAATTATATAAAAAATTTAAGGCGGCGACTATTTGCAGCCCACAAAATTTCTTAATGCAGCCCACAAGTTTAATAAATTAAAATAGTATTTGTAAAAGACTACAATACCCTTAATGATAAATCAACTTATTTAACATAATAAATAAAACTAATATATTTTAATAATTAAAAAAATAAAAAGTTATAATTTTTCTTTCTTTTGTACTTTTTCCCAAAATTCTATAAACCCTATTTTTCAAGGTTTCATCCATGGAGACAATAAATGACAACGATAACTCACTTAATATTGACAGACTATGATCCTTTTATCGCGATCATAGAAATCGAACATATTAATGTTATTCGATGTGTACAATCGAACATGTTGTTGTTTCCAATTTCTACAGTCAAGTGAGTTGATGTTTGTTTGCGGACCTTTCATTTAGAAAGTTGAAGAATTAATCCATATTTTTATAGACCTACATTAATTTATTTCATTATTGTTGTTTTGATGAACCAAATCGGGCCGATCATCATGAGGACAAAGTCCAACTCCTTCCAATAAGAGCAGGATATGTTCGACGATCGATCAGCAATGGGGAAAAATATCTACGCACAGGCTCATCAATCGGTGTTTTCATCACGCATAGAACCAAGATTAGTAAGGTGATGTTTGGGATCAATTGGCCTGGATTCGGGCCACGCGGCCCGGTGGCAATGGAAACAAAGCATTTAGAACCCTTTCATCGAGTGCTGGTTTCCTGATTATCTGCAAACTTGGTTTAATGGTAAAATATTCTGGATCGAAAAGGAGTTTGATGAGGAAAAAACGTAATTTTTTAATTTATAAATAAAGGGTATAATTGGTATTTAATGGGTTGTATTAAGAAATTTGTATTGAATTTTGAATAAAAGTGGACTACATTAAGAAGTGGGCTGCATTAAGAAATATTGTGGGTTGCAAATAGTCATAGCTAAAATTTAATAAGAACACATAAAATTAAAAAAACACAAGAATTATCAAAATTTTATTTATAAAAAAAAATTGTTTTTTACAAAAAGAATATTACAATTTCTAGAATAAGTATTACTATTAAAAGTAAAGGTAATGCATACTTTTTCCCATACACATAATACTTTTACTGAAAAACATATTACTATTTTCAATAAAGGTAATGCATACTTTTTCCCATACACATAATACTTTTACTGAAAAACATATTACTATTTTCAATAGTATACTTTAAAGTAATTCAACTAATTAATAATAGTTCAATATAATTTGTGAGTTATAAATAAAAAATTTATATAAACTTGATAAGAATACATAATTTATTCAAAAACTACATCAATTATTAAATTTCCTATCAAAGTATTACATTTTCCAAAAAGGTATTACATTTTCTGAAATAAGTATCACTTAACCTGATTTTATGCTAAAAAATTATCTTTTTAATTGAGTGAAAATTTGATATCCGCATAAATCAGGTCGACTAATTGTACATAAAAAAAATTCCATATATATAGAGTACATAATTCTCACTCTCAATTTTCACATCACATTCTCCGTGGATTGCAGTAAAATTATACTCCCTCCATTTCATAATAATTGTCTTTCTAGCTACTTATTTTTTTCAATTAATTGATGTTCTAGATATTTTTCACGAATTTTACAAATTTTCTCCTTGGCTCAGTTCTAGAATATCTCTACTTTTCAACCTATCACAAATATTTTAGTTGGGATATATTAGTTGGTCAAATCTATATCCCTTAATATTAGTTGACGGTATATCTATTAAAATATTTCGTCCTTAGTTCTTTTATTTTCTTATAAAACGATAATTAATATGAAATGAGGGAGTATATACTAGCTAATTCTAAGAGATATATAAAACCACAATTTAGATTTTTAAGATAATTTTTGTTCTTGATTGATTATTATTATCCTTGTTATTATTATGAGGTTTTATTCATGAAAAGTCATTTAAAATAGAGTTAATTACAGCAACATCACCAAATTATCAACGTTTTTACACATAAATCACTAAACTTTTTTCTTGGCACTGATACATACAAATTATTCGGGTTTGACAGATAAATCACCAAACTTAATTTCCGTTTGGCAGACTAACCACCAAACTTATTTTCCGATCATTTTTCACCAGAATTCGGCACGTGACTTGCGCATGATAAAATTTTTAGGGTCCCTTTTTGTCCAAACAACCTTTTTAATAGGCCAAAAGTGTAAATTTTCTTCACACATTTCTTTTCCTTAACAATTCATTTGAATCATCACCAGTTATCTTCCCCAATATCTAGAACCTACATTGCTGAAGATGAACAACTCATTTACATACTAAAAAGGTTATTTGGACAAAAAAAACACCCCTAAAAGTGTATCACGCGCAATTCGCGAGGGGAATTCTAATGAAAAATAGTCGGAAAATAAGTTTGGTGGCGTATCTGTCAAACCCATATAGTTTGTATGTATTGGTGCCAAAAAAAAAAGTTTAGTGATTTATGTGCAAAAACGCTGATAATTTGGTGAGGTTGTTATAATTAATCCAATAAATATTAAGTATGTATATATATAGATACATATATCACATTATTTGGACATGAACCAAACTGAATTGATTCTGGTTTGGTATAGTATTATAAGCAATTGATCGATCATAGCCTTATTCATAATGGTATCTGTTTTTTATCATTTTCGGACATTTCTTGTTGATTTGTTTCTTGTTTCAGATATATTTTAGCATTTAGAAGGAAAAAGTAGGTTTTGGGTTTATTCTGTATATAGGTACGTGTATATTTAAATCTTTTCTTTTCTTCTGATATGTTGCTTCTCTTTGATCGAAAGTGGGTTTCGGGTATCTACATATATAGAGATAGAGATACGTGTTACGCGTGTGTACAGTGATCGTTCCAGAATTTGGCTCCGAAGGTCCAACTAATGGTGACGAAGGTAGTTGTTCGTGATTTTTTTCGATTCATTATTTGTTGTGCATGCAATTATGAGTCAAGAATTAGATTTAGTGTGAAGCCGGTCCAATGTCAAAGGACCTGATGCGAAATAAAAACATGAGAAAAGCATTGTAATTCTAAATCATGCTTGGTGATATATGGAGACACTACAAGAAAAAAGAGCATTTGCCACTAATTTTTTGCAACTACAAAGTAGTTACTAAAAATAACACATTTTGTAACCGCTAGTAGTTACATAAAATATTTCATACAACTTTAACCAAATTTGCTATAATATGACCAACTCTTTTGCAACTACTTGTAGTTACAAATATATTAGTAACTACAAAGTAGTTGCAAAAAATAGTTACAAATACATTAGTAACTACAAAGTAGTTGCAAAACAACTTTTTGCATCTTATTATAAGTGACTACCCTATAGTAACTACTTTTAGATATTTAGTTACTAAAAATATTTTTGTAACTACTCTCCATTTTTAGTAACTATATTTTGTAGTGGCAAAAAGCCTTGTTTCTAGTAGTAAGAAATGTTTGTAGGTATTTTTTATAATTTTCCTCTTAATCAAAGAAGAAAGAAAAAACTTTCTCATCCTTCAAAGTGCCCAAGATCAAAGGTCTAGGTAATGCTTACTCTGGTGGATCGTAGAAATTAGAGATTTATGATGTCTATCATTTTTCCGTGATGTGTATTTCATGATTATTATTTTCGTCACCGAAGATGTATTATTCACTGTAAAAATGACATTACCCAAACAAGATTATACAAATAAAATAAAATAAAAATTATATACATTAAAAAAATCATAAAAATTTAAAGAGAAGGATGCATATTAACATTGGCATTGCAATTACTTATTTAAAATCTGAGGAGATGAGCGCAAATTCCAGGTCCGACTAAATTTCGACCATAACCATTACTATTTACTGTTTGGGTCCAGACTTCCCACTTCGCTTGTAGTCTCTATGATTCCTTGCAACCCTACCAACGGCCATAAAAACCAGATGATGATTGTTCCGGATAAACAACTAACCTCTCTTTACCATTTATCTAAACACTGTCTACTTCTATGCTACTCAATCAGATAGTATTCTGGTTGATCTTACTGTAACAATAAATTTCGTGTATAAATAAATAAATACAAAAAAGAATTACAAGATCGAATTTCTCGGGTCAAATGAATAATGTTTACAACTTGTGAGTTCTTATCTCTAACTAGTTCTCCTCTGATTCATCCCTTCGATTGATTGATGTCGGAGTTGACTTTGATTTTCCCCGATTTTAGACTTTGATTTGAGTAATGTTAATTCAAAGGCTTGTGAGTTTGATTTTGAATTAAACGATACTTTTGATTCAATATGCGAAGAACGTCTTCGAAGATCTTGACGAACGACGAAGAACGCCTTCGAAGTTTTGGCTTGAAAACGCCGATTGGAGGGGCTTAGCACCTTGATCTCGGATCAAATGTTGAAAATCTTGAGATTGGCTTTGTAACGCCTTGAAAATCTCAAGATTGGCTTCGTAACGCCGATTGTAATACCAAATTGACTTTGTAACGCCGGAACTTGGCTTTGTAACGCCTTAATCTCAAAATTGATATTGTACCACCTTTCTTGAGTTTGTGTTGTTGTGATTTTTGGTGGAGATCGAGGCCCTATTTATAATTGTAGGATGGAAAAATCCTAACGGGCTTGAATCTGAATGGAGCGATATGATTGGTCCACCATGACTTGATGTTTATCCTTATCTTATTGGATAATTACTAATTTAATTTAATTTAATTTAGTAATATATGCATCATCTTGACACGTGACGACTTCTCATTGGTCAATAAAATATATAGTAAATCATCAATTAAATTGACTATTCAACTTAGGAATTTTATTTACTCACTTCCTAATATTAAAAATAATCAATATAATATTGATACTCAATATATATTTTATTACGTGGCGCATTTTAATTGGATACGAAATTTGAGTATTAACAAATGCCCCCTCGAGAATTGTTCACGGACGATGTGTCTTGGAGTGGATAAGTCTCGAAATGCCTTGCGGAATTTCTCTGGGCATATCGACATTTTTATACTCGCATTAAAGAGTTCTTGAATTTAGACTTGTAGATAGTTTATACTTGTATCAAGGAGTACTTCATTTGGACTTGAATTTGGATTCGTAGATAGTTTATACTCATATCAAGGAGTTCTTCATTTGGACTTGAATTTGGATTTGTCGACAGTTTATACTCATATCAAAGAGTTTTTTATTTGAATTTGACTTGTAGACCTTTTAAACTCGTGCCAAGGAGCCTCGAACTTGAATTTGAAACTTATTGGTAGTTTATACTCATTCCAATGAGTTCTTGAATTTGGAAGTTGAATCTTCAACATTGTGGGCTTGGACGGACTTGACATATTTAACTTGGAATGTGAATTTATCTGAGGTTGAGCTTGACAACCCAATTTGACGAAATCAGATAACTTGACGAGCTTGGAGTTTAGATCCCTAAACTTGGAGCAACTTAGGAGAGGGAAACACAATTTAGACTGAACTTAGAATATTTCTAAGCTGCCTACGTACCCCGATGAAAGGGATCAAGTCATAACGTAGTTCAAATTTTCACTTTGTGTTTTGTTTTTGGGGGGAGGTGTCGTGCACAGTTTATACTATGCGGGCCAGGAGTGACTATTCTTTAACCACTTTAGCCAAAGTGGGGTAAATTAACATTTTAACCACATACTTTACATTTGGTGGTCGTCGTGCATAGTTTATCCTCATGCGGGCCAGGAGGTGTTTTTTTCTTTTTTTTTTCATCAGGCTCACGTGAATTTCAAGAAATCCCCGTCTAAGGGACCGATTTGTACACCGTGTTCAAGTTCAAGCAAGGTCTTTTCAACATCTTCCTCTTCTAAATGTCTATCTTCGTATTTGCTTCCTTATTTGTCCGTCATGTAGCATGAGGTGTCACCAAGACCATTATCTTCCAAGATAGTTGTAAGATTTGTTGTTGCATTGCCTTCATCTAATACTATTTTTCCTTGCTGAGCTAGCTGCATGATCTTGTCTTTGAATACAAAGCAATCCTCGATTGGATGCCCTGCCAAGTGATAGTACTTGCAGTATTTTGCATCATCAGTTTGTCCAGCTTCTTCAAGCCGCTTCATTTCTGGCAACTTGATGAGATCTTCTTTGATCAAATCATCGAATATTCCAGAGACATCAGTGTCCAAGAACGGATAAGTGCTTTGCTGCTTCTCCTTCAAAGTTGATTTCCTTTGCTCCCTGTCTTGTGGGACATTCTTTCCCGTGGCATCATTGCTTCTTCGGAATTTGATGGGATCACACTAACAACCATGAAGTCTTTATTTTGATTGTTGGTGAAAGACTTGCCCCCATTTTTGAACTTATGAGACTCATGAATCGGGGGTCCATCAACTCCAACTTCATCCATACTCAGCTTCATATCATGAGCTCTACTTGCTAGTTCTTCAAATGTCCTCGGCCTAATCCCTTGAAGGATATATCGGAGGCCCCATCGCATGCCTTGGATGCACATTTCGATTGCTGAAATTTCAGATAGTTGATCTTTGCAATTGAGACTCAAGTTTCTCCATCGATTGATATAGTCAATAACAGACTCATTTTTCCACTGGTGGGAGTTTGTCAACTCGATCATGCTCACAATCCTTCTTGTACTATAAAAGCGATTAAGAAACTCATGATCCATTTGCCCCAGCTATTAATTGAGTTCGCCTCTAAGTCTATATACCAATCAAAAGGTATTCCCCTTCAAGGATTGGACGAACTACTTCCGGCGTCGTTGTATGTCTCGACAAAATGTGCAATATGTTGTTTGGGGTTACCTTTGCCATCAAATTGCTGGAACTTAGGAGGTTGGTAACCTACTGGCATTTTTAGACAGTCGATTCTTTGGGAGTATGGTTTGTTGTAAGTCGGGGATGACTTGGGTGTCCCATCAAACTTGTCTTTGATGGTTCCCAAAATGATCTCTTTCAATTGATCAACATGGACTAAACCATCAGCGGAGACTTGCAACTCGTTCAAATATTTCTCCCTTTCAAGTGGTGGATGATGGTGTCTTGCAGACTCTTTAGCCTCATCTTGGTCCTCCAGGTAACCGTATCTGTTTAGGATGATGATATCCCCTTAAGGAGCTCAAAAGATCTATTGTACTAAACCCTGCAAATTGATTAAGTTCAGGTACAATAATGAAGTTGAGTGGTACTACTTAAGGAATTAATAAGAAATTAATTAATTTAAGCTGTCAGAGGCTTTAATTAGTTAATGGATATTCGATATCTTAAATACGGGAATTAATTAAGTCTAATTCAAGGCCCGACTCAATTCGGGAATAAAGGGGTAAGTCAGTATTAATTCTTTAGTGCAATGAATTAATATTTATGAATTAATTATGTTCTAGGCTCAACATAGAAGAATTAATTCATAGTTAGGCCCATCTTTATTTCTCATATTTGATCCCTGGACTGGCCCATCAGGCTCCTAGCCCAGTAGGGAATTAAACTATTAGCCCAGGCCCACACTCAATTATTATGTATTAAATACATAACTCTTAGTCTGTGAAATATAACAGAAACATGTAAAAAATTACATAATAGAGAACAAAGAGTGAGAGGACGGCGGCGGCAGTGTTGGTTCCCACACTTGGGATTTCTCAAAATTCGTCGACCATCCGACGTTGAGGATCGAGCAGGGATACAGTCCAGAAGGTCAATCCTGGAGTCTAACATCAAATCGTTGTGCGCACGATTCTTAGGTCAACTCTATTACACCTATGTGTTGTATTTAAATGAACATATGCATGTTTAGGATTAATCAATGTGTATATTGAATTATGATAACCAAGAAGGTCCTAGGGAAATTCAAAAATTCCTACAATTGGTATCAGAGCCTGGATCAGTTTTCTTTGCTCTGTCAGATATAATTCAATTATTGATTATATATGCGTTTATTTTATTGTCTTTTTTCGTGGCTCTTTTTTTATTGGTACGTCATGTTTGTTGACGTTGTGATTGTAATTCACTACGAGAAAATTTGTGGTTAGAATAGGTTCGTTTTTGCTTGTATTTTTGTTGAAAAATCTGTAAAAGTCAAAGAACGAAGACGAAGAACAAGAAAAATGCAAGAACCCGGCAGCAGGCGCTTGGCAGCAGCAGCCAGTGCTCGGCAACAGCAACGGCGGCGGCTAGGGTTTTGTAAACCCTAGCAGATCGTTTTCGTGCATGGGCTCGGGCGCACGCGAGGCGCTGGGCTTCGGCCCAGCAGGCCCCGGCAGCTCTAGGCGGCGCGACAGCCCATCGGCCCACGCAACTCGTCTTTAACCCGATGTTTCGTTTTAGCTCGGTCTGTACCCGAGTACGCGAGGCCCGACATGAAGGCCCAAAAGCTTGAAACTTGTATTTTCTAAATTATGTAATAATTTAGGATTTTTTTTCCATGTTGAGCCACGAAGAACGAATTTTATTTATTTTTATTGTTTCTTTTCACTCGATGGATGTTTAATATTTGTTATTATGTCAAAGATGTCTACATGATTATTAGTTGCGCTTAGACTATCATGCTAGGAACATCACGTATTATTAGCATATTTAAATTCTCCGAGCATGCTTTACTTGTTGAGTTTAGTTTTATTTATGCTTAGGGTTACGTGTTGTTGCATAGACAAACCTTTTGAAGTAAGACACTAAGGAAAACCCGACTTTTTTAATATTTCCTTTAAAATAGTCAAAGACCTCCACAATCGGTCTCAAGGCAAAGTGAATAATAATATTAGTAAATGTCCACACGCGTGGCTTGGTAATATTTGTTATTCATAAATTTGTCAACTGAGACTTCTAAATAAATCTTTTAATTCCAAAAGAAAAGTGGGAGTTAGACGTGTAAACGTCCACACGTGTGACTTAGACGTATAATTTTCACAAGTTTTCTACAAAATGGATTTAAAAGGGATAACAAATGTTAAATAAGTTGGAAGCGACATGGTCCGCGTAAGTGTGTCAAATCCAAGAATTTATTTACAAGATTAGGTTGTGGTCATTACTTAGATATTAATTTAAGTACAACTCCCCGAGGAATCCCTTCTTAATAATAATATGGTTTAGTTTAAAGGTCCAATTATTAATTTCATTTGTCAAAAGAATAGGTTAACATGGATTGAAATTAAATGACTAGGTGTTTTAGTCTGACCGAGGGGTTTACATATAAACGTCCACCCGCATGACTTATAGGTAGAATCGTTTGGGCTATTGGAGGATTCTATCAATATTGTTTTATTAAAAAAGGTTACAATATTGTTGTTTCAAATTATATGTGATTGTGTTCTTACATGTTTATTATTCATATATTTTCAGATATGTCTTTGTCATCTGTCATCACTATTCTCGCACAACACCCTTTAACCGGTCCTAACTATAAAGAATGAAAACGTAATCTGGAGTATATTCTTATCGCTGAGAAACACTATTTTGTGCTAGTTACTCCTCGTCTGGATCCCCTTACTGATCAGTCCACTGATGAGGAGCAGGAAAAGCATAATAGGTGGCATAAGTCTAATCATGTGGCAAAATGCTACATTATGAACACTATGTCATCTACTTTGCAACTCCAGCATCAGGCCATGGACGATGCCGCTGGCATCATGCTGAACCTTCAAGAGGTGTATGGGGAGACGAACAGAGCTGCTCAGTTTGACTTAATGAGGCAAATCATGGAAAATCGGATGACCGGAGGTAGCTCAGTGCACAATCATGTCATGCACATAATTAACCTCATGGACAAGCGTGACTTGATAGGAGGAGGTATTGATGGCGAGGCCAAGGTCGATATCATTCTCAACACACTTCCCAAATCCTTTGAGAACTTCTGTCTCAATGATGTTATGACCAAGTAAGACTATACTCTTAATGAGTTACTCAATGGCCTAGTTACAACATAAGGGGTTATGGGAAAGGGTGCACAGGCTTTGGTCACTGCCAATGAGCTCAATGTTCCACCGAAAGGTGAAAACAAGAAAAAGAGGCAAAAGGGCAAAAAGGCCAAGGCAAATAGAGGGAGTAAAGTAACGGGCCCTAGTGGTGGAGTAAAGAAGCCCAAGGGAAAGTGCTTCAAGTGCGGTAAGCTGGGCATTGGAAGAAAGATTGTCCAGCGCTAAAGCCAAAGGACCAAGGTATGCCATTAGCTTTAGTAACTGAAACATGTTTGGCGTCTGTTTCTACTAATTCGTAGGTAGTAGATACGGGTGTGACTGATCATGTTTGTTACACCTTGCAGGGCTTTCAGCCGACAAGGCAGCTTAAGAATGGCGAGATCACTATCTCCATGGGCGATGCAGCAAGGGTCGCAGCAGATGCAGTTGGAGATTTTTCTTTATGCTTTAATAACATTGTTTTAGTTTTAAGAGATGTTTTCTTGTGATGGATTTTCGGCGAAACTTGATTTCAGTTTCGAAACTTTATTGTGATGGATATTCAGTTGTTTTTTGTAGTAATGTTTCTATCATGATAAATGACGTAATTATCTGCACTGGTGTTTTGAGCAATTCTCTTTATACAACTTGTCTGCATAATACTCAAAACTTAGTTGCATCTACTCCATCAAACCTAAAGAAAAGAAAGGTATCTTCTCAAGAGGATCAAACACATCTTTAGCACCTAAGATTAGGTCACATCAGTCTAAACAGGATCCAAAGACTAGTATATGATGGGGTGTTGGATTCATTCCAACCAGGTCAGACTCAAGTCTGCGAATCTTGTATAGAAGGAAAGATGTCGACAAGGCCTTTTAAGGCAAAGGGGAGTAGAGCCAATGAGGTGTTAGAGCCGATCCATTCTGACTTGTGTGGACTGATGTCCACTCAAGCTCGTGGAGGGTATGAGTATTTCGTCACTTTCATTGACGATTACTCAAGATACGGGTACGTTTACCTACTTCGTCGCAAGTCTGATTGCTTTGAGAAATTCAAGGAATTTCAGGCAGAAGTGGAGAAGAAGTTAGGGAAAATTATCAAGTCATTGCGGTCTGATCGCGGTGGCGAATACCTCAGCAACGAGTTCCAACAGTACTTGTCAGAGATTGGGACTACGTCCCAATTGACTACACCGGGTACTCCTCAATAGAATGGTGTAGCAGAGAGAGGAAATCGAACTCTACTTGAGATGGTTAGATCTTTGATGAGTTATGCACCTTTACCCATTTCGTTATGGGGATATGTCTTAGAAACAGCTTCTTATCTGCTAAACCTGGTACCATCCAAGTCAGTGCCCAAGACCCCTGTCGAGCTATGGTCTGGGTGCAACGCTAGCTTGGACCATATAAAGATTTGGGGTACTCTAGAACACGTGCTGAACAAGGATGCTGACAAGTTGGAATCTAGGTCAGAGGTGAGATTGTTTATAGGGTATCCAAAGGGAACGAAGGGTGGTTATTTCTATAGTTCTAAGGATCATAAGGTCGTTATTAGCACTAATGCTCGATTCTTAGAAGAGGACTATATGATTAATCACAAGTCCAGAATAGACATTGCCCTTCAAGAACTCGAAAGGAATGTCAATACGATTCCACTTCCACAGTCACAAGTATAAGAGGCAATAATACCAAGTACTGCACAACCTGTCGACATAATGCCTACACAGCCTCGACATAGTGGGAAGGTTGTTCGTTAACCTGATCGATACATGTTTGTGGGAGAATCTTCGGATTTGATCCCAGAAGACGGATATGCTGATCTAGATCCCTGGACATACGCTGAGGCAGTAAGTGACGTAGCTGCAAAAGAATGACATCTCGCTATGGATTCTAAATTTGAACCCATAACTGCTATGGATGTATAGGAGAAGGTTGTACTGCCAGATGGCTGTAAAGCTATAGGCAGTAAGTGGGTATACAAGAGAAAGAGAGGAGGGGATGGAGAGGTCACGGCCTACAAAGCTAGGCTAGTGGTGAAAGGGTATACCCAGATCAAGGGTAAAGACTACGATGAAACCTTTTCGCCGGTGGCAATGATCAAGTCCATTAGGATCCTTCTAGCCATAGCAGCTCATTCAAACCTTGAGGTTTGGCAGATGGATGTCAAAACTGCTTTCTTAAACGGTTACCTTGAAGAAGGTAGGGACACCTATATGCAGCAACCAAAAGGTTATGTGAGGGAAGGCAAAGAGCATCTAGTGTGGAAGGTCAAGAAGTTCATTTATGGACTCAAGCTAGCTTCCAGGTCATGGAACTTATGTTTTGACGAGGTGATTAAATCCTATGGATTTACTCAAAGTGAAAACAAATCGCTTAGATGTCAACGGAGATCAAGTATTTCTTGCACTTTATGTAGATGATATTCTCCTAGTTGGCAACAACGTGGAGCCATGGAGGTAATATCAAACATAAAGATATGGTTATCCAAATAGTTTCAAATGAAGGACTTGGGAGAGGCAGCTTACATTCTTGGGATCAAAGTTATACGAGATCGCAAGAAGAGGATGTTGAGCTTATCCCAAGCGGCCTATATTGATACTGTGATCACTCGTTTTAACATGCAAACCGCTAAGAAAGGATTGCTACCTTTCAGACATGGCATTCCCATTTCTAAGGAGATGTGTCCTAAAACACCTAAGGAGAAAGAGGAAATGAGACAAGTACCTTATGCTTCTGCAGTAGGTAGTCTTATGTATGTCATGCTATGCACGAGACCCGATATCTGCTATGTAGTTGGCATAGTGGCAAGATACCAGTCTAATCCTGGACAGGCACATTGGACTGCGGTAGAACATGTACTCAAGTACCTCAAGAGGACTAGAGATTACAGGCTAGTTTACCAGGCAGACAGTCTAAATCCCTTGGGTTATATAGATTCAGATTTCCAGGCTGACCGGGATGAGAAAAGATCTACCTCGGGATATGTGTTTACCTTGGGAGGAGGAGCTGTTTCATGGAGGAGTGCAAAGCAGAGATGCATTGCGGACTCCACTATGGAAGCCGAATATGTGGCCGCTTCAGAGGCTGCTAAGGAGGCAATATGGCTCGGGAACTACCTCTTGGATTTAGGCGTGGTGCCTAGTTTGCCTAAGAGTATCACAATCTATTGTGATAACTCAGGTGCAGTGGCAAACTCAAAGGAACCCAGGACCCACAAGGCGACTAAACACATAGAGAGAAAGTACCACATAATACGAGAAATCGTAAAACGAGACTGCGATTGATGCCACCCACTTGTAAACTTTCAGTATAAGTGGGAGAATGTAATAGCTAGATAGTTAGACACCTGGTATACTAAAAGTTTGCTTTAATATAAGTGGGAGATTGTTGGATTTGTATACTGAAAGCAAGACCTTTTATATACAATGTTTCCAGTTATTCACTATTAATCTCCTGTCTGATTCTGTTTACACTAATTACTATATATGTCTATATATCTCTCTCTATAAGTAGATCATATGGTGTGTTGTAGATCACAGAAGATCATATGATTGGTTAAACTTAATGAGATATAAAATATATATCGCAGCTGAGACAACTTGAAGACGAGTTGTTGGTATATGCTGTAGTATCAAGTAGCAATAGTTTATCTTGACAATTTACTTATACTGGTATGTCTTTACGTATTGATAGGATCACGATGAGATAAGTTCTTCTACCTGACCTTAGTGAAGAACAAGAGATCTCGGTGACTTATTGCAATCTAAACCCTAAATAAGATTACAGTTATGTGTGCATGTCTGTGTGTCACTTTGATTTACTATGGGTGAGAAGAGTTAAGTGCTAACTCTTTATACTCTGTATCTTAGGTGACAACAACTTGCATATGATAACTGGTAATTTGTGTTTAGGTAACTGTATCCGTTTAGGATGATGATATCCCCTTAATGAGCTCAAAAGGTTTATTGTACTAAACCTGCAGGTTGATTAAGTTCATGTACAATAATGAAGTTGAGTGATACTACTTAAGGAATTAATAAACAATTAATTAATTTAAGCTGTCAGAGACTTTAATTAATTAATGGATATTCGATATATTAAATACGGGGATCAATTAAGTCTAATTCAAGTCCCGACTCAATTCGGGAATAAAGGGGTAAGTCTGTATTAATTCTTTAGTGGAATGAATTAATTTTTATGAATTAATTATGTTCTGGGCTCAACATAGAAGAATTAATTCATAGTTAGGCGTATCTTTATTTCTTGTATTTGATCCCTAGACTGGCCCATCAGGCTCCTAGCCCAGTAGGGAATTAAACTACTAGGTCAGGCCCACACTCAGTTATTATGTACTAAATACATAACTCTCAGTCTGTGAAATATAACAGAAACACGTAAAAAATCACAGAATAGAGAACAGAGAGTGAGAGGGCGACGATAGCAGTGTTGGTTCCCACACTTGGGATTTTTCAAAATTCGTCGTCCATCCGGCGTTGAGGATCGAGCAGGGATACAGTCCAGAAGGTCAATCCTAGAGTCTAACATCAAATCATTGTGCACACGATTCTCAGGTCAACTCTAAAACACTTATGTGTTGTATATTAATAGATGCATGTTTAGGATTAATCGATGTGTATATTGAATTATGACAACCAAGAAGGTCCTAGAAAATTTTCGAAAATTCCTACAGATTTGCCATCGCGAATCTGGATCGCAGCCTAGGAAACTGATACCGTGTAGAAATAGGAGCTCAGAGAGCTCATTTTAGAGAGAGAAAGTAACTCTTTATTTTTACTGAATATGAGGTTACAATCAACAACTAAAAGGAATACATCATATTTATACTAACAGCTAAAATGGGTAACTGCCTTTGTTCTAGAAGCTCCTCATCTCAAATATAATGTGGTAGCAATATACTCTACACTTTTTGGATGGATGCTTGGATCACCCCAACTGGATAACATAGAATTTTTCATAAACACTACTCTTACAGCGACGGAACCTGCACAAATTTAGGTTGGGGAGGTAATTTATAGACGGCTCTAGGAGGTTGTATCATGCAATTTTTTTTAACTATGTTCATATGACAATTTTTTACCAAATAAGGAACAAGTACTAAGTAGGTTAGAAATCAAATTATTTTATATAATTAGGCCCTAAACTTAAGATGTTGGATAAATTATATTAAACATAATATCTTAGAAAATTAAAGGAGCACTATCCTTGTGCACCCCCTAAATATAATCAACGGTATAAATAAAACTAGAAAAATACTAATAATTTAGATAAGAGCAATAAATAAAAAAATAAAGATATAATGTTTCTATATTCATTATATTTTCTAGCATCTTTATTTATGTTGCTTATACATAGCAATACATTAATCTACTTTTAAACAATAGAATTATTTATTACATTTAATTAAGTTTTATTAAAATCGACTAAATAAACATATATAATACTTCCTCCGTTCCATATTAATTAATGTTTTAGGATGAAAGGTTAGAATTAATGATTGAAAATTTTGACAGATATACCCTTAACTAAAGATTTGATCAAATCAAAATATCTCTGATAAATTGAAAAGTCCATATATTTTAGGACTCAGTCCAATGAGAAAATTGGTAGAATTGGTAAAAAATATGTAAAACGTCAATTAATTTGAAAAGAGAAGAACATCATAAAACGTCAATTAATATGGAACAGAGGGAGTAGCACATTACGACGAGGTCAAGGAGGACACACATATATAATAACTCATTTAACGAGACCAAGGTGCCCAGTGCCTAGTGCCCCCTTGACCCCAACGTGGGTTCGTCCTTGCCAGCTTATCATATGAGAGTACTTATAAAGAATTCATGCAAATAACATTCCTATGTTTTCTCTCTCAATTGTTGTACCAAAAATAAGATAGTTTGGATTACCCCAACAAATAACATTTATATGTCTCTCTCTCAAGCTCAAGTGGCGAGAGCAAGATCTTAAGTTCGAATCACCTTTTCTGTCCTTAAATTAGAAAAAAAAAATTATTATAGCAAGGCTCAAATAGTTTGTATTAACCCAACATCCAAAAAGGGCTCTACATCATTTTCCACTAAAAAAATTCAAATTTACTAATTTTCGCCGTCATATCCGTGATATTTCAACATATCGAAATGTAGTGAAAAATTCAAATTTACTAATTTTTGCCGTCATATCCGTGATATTTTAACAGATCGAAATGATAAAAACACTACATGTATTTTATTTTGGTGTACCGACAAAAAAGATATTTCGGCGAATTATTAGCGATACCTTGTGGATTTTTGTAACCTCCTACCGACATATTTACCATGTCAAACAATATGCACATGAACCGAGCTCGAGCAATCCACGGAATAGTTGTTATAAGTAATAGCTAGGGGTGTGCAGATTTCGGTCCTGACCGAAAAAACCGACCATAACCGATCGAATTTTTTCGGTCGGTTCGGTTTTTAGACAAAAATATCGGTTGTCGGTTTCAGAAATGAAAAATTTCGGTTTAGTCGGTCGGTGTCGGTTTTCTGAAATAAAAACCCGAATTAACCGAACCGAACCGATTTAATAATAAGTATAAAAACAGAACCCTAATTCAATTCTTCCCTCCCTAGTCCTACTCCCTAGCCGCTCGCCTCTCACAGTCACAGTCTCGCGGCTCTCGACCTCGCTCCTCACTCCTCAGTCCTCAGCTCTCTCAAACCCTCACCCAGTCACCCTCTACTCTCTCAGATTCGCGTACTCCGACAGGCTCACAACGTCTGGGCCACCTCGCTCACACCTCGGCGCCCTACCTGTCTTGCCGCTCGCGTGGCCGCGTCGGAGTGACTAGTGAGTAACATGAATTTTCTATATTAGTTGTGTGTAATTAGGTTCAGTGTGTTGTATTAATCTGAAGAAATTTGTTTTTATGTATTGTATATTGTTGGGATTAGTATGTCAGATTCTCGCACTCCATTTTGTATGTAATTTGTATGTATGCTTTGTATGTATGCTTTTGTATAATTCATGTTTGATTTTAAAAAATTCATCATAATTGATACATGTTTTTGTTATCATTATGAATTTGTTATCATGCTCCAGATTGTACAGTTTTCATTTTACTCATTCCCGTGAATACGTGATGCGGATGCCCCATGTGTTGTTGGTAAACATGAGAGATACAATAAAAGGGGTTTCTATCTAATTTTCAAGGATTCTCCTAAATTAGTCATTTGAGTACTAATACATCAGTTTCATATAACATTTTGCAACTTAATTGAATATTCAGCCGGTCCATTACAGAGGGCTCTTTTCCAAAATGAAGATTGTCTTTTACATAATTTGCCGGCATAATCTCTTATCTTTGACAGTTTATACTGTCTTTAGGATTGGTAGGGTTATAATTAGAAGTTAGAACATATTCCTAATATGGATGTCAATGTGATCGGCTCTAATTATAAGCAATTTAATATGCTTTTGTTATCATTCTGATTTTTTTGATTGTTTAGTAATAATTAGACAAATTGAGAAGATTCCTTGATGTTTTCCAATTAATATAAAAAAAAAAAAAAAAAAAAAAAACTTGATACTAATTGAATCATATATATGTATTTTGCTGATTTTCAGTATTTTAATCCATTCTTCTTGCCTATTTATTTTAGATGTCGACTCCGGAAGATTTAGGTGGGAGTAATGATGCTCTGGGGGAAACTGGTGCCAGTCAGCCCTTAGAAGGGTCTTATGATGACCAACCAAATTCGCCGGCAGATTCAAATGCATCTTCGACAGCCCCAAAGACAAGAAAGAGCACAAAGCCGAAATCCCAAGTGTGGGATCATTTCGAAAAAATAAAAGACCCGGACGGAGTCATTAGAAAGGCAAGATGCAATTATTGTGAAGGTGAGCTTGCTGCCCACTCTAAAAAAAATGGCACCTCATCACTTACGAGTCATATGAAATGTTGTATGAAAAACCCACATAATCTTGAAACTCGTCAAGCCTTACTTAATTTACAACCAAATAAGAAAGATGGTGGTTCTGGGGTAGGCACATTGACCACATGGAAATATGATTATGATGAAATTAGAGGAGCAATTGCTTATATGATTATTGTTGATGAATTGCCATTTAAGTTTGTTGAGGGTAAAGGGTTCACTAGGGTTATGAGTAAAGCATGTCCTAGGTTTAACATTCCTTCTCGATGGTCTGTTACTAGAGATTGCTATGACTTATATGTTAGCGAGAGGGCAAAATTGAAATCCTTTTTGAAGAGTAACTGTCAAAGAGTTAGTCTAACGACTGACACTTGGACTTCTTTGCAAAGAATTAACTATATGTGCATTACGGCCCACTTCATCGATAATGAATGGAACTTACACAAAAGAATCTTGAATTTTGTGCAAGTCAGTAGTCATAAGGGTGATTACATAGGCAAGTCCTTAGAAACATGTGTCCTTGACTGGGGGTTGAAGAATGTGTTCACCATAACCGTTGATAATGCAAGTTCAAATGATACAGCTTTGGCATTTCTGAAAAAAAGAATGTTGAATTGGGGTGGGAGTGTAGCAAATTGCAAGTATCTTCATATGAGATGTATAGCACATATAATTAATTTGGTTGTGTCTGAGGGTTTAAAAGAAGTAAACCCTTCGGTTAAGCGTGTCAGAGATGCAATTAGGTATGTTAGGAATTCCCCAGCTAGACTAAGGAAGTTCAAGGAGTGTGTTGAGTGGGAATGGATAGAAACTAAGAAATCATTGTGTTTGGATGTGGCTACTAGGTGGAACTCCACTTATTTAATGCTTAGCACAGCTGAAAAATTTGAGAAGGCCTTTGATAGGTATGAAAGTGAGGATACTTCCTTTGTTGGTGATTTAGGGAACGATGGGGTTCCAAGTTCTTGTGATTGGTCGTGCGTTCGCAAAATTGCTAGCCTCTTAAAGTATTTTTATGACATTACATTACGTGTTTCAGGTTCTTTGTATGTCACTTCAAATACGTTTTTTAGTGAGGTTAGTGATTTATGTTGCATTCTAAATGAGTGGAGGAAGAGTGATGATCTCTTGGTCAAGAGTTTAGGTGAGTCTATGAAAATGAAATTTGATAAATATTGGGGGGAGCCGGAAAAAATGAATAAAATCATATTTTGGGCAAATATTCTTGATCCACGTGATAAGCTTGAGTATATGGCTTATTCGTTACATGAGATGTATGGCTTGGAAAAGGGGGATAGGATTTTGGAAAATGTGAAGGGTGAACTTGTTGAGTTGTTCAATGAGTATAAGCGGAAATATCAGCCGGAGAACGATGGAACCACAAGTTCGGACAGTGGAAGTGGTTCAAGTTTAGCCGGAAGTGGTAGTGTTACAGATTGTGATTCTGTTAGTGGCAAGCCTTCTTTTTTCTTGAAAGCCAAATTCAAGAGACAAAAATTGGAAAGTGGAGGTTATTCTAATAGGAAATCTGAACTGGAAATCTACTTGAATGAGGAAATCGTAGAGGGCGAAAATCTTGATGTGCCAAAGTGGTGGAAGGTCAACTGTGAAAGATTTCCCGTTCTTTCAAGGATGGCTCGTGACATGTTGTGTGTTCCTATATCAACTGTTGCATCAGAGTCGGCCTTTAGTACCGGTGGTAGGGTACTAGATCCATTTCGGAGTTCTCTAACTCCAAAAATTGTCGAAGCTTTGATATGTGCACAAGATTGGCTACGAAATGAAGACCTCCCGGTTTGTGTTGAAGAACAACTTGAGGAGCTTGAAAACTTTGAAAGAGGTACTTATTTCATATATGTGAATTAGTAATTGTTTATCAATGTTTATTTTATGTTGGCTTATGTAAATTTTGTTATTATAAATTTTAACATGCTAAACGTTGATTTTTATTTTAGAGTTGCCTAATGTGGGACTTGGACAAACAATATCAAACATGTAGATCTTGGTTCAGGTACATTTATTTCATTAACATAACATTATTCAAGAATTTTGTATTATTTTCATTAAGAAGATTTAATTGTTTGATAGTTGGTTTATGGTGAAGTTGGTTGAAACTTTGGACGGTTGGAGGCTTGGAGCCGAACTTGAGAAGTTGCCGAGTTAGTTTGTGGTGAAGTTGCCGAGTTGGACGCACAAATTTTAATTTGGACTGTTACGAATTTTATTATGTATTCGCAATTTAGACTGTTATGTAACATTGTAACTTTTGGTCGGTCGGTTGTGACTTGTGATGTTTTATGTTTATTTAACTTATTTGGACTGTTCTTCATATTTGAAGTATTGAATGATGGATTTTTAGACTTAAAAATTGGTGTTGATGTTGAATTAGTGGAACTTTGGAATCTTTTTGAAATGTTGAATGATTTCCCTAGTGAAAAATTATTGTATCGTTAACATTTGTTAGTAAAAAAACAGTTTTATTCTTATTTTTTGACAAAAAATATTTTTTTTTAAATTTAAATTCGGTTTCGGTTAACCGACGCAAAACCGACCGAAACTTTCGGTTCGGTTATGAATCGGTCATAAAGCGTTGGTCGGTCGGTTCGGTTTAAAAAATTGTAAATTCGGTTTTCGGTCGGTTATGAATTTTCGGTCGGTTCGGTTACCGAAACCGACCGATGCACAGCCCTAGTAATAGCAGTTGCGAAAATAGTAACACAAAAGACAACCATTCCATCATATGCAGTTCTTTTAAACCAAAGAATATAAATATAAAAACCAATTATTCGAGAAAATAATATCACAAAATCCCTCACCTACAACCTGCTCATTTGTTCCTTTAACTACATAACTCTCACAACAACAAACTATAAAAATCAAACTTATGATACACATCCTCGGAGAGCCATCTGGCGTAATTGATCACTCTTAAAACATGCCACGGTGGATGACTTCACACGCTACATCCGTTGATGTATATGACCCTCAATCAACTACGGATTCTTTTTAAGCTACACCGAGGAAAAATGAAATCGTACAATTTGATCTACAATGAGTTGAATGGATGCAACAAGACGGTGCTCGTACAAAACCTGTTATTTGTTTCCAAATTTAGCCAAACGGGTTTCCACCAGCAGAAGTGAAGTTACTTGGAGCAGAATGGGCTCCATGTAATCTATCTACTTGAGGATTTGGATTAAGAGATCCAAAAGCAGACTCCTCAAAGCCGAAGCCTGATACTCCTTGTTGCCTAGAAAAGCCCCAGAGATGCCATCAGTGTGGTGCAATTTAACAAAAAAAACTACAAGGGGGAGATTACAAAAACTATCCTTTGAGGTCAGCCTAATTACATAAAAACCCAATTAAGTTTAGGGTAATACTACACAGCCCCCTCAATAGATGCAGTTTGCAAGGACACAAACTTCTATTTCTATGTATTTTTTGTTTTTCTTAGGGGGGTTCGGCTTTTTTTAATTGGGCTAACCTTAAGGGAAGTTATTTTTAGATATCCTTGAGTAATACATATTCATATACAGACCAGAATATATACTAATGTGGATGACTATGCAAACTTAAACAAACATTATACTACCTAGGTGCCATGCCGCCAGCTAGTTCTTGTCCCATGTATGAATCTGCATTATGGTTGAGACATATGTTGGAACATGTAAATATATATGATCCTGCTGCTTTAACAAACTAAAAGAAGTCGACATAATCATTTACTTGAAGAAACTGTTGGTGCATATGATGGGGTTTGATGAAGGAGCGATGGAGGATGATGTGGAGGGCCCCCATAAGTTGAAGTATTCAATAACCCAGACGGAGAAGCAGCTTTGAGTAATGCACCTTGTAATGATCCCACTGAAGGAAACTACATTGCAAGGAGATATAACTTGCTTTGAGAATCCATATCACAGGGATAATATTATTTTCAAATACAGAAGTCATTGCAGTTAAGAATAAGCTCTCAACATCTTTTATTTTATATGCATCACATTTTCAAAAGGAAAAGAGATATTTATATTGTTATGTCAATCAATGAAATGCCACATCTTGCATATTTCTATATTGTTGTGCTTTTGATAAAGTTTCCACTTTTGCATTACATCATTTTATGACAAATACCCCTATGTTATCTCCAGCTAAATTAATTGGTTGACACAATAAATGAAGAAAAAAGGAATGTGAGAGAAAAAATGATTAATGATAAAGAGTGAATGAATAAAAGTTGTACTTACTGTTGGTGTTTGAACAGGAGCAGGTTCACTGCCAACATCGAAAGGATTTGATGATCTCGATACGGCTTGGAAATTGGGTGCAGCCTTCAGTTGGAGAAATAATATTACTTGAGTTAATTAAGCAGTTAACAAGGTTAAAATAAGTGTTGCACTTTGACTCCGTGTGTTCATGCTAGGCAAATATCGCCAAGAGACATAATATTGAGTAAATAACAAGCTTTACAGTTAGAGGTATTGGCAGTAACACAGTCCAAAATTCAAAAGACACCATTCACACTCATTCACGAGGTGAGTCTAACCTACTGACTCTAAACAGCCTTTCTACACTTGCAACATTGTTTTAAGCAACATCTTATCTGTATAAGTATGGCAACGATGATTTTCGGCAGTCGTCCTCAGGCTGATTCTCTGAGTAAGACATGCTTATGTCCATAGGGATGGTCTTACTTAGTAGACTTACCTTCTTTGGTTGCCCCAACACAGCATCTCCTAGACTTCATCTAAACCTTTTGTATCCATATTTGATAAAGCTTCAGAAAAATAAATAAATAACAATCTATTTACACAACGGAAAATAAACAATATTTCACAAGTAGAAGTATATGGCTGTCAGTGTCCACTGTTAAACGAGTGACTGATCGTTTATCGGTCAAAGATTCTCAAATTTAGAATAATTTCTTAATTCCCAGCGGTGTCCGGGACATTCATATGTGGAACTACTGCAATTGACTGAGCTAGAAATGCAAAATCACAAATCATTCATTTAAAAATAAAAAGGATAAATTCAGCATAATCTAATACCATTGGTGCGTTATAATGCATAGGGACCCCAGCACTATACGGTGAGCCAGAATACCAGCCTGCAACTGGAGATGGAGTGTAAGAGTAATTCATTGCAAATAAATCTTCGGGCAGTGCTCTTCTTCCACCAGTTTGACCATCCAAAGTAGACCCTGCGTTAAATCCAGAAGAGGTTCCAACAGCAGGATTTCCAACAGATGCACTTGGATGCCCATGGGCATTTGGTGCAAGTGGATTCCATGGCTATCAGCAATCAAGAAGAAATTGTTTACTCCCTGAAGAAAATCAAATATAGAACAGAAAACAGAAGAGATTAAATAAAACACAAAAATGCATACCTGGTTGCTTGAAGATCCACCAGTAACAGGAGTAGATAGTTGAGAAACAGGCAGGTTAATACCTCCAGGGAACAGAGAATGCTGAGAGTTCATGGTAGGCCACTGTCCTCCAGTAGCTAATTGTGGTGCTGGCCCAAGGGATGAAGCAGGAGCACCAGTGGGAACACCTGATGGTAGCGCAGCACTTCCAAAGGATGCTCCAAAAGATGAAGCTTGAGAACCAGTAGGCTGGAAAAGAGATATATTACCCACATGGGCAGAGGGACCAGATGAGGGTGCTGTAATAGACAGCCCCGAAAGTAGCGATTCCACAGAATTTGAGGCTGCTGTATTCGTTTTCACCTCGTGCACTGAATCAAAATTTGCCCAGTCGTTGCTGTTAGATGCAGCAGTCAGCTGCACGGGAGATGCATTTCCAGCCATTTGTGTTTGTTGGACAGTTACTGGAGGTTCATCAAAATCAATAAATGAAGCCTCCACTTTTATCTCAGATGGATTTGCATCAGAGGATGCCAAGCTACTGGAGGATGCAGTTCTCTACAAAAGAAATATTTATCCATTGAAATTATTCTGTGAGAACAAGTAGAAGAGGTTAAACAAGCTTATGCCAGTACAATATTCACTGTAAACGACAATACTATTATACCATGTAACTGTAATCAAAATCATCAAACAAGGTGACATCTCGCTCTCCAACTTGAAAGAAAGTAAATGAGATATGATGTTGAGCTACAAAATTATGCAAAAGAGGACAAACCATATTATAATCAGACCAGAAAAAACCAAGGTTTAATGCAACAGGCAATAAACAAAACAAACATGCTCTGCTTCTTTCATCACTATGAGAACTCAAAGTAGTTCATCTCTTCTGTGAGAAGACATATCAGAAACTAACTACATTAGCATTGCCAATAAGAGGTGCACTAGTCTTGATTCAACCATACAGCAGATTCGTTCACGGACAAATTTTCCAAAGAAAAAAGGTGTAATAAAACACATCTTATAAGGAAAAAAATTACCTGCGTATGTGGCCGACCATCAGTTGATTTGCCACCTGTGGCTTTAGGAGGTTCAATAACTCGAAGAGGAGATACATTATCTCCTAATATATCTCTAACAGGGCGGACCACCGGTGGACTGGACATGTCTGAACCTTTTTGACTATCAGGTGATCTAACTTCAAGCCTAGAGCCTCCATCAGAGCTTCTGTCTTCAGATCTCCTCCCGTTTCCAAATCTATCCTCTCGTCTCCAGTCATTAATTACTTCAGCATGGGCAGGACTTTTCCTAAAATCACTACTTTGACGATTGTCTTTATCATATGCTGGACTTCTTCCACCAGGACTAGGCCTATCGCCATGACGATCATCATAAGGTGGACTTCGTGAACCACCCTGATAGGTTTCTATCCTCCTATTTACAGTGGAATCCTCATCTCCCTGCCAAATGTTATATGCATATTTAAAAGGATAGTGTACAAAGAAATGCAAATTCATAAGGATTGCCTATGACCGTTGGAATTATTTCTTGTTTACATGATGCAGTAAGAAACCAAGCCTACACTTTAACTAAAAAGAGACAGCATCACCACCTTTGCCCTTGGAGGCTTGTCATTCCTCTCACCAGTAAATCGTCTATCCACATAGACATGCTTGATGAAATCACGCAGTCTCTCAATATTGCTGGGAAGAGAACACATACATCAGATATTTCAAGCAAAAATAGAGACACTTTTTGATGGCCACACGTTATCTGGTAGCTTACCTTCCGTCAGGGAGAGAATTACGTTGAGAATCCCATTCCTTCAAATAAATTTCTCTAGCACTCTACCAGGAATAGAATGATTCAAACATGAGTACTGAAGGATGCTTAAAATACTTAGAGAAACATGCATATTGCCAGTCAAGGAGAAACAATTTGTAATACCGCATTTCCTCCTCCCTGAAGAGCACTAACTTCTTGTGGAGTAAATTTAGCCATAGATACTGATTTCACTCTGTGCGTGAACTCACGACTGAAAGTGGTCCAAGAAACATCATGAATGATCAGACTGTTAAAAGCTAGAGTACTCCTAATATCTTAGAAGGTTATCATGAAATGAAAATGCAAACTGGAACTCATTATTACTTACTGTATTCCACTACAGGTTGTACAGACAAATGTCGAGAAATTAGTACACACATATTGAGGCCCCTGATAGCATGGAAAGAGAACAGTTAGCCCCATCAATTTGAAGTACAAAGGGAAAGAAAGAAAGAAAGAAAGAAAAAAAAAAAAAAAAAAAAAAAAAAAAAAAAAAAAAAAAGCTTCAAATGTATTCATAAGTGACCTAGTTTCTGTTGTTTCTGTCCAATATCTCACAATAAGAGCTCTCTCTTCTTGCCATCCTTTTGGTTGATGGCACTTTAATAGTGTCAAACTCAGGGGCGGACCCAGAACATATAGTTAGAGGAGGCCGACAAAAGAACTCTTGACCAACATTAATATACATGTGATAAATATATTATATTTATTATTTAATTGAATATCAATAATAGTTATTATTAATTATGTCAAAATGTATCATTAGTTATCTATATATATTAAAACTTTGTATTTTTATTGTATATTATGAAAATTATCTAAGCTTATTCTAGTATTTCATAATTTTAAGGGGGGTCAAAACACACATATTCTTCGAAATATATACTAAAATACACAATATATTTTATACATAAAACTAGTGGGATGGGGGGGCAGGGCCACCCCAACACTTGGGGTAGGTCCGCCCCTGAAACTCTCATCTTGGTCAAAGAATATTCTTATAAGAACAACCTTTTTAGCATATTATTTTTGTATGAGTGTAAATATTTTCACTCTAGTTCAATGTCGTAAGGATTTACAATAACAGAGCGTCTCTCAACCTTTAGGAAAAAGTCTTCTGTGGAAATTGTGCTATCTTCGTATCTGCAACAGTGTTGCACTGAGTATTCCCATTCATTAAAAAACTCAATAGCCATTTTCCCACCGTAAAGATGGAGGGAGAACTCCCATAATGGCACCTCAAACCAAATTTTCCAGGCATGGGATCGTATAACATCATTACAGACACTTGGTATTCATTTGTTTATTTTTGATATACTTGATAGAAAACTAATCTAGGAAGTAATCTAAGTGTTTCAATCATCAAAAGATCTTATATGCAAATGTCTCGGGGGTAATATAGCATCTCCTCAAGATACTTGCTGCTTCAAACAAATATCCAATTGTTCCCTGTTCCAAAATCCATTTTTGGATGAAAAGTATGGAACTAAAGCATATGCAACTATAGTTTTAGCAAAATTGGCCGTCATACTAGAGCATTGGGAGCTAAGATATGTAGTTTACTGTTCATACACTCCAGATAAAGGAGCAAGGTATAGAAATTATCAATAAATTAACATGTAACTGAATACACAAAATGCGGATTAGAATTTTTATGCTAGAATCATTGACATTCGATCATTTATATGTTTCGTAGTGTAGTATGTATTCAAAAACTTATATCTGATTTGCTTCATACTTGAATGTATTGGATTTAATTGCGGGATTGAATAAAACCACCCACAGGAATGTTTTGTAGGCGTCACAACTAAAGGATCATGAGAAACTTTATGGAGAACCGTCGCAGGGTCCCTGCGATCCTTACATCTTCATCCAACTTTATCTCGATCTTGTATGACCATCATATAGGTAGTAGCTATATATTTGTGCTAATCATATTTAATGTCATGGGCTTCCTATAAGCCCACGTTAACTTCGTTAGGACTTTCTAAGGTGCAATAACACTATTTAATTTATTTTGGAAGCTAATTGTGCCCCTTTAATAAGATAAGCTACAGATTAGCCCCTAAAACAATACCATAGGCACAAATGAATCCAAATGGGCCTTTGAAATTTTAAAATGGGCAAAATGAACCCTTAACTTCTAAATACATGACAAATAGGGCCGTCCAAAATATCAAAGTAACTAAATAAAATATTTAATAGATCTAAAAAATTAACAAATAAAATCAAATATGTATTTAAATAAATTAAGAAATTGACAAAATAAAATAATTTAAAATTTGAAAAAATGAAAAATGGTTAAATAGATCTAAAAAATCTCAAGAGACCCTGAAGTTGGTTAAATAAATAAAAAATGAAATTAACCTAAAAATGTAACAAATCTACACCTTAAAAATAAAAAAAAATTAGTCTTGGTTGGTATACAGATGTTCAAAGTCGACAGGTAGATGGACATAGCACCAAAACATTAAAACAAAAAGGTGAAAATCTCCATTGTTGGTGAACAAACTGGTGGCATTGACCCAATCCGTGAACCAGTATTCATCTCGTTCCTTATTTACCTGGGCGCGCGGAGACCAAAACGGACAGGTATCTTTCCGAGCTCGGGTCCAAGGAAACCAACATATTGGGCGACAGAGGGGATCTGAATCGGCTGAAGGAGAGTGAAGAGGCGGCTACTTTATTGCCCGGTTCAGAGAGTCTAGCGGCGATGAATCACCCGCCCGAGCAGGCCTTGATGTCACTTCCTCCCCGTTAGTAAGGGACTGTATGGCTGCCGCTTCTAGCTCTGGCACTCTTCGTTAAATACTTTTCAGATTTATTTATTTGTTTTGATAGGTGGACAGATCTATCTGTCTCACATTTAAAAGTTTAGTCTTACTTGGCCCATTTCAAAAGGTCAAGGGCCCATTGGGACAAAAGAATTAGTTTAGGGGGTAATTGAGACCAGGGTCATAGTTCAGGGGGCTAATCCATAGTTCCGTACCTTTTCCCTTTAAATAATTGACTCAATAAATTAACATATATTTTTCCAAATGCACTACCTGTTCCAATAATCAATAATATGAATTCAACGTATTAATACTTAGGGAATGATTGGTTGGATGGTTTTATGAGGGGGGAATGGGTATGAAATGAATGTAGATAACTGGTTGGGAGAACTAATAGTGCTACAGTGATTTTGGTTATGGAATGAATGTAGATGATTGGTTGAAAGGAATAGTAGTGGTACAGTGATTTTGATTCCCTACTTTTGGGGAATCCACCAAACCTCTCCAAAATGAGAGATATCAGAGTTATACCCCACTACTATAATAGGCATGGACTACAGTGATTTTGATTCCCAACTTTTGGGGAATCCACCAAACCTCTCCAAAATGAGAGATATCAGAGTTATACCTCACTACTATAATAGGCATACCCATTCCATTCCTTGTATTTTGCCAACCACCCATTATTACATTAACGTGAACCCCAACATTCAAACAAATTAATCCCAACATTTGAATTAATTGTAACTGAAAAAATAATTTATTCCAATTGATTAAGAGAATAACTAATGCTTATCTAAGCCATCTCATTAATACCCAGAGCACATGAAAATTGACGCAGACCTAGATCTAAGAGAACAAGAGTATGTGTCTATCCCTAGCACCCTAATGGTGAAAGTAGAAAACCTCAATCCTAAGTTCCAATCATGATAGTCAAGGTTTGTCAAGTACCATGAAACACATCAAAAAATGTGACAAGTAAAAAACATTAATCACTAATTGACCTCCGTAAGTGCGAATTCTTGACCTAAATGATCTTTTTATAATTGTCATGCTGAAAAATAAATTAAAGTAGAATATATTCTACAATAGGTTATCCTAGCATTGCTTAAGGGTTTTTCATATTACCATTAGAAAAACGAAATTCAATGTTCAGCACTGTTGTTTTCAGTTAAGAATTTCCCAAGGGGAACACACACATCCACTAATGTGTTACTAGTATTACCAACACACATGATACAAGACATCGTCCTTGCAAGCATGCGGGGAAATTGACAAAGTTATCACCAGTCAGCAATATTGAGCCTTCATATCTCCTCAACTGGGGACACCAACAGAGGCATATTCCACTATTTCTTCCATACAAGAAACCACAGCCTTATATGCATGATCTAAGGACTTCTTTTAAAAAGTATACAAATAAGTATGAATAAGTGTATCTTCATTTGATCTTAGTAAAATAAGGGTGTTTCTACAATACTATGAAACAAGCAATTAATTAGTATCGGTGCACTACTCTAACAACTATAGAATCACTATAGTTAGAATCATGACTGCAGCAAACATAAAGGGGTATCATGTTCAAGTAATTTCCATTAGGACCCTATAAAATCTCATCCTGCCCAAATTGATTCTTTAGCTGAAGGAATTCATTAGCTTGTTCTTAAACCCAGCCCATATATATATTTTCATTTTGTTGACCTTCAGTGATATATGGATTTAACTCCACAAAAGTCTCCAATATTAACCTAAATATATGGTTGTACCCCTCCTTTCAGACTTGGCAATACCTCCCTCCGGTATTTGAAAGAAAATGCTGGCACCAGGAAATAAGATTAACTATGCAAACTTTTTATGATATCAGGATCACTTGAAGAAAAAGTAAGGGTATAATGTCACGGAAGGTTTCTTTCACGTCAGGAGGCTAGAGCATCTCTTCCATTTACGTGGTAGAATCAAATGCATTTGTAGATCAAGATAATTGCTTCTAGTAATCCTCATTTAGATTGATTTGTATGTGGATTGGAGAAAACAATAGTATCCATCAAGAACTATAACAACAACTACATAGCCTACAGAACCACTAGTCACAAATCAATGTACTATGCAAGTATGCATTATTAGTACTTACAAAATACGATGCAATTCATGTAATGATTATTTCAAACATTTTGAGCTAGCTTGTAATTCGAGTGCTAATTGTATCTGGTCTTCTTTGCTATGCACAACTACAGAGCAGGAGAGATGAAATCTTGTCATAGATGGGGATACACCCTTAACCCCACTAGTCTCATACTAATCTTGCTTAAGGTTTTCTGATTGTTTCAAGGTGGAACACTAGCAATTTTCAAGGGATGACTTCAATTAAGAAGCTTTGCCTCTAACGTCATTTACTCCATAAGGGAATTATGGACAAACTAATACAATTGTGTATAGTCTTTCTGTGGAAATGGTATTAATGGAATCAAGATCACCAAGCTTCTTCGATACTGCACTAATTGTTTTGTTTGCCAGCATTAAACTACTTGAGAGGCTCCAATATTCTTTTGATCGTTACTAAGGTAAAATGTATATCAGCTAACTCTGACCTAATCTTCGATTGATGTTTTATGTTACACAATCGAAATCACGGGCATTTGTACAAAAACAAAATTAAGCTCTAGGTAATAATGTCCCAATTAAGTATCACAAAGAAATTTAGCACACTAGGTGTGATTTGAAATACTTTAATTTGAAAGGCATTGCAGAATTGGAGACAAGCCCGAATAAACAGAAGAATGAAGCATACCAAGCTGTTGCAGTTAATACACCTGCGATTCTCAGGAAGCTTAAGAAGATTCCGTATAATTCGCTCATTCTTATCGTCCTCCTTTAGTCGGTTCGCCATTTCAATAGCAATTGAATAAACCCCAATAATTATTCTCCACTTTTCACTGCGCAAAGCATCTAGAAGATCAGTACAAAAAAATTGAGAAAAACATACAGATATTTCAAACTTGGAGAGGATCAGATCTGGTAAATAAAGAGTCCCCAAAGTTGACTTGTCTGGGCAACAGAAGTAATGAAATCCTACTAAATTTAGAGAAATAATACTAGTAGTTGAATTGAAGCAGAAGTTAATAAGTGACCTGATCGGTGGAGAAGAATATGATAGATCAAATGTGAAATTGGTTTTAGGAGGATGGATCTCGGGTTTATCCTTTTTACAGCTCAACTTTAGGAAAGGACTAACAGAGAGAAAGACAGCGGCCTTTTGCTGTTGAAACGGTACGAAAATACGTAGAAAAGAGAACGTGAGGAGAGAGAATATTTAAGAGGAAGAGAAGAAAGAGATCGGCTGCTCCGCAACAAAACACTCATCATGCCAATTCGGGTGGTCTGGCCTGATCTGTTAGGTCAACGCTTTATTTTAGGTTGGATCGATTCAAAATTTGATCGAGTTTAAAATTAGTCGGTTCTGAGATATTCTTCTATAATATACTTAAATTATCGGACCGATCTAAAACTCGTCCGACGTTTGGCCCACCGGATCGGTTCGATCGAAATAGTACTTCGAGCCTATATTTCTATATCCCGGCTCATCTAAAATATCAAATCGGATCGATTTTGTCACCTCTAATTATTGCTCCTTTCAACTAATTTCCTTTCTAAATTTTCGTTAAGAGGTGTGCAATTTTTAATCAGAGATATTATATATTTTAAATAAGGTTTAATTGCAAAATAACTTTTAAAGTTTAGCAAAATAAATCATGAACTTATTATAATTTTATAATTTTAGTCATGATAAACTTTCGAAGGAAGATTACAAAATAGCCAACCAACCTTTAAAGATTACATCATATACTGTCCTAACATTGATCCAATAAGGGTAATAAATTAAATTCTGAGAATAAAAATGATCTTTTTCAAATTCTCTATTTAATAAATTTCAAATTATATCTAAAGTAGCACTTGCAATCTTTAAATAACTCTAATCCTTTCTTATGACCTCTATTAAATATGATGTATATTTTGTATTTTGCACATTCGTGAGTTGAAAAGAGATTTAAAGACGCCTCATTTATAATTTTAACTTTTATTTATTTATTTATTTTAGAATTTTTTGATAGTATGAAATTCAATGCGTAAAAATTGGCCATACAAGTTATCAATTGTTTATATAAAGATGAAAGTGATTTAAATTGCAAAGTTGTGTTAAGTTGGTGATTTAATTTGCTAGTTTTAAAAAGTCATGTTTAAATTGCAATTTTGGAGAAATTCATGATGTATTTTGCAATTGAGCATTTAGATAAATGCATTAGTATTTTAAACAGAAACATAAACATAATATATATTATTACAAAAATTAACATAAATAGTAATATCTTTCATCAAACTATGTCATAGCTTTATTGAAAAATGAAAAAACAAATATTAATGTTGCAAATCAACTAACACACAAACACCAATACATTTCAACATAAACATAAATACTCTCCCATCCCAAACTATTTGTCATTTTAACATTTTTCACACAGATTAAGGAAGCTTATAAAATGATCGATCTATCCATATTTAAATCTAATAATTGTGTATTATATTTAATAAGTTGAGTGGTTTAATCATTGTTTATTGTATCTAATCATTTAGCTGACTAGCTTATTCTCTCGATTCCATGACTTTTTTTAAAAAAAATTACTCCATTAAATATAATGATTGTTCAAGCAAAAAAAAATGAAAAGAAAGAAATGATTTCGAATTTCAGGAGTTTTAAACTGAGAAACGGCTCAAAGGCACTGATACAAGAATCTTTCATTTAAATTGATAAAAAAAAAAAATATATATATATATATATATATATATATGATGTAAATTCCAGCAGCTAATATTTTAAAATTACATCCTTTTTCTCTTTCAGTAATTACAACTTTCACAAGTTGACATAAATTTTTCTCTTCAGTAATTACAACTTTCAAAACTAGGAATTTATTTCACTTCTTTCATTTTTCTTCATGAAATATTGAAAATGGACTTTATCCATCAAAATTGTTCTGTTGCCAAGTTTGATTTAATAAGAAAGATTATTCTATTGGACTAAGAGTCACCATATTAATGTGCTACATATTTTCCAACGCCCACTTTGAAATAATAAAGCATTAGTAAGGAGAACTAAATGGGGCCAATTTTGAAAGAATTGGGGAAATTGTTTCTTGGATTTCTATAATAACACATATTTTGCAACAAATTTCAAATGCTAAAATGACAAATAATTTGGGACGGAGGGAGTAACTAGCAACGAATAAAGTGCAATTTAGCATAAAATAAATAGTAATAAATTTCATCAAAACAAATAATACATTTTATAACAAATACATATATAAACACGTCTTTCAAAAATTACTTGGATCTAAAATCAGTGTACTTGTATACATGAGATATAATAAATATTAAAACATTGAGCGTATAAAATAAGAGTAATATGTACATATATTGGGAAAGAAAGACATCTTTTATAAATGAGTATCTATTTTTTTTCCTTTAAAATAAAAGTGACTATCCCACTGAAAATATAAAAGCAACTATTATGTTGAATGTGTATTAATAATTTAATACTAGACCAATATTAGTGAGGAATCCTTCTTTTTGTCTTGTCACAACTAGGAATCTATTATCGGTCTTGTGTGAATGATCAAAGAAAATGGTCTTCTCTTCTCGGCTGAACCTGTTAAATCGACCAAATTTGACTAGTCGACTTTTTAATTTTTACACTTCCTGTGATATTTATTTAGGAATTTCTAATCTATAGTATATATAATTATATAATGAGTAATTTTATGGTACCATAATGGTATTGCCGTCGCTGTGAGATAAAAATAAAATTATATAAATTAGTGGGTCCCTCATATTAAATACATATGTATTCTTCTTTCACAGTAGTATCGGTACCATAATGGTACCGAAGTTGGACGCTTAAATAATGTGTATATATATATCGTGTTGATATTTATTGAAAGTTTCATCAAATGCATTGTTATTGATTGTGCATTTAGAGATTATTAATTACTTGACATACATTTCAAAATAAGTATAAAATTAATTTTAAATTGGTAGTCAACGAGGTCATACAATCCAATATATTGTATAGGTTGGCAAAAATAATTGGGCCAACTAAACTCATTGCAGTTACTTAATTTTTAAGTGTTGGTGTAAAAGAAATAGCTTTAGAGCAATTCGATCCAACGTGATAAAATGGGACGAGCAGCCAAGATTGTAATCTGATAAAACAAGTATAATCAAATTCGGAAGCCATCTATCTTCAATTATTCGCGCCCAGTTGTCTTTCAACTTTTTCTGGGTGCACCTCATCAGGTGCACATGAGTGTGGATTCTTTCTTTTATTGCATCGCACGCGGTTTGCAGTAATTTTACTTTGGATTTCTCTTTTTATATGTCCATCTATTATCATTTTGGTGGATGAGGATCTCGAGACTCAGATCTACCAGTGAATCATTTAATATTTTTTTCTTTGTTGTCCCCTTAGCATCTTTACTTAATTGATGGTTTTGTCTCGTATTTTCCTCGATTGTCACTTATGATAGGGGATCCTTTTTGAATAGTTATTCGCCTATTCACGACACTTCGGGCGAATCCATTCCATCCATCCTCCAACATGGACAATGTTGCAGTATTTTCTAATGGTTTCCACACTTTCCGAGAACTCAATTTTGCATAGCATCTCTCTTTTACTCAAATATAGATTCTGCATATGGAGAAGTTCTCCAGATTATGGCATTGCTCAAGAGTGAAAGACTTCGAGATCTTCCTTGATCTTTCTCATCTCGATGAGACAAACCCATATTCCCTAAGCTCTCATTGTAGAGATATCCTCCTCAATAAAGGCTACAGGGAAGTCTTATGTTTTGGGGTAGACATGTTTTATTTGTCAATTTCTTATATAGCCTCTGCAACTTTATGAATGGAAAGTTGGGTGAAACCTGTTTTTGTATGGTTCTAGGGCTACTGAAAAGAACTTTAGCTCCAAAATATCTCCGTGGCCAAGGTGATTGTTGGATCTCCACGTCTCATTCACATCCTTGTAAGTAACCCTAGAAGTTTTGAAATTTCAAACAAACCTAGTGATGCGGTAGGAACAGAAGTTAAGGCTCCAAATCATTCCACTCTTTTACTTTTGTGGATTGGCTCATGAGAACATCTACATCCTCGGATATTTACAAGATCGACCAATCTAGCATCTTGTTAGATTAATCCCAGCTCCTGAACAATTTTCTCCCATGAGATTTGATAAACCTGAAAAAGAGAAACTTTAAACTTGTTAGTATCAATCTTAGAGGTATCGGCCACCAGCCTAAGACTGATATCTCCCTATTTTTTACCTAGAGATGTTGGGTTGGCTTGAGACAACAGAAGGAGTATCCTTCTAGTGGTATCACAACCCAATTTTTGTAACATTAAACAAAACATTTTTTTAAGGGATGCGAGCTACATTATATAATTGAAAAGACATATCAGAAAGTAATATAACATAATTTTAGAAACATATCATATAAAACCCCTTAGAATATAATATATTGCCAGAAGCGTAATGTAAATAAAACATCATAACTTGAATCGAACAATAAATACTAGAACATCAATATAACTTTTTTTTACTCAAAGTCAAACATTGATAGAAATCTTAATTGTGGCCTAAATAAATTTAAAAGTAATTTTTACTTTTTGACATCCACCTCTTCCTCGTATCACGACCGAGCTCCAATGACCTATAGAAACTGAAAGTAGAATGAAGTAAGCAAGCCACAAGTTCAGTGGGGACAAGTTTGTCGATCTTAAATATAATTCATGCAATAATTAACGAATGCATACAACACACTGTAAAAATAGATGTTGATCAACGTAGTAAACATGTTAGATGTTGAGCATAACATCGCACAATATAAAGCATAATATATCATAACATAAAACTTGTTGCTTATAGCCTATGGAATGTAGCGCTTGGAATGAACATCACAATCATAGCATTTAAAATAAAATAAAAAAACATATACCATATAATTGAAATAATCCCCACCTTGAAAAATAGAATAACTCGCTATGTAGATGCAAAATATCCTATTGTCTGTAGCATTCGCTAGTCTCATTCTCCATTTCACTTAGGCATGAATGAACTTACACTTGAGTTCATTGAGGTGGAGATTTTTAGATGTCAGTTCAATATCATCAAGTGTTCATGAAATGTAGTAGAGGTTTTGAGGATTCCAGAACCGGGTTTGGAATGCGGAGAATTGGGTCAGTGAACCGGGTTTTAGCCAGATCAATGAAAGAGGTTAAAATGGAAACCGGGTCCAAGTTTGTTATAACTGCCATTTGCAACAGATTTAAACCGTTGCATGAAAAACCGTTGTGGAAAGCTCGCAGCAGCAGTTTTGAGCAGTTGAGTCAAAATTGGTTACAACTTCTTCAACTCTCTGATTCGAGCTCCGGCCTTTATATACATTGTAAACACTTGAAGTTGCGAGTTGATTCACGATTCTTTCCCTCTATAAACATTACTCAATCAAGATAATTAGATTGCTAGGGTTTTATGCTCAATTCAAGCTGTGAACTGGGATTTCTGGTTTTCTTGATGTATTCTTGAAATTGATTGATTAGTGAAGTGAATTGAGGTGTATAGAAACTCCATGGATGTAGATCACATTGATCGAACCACGTAAAATCCCTGTGTTCATCATTTGTTATTCCTGTTCTTGGTTCGGTTACAAGTAGCCGATTTCTTTGTTGTTTTTCATTCAATACTGTTTGTGTGTTGTTTGTGTGTGAGTGAGACTTGATCATAACAAGTGGTGCCGTCTGTGGGAAGCCTGCTCACGCAACAAGAAGATAAAGATGTCAGGAATGAAGATGGATGTGGAAAAATTCTCAGGGAGGAATGACTTCCATCTTTGGAAGATCAAGATGAAGGCTATTCTGGTTCAAAATGGGTTGGTAGGTGCTCTCAAGCCTGAAAATGAATGGATAGAGATAGAGAAGCCTAAATTTGCAGAAATGGATCAAAAGGCTTTGAGTTTAATCATCTTGGGTCTAGGAGATAAGCCATTAAGGGATGTTTCAAGGTGCTCGACTGCAATAGAGGCTTGGACCAAGCTGGAGGAACTATATTAGTCCAAGTCTGTATCAAATAAGCTGTTTCTCAAACAGAGGTTACTGGCCTTCAAAATGGTGGAAGAAAAAGACATTTCTGATCAATTAGATGAGTTTTCAAAACTTCTTGATGAGCTAGAAGATCTTGGAGTAACTATGGAGGATGATGACAGAGCTTTAATGGTGTTAAATGCTCTACCAAGTTCCATGGAAGGATTCAAAGATACTTTGATGTTTGGGAGGCAGGACAAACTGAGTTATGACTTAATAATCACTGCTTTGAAGACCAAATGCTTACAGAATCAAGGAGACAAGAAGGTGACTCAATCTGGTGAAGGATTGAATGTCAAGTTCAAGAAGAATTACCAAAAGAAGAAGGGCCAAACCTCAAAGAATCACAAGATTGGCAACACTGCTCCAAAGAAACCTGGAGAATGGATAGAGAACAGGAAATGTTTCAAGTGCAAGCAAGTAGGGCATCTAAAGAAAGATTGCCCTCAAAAGATGAAGAAGAAAGAAGGCCATGGTGGAGAAGCTGCTACTGTTGAACATGGAGAAGACATACCAGAGGTCTTGAATCTTACTGAGTCAAAAATGGATTTGGAATGGGTACTGGATACAGGCTGCTCCTTTCATATGTGTCCTCATAAAGAATGGTTCCAAAACCTCAAGCAAGAAGATGGAGGGTGTGTACTGCTGGGAAATGACCAATCCTGCAGGGTTCAAGGCACTGTATCAGTAAGCATCAACATGTTTGATGGAGTTAACAGGCAAATTACAACTGTAAGGTATGTTCCTGAACTTAAAAGAAATCTGATCTCCCTAGGATCTCTTATTGCTACTGAGTGTGAATTTAAGTCAGTTTATGGCTAACTACACATAACCAAAGAGAATAAACTGGTAATCAAGGGGAGACAAAACAATGGATTGTTTATTTTGATAGGAAAACCAGTGGTTGGGAGTGTGGGGAATATCTTGGCTAAGGATGAACTAACCCTGTGGCATAAGAGGTTGGGACACATTGGGCAGAGAGGACTGAAAGAACTATCCAGAAGAGGGATAATAGGAGAGGTTGGGAATCAAACACTTGGATTTTGTGACAAATGTGCACTGGGCAAATCACAGAAACTGCCTTATGCCAAAGGGATTCACATCACTCAAGAACCTCTAGATTATGTTCACTCTGATATCTGGGGACCATCCAGGACTGAAACTCATGGAGGAGGAAAGTATTTCATGTCTGTTATTGATGATTTCAGTAGGAAAGTATGGATGTTTATCTTAAGAAACAAGAGTGATGCCTTCACTAAATTAAAGACATGGTTGCTTCAAATGGAAACCTTGAAGGGAAAGAAACTCAAGCATTTAAGAACTGATAATGGCCTAGAGTATCTATCTACTGAGTTTACAACCTTCTGTAATGAAAGGGGAATTACCAGACACAGAACAGTCCCCATGAATCCACAACAGAATGGAGTGGCAGAAAGATTCAACAGAACTGTTCTTGAAAGAGTAAGGTGTATGTTACTTGATGCTGGGTTGCCAAAGGTGTTCTGGGGAGAAACAATAAACACAACATGTTATCTAATAAACAGATCTCCTACATCAACTCTGGGGTTCAAAACACCAGAAGAAGTATGGAATGGAAGAACTCCAGATTACTCAGGATTAAAGGTGTTTGGATGTTTGGCATATGCTCACATGAGATCAGATAAACTTGATCCTAGAGCTTACAGGTGTGTGTTTCTGGGATATCCAGAGGGAATCAAGGGTTACAGGTTATGGTGCATGGAACCTGGGAATCAGAAATTGATGATCAGCAGAGATGTAAAGTTCAATGAATCCATTATGGGATATCATTTCTCTGGGAATCAAGGAAAGCATGATGGAGGCTCTGAATCAGATATAATATCAGTTCAGGTGGAGACTCAGGAGGATCATGAAACACAGAGAGGTGAAAACTTGGCTGATCACTCCAGTGATAGTTCTTCAGAAGAAGAAGACATATCACCCATAAATCCAAACCTGAGAGAGTACAACATTGCTAGAGACAGACTGTAACACCCTACATTTTTCTGCATATTATTTATTTACAACTATATTATATATTTAATAAAAATATTATTTATTTTGGCCAATTATGAGGTTTAGGCTCAAGTCACCTAGTGGCAACATAAGGCCCGACTAGTTGTTAAGTAAGTCCATTCGAATTTTTCAAGCCCAAATACATGCATGCATCATAAATCATTCATTTTATCAAGCCTAAAATATGCATCATATTTCCATTTAATAATTATTACTTATTTAATTTATTTTCTTGTTACATATCCGTAAAGTGTCGTAGATTACAGTGTTTCTTGATCAGATCCCGATATATACAAGAATTAGCATTCCTAATCTTTTAAGATATACACTTAGATATTGATCCCATAATCCTCATCCTGTCAGAATATAGCCTTATCTAATAAGATATGAAACCCTAGGAGACCTATTAATCCCTAACTATAAATACACCATTATATTCACGCCTAACACACGCCATCTTTATACGCTGAAAAGAAAGAAAACGGAGTCAGCCGTTCTTATTTTTTTCGCGAGCAACAACAAGGTTTTCTGATCAAGAACACGGTGGTTAATCATTTACGCAAGGTTTTCAAGGTTTTATCAGGATTGCTAGTCTAAGGTGGAGGTTTCTTGTTTGTCATTATTAATTATGTATGTATGATATGTGTACATGTTTAACTTTTATTATATGATTTGTGCTTTGCACCCCTAAGTATCATTGATTAGTGCAATCCCTCAAGTTTTGCATGCTACTTTGCAACATGCCCCTAAGTTATAAGTTATGTGGATACTCGTTACCCACCCTCAAGTATAAGTCATGTAAGTATTTATTACTTACCCTCAAGTTTTATGTCATGTTTATAATTGTTATTACATGTTATACTATCAAAGGTGTAATTAGTTTTGACAAGCACGAGCTGGATGTAGCTCACCCCCACTACTTTTAATATTTCAGGTCAAGGGGCTGGACGTAGAGGAGATAGCGGTACGGTGAAAGCATATGCTCCAAATATAAATTGAATTTTTCTTGTTTTTGGTATTTTATTTGCAAGTTAGTCTGAGACATTATTTTCTTAAAGGTTAGATTTTGCTAATTTTTATGATATATATATATATATATATATATATATATATTTTATTTAAATGATTCAAGTTCTTTCTTCGATTGTGGTACTTATGAAATTTAGTTAAAGTTTGTGAAGTTATTTTGGTTGTGAATGTTATTAGAGTCTGATTAAGTAGGAATTGATTTGCATTTTATATTGGCTTGTACATTAGGTATGCTTGTACATTCACACACACAAACACTTATACTTAATAGGATAAATTAAAGTACACTCGTATGGGTCTCCTTCCATACGGTCAATGTAAGTACACTCGTATGAGTCTCTTTCCATACGGTCAATGTTATATTATGTATTGTTAATTAATTATATTATAAGCATGTCAATGTATTATACTAAATAATCCCTTATGGAAGATAATTGTGTTCGCAAATAAATTTAGATGCGTTTTATTTGGTTCATCTAATGCCCTGATTAGAAATTATTTTATTATTATATAAAACGTCTATTGATTATTGCTATTTAAAAATACTTTAAATTATTTTATGAAAATCGGGACGTTACACAGACCAAGGAGGCAAATACAGAAACCAGACTTTTATGGACAGGCTGGAAGTGTACATTATGCACTCAGTGTTGCCGAAGAAATAGAAAATCATGAGCCACAAAACTTCAAGGAAGCAGTCAGTGGTGATGAAAGTGAATACTGGATTAGTGCAATGATGGAGGAAATGGAATCTTTGGAAAGAAATGGCACCTGGAAACTGGTGGATAAACCAAAAGGACAAAAGCTGGTAAGTTCCAAATGGATTTACAAGAAGAAAGTTGAAGCTGGAATCTCAGACAAGATAAGGTATAAGGCAAGGTTGGTAGCAAGGGGTTTTACTCAGAGGGAAGGCTTTGATTTCAATGAAGTTTTCTCTCCTGTAGTAAAGCACTGTTCAATCAGACTACTTCTGTCAAAAGTAACTCAAGAGGATATGGAGTTACAGCAGCTGGATGTAAAGACAGCTTTCTTACATGGAGACTTAGTTGAGAACATTTATATGAAGCAACCTGAGGGATTTGTGATTCCAGGAGATGAAGAGAAAGTATGTTTTCTCAAGAAGTCATTATATGGATTGAAGCAAAGTCCAAGGCAGTGGAATAAGAAGTTCAATGAGTTTATGTTAAAAGCTAGTTTTGTTAGAAGTTTGTATGATAGTTGTGTTTATTTTGATAAAAGTTTAAGTGCTGATCGTGTATGCCTGTTACTGTATGTGGATGACATGCTCATTGCAAGAAAGAGCTCACATAAAATACATCAGCTTAAGCAGAAATTGAGTTCTGAATTTGACATGAAGGACTTAGGAGATGCCAAGAAGATTCTTGGAATGAATATAATCAGAGACAGAGCTGCTGGTTGTTTATGGTTGTCTCAGAAGCATTATCTTCAGAAAGTGGTGGAGAGGTTTCAAATGCATGAGGCTAAGGCACTGAGTATTCCAGTAAGCCAACAACTCAGATTATCAAAGGAGTAGAGTCCTAAGACAGGAGAAGAAGAGACATACATGAGAAGTGTGCCTTATGCTAGTGGAGTTGGGAGTCTGATGTATGGGATGATATGCAGCAGACCAGACTTAGCATATTGTGTGCCTTTGGTCAGCAGATATATGTCAAATCCAGGGAAAGCTCACTGGGAGGCTTTGAAGCAGGTTTTGAGGTATCTAAAGGGAACAATAAGTCTGGGTTTGAAGTTTCAAAAGCAGACAAACATGGTTATTCCTTTGGAAGGTTTTGCAGATGCTGATTTTGCTGGTAATATTGATACCAGGAAGTCAATCACAGGCTATGTTTTCACATTATATGGTACTGTAGTTAGCTGGAGAAGTATGCAACAATCAGTGGTCTACAGAAGCTGAATACATGGCTTTGACAGAGGCAATCAAGGAAGCTGTGTGGTTAAAAGGTATTCTGAAGGATCTAGGGATAAAGCAGGATTGTGTTACTATATATTGTGACAATCAGAGTGCGTTACATCTAGTGAAACATCAAGCTTTCCATGAAAGATCCAAGCACATAGATGTCAGATTGCATTTTTGCAAGAGATGTGATTGATGTAGGGTCTGTGGAGGTTAGGAAGGTCCATACAAGTGACAATGCTACTGATTTTCTAACGAAAGCAGTGCCTGGGAGTAAGATGGTTCATTGCTCAAGCCTAATTAGGCTTGAACGGTGTGATTAAAAGGTGGAGAGCAAGGCAGGTTGAGGTGATGAAATACACTTGAGTTCATTGAGGTGGAGATTTGTAGATGTCAGTTCAATATCATCAAGTGTTCATGAAATGTAGTAGAGGTTTTGAGGATTCCAGAACCGGGTTTGGAATGCGGATAACCGGGTCAGAGAACCGGGTTTTAACCAGATCAGTGAAAGAGGTTAAAATGGGAACCGGGTCCAAGTTTGTTATAACTGCCGTTTGCAACAGATTTAAACCGTTGCATGAAAAACCGTTGTGGAAAGCTCGCAGCAGTAGTTTTGAGCAGTGAGTCAAAATTGGTTACAACTTCTTCAACTCTCTGATTCGAGCTCCGGCCTTTATATACATTGTAAACACTTGAAGTTGCGAGTTGATTCACGATTCTTTCCCTCTGTAAACATTACTCAATCAAGAGAATTAGATTGCTAGGGTTTTATGCTCAATTCAAGCTGTGAATTGGGATTTCTGGTTTTCTGGATGTATTCTTGAAATTGATTGATTAGTGAAGTGAATTGAGGTGTATAGAACCTTCGTGGATGTAGATCACATTGATCGAACCACGTAAAATCCCTGTGTTCATCATTTGTTATTCCTGTTCTTGGTTCGGTTACAAGTAGCCGGTTTCTTTGTTGTTTTTCATTCAATACTGTTTGTGTGTTGTTTGTGTGTGAGTGAGACTTGATCATAACATATTAATTATTATTAATATTACTATTCTGGTATTTTATTTAGATAATTGAATATTTCATTCCTTATCATTCATTGAGCATACTAATCATTGGAATGCTAATAATTATTCCATTCATTTCCCATCTTCATTCCATTCCTAAATTGATTCCATTCAAACATTATTTCATTCATTTATACCAATCATGCAGTTAGAGTATAATATATTGGTGGAAGTGTAATGAAAATAAAGCTTATTATCCTGACTTGAACTATAAATACCAGAACATCAATACAAAACTTTTTTACTCAAATTCAAACACCAATAGAAATCTAAATTGTGGCCTAAATAAGTACAATAGTAATTTTTTACTCTTTGACATCCATCACCTGCTCATACAACGAGCGAGCTCCAATGACCTATAAAAAATGAAATGTAGAATGGCATGAGCAAGTTACTGGCTTAGTGAGGACAAGTTTGTCTATCTTAAATACAATTCATGCAATAATTAACGAATGTATATAACATTTTGTAAAAATAAATGTTGATCAACATAGTAAACCTACTGCTGTTGAGCATACCATAGCATATAGCATGTTCTCAATAGGCTATGAAATGTTGTGCTTAGATATTGACATTACAATCAGAGCATTTAAAACAGACAAACATACCCCATATAATAGAAATAATCCCTACCTTAAAAAATAAAAGAGCTTGGTATGTAGATGCAAAAAAAATTATTATCTGTAGCATTCGCTAGTCTCGTTCTCCTTTCCACTTAGGCATGCATGAACCTATCTTGGTCTTCAATATATATATGGGATTTGGATATCGGGAATATGGGGTTTGTTAGGAGCTTTAGGAAATTTTGAAAAAAAAAAAAAAAACCTCTATGTTTTGTTCGCTGCACAATTGAGAATAAATATTTTTTTTTTAAAAAAAAAATTAAGATGTATTACTATGAATTTTTGAAAATGAAATTTGTTGAAGCAGAAAATTTCACGCAGCCAATAGGAAAATCCTAATAACTCGAAAAATACTAGATGGATCTCTTTGAAATTTTAATACAATATAAAAGATATTTATATTAGGAAATAATATTTTTTAGCAATTTTTAGTATATTATATATATATATATATATATCAAATTTTATTAATCAAAACAGAGAAAATTCCAGATCCCGCGTTGAAGTAGTAAACAAATTATATAAAATAAAATACATGTTAAATGGAGTTAAACTTTTTACAGAACATCATAGGTATAGAACAACACAACATAGTAAAATTTCTTAATTTTAAGGTTTCTAGATAGGGAAACGAAATTTTAAATCGGAATACTTATCTATTTGGAGGAGTTGAGATTTAGAGCTAAAGTCGGGATAAGAAGATATTTGGGATGATATGAACGACCTTTTTTTAGAAAAAAACATATTATTTGGTGGGGATATTATTTATGGCGTGAATCCCATCTTTATAGCTTATATTCCTAGGGTTTTAGCACTTCTAATTGGAATAGGAAAGAGTTTTCTTGTTCCATAAGAAAAAAATCATGGGCTAGGGATTTTAAAAATAATAAACCATAATAGAATTTATAAATAATAGTTGGACCTAAAATACTACTACTACTACTACTACTACTACGACTACTACTACTACTACTACTACTACTAATATTTTACAGGTGTCGTACTATTTTTACAAGCTAATCGTTAGTGTACGGTGTAGTAGTAGCTTAGTGGCTAGTACAGTCGTATCCCACAAAGACTAGTGAAGATGACCTAATTTGATTACTATAATGTTTCAAGTACTCGAATAACTTGACGGATCCAATGATGGTTGGTTTGGTAATTATCCTAATTATTAAAGTCAAGACCCTAAGATTATAACAACAAAATAATAAATAACAATTAAACACTATCTAATCAAATAAACAATAAAGAAAACTCAATAATACGAAATCTATCTTTGGATGTTGATGTGCAACCATAAACAATTGCACCTACAGATACAAACACATATATCTTACTTAGGTGTTTCTATTGTTATGAGGCTTCACAAGTTGGTATCTCAAACCCCTCTCTCGGAGCGCTTGAGGTGTAATCATATACAATCGACCAACCTCTCAGTTAAGCCTGTGTATAAGACTCCTAACCATGCCCAAGAATTATCCCCATAATTTACCCTCGCCCTTTCAATTTATCGGCTAAATTATGTCATGCGTTTGGCCATCTACCCCCATCTCTCGGTATCTTGAGTATTGATTTATGGGTGGTAGACTAGGTGATCAGGCCAACCTAACGCAATCATGACGTAACACATCATATAACAATTGAACGCATATAAATTATAAATAAAACATACACATCTACACTATAATTGAAACGTACTTTCTAAATCCTAAGATGTAAAATAACTACTTCATAGTAGAAATTATAAAAACAATAATCATAAATGAAAGCATGTCAAAAAATAAAGTGAGGAATGTTACAAACTGGAGATCACAAAGTGTTTCAACACCTAAGTGTTGAACAGAGTGTTATAGCACTTTGTGAAATCACTTTGTTGTTTTATCGTTATTATTATTTTCAACTTGCTACATATTGTTTTATGTTCTCAGTTACTAAGTATTGGATATAATTTCTTAAGTCTTGTTTCAACAGGGAGAAACCTTTGGATAAGGATTATTTTCCTAATCTTTATCCAAACTGAACTACCAACTTCGGTTAGAAAACTGTCTTCTTTTGTTTTCTCTTTCTTAACCCCATTATAGGAAACGAATAAAGCGAAGAGTATAAAAGATAGAAATCAAAGTGACGTTGGTGATCCACATGAGACAGGAAAAGAGTGAGAGGAAAAGCAGTTGGGTTGAAGAGAATTGTCACTCTATTGAAGAAGGGACATATTGTCACAAGCCTCAGATTGATGATGTGGAACTGTGGCATCAAAAATTAGGTCATGTGAATTTTCAGCAGCTGAAGAGAATTGCAAATATGGAAGCTGTGAAAGGTCTACCCAAATTGACCGGTAAAAGTGAAAAAGTTTGTAAATCTTGCACCAAAGGTAAGCAAACCAAAAGTGTGCACAAAGTGTTGCAACACTTTGGTGCTTCTCAGTGCTTTGAATTGTGTCACATGGATCTTATGCGTCCAATTGAGATTGATAGTTTAGGAGGCAAAAGGTATATTTGTGTGTCTGGTGATGATTTTTCAAGATATACTTGGGTATTCTTTTTGATAGAAAAATCAGAATCATTTACAGCTTTCAAAAATCTGGCCACACAAATACATAACTCTCATGGAGTTTGGTTTAATCGAATTAGGACTGATCATGGAAGAGAATTTGAAAATTCTTTGTTTACTGAATTCTATGAAAAGAAAGGCAATAAGCATGAATTTTCAGCTCCTAAAACACCTCAGCAAAATGGAGTAGCTGAAAGAAAAAATAGATTGCTTCAATAAATGGCTAGGGTTATGCTATGTGCAAAAAATCTTTCAAACCGATTTAGGCTGAAGCTATAAATACAACATGTCATATTTCGAATCGTGCTTACCTGAGGCTTGGAAGTACTATGATACCTTATGAAATACTTAAAGGCAAAAAGCCTAATCTGAAGTATTTTCATGTCTTTAGGTGTTTGTGCTACATTCTAAATGATAGGGAACCTCTAGGTAAATTTGACTCAAAAAGTGACAGTGGGTTGTTTCTTGGTTACTCTTCTAATAGTCATGTTTTCTGGATTTTTAACCTCAAAACTCGAACCATACAAGAAAGTGTAAATGTTATTTTTGATGATCTTTCTAATATTGCAGGGAACAGGGAGGAAGATCAAGTACAAGACTTGATAAAAGAGAAAGAAAGTTCAAATTTGAAGCAAAATGAAGAAGGTGTTCAAGAAGGTGATACAACACCTCAAGAAACTCAAGAACAACTTGAGCAGAATGGTGATGATAACTCTACTGAAGCAGTTTCTGCAAATCAACAGAATGAGAAGTACAAATCAAAAGGGATCCTTCTAGCAGAATTAGAAGAAAACATCCCATTTCTTAAGTTATTGGTAATGTTACTGATAGCCTTCGAATTCGTACCAAGGAAAGAAAAAATTACTCCAAAATGGTAAAAATTGCTTGTTTATCCTCTTCTTTCCTAAGTGTACATGGTGACTGTTTCATCTCAAATGTAGAACCAAAAACTGTTGATGAAGCTTTAAAGGATGAATTTTAGATAAATGCTATCCATGAAGAGCTTCATCAACTCACCCGTAATGATGTTTGGGATTTAGTTCCTAGACCTCATGATGTGAATGTGATTGGAACAAAATGGATTTTTAGAAACAAAACTGATGAGTCAGGAAAAGTCATTCATAATAAAGCCCGTCTAGTGGCACAAGGTTATACTCAAATAGAAGGGCTTGATTATGATAAAACCTTTGTTCCTGTTGCTAGGATGGAATCCATTCGTTTCTTAATTGCCATTTCTTGCTATCTCAAAGTAAAAGCTTTTCAGATGGATGGTAAGAGTACTTTCTTAAATGGTTTTCTAAATGAAGAAGCATTAGTGGAATAACCAAAAGGTTTTGTGGATCCTTATAACTATGATCATGTTTTCAAACTGAAAAAGGCTTTGTACGGTCTAAAACAAGCTCCTAGATCTTGGTATGATAGACTTACAGAATGATTACTCTTGGCTTTGAGAGAGGAAATGTTGATAAAACTCTTTTTGTTCAGAAAAAAATGTCTCACATAACTGTAGCTCAAGTTTATGTAGATGATATTGTTTTTGGTTCAACTTGTGACAAGCAACTGCAAAATTTTGTTCAGAAAATGTCATCCACTTTTGAGATGAGTTTAGTTGGTGAGCTGAGTTACTTTCTTGGTCTTCAAATCAAATAACTTGAACAAGGTACTTTCATATCTCAATCCAAATATGCTAAAAATCTTGTCAAGAAATTTGATTTGGTATCTGCTAAACACGTGAAAAAACCTTTGAGTTCTAGTTTAAAGATCTATAAAGATTGTGCTGGACAAGGTGTTGAAAAGACTTTGTACAGGAGTATGATTGGTAGTCTCCTGTATCTCACAGCAAGTAGTCCTGATCTGTGTTATAGTTTCTCTATTTGTGCTAGATATCAGTCTGCTCCTAAATTGTCTCATTTAAATGTTGTAAAAAGGATCATCAAATATGTGAATGGGACTTCTGATTTAGAATCTGGTACTCTAAGGATACGAATACCAATTTGGTGGGGGTTTTGTGATGCAAATTGGGCTGGGGATGTGGATGATAGAAAGAGTACCTCAGGGGGATGTTTTTATCTAGGAAATAATTTGGTATCCTGGCATTGCAAGAAACAAAATTGTGTCTCATTGTGTACTGCTGAATCTGAATACATAGCTTTGGGTAGTTGTTGTACTCAATGACTTTGGATGCAACAGATGTTGGATGATTATGGTCTAGATAACAACACACTTACCATCTTTTGTGATAACTCAAGTGCCATTGACATAACCAAAAATCATGCTCAACATTCTAGAACAAAACACATTGAATTAGACATCATTTCATTAGGGATCTTGTTGAGAAAAGACTGATCAAAATTAAACATATTCCCACTGAAAGACAACTGGCAGATAGTTTCACAAAAGGATTGGATTTTGAGAGATTTTCCTGGCTTAAGAAGTCTCTCGGTTTAAGTACTTTTAAGAAAAGATGTTTCACATAGTACTTCAACACTTTGTACATTCTTTTTATATATATTTATTTTCTTTTTTCCTCCTTTTTCTCTCTTCTCATTTCCTATATGTTCTTTGAGATAATCAAACTAAAACAAAATTAAGTTGTCTTGAGTGATATGGTTCTCCGAGGTTCTTATTCTTCATTTGATCTCATTCTTGTCATTATCCTGTTTGATTTTCCTCACCGTTTCAGATTTTTTTGATAATGATTTTATTATTGATTTCAAATGATCAAGTAAGCTGTGATACTCCAACTTTTATCATGGAAATTTATGATTCCTCGGTAATCTCTTTTGTGTTGGAGTACCTTGGACAACACTATATTTTTATATGACTCACAACTTCAATTTGGTTGGATATATCTCTTTTGCAGGAATTTTTCTTTCTTTTTTTTATATCCATGTTATATTTATTATTAAAATAAAAAAATATAAAAAAATATAAATATATATATTTTTTCCGTTTCTTTTTGTAAAAGTATCTGCCAATATTCCCATATTTCTCAATTTTCTAAGCTTCACTTAGTATTATCCTTTTCTCCTTGTTTTTGGGACATTTTTTTTTCTTAGTGGGTAGTTTTTGTTAGTGGGCCATGATTTTAGGGTAGTTTTATTTTGGATCTGCTATTTATCTAGTGTTTCTTTGTTTTACTTCAGCCCATTACTTTTTCCCTGTCTTGTTTTATCTACCAAAATGACGGATTCAGATGAAGAGATTGCAAATATTATTGCTAGTTTAAAAGATTAAGTACAAGAAACTTCATCTGTTATTTCATCTTTATCCATACCTCTCACTGCAAGTTCTCACATTCCCTCTTCTTCTACAGAAAACCCTACTGCTTCTACCATGGCTAACCCTTTGCAAAATTCACTTGACATACATTCTGAATATGCTCACTCAAATCCACTTGGTGCTGCGCATAGTGTTGAAACACCTCCACCTTCAGCGGCCTCAATGGCTTTTGAGGAATTTGTCCCACTAGATGCTTATCTAAACATGCAATTGCCTAGAGATTTTGGTAATCCTGTTGATGTTGATGATCCTCCCTTGTTTAATCTAATCAAACTCACAGTTCGAGCACAGTCTGGACCTGAAATTAGGGTTTCCAAAAGACAAAGAGGGCTTTCACCCACTCTTGGTGAACATGGCCTACCGGCAACAAAGAAGGGTCCCAAGATTTTGCCTCCATCTCCAAAGTATAAACTAGCCTCGGATGGTGATGATGACAGTGAGACTGACCCTGATTTTGATGTTTTGGGTTCATCACCCCAAACCCAGAAAAAGAGTGCTGCGAGGGTAAAATCAAAGGGGGCTGGAGAAGAACAATCCTTAAACAGTGGTTCCTCTGGTGCTAATGCTCCTTCTACAACACCTGGTGTTCCACCTGCCTCCACTCCAGAAGAAGATCAAATTCCAGGGTATGCTCCTGATCAAACTCTAGCCCAGTATGTTCAAGGCATTCGAAAGCGTCTACGCCATTAGAGGGAGATTGCTTCAAATCCTGGTGGTGTGACTGGTTGTCCTGAAACAACTAGTGTGAATGATAATGTTGAATCAACTGGTGTTCCTGGTTGTACTGAAACAATTGTTGAAACAGAGGAAAAAATGACTGAAAATGTTGAAGCATTTGCCAAAGAGTTAGATGATGATCGAAATTCTGTTGAAATTGAAGCCAATGATTCTGGCGATTCTTCTACCTCTGGGAATTCAAATTTGGAGGTGACAAATGCACAAGTAACCAGTGAAACGGAGAGCACTGAATCCAATTCACCATCTCCTCCACTAAAACTTGTTGCACGCAGTGCTGCAACACTTCAGGTAACAACGAGGTACTCTAACCTTTTCTACTCCATTGATGTATTACATAGATGGGAATTCTATAAGAATAGGGAAACCATTTCTGAGAGACAGCTGGATACTCAACAGTTTGAGAAATTTGGTCTGATTTCATTATAAAATCTCTTCATTTAGGAAAGTCTCCAACTACTAATTGTAGTTTTGTGAAAGATATTGTTTGTGAGTTTTACTGCAATTTAACACATTCCATGAAGGATTCTTCCAGTCCCAGTTTTGGTCAAGTGTTTTTAAGGAAAATGATTTTCATGTTTACACCTTCTTTGATCAATGATTTTCTAGAATTTCCTTTTGTGGTTGATGAAGTGATTCAAACTGACCTGAACTCTGTCATTTCACATCTTACTGGGGGAGTTCTTACTCAATGGCAAAGAAACAAGAAAACTCCTGCTTCAAAACTCACTTCTAAGTATGCCATTCTTCACAAAATCACTTACTACAATTGGCTTCCTTCTAAAAACCGCAATGTTGTTACTCATACTCAGATGAGATTGTTGTAGAAAATTGAAAATGGTATGAGGTTCAATTTGGGTCAATTGATCTTTGACACTGCGGTATCCTTTGCCGAGAGTGAGTCCTCTTTTGGTGGTCTTCCCTATCCTTGTCTTATATGGAGTATGTTGAAAGGGAAAAATTTGTCTGTCCTTGCTACTTCCCATTTCTCTCTGGACTCTACTCTCATCAAGGCTAATCGCAAGCTGTTAGATCCTCTACATATTTGTGATGTGGTGGAGATACCTGCAAGTCTAGTAACCAACACTACCAGTGTTCCAGAAAGTGTTGCAACATCTTATGTTCCTTCGGTCACACTTCCAGTTTAAAAGATTCATTCCTGGATTCAGATGGCAACTTTCAGATGTAGAGGTGCTGAAATTGATGTTACTTATTGGACCCAACTTGAGCATGATCTGAAGGCTCTTCATCCTGGCCAAAAAGGGGAGAGATATTGGTGAAGGAGGAGGAAATGATGCTAGAACCAGTGGCAGTGGTGCTGGTGGAAGTGGTACTGTTGATATCTGATGGGTAATTCTTAGTATGTGACATTCTGTGTTTGCTACAATATTTTCGTAATATGTTAAGTATGCGATATTCTATGTTTGCTACAATATTGAACTCAAGGGGAGTATATAACTCAGGGGGAGTGAGTGGGGCTGTTTGTGATCTACCACCACTTCCTCTCTTTGTGTGTTGGGGGGTATAACATTAAGGGGGAGTGAGTGGGGCTATTTGTGATCCACCACCACTTCCTCTCTATGTGTGGTTGTATGTGATAGTACTTGTTCTGTTGTAAATATGTTTGTGGTTGTTCATGTATTAATTTTTCTATGTTTTGGCCACCAAGGTGAAAAAGAGGGAGATTGTTACAAACTGGACATCACAACGTATTTCAACACCTAAGTGTTGAACAGAGTGTTATAGAACTTTGTGAAACCACTTTGTTGTTTCATCGTTTTTATTATTTTCACCTTGCTGCATATTGTTTTATGGTCTCAGTTACTGAGTATTGGATATAATTTCTTAAGTCTTGTTTCGACAGGGAGAAACCTTTGGATAAGGATTATTTTTCTAATCCTTATCCAAAGTGAACTAACCAACTTCGGTTAGAAAACTGTCTTCTTTTGTTTTCTCTTTCTTAACCCTGTTCATAGGAAACAGATCAAGGGAAGAGTATAAAAGACAGAAATCAAAGTGAAGTTGGTGATCCACGTGAGACAGAAAAAGAGTGAGAGGAAAAACAGTTGAGTTGAGAGGAAAATCATTCAAGAGATTGAAGGATCTTAACATACAATCTTACTTTTACCTGGTAAGAAATTGATAGAATGTCGAGAAAAAATTCCTTCAGTTTAGTATGTTAGGAACTGCTGCGAGAAGAGAGAATTGAAAGATTATCTCGTTCTTTCAATTCTCGAGTTGTAATTGTTTATGTACAAAAAACACAAAATCCGCTTTTTGTATAAAGAAATTGATCAGGCTTTTGTTTTGCCTGATATGTGATTGATTTCTAAATATTCAATCTACTCTGTTTAAGTTTTTGTACAATATCTTGTTCAATCCGTAATGGTTTGCAGTTAGTGTTGCAACACCTTATGCAATACTCACGAATTTAGGGATCAAATTCTTTCAAGGAATACTACAGATCACCGAAGAAGACAACTATATGATTGAATGCTTCGGATGGGTGCCTGCTAATTTACCCCTTCTTCCTCGGCCCTCCAAAGTATGCTACTCTCTAAAAGTCTATTAAAATATTCCCGATATTGCCTCTCTATAGTCTGGTGCTCCTCTCTAATGATCAAGGTTGCAGAAGAGAAAATCGATAGGAGGGCGTTTTTGTGCCACCTAGGTGGCAATTAATGTCAAAATTGTCTTTCAATCCCAATTTGCTTAAAATCGGATCGGGTCCCAAGCGCCATAAGGTGCCACCTAGGCTAATTTTCGCATAACTGCTAATGGTAAAACCGAGTCTACATTTATATAGAAGTACACCACATTAGGTTAAAATAGGGATAAAACTAAATAAGGCTTCTTCACGTTCCGATTTTAAGAAAAGTGACGGCCTGCTCGATCAGGCAGAATTCTTGCCTGTCTATGCAATTTCTCCACGGCTGATTTAAGAATTCCTCTGACACATTAGCTCGGTCATGCAAATGCTCAGGCAATTTCACTTTTTCGTCTTTCTCTTATGGGCCAATCTAATTGTATTCTAGGCCGATCCAATAACTTATTCTAGCCCAATTGCTTGTTCCTTCCATCCAAGTAATCCTTCTACTCGATTCTCATCGGGATTTCACCGTAACTCGAAATATGCACTATTTTGTACTTAAATCACTACAAAATCAGCAAACATGTGAAATTCACCGAACATATGAAAACGAAGGTTATGAAGTATTATTTTACGTATTTTTGGACTGTTTTAGCTAAGAATATATGCCTAAAAGATCACATAAAATATGGAGTGATCACCTTCGTCTTCTCAATCTTTTCATTAACTAGATCCGTATAAGGATCCAATCTAAAATTCGTGCTCACAATATTTGAATATGTGGCGACTGATTTACGCACCCTTCCCGAAACTTGACCTCTTGCTTCAATGAAGAAGCTTCTCGTCGAATAGGAATGAGGATGTCACGAAGACAAGAACTAGCAAGTCTGGTAGCCTTCAAAGCATTTCGAACTTTTGTCAAGTCCTCCTGTGGAACTTGACCAGCGACCATGATATTGCTATCCAAAGTGTTTATCATCCTGTCTACCTCATCCAAATAATTTGGAGTTGACTGTATGTTGTTAGGATGAAGTTTGCTTCATTGTAGTCCATCTCTTGTCAGGAAGTTTGCACGAACATTTTCATGAGACTTAATAATGACAATCTCATAATTAAAATATTTACAATCAACTTGCCAACTAAGTAATCTAGCTTTCTCAATTTAGATTTAATTTTCTTTGTTAAGAAAGCTTTGACAATCATGTTATCATATTTAAGAATGAATTCTTAGATAGTAGGAATAAACGTCGATTTCTAGAAAACCTTCGGACTACAATGATTTCCTTCTCATTGATTTGTCATCTTGCTGCTTCATTTTATGCAAAAAGATCGCTCCAATACCAATATGACACTTCTTTATTTTGTGTTATTAGTTAGCACCGATGCCCACCAATAATCGCTAGAATTTGTGTAAAGAACCAGTTCATCCTCATCATTAGGTATTGCTAGCTCTGGAAGTCTTTTTTCGAATTTCGTTAAGCTGTGTAACTATTTTTAGTATTATAATATTACTAGAATTCCCCGCCATAAGATGCATGATTTGAAAATTGTAAAAAAATATGAAAACTAAAATTGTGGCAAGGGTTACGTTAATTAAAGATTGATTTTTCTAATTTTTTTCAATAGAAATGATAATTTGCACTGATTTTGGTCAAGATTTGGTTGGATAGCAATTGGCTCGTGGCTAATTAATTTAGGATGTATATATGACATGATTTGCCCTTATTTACTCTAATTTACACATACCTTATATTTTGGTTGTATGTATGGTATGATTTACCCTGATTTACTTTGATTTGCACATATATTACTATATATCGACTAATTAGATATATATTTCGTATATTTGATTTACTTAGCACATGTTTCCATATACATGACTGATTGACCAGTTGGGCTGAATATTGTTAGTGATTATTTAGAACATCTTTCCATATAAATAAGATATTTGATAACTTGGGCGGAATATTTTCGATGATTAGATTAGAACTTAATATCCGGGACAAAATCTCTTGAATTTTGGCAAAATTAAGTTGATCTTTAGAATGAAAAAAATGTGCTTTTATAAATAAATCGGTGCTTTAGAGAGTAAAATATATAATTTTTTTCCAGAAATGACATGTAATTTTGTGCAAGAAACTCCAAAGTTGCTATTTTGGAACTATTTTGTTATTATATTAAGTAAGATTTACGATTAATATTTAGTTGGGTCTAATTAATTCATTTGGGCCAAGTATGTATATAAATCCAAGATTTGGCCTTTGGTCCAACTTGAAATCCCGATAGCCCGATAAATTATTTTTAAGTCCAATTAAATATTAATAAGTCATATATTATATAGATTTATGCTTAAACCGAAAGTCTCATTAGGACCAAGCCCATGTCACGCATCATTGTCAATTATTATTTATTTTAATTTTCAAGTCCAAGATAAGTCCACGAACCTCTTTCAATATTTTCAGGCCACCTGTATTGAGAATTATTATTTGATTATTTTTAAGCCTTTTTTGTCATATATTTAGTTCTTAATTTTAGACTCAATATTTTGTAGGAAAAATCATTTATCATATATTGATCCATTATATTCATTATTAATTCAATTACCAAGCCCAAGACTTTGGGCCCAAGACTCAAGTCCAATGCATTAAAATGCAAATGACCCATGTCTTGACCCCAGGAATCCAAATTCAGGCAAATCCCCACACCGCTAGTTGATCCAATTTTAAACTAAGCCTACCCTTGTTTAATTTTATAGTTCATGCTCTAGTCTCTCATACATATGTAAATCAATAATGTATGCATAAAATCGTGCCAAATAATCTCAATTCAAACTTATCTATTAATTATTTTAGTGAAATTTCTCACAAAAAAAGTTAAAAAATCTATGTGAACTCTATTACTAATATCTTTTTTTAAGCTATAACACGTCCCAACCTATTAATTGTTTTAGTGAAATTTCTCACAAAAAGTTAAAGAATCTATTACTAATATAATTTTTTAAAGTTATAGCATGTTGCAACTTTATTGAACTATAACTCTTTGATCTGTATAAACTTTTATGTTTTAGCCCACCCCATAAATAAATCTTGGATCCGCCCATGTAAGTGTGTCTTAGGCGTCTGTTATCAATGAAGAAGAAAAGGGGCGGGATCATGAGGAAGTGGATGTAGAGAGAGAGAGAGACTCATAATTTATTTGAAAGAGATTACAAAGAAAAAGAAGAATAAGATTAAGAAAAGGAGTGTGTATGGGATGTATTAGATGAGGGATGTAGTGGGAATAAGAAGTTGATGTCCAAAAACTTTCTTTCCCTTTTGTTTTTGTCTAATATATTTAAACTTTAATTTAGTCTACTTTTATTTGTTTTCAATATTAATCCCTTAGTTTCCGGAAAATTATGGATTTCATTGCATTCTTGACCAATCTTCTTTTCTATTGCATTCTAATCCTCAACTTCCAATAAACTACAGTTCTAGCTATTCTTTTATTTTCTTTAATTTCCATTAGTTTCAATTTTTTTAATTAATCTTTAATAACGATATATTAAAACACGTATATTCTACGTGTAGATTACACGGAACAAGGATCATGGTCTTAGCATTTGCATGATAATTCATCAATTTTATTCAAGATAATTCACGTGGAGGTTTACCGTTTATTATGATTATGTGCTTAATTGAATAGTATAGTTATAACTGTTATATTTCAAGGTTCACATTTATATTCAATCTATTGGATATACATATTGAAATTCCATGAATCATGGATTACAATTACACATACAAGTTATAACTGTTTATATTCCATGACTTTATTATTGTCATAAATTATTATCCTCCATGAGCTGAAGGAAGTTCACCCCATCCCAATATTTATCCTTTCAGGTTAGCTCAATGTGCAACGAATGAGCTGAGGCGGAGCCGGAGCATATGAAATATCTTTTAATTGAGCTTTATATTTTAGGGTTAATTACGTAAAAATCACGACCTTTTGATCAACTATCATTTGCAACATGATTTTTCAAAAATAACATATAAATATACCACCTTTATGACATTTTCAATTCAATACATCAGAGTAAGCTTTTGGTTTCATTTGTTGATGTGGAACCCTAAATCGAGTTTTTGGCTATCCCAGCTACAAACATGAAATCATACAATATTTACTCACCCTTAATTAAATGAAAATCATAACATTTAATGATTAGGTTTAATGATAAAATAATATTTTTTTCATTTATTAGGGGATTAATTTTTTGGCATAATTACATGGATATAATTGAGCAGGTTAAAATTCCAATCTTGGGCTCCACATAAAAAAATGGAGCAAAAACCTTGCTACGGTGTATTGAATTGATTTTTTTTAAAGGTGGTACATTTCTATGTTACAATTAAAAGACCATGTTGCAAATTATAATTGACTAAAAGTTCGTGATTTTTTACGTAATTAACCCTATATTTTATTATTCAAACTTATGCATGACTCGAATAGTTAGATTTTAATTTGGATGTTACTAGAATAATGGTTTCTTTTTGAAGCAGTACATCTCCATATCTATGATGATCTTTCATCTTTGGTGACTCAGTTTTCCTTCATCACCATGTTTGTTGCGAAAATTAATGGACATTTTCTGTGAAATGCCTCCCTTAATCCCTGAACAATAATCTTGTGATCACACAGTGTTGTGGAAATAAGCCTCCTCGTTTCATTATTTTGTGTGAACCACTTGAATGTTTGTAGAGAACTATTTCCTAACAAAATATATGCATCGGTATCATGGAAATAAATTAGTGGAGTCTTGACTTTATACCATTGGGGTTTCTCTTGCTCATTCGATCATTATTTTCACATGTTTAGTTCTCGTTTAAGAATAAAGATACTTTTCGAGAAATATCTTCCTGCAATGACCAGTAAATCTTCTCCGATTTTTTTAAGAATAAAATCCTAGCTTGGCTGTGCACATTCCTATGCCTGAATCAATGTAGGCTGCAAAATATTTTGCTCGATACTTTTTATATAGCATCCCGATAGAGATATATAAAGAGTATGAACTAGTGTCCATCAGAGCTTGGTAGCCTTGCCCAAGGTTTGTGATCCTTGATAAATTCCAACCAAGAATTAGACATTCCTTATCTCACCCAGTAATTCCTTGGATCATCAGCTCGATTTTGCCTAGTTGGAGGCGTCCCTCATATCTCCCCAATGAGGGTTTTTTTTTTTATATAATACTCTTCATAAGAAAATATATTGTCCTTTTGAGTAATATCACATGCGATTTCAACTTCCCGCCAACCTTTTGATACTTTAATTCACTTTTGATCATGAATTTATCGAGTTCCGATTTCTTTTGGGGAATATATCTCTTTTCCCAACTTTGATTCATGATTTTCTGTCATGAAAAGAGACTCTTCTTGGTTCGAACCTCTGATTTGTTGATTTTGTCAAAATAGGTTAATCCTCAATCCACATATCCATCTTACAGACTTTTAGTAACTCCATAATCTCTGGTCGGACTGCATGTGCAACTTGTTAAAAAATATCCTGTATTTTGATGAATTCTTTTCCCATGAACAATTATAAATAGTGGGTATTGGAAAATGCGTATGAAATAATGTAGGTAATAGAGTGTGATACATTCTATTCTTTCATCAAATCCTTTTTGAAATCTTCATGAGTGGTTAGAACTCTATAAAAATCTTGATATGCCAAGTTTTAGGCAATCATTGGATAGATGAAGGATGTCAACTTCCCAGCTTATAGATTGCCGGATATTTTTCCCAGAATTCCATCTCGCAGATACTTGATTCTCTTATTAAAGATAGATATATCAATTGAGAATCAATTTCTCCCTTGAATGTTGATCTGATTAGAACACTGATGGCTCTGATTGGATCGATTGCATCTTCTGAGCAACCTTTTATTTATCCTGCTAAGTTCTTATTTGATTTCTTTGATAGGAACCAACTACATCTAGCCCCATCACATTGTTCGTAAGCTCCACAGGAATTGAAAGTTTCTCTGCCGTGACTTTGTAGATGATATGATGTTTTCTCTTCTTGAAATAATGTCCTAAAGTCTCATTCAATCTCCCAATTAAAAACCCATCATATAGTTTGAGCTTTTGGTCTTCTCTCTTAATTTATTGTGAGAAATTGCCATATGTTCAAAGAATTCAGAGAGATCTTCTCATGTCTCCTGTCGGAAGACGTCTTCCTGTTCAGTTTGATTCTGATTCTGAAGACTCATCACCGTTGTAATCTTCGTCTTCTTTGTATATGCTTTTGTCTAATGTAATATCTTTGAAGTGATATACTTGAATTAGATCCTGGAAGTAGAATGTTTCCACCAATTTTGGAGTTATCTTGAACTTGCTCACTCATCATTTTTATTGTCAGGACAACTGGTTGATATGTTGCCTTTAGGACCATGCATTCAACACTTACATTCTTCGAAACTTTATTAGCCCTTGTATGAGCTCTCCAAAATGTTCTTCTTTTTGGCATTGGTATTCTTGTGCTCCTTTGATTTGAGCATGTAGAAGAACCTCCACTTCTATTGGTCCTGACCTCTGCCCTAATTTGTTTCTTCAGGATTTTTGTTTGGATAAGATTCTCCTGGCCTCCATGAAGATCCAGATATTTTGCTTCCAACTCCTCTGGTTAGGGGTGGCAAAACTTGGGATAACCCAATAGCACGACATATATAATTTTGAGTTTAGGCTGATGCCTATCATGTTTGGGTAGTTATTGGGTCGACTCGATAAGACACAATAAAATTTCGGTCATATCAAGCTGACCGATAAAACTTGATAATGGCTTGATAACATCTTCTTCATTATTATTATTATTATTATTATTATTATTATTATTATTATTATTATTATTATTGTTGTTGTTGTTGTTGTTGTTGTTGTTGTTGTTGTTGTTGTTGTTGTTGATGATGTACTTTTTACAAAAAATAATAGTAGCAATACGTGTAATTAGCTTGAACAAAATAATAAGACATGATACATATATAAGTATTGACGAGCTTATCTGATCAAGTTGGGCTATCCTACTATTATTGGTTCCTGTTTAGGTTGAGGTTTTCAAGCTGAATAGTTGCTTTTATAAAATAAAAGAAAACTAAGTGTTTTACAAGAAAAGAAGCAAGCCGAAAAACGCTCTAAAAGTAGCTAGTAAAGCTAAATACTCACAACGCTACACAGAGCGCGTGAAAAACAAACAAAGCTGAAACTATCCCATGCCGGTAGCAGACTGAAAAATCTATCGGGATCTAAGGCACAATTGTGTAGAAGGGGACACATATATGAAAGTTAGGTCCAACTGCGCCAAAAAGTGCGAGGCAACACTTAGGAGAGAGGTGAGATCATGAACATCTAGTGTGGGGCCCTCTCGGCATATCAGCTGAGCATGGGGCATGGGTTGAGGTTTTCAACCTATTAAGCTTAATCGGTGGGTTAATTTTAGCCCTTATCGGTTTTGGCCTTATTGGGTTGGCCCAACAATGACCTAACCGGCAGCATTTGCCACTCTTAGCTTTGGCATAAGGGTGACTTCTCATTTTCATCCTCTTTCGTCAGAGTGGTTGACCTCCAATGCCAGTACTAATATCATTTTCAACACAACATAAAGGAACACTTTTTTCTATCCCTCTTAGCCTCTTATAATTCTTTAGAGTATTGCTTGATGATAACTCCGCCAACTTGACTTTGAGAAATGACATTCTCCGAGCTACTAAATCGTGTTCATGCATCCTTGTGGGTGACTGGTACTCCTTGAGAAGCAGTTCCCTCCACTAACTCGAGATCTTAGCAAAGAACAATGGAATAATGTCCTTCTCATCAATCTTCGACTTTCATCTACACTAGGTGAAGATATTGATGAAATCAAACTTTAGATTGTAGAGGGCCTTCTTGTACCGCCTAACCTTTTCTTCTTCTTCTTTATCTTTTTCAAAGTAGCCAACCCAATAAACTAAATTTTTATTTTTTGGGCCATTTTTCAAATGATATTATTAATGACTCGCCCGCCCAAACATTCTCTCTAATCATTTAGTCAGTATGATTGAAAGTAATTTTTATCCTGTGTGATTCTCACTGATCCTTCCAGGCTCACTTTTAGAAGTAAGATAAAGCCTTCTTTATTCAAATTGAGTGTTCCAGCTGCTATTGGCATCACGGATGGCCACTCTTCGATGAGAAATTCTCTATTCTTGAAATTCAACATATCCATGTTTAGTACCAACCTGAATGGATGAATTAATTGGATCCAATTAGGATTTTCCATAAAGCATCCAGGTGAGGTTCGACCTTCTCCTTCTTGTTCCTGGAGGAACCTGTGTTGTCACCCGTTATGAAATCCCCAACATATAGCATATTGACATTTGGCGGTGGATCATGGGATCATTTACTCTATGCTGCATTGGTTGGATTCTGAGGTGTATTTCTATGAACCAATTAGTGTCCCTGTTATGAAATGTATTTATAGTGTTGACGATGACAAAACCTTGTTGTAAGCTTGGAACTTGTGCCCTCAAATACTCTGTAATCGTTGTAATTGATAGGGTTTGTTATACTTATGAAGAAGTCACAACAAGAAATACAACAAGATTATCAAGGTGAATACAACAAGGAGTTTGTTGTAGGAATTAAGTAAGGAACAAAGGCTGTAAAGAGCATACAACGTAAAGCTTACGCTAATGTAGCGTACACCGACGTCTGTTGTAAGAAAGATCCACTAGTTCTCTAAGTCAGTATCATATAGCAAGGACACGCGACAACCATGTCAGCAGAGGGACAGTTAAGTCAAAGTCAGAATTTTGAAGATTAAAAAATATAGACAAAAAAGTAAAAGCAACTCTACGAACACTGACATGAAACCACACGAACTCTAACCTACTCTCAGCAAAAGAACAACAATGGCTTGAAGCCGTATGGTGAGTAATAAATATCAAAGGAAAACTCCTTATCTATTCAACAAGGAGAAATCCCTACTGTTATCAATAGAAGGAGATGTAGGACAAAGAAACTACTGAACTACAGAAATACTGAGCAACTGAAGCACTGTCATTTTAAGCTTTCAATTTCTGAACTTTCAAGTATTCATTACACGAAAACATTTAGAGAAAGTGTGAGTGAAGAAAAAAGAGCAAAAGCAGGAATGCAACAGCAACCACTAGTCAAGTGAAGATTCTCAAAACTATAAAAACACACTCAAGTCAAATGAAGCTAGCTCTCACAAAGTTTGTCTTGGTCCTAATCATTCTCACCAAGAAACTTTCTCACATCTCAAACTGATCTTTAAGTTTAGAGGTAGCTTCCAGATGAAGAAAACACTTTTATTTTAGCTTCTCTAACGAGTGGTTTTGACGGGGTTTAATCAGGGATTCAAGCTAGACTAGATTTAGTTATGAGGAACTTGTATAGTAGAGGAGTAGCCTTCCGAGGATATAAAACTATTGTAAGGTGTCAAGTTGGACATTGACATCAGTGTAGCTAAGATTGTACTGTACGAACAATTTAGGTTATTTTCTCTGTATAAAGACAGAGTGGACGTAGAAGGATTACCCCTACCTTCGAACCACTATAAATTGTTGTGTATTTTCTTATATATCTACACTGCTATTGTAACATACTACATATTTACTGTATCGTCTTAGAAAACACTTTAGCATATTTCCGGTGCTTAAAACTCTCCCTGAGCATTGCTTGCTGTAAGGTCCAAAAGATATTCTGCAGTAAGCTTTCTGCCCTTAAGGAACTTACTGGTGTAGTTCTGCTGTCAGAACCAGTTTCCTACAACAAACAAAAACTTATTGCTCAAGCTTTTAAAATGATAAATCAGATAAAGTTAGAGGTCTACTCATCCCCACTTTAAACCTCTACTGCATGGGACCAACAAGTGGTATAAGAGTGGTTGGTTTCTCACACCAATCGTTTTTTGGTAGCTAAATTAGATCCAGTTATTTTCAAAAAGACATCTTAGAAAAAGTAAAATCTTTTTTTTTTTTCTTTTAAAAGGTTAAAACAATGGAAACTTCTTCAATTGAAGCTCTTATGTTTTCTTTTGAGGATTATGAGAACTGGGCTATCCGGATACAATCACATCTTTCATCGATGCATGATGAAATGTGGATAGTTTGATCACTCTAATCTCTACCAGTTATATCGCAAGTTGGCAGTGTAGTAGTAGCTAGTGGCAAGCAAGTTTGTATCCTACAAGGACTATTGAAGATGACCTAACCAAATTACTCCAGTGATCTTAGTACTAAAATATCTAGGTAGAAAAATTAAATGATTGGTTCGATGGTTACCCTACTTACTAAGTATCTAGACCCTAAGACAATAGCAAGAGAATAACTAATAACTCAATTAGTGTCAATTAAACAAGAATTAAATAATGTGAAACTAATGATAATAACTATCTTAGGATGTAGATTTCAATCAACTATTGCGCAATCATAGACAACTACACATGTAGATGCGTAATCCATAATTAACATGTTTTATTGTTATGATGCTTCACAATTATGCATCTTAAACCCCTTCTGGAGCATCTAAGGTGTGGATTATAGATAATAGACAACCATCCTGGATAAAATGCCTATAACTCCTTAAGGAACATTGGAAATACCCCAATAATATACCCTTAGCCTTTCGTATATACTACGTCGTATGTTGTTTGGCCATCAATACCCTCACCTTCCGGTATCTTGGGTATGTAATTCTAGGGTGCTAGGCTATCCTAACATCAATCAATATGCAACAATCAAAGAAATACATTCAATTATGAAACACATATAAGCATTCACATTTGTAATTGTAGCACCCCAGCTCACTTTCCAGTGAACTGAGTTACCACTTCTTACCTAGTTCCTTTTGTTTTTCTTTTCTTTACTTACTTATCCTTACTTATCTCTCATTTCTTATTTAATCATTCTTAATCTTTTCATCATTTTATCTTAACTTACTCTTTTACTCTTATTGGAGTTATGTAGCAGAAGAGAAACTCTTTGCCTAAGCTGTCAAGAACATAACTCACACAAAAGAAATATAACTTAAACTGTTATAGCATAAGATAACTTATTAATTCATAATTCGAAGTTGATGTTAATTACATACCTGCTCATGCAACTGCATGCCATCATTATCGTATACTTCTTATATAAAGAACATAAAATAAACCCTAGGAGGCATTTAGTCACAACTGCAGTCATGGGCCTCGACATCATCCATCTCCTGAAAAGTGGTTTTAGGAAAACGTGAGTTTTGACTTAGTGGATAACTGATATTTAAATAAAAAACGTTAACAAAATGCCTATTTGACGGCGTTGTGCCTCCTCTCTTAAGTAGGGTTAGACTCCCGGCACGTCGGCCTTCTCATTATTCATCGTTTTCTGCCATCTCACGATCAGCAAACTTATTATCCTCACTTGCGTCCCTCGTGGCGGCTCATATTTACAAACACAGATATAAAGTAGAAACATAAATAACACCATTACCCATTTCCGAAGCTAAGCTATGTAACTTGACTGTGTTGAACTATTCATGTTGTATCCTGGTCTCAGTGTGGAACCTATTTATTATTGAAATATTAACCTATTCTTTATTTAGCTGTATTTATGCTTTTACTAGTTTATATGTGTTATCTAAACTTCATAACTCAATTATGAACTCGCGTATCGTTCATCCTTTAGATATTAATTAACGTATTATTCCTTTTGTCCTGATCTTATTCATATCACTCTTTGATCATCATCATCATCATCATCATCATCATCATCATCATCATCATCATCATCATCATCATCATCATCATTTATAACCTTGTTTATTATTGTTATTCTATATCATTTATTTCCTAATTCACGTTTTTAACTAAATCATTATTCTCCAAATCAATCTATTTCATTTAACTTCCTAATTCATTTCCTATTTTAATTATTCCTATTTCATTATTTCGATTTCAACTAAGTTATAAGTTGCATTTTAAACAAATTCTACATGAAATCATAACTACTGAAAACAATTTGACTTGTAAACTTAAATTATCATCATGCACTCGTGTATTTAACTAAATTGCAAAATTTTAAATCTAGCATATCATCATAATCATACAAGTTGCTTAATCAACATATAATATCACATAAGTCACATAAGATTATACAAGCCCTAATTCAATCCTCAGTTTTAATTTGAAACCCTAATAACTTCTAATTCTTATTTTATTTGTATTTCTATTACTTAGTCATTTTGTATCTAAGTTCAATTCAACATCTAATTATGTATACCCTAATTTTCCCTACTTCACTTTATATTTGTCTAACTTATGTTATTTCACTTCTAACAATCACTTCATTAATTCCTAATTATATGATTATCACCTAATTTTCATTTTTAATTCTATCTAACACCTAACCTAATTAACTTCAAATTTGGTTTGGGTCCGACCCATGTCTCGGCCTGATTCGGCCTATTGGGCCCGAAGCCCATGCGTCGACCCATTTGGGTTTGGTTAAGGCCCAATCTAGTCCTAAACCATTTTAATCCATTTCAATCATGATTCTAATTTATTCTATGTCTAATTCTATTTATTTAGATCCAAATAATTTATTTGGCCCATTAATTCATTTATTGGGCCCAAAGCCCATTTCTTTTTATCGTATTAGGACTAAGCCCATTTTATCTATTTCTTTGGCCCACTTAATTTATTTCTAAGTCCATTTAACCCATGGGTAATTCTAAATACAACCACCATTTTACTATTCACAACCATTATTTTAAATTAAGTAAATTAAATCATATAAATTTTAAATTTTATCCGTTTTCTTATTTACAGCCCCTTATTCTAAATAACCCTTCAACTTTTCTTCTCCTCTTGGTAGCCACCGCTTTAAACTTTCTCATTTTTGCATATTGTTCAAATTTTACGAATGAGACAGACAAAATAATTCTTAATGAAAATAAAAATCTCCAATTTAGAAAATTAGAACTTTGACGCAAATAAATTTTGTTATACAAACCTCAAAAATTCTAATCATAATTCATTAAAATTTAAATTTTGTCTGCAAATACTAATAATATATAACATTTTGCAGACAAAATTTAAACTTTGATTAATTATGATTTAGATATTTTTAAGGTTTATTCACAAAATTTATTTTCGTCAACACTAAACTAAGTATTTTGCAGCCTAATTCCATATATTAGAGATTTTTATTTTCTATAGTTATTCTTTTGTCATCTCGTTCATACAACTTGAACAATCTGCAAATCTAAGTAAGTCTAATATTTGTTCGGTCAATGTTTGAAAATCATAAAGCGGTGGTTACAGATTGAAAAAAAAAAATGGAGGGTTATTTGGTATAATCGTATAAGGGGTTGTAAAAAGAAAAAGAATAAAATATAAAATTTATATAATTTAATTTACTCAATTTAAAATAATGACTGTGAATAGTAAAATAGTGATTGCGTTTAGAATTACCCTTAACCCATATGAATTGTTCAAGCCCAAATTAATCCATTTTGAGTCCATCCTAATAATTTTCTATGTCCAACTAAAAAATCCTAAGCCCAATTTAATATTATAAATCTATCTAAGTGATCTTAAATTTCATTTATTCAATTCTAAGTTCAACTAATCCTAAGTTAATCAACTAAGCACATCATATCGTAATTCTACATTGTTGCCGAAACATTCATGCATTTACACGTAAGTCACAATTGCTCAAATTTGAATTGAACGAAGTTGCATTTCACCTCATTCTTATCAACAAACACATTATAACATAAGCAATATCAAATCATCACTTTAGTTTAAAAAATCCAAAATTTGCCAAAAAGTTTCACCAAATTTTGACAAAATCATTTTCAAATCTTTTGATCTAAGTCTTTTCCCAAATGATCAACATATTCATTATTTATCAAATTCAACTTTTAATTTTACAAAACCATCAACATCTAACTTTAGTGAAATTGCTGAAAGTTTAACAATTTTGCACATAATCATCTGTAATTCAATTTTTACAAAAATATTAACACTTGAACCACATCAATTTTAACCAACACATATGACTTTCATTTTCATCAAATTTTTACAAAAATCATTTTAAGATTATCACATGATTAACCTTAACCCCTTCCTAATCATTTTAAATCATTTTAACATAAATCAATCAGGCAAGCTCATCATCATTTTACCGAAATCATAAGGAGCCTAATTCCACAAAAAATCTCCAATCAACATGCATTAATCTTAATGCATCACCTATTCACATTTGACCATATTTTACTCCAAATATCACATGCAAGGTCTTAATTGAAACATGAACATATCAAGAGCACAACTAACACAAAATTAAGCATCATTATCCGAAAATCACTATAATCAACACATGTAAAAACTTAAATCTAAACATGTTCATTCCACATCATATTCTAATGCATGCATGTGTATTTTTTTTAGTGTACGAGTGTTCATAATACAAGATACATAATTTTACAACAATTACTCCATTCCTTTCTCCTAACCAATACTAAACTAAACTACTTGCTTAGTTAACCTATACCTCTACTTGTAGATGAAGTTGGACACGAAAATGGTATTGGAGTTGAAGGTGCTCCAAGGCTATCTTAGAGCTCCAAGATTGGAAGGAGTTGAGAGTAATGTAATGGTGATTTGAGGGTGTTTGCCGAAGCAATTTGGAGAAGAGAGAGGAAGAAGAAAATGCTCCTTGATTGGCGAGAGAAAAAGAGAGCCGAAGAGAGAGATAGAGTGAGTTGAGAGTGATCTTGTGTTGTGTTGTGTTGTGTGTGTATGTTCGGATTTTGTAAGGGACAAGGGGATTTGGAGTACTATTCACTCCTTAGGTGTTGATAAAGTGAGAAATGCTTGGCATAAGTGTCAATAAGGGTTGGTGATGTGGAGGTGAAATGGAAACTGAATGGAGGCTAAGATGGCAAGGGAATATTGTTGAGCACTAACATAACTTAAGGCCTAAGGTTGAGGAGGTGCAGTAGGTTCACAAGGGGTGTTTGGTTTGGCTCCTAATGCTAAGGGGGTGTGAGTGTTATTTGGTGTATTTATGTTAGTTTAGGGTGTTAATTTGCTTATCTATTTTATTGATTTTTAATACTTTTTAATCTTTATCATATTTCACACTAAGACTGGTACGTATAGATGTTTCTGCACACTTGAGTAAACGGTCAACCACACAAGTTTAAGATAATGATATAACACATATTTTCCTGTTAACTAGCTTAAATGGCATGCACTGACAGTTAACATATCAAATGAACGTGATATGAATACTAAAACGTACTTCAGGGTGTGACTCAAATGTACTTACCGCTGAAACATCAGTAGATGTACTAGCTGCTTGACAGTTAGAAGCCGAGTAAGAGAATCCTATCCCTGTCATGTTAGATAGGTTTCTCTGAACATCCAATTTTTCATCTAGGTTTCTAGATGATCTACTGAAAGACATGACGATTGACATTATTTCTTTTCCTTCTCAACCTGAAGGGCAAGAGACATTTTCAGCTTACTTACTTCCTCTCAAAGAAAATAACAGTCAATTGCTTCAACTGTAAGTTTCTCAGCTTCAACTATAAGCACTGCATTTTCTTAAGAAAGTTGCATGTTCTCAGCCTTCAGCTCTTCATATGACTGATTGATAGTGTCAAAGTCAGCCATAATCTGTCTGAACGAAATGAGAAAGATTTCAGGGTCAATAATCTCTAATTTTGAAAAGTTACTGGGATAATCTACCTCATCATGATCGTCAATATCTTTTGCCATAAGGCAAACGAGTACTCCGCTTTCAGAGTATGAAGAGTCACTTTCGAAGTCTAAGTCTTCATGTGATGTAGGTTCCCTTGATGATATTTTAACAACTTTTATATCATCTGTTCCACTCAAGAGAGCCTTTAGCTAATCTTTCGCCTGCATCCTTTTGTCCCATTTTGCTTGCGAACTACCTCAGGATACTTATGCACTTTGGGATATGGGCATTCCCTAGCAAAGTGACCAGCCTTTCTGCAGTTGTAGCGAAGATCTCCATCTTCCTGGCTCATCCTTGGGGTTTTGAGGGCATGATGTAATGAGGCGTGGGTGGATTTCCCTTTGGATGCTTCTTCACAAAACATGTGAAAGTTTCATGAGTAAAGCCATCTCTTCAAGTGCTTGCTCCTTCTCAGCGGCAACATGAGGTTGCTGCTTTGGGACGATGGTGATTTCCGGAACTATTTAGAGTTGCTTCTTCTTCTTCTCCTCCTCCTCCTCTTCCTCCTCTTCTCCTTCTTCTTTTTCTTCTTCTGCTTCTCCTTCTCCTCCTTCTCCTCCTCCTCCTTCTCCTCCTTCTCCTCCTTCTCCTTCTCCTCCTTCCTTCTCCCTCCTTCTCCTTCTCCTTCCTTCTCCTTCCTTCTCCTTCTCCTCCTCCTTCTTCTCCTCCTTCTTCTCCTCCTCCTTCTTCTCCTCCTCCTTCTTCTTCTCCTTCTTCTTCTGCTTCTCCTCCTCCTTCTTCTCCTCCTCCTTCTTCTCCTCCTTCTTCTCCTCCTGCTTCTTCTTCTCCTTCTTCTTCTTCTTCTCCTTCTTCTTCTCCTTCTTCTCCTTCTTCTCCTCCTTCTTCTCCTTCTCCTTCTTCTCCTCCTCCTTCTTCTTCTTCTTCTTCTTCTTCTTCTTCTCCTCCTTCTTCTCCTCCTTCTTCTTCTCCTCCTGCTTCTTCTCCTCCTTCTTCTCCTCCTTCTTCTCCTCCTCCTTCTTCTCCTCCGTCTTCTTCTTCTTCTTCTTCTTCTTCTTCTTCTTCTTCTTCTTCTTCTTCTTCTTCTTCTTCTTCTTCTTCTTCTTCTTCTTCTTCTCCTTCTCCTTCTCCTTCTCCGATAAATGTCATATTCAAAGGATTTGAGATCAGAGAAGCGTTTGTGAATACTGTTCTTACCTAGCTTCTTTAAGCTTCTCATCGGAATAGTCTTTACATCCCAATCCGATGTGAGAGCTCGCAACAGCTTGGTGTTTAGACCAACTCATTTAGGATTCTAGTGTATCTCATGTCTAAATCGTTTAGACACTCTCCAGGGTTAGCTCAAAGTTCAAGGTTGCAGTAGTCACCCTGTTCTCTCGAAGTAGAGCTGAGCCAGCACATATCTCCCTCAACAAATCCCAAATGTCCTTGGCAGTTTTGCATGCCTTGACTATGGTGAAGGTTCCTTTGTGCAATGAATCAAAAGGTGCATCTTTGGCTAAATTTTTCAAGTTTGACCCTTTCCTATCATCACCGATTTCATTACGCGCCTTTTCCACCATGGAAGGAGGTGCATGTTCTCCATCCACCCACACAACATTGTTGATCTTCATGATTACTGGTGGACCTTAAGTGATGGCTGTCCACATTTCATCATGCCTATAGCCCAAGTTTTCTTGCATCCTTATGGCCCTATATTCTTATGGCCCAGCCCTCATATTCCTTAAAGGAAAATATGGGAGCTTTAGTTAAAGAAGTTTCCATTATTGTGGATTTTTCACCCAAAATTATTTTACTTTTAAGACCGTGATTTTTGGCTAGAAAATGGTTGGATCAGGTTTAGCTACCGAAGACGAATGTGTGTGAAACCAACCGCTCTGATACCACTTGTTGGTCCCAAGTGGTAGAGGTGTAGAGGGGGGGGGGGGGGGAGGAAGGTTGAAAATAAACTTCTAACTCAATTTTCTCTTTTTTTAAATACTTTGAGCACAAGATTATCGTTTACTACAAGAAAATGGTTCTTGCAGCAAAGCTACTACATTAAGCTTACTTAGAAAGTAGACACAAAGCATACTAACCTGAAGTGACTTACAGTAAGCACTGCTCAAGGAAGTTTTACGTGCAACATAATATGCTTAAACATTGTCTTACAAATTTATGTAGTAGATAAGTAGTATGCCAACAATAATAATAAAAGCAGTGTAAAAGTTGAGACAATATTTATAGTGGTTTGAAGGTGGGGTAATCCTTCTACGTCCACTCTTTCCTCACACAGTGTGAAAATTCACTAAGAAGTTTACACACAGTACAAATTAACTACTCCGAAGCCTAAGTCCAACTTAACTCCTTACAATAGTTTATGCCTATCCTTAGAAGGCTACTCCTCTGTTGTACACAAGTTCCTCGGAACACAAGTCAACTTTGAATCCCTGATTCAAATGAAGATTCCCCGTTTCAAAAACCTTTTATGAGATTGGTTTAATGAAAGTTTTTCTTCAACTTTTGGCAGTTGCCACTAAACTTGAATACAATTGAAATGTGGGAAAGCTTCCTGGTTTGAGAAGGATTAGGACCAAAGTAAAACTTGGGAGCTAGCTTGACTTGAGAGTTGTTGCAGCTTTGGATCTTCACTTGCGTGATTGCTGTATGCTATCTTGCTATAGTATACTTTGCATAGACACCATATGATTATCAGAGTGTATGTTTTGAAGCTTTGGATAAGAATGAGAGTGTTTGATGCTAAGTAATTTTGAACGCTTGAGTTTTGGTAGCCTATAATACGTCCTCCATCTCCTTCTATTATAGCAGTTGGGATTTCTTCTCGTTGAAGAGAGAGAAATAATCCCGTTGACCTTCAATGCTCTTTGTATGATAAAGAACCGTTAGTCCTAGGGAGTTGGTCAGAGTGGTTGCGGCTTGGTGTAAGTGTCTAGAGTTACTTTATGCTTTTTGTCAGGTGATGTGTCCCCACGTTATCAGATAGATGATACAAGGTTTAAACTTTTCTCCACTGGCTATATAACTGAATTCGAATACCCTGACTTTTGACCTTGACTTTCACACTATGGACATGACTCCTGTTTGCTTGCTGGTTATAACTTCCTGGCTGCAAGCAATACTGTATGATGGATGGGCATAAGTAACCATGCTACATGCTCACTGCAATCTCTATTCCTTGTTGCAATAGTGAACTTATTGCTTCAAGTACCTTGACGATCTTGCTGCTTGCTTGCTGCGACTTCTGCCTAAGTAGAATTTGCCCTATCTATTACAAAGATTTATAGAATTTCTAGGGGCACTAGTTCCTATCTTACAGGATGTTTTCCATCATAAAAACTAAATATTAATTTCCTAACATCATGTTATACTCATAGCAGATGTCTTCTCAACAAGGACCAGGATAAAACACCTAACGAGCTATAGCATGGAAAACTCCTACCATCGCATACTTCCATATTTTTACATGTACATGTTTTGTGCTAAACAATGGAACAGTGCACCTAAATGCATTTGATGCTAAATCAGACGAAGGGGTGTTTCTGGGATACTCTATTGTTAGTAAATCATTTAGGGACTTCAAGAAGAGAACACTTGTAGTGGAAGACTCACCTCATGTGGTCTTTGACGAACCCTATTGCAACCCTGAAGGAATATATGGGATTAAGGGTGGAAATATCAGGTTGGGAAAATATAAGGAACAAGTTCCTCATGTGAAGATCCTACAACTTGTTCTGGCTGAATGTTTATATGTATCCTATAATTGCATGTTCTTGTTGTTATATGATGTGTTCAGAATTGATTGATGTTAGGATAGGCTGATCACTTATCCTAGCACTCTAGATTCACATACCCAATATAGGACTGGAAGGTGAGGGTATTGATGGCCAAACAACACACGACATAATATATACTGAGAAACTGGAAGGATAATGTCATATTATGGGGGTATTTCCTAGGTTCTTTGAGGAGTTATTGGCACCTCATCCAGGATGGTTATCTGTTTTCTATAGTCCATGCTTTAGGCACTCCAATGGGTGTTTAAGATGCATAATCACGAATCCCCATAATAATATTACATGGCAATTATAGTTATATGTATGCATTTACATGTGTGGTTGTATATGGTCGCATGATAGTTGATTCTAAAATTTATTTCTAAGATAATATTTATCATTAGTTAATCTTTGTTATTTAATTAGTCGTTTAATAATGACATTAGTTAATTTAGTTATTCTCTGGCTATTATCTTAGGAGATACTTAGTGAGTAGGGTGACTACCAACCAATCAACTATTTGATCAACCTAGATATTTTAGTACTAGGATCACTATAGTAATTTGGTTAGGTCATCTTCACTAGTCCTTATGGGATACGCCCTTTCTTGCTACTAGTTGCTACTACACCGTTCGCTTGCGGTATAGTTGGTAGAGATTAAAGCAAACAAGTTTTGCACCGTTGTCGGGGATTAGTGTTAAGGTTCTAATTAGATATTATAGGGTTTTAATCATGTAAGTAGTCTAGGCATTTATTTGCTTCAACTATCTATTTTTTTTTATTTCGAAAAAATTGAAATCTTTTAATAATTAATTAAAAAATTTGCACTGTGTCCAGTTAAATCTTCTTTGTTGTAACTAATATTTAGTTATCTATCTTAGCATTTTCGTGTGAAGTGCATGAACACAATGTCTATGGTAGGTGAAATCATACCTATAGACCTAATGATATTAGCCACCATCTAAAAAAGACATTCTATTCAGACTTGACGGGAATTTTTTCTAATGACAGACAACCGAGACAGATAGGATGAGCACGAAGATGAACCACAAGAACAAGTCAAACCACCAATAAGCGACTTATTCAGGCTAGTGGTAAACCGGAACTCTGGAGGAATAAACAAGCCAGCTATTCAGGCTAACACCTTCAAACTAAAGCAGCTTGGATATCCATTGTTCAACATAACTAGCTTGAAGGAGGAGCTACAGGGGACTCGAATGGCCATCTGGGCCATTTTTTAGATATTTGTGACACCATCAAGATAATCTGGGTCTTTGATGATGTAATCAACCTATTCCTTTTCCCATTCTCACCAAGGGATAATGCGAAGACTTGGCTGACCACACAAAATATTAGCAGGTCTGATATGTGCTAAAATTCATGTTTAAATATTTCCCGCAAAGCAAGACCTTAAAGTTGAAATGCAAAATCACACATTCTTGCCAGCAAGACGGAGTGCCTCTCTATGAAGTATGTGAAAGATTTAGGAAGCTCCTTCGAAATTTTCCACAACACGGCTTCCCTGAAGATCAGCAAGTCTGTTATTTTTATAATGGACTATCAAGACACACAAAAATAATCGTAGATGCCTCATCTGGAGGTGCACTATTGCCTAAGTCAACAAGTGATGCCATCACAATCTTAGAAGAGATGGCTGCTAACAATTTCCAGTGGCTAGTAGAGAGATTGATGTTGAAGAGAGTAATAGAGATCTCAGAGAAGGAGACTATTGCAACTCTTACTGAAAAGATTGCAAAGTTAACCGAGCAAACCAACTTCTTAATGAAATCTCAGCAAGAGATAATGATGAACCAGGGGTACAATGCATGGGTAGCGGTTTTCAAAAACCCCGCTACATGAACAACATGAATAATTGAAACTCCGAACTCCAGGCCAAATCAGATGAGCAATAGTTACAATCTAGGGATGAGAAATCATCCTAATTTGCCATATGCCAACCTAAACAGTGCATTGCAACCAACTCCGGGCTTCACCATTAGCATTGGGGTGATTGAAGAACTGAAGAAGCAAAGCATAGAAGAAATGGTTGCCTCACTAGTATATGAGACACGAGCCCAGAATGGGAAAACCGAAGCCCAAATGAACAAACTAGATGGCCAGATAGTGCAACTGAGCACTAATGTGGGCAACATAGTAGCCCAAGTCAAGAATATGCAGACGCACATCGGCCAGCTAGTGAAAAAGATAGGGAACACTCATTAGCAGGGGAAGTTTCCCGAGTGACACGGAGAACCCTAAAGAGAAATTTAATGTGATAACAGATGAGGGTAAATAAAAGAAAAGGGAAGTAAAGAAGGAAGAGAAAGTTGAGCAAATCTCAAGGAGAATGGAGATGGCATTCTACGATCAAAACATCCCTCCATACAAAGTGTAAGTACCATTTTCCATGGCATCGAAAACTAATGAGAACCTTCGAGTATGTATTGCAGGCCAATGGGAAAAAAATCCTTGATAGGAGGAAAAGTGAAAGAAGTACACGAAAAGGTGACGAAGCAAAATGAAGAGTTGAAGATCAAGAAGACAGAAAGCTGTGAAACGATCACTCAGACCTAACTCCTACAAAAGCTAAAGGATCCAAGGAGTTTTCAATTACTTGCTTCATAGGAAAAGATCAATTTGAAAATAATCTCTGTTATTTATGATCTAGTGTTAATCTTATGCCTCTTACCACATGAACATATGGTATAAGCCAACCTCCACCACTATCCAAATAACTGATAGGAAACTATTAAGCCCTACGGGGGTAGTGGAGGATATGTTTTTATGATTAGGCACTTTGATCTTCCTATTTGACTTCACTATGTTTGAAATTAAAGAGGATAGTAAATTACCCTTACTAGTAGGACGACCATTCTTGGCCACAAGCTAAGTGTGTTTGATATGAGAGAAACATAGTAACTTTTATATCTAATGATGAAAATGTTACTTACGATAGGTAGTCCTCGAAAAAGAGGAAACTATCACATAGTGGAACAGTTCATCGACTTAAACATAGAATCGAATAAGGAAAAGAAATTGACTATCCTCAAACCTACACATAATGAATATTCACACGCAACTGACGATGAGTTTTTAAACAGACAATGATAAAACTGGGATTGACTGATGGAAATAAAGCACCATCTGACACAATATGCCGACGATGAAGCCATGCAGAAGATGAGAATCTATGATGATGTATGGGCTATTTTACATCGATGTCAATGCGGTATGAAGATGCAAGGAAGGTGGACAACATATCTTAGAGCAGCCTTGGAAATAATGAGCACATTTTAGGTGCAAAGAGAAGAAGTGACTAACACCCTATCAAAATGAGGTTCCAACTGAATAACACTAACTATGAACTAACTGACGCTGATCTAGATTATATATATGGAGTGAAGTGTTCCGGGGTATATGTCGAGTCCCCCAAATATGATAAAAAATGTGCTAGATTTAAACATTTCAGACGAAGTGATAGTCTATGAGGGGAGAGAGGACATCCATTTTGAGATTCGAAATCATGTGTTCTGATGTACACAGGGAGCCTAGCCCACAATGTATGCACACGAGATCTTAATGTTAAGGTGAGACAATAATGAGTTGTTCATCATATGGTGCGTGGCGAAGGCCGAGCCTCGCAACCTCAATATAGACCTGATCGACCAATTAGAAGTAGTGTAAAGGAAAGAGAAGGGTACCATAAGAATCGGGGGCATGCTAACCCAAATCGCACTATGGCTAGGGATATACCTTTATGAGTGGGATAAATGGGACCCTCATTTTCTCAACATCACACAAATAATTGGTAAAAACTTCCTAAGGGTCGATTAGACTGAAAGGCTGAACAAGCCATACTTTCCATTGTCAAATAAAGCCTTGAAGAACGCATCAAATGATACAACAAACTGGCTCATGAATGAATGGCCACACATGTACGTTGTAGAATGTTAATTGCCAAAGAAGCCTTTTATGGGATCCAACGACTATGTGGTCAAGGAACAAAAGAGGAACAAAAAAAGGAGCAAAATCGGACAAAGACTTAGAACTGATAATGGAGCTTGGGGTCAGAAAATAGTTGTCCAACATCGGTTATTCTAAAAATCTAGTAACACATCTAGTTATTGATGTAAGATGTAGCGCTAAGTGGGAGCCAACCAACTAATTTTAAAATTTTTGTACATTATTTAATGTTTTTTTTAGTTTTAATGTTTTCTTTAATTTTGTAGATAATGAAACATAGGTACAAGGAAAAGGACAACGACGAAGAATCTACGAATTCAGAGCAAAGACAGAGCAAAAACAATGAAAGGAACAAAACTAAAAAGTATGGGATACGAAAAACCAAATGCACGGCTGAGTAGTCAAGCAACTTGGTCGAGCAAATGCTCATGTGTTGAAGCTAGGTAAACTTGACACATTTTCATGACCGAGTATCCTAGCAACTCAGTGGAGCAAAGTATCATTTTTCGATTTGCACGACCAATCAACTCGGTCGAGCATCCTGCTGATGTTATCACTAACTTAAACGTGAGTTTAAGTCGGGGTCTCATTCTCCCCTTTCTATTCAAATTCCTTCAAATTCTCAAGTCTTCTCGCACTTTGCTCTCAAAATTATCCCAAGTTACACACATTCACTTAAAACTAAAAACACCATTAAATTACCTGTTAAGAGTAGAACATTTTAGCCTGTGTTATTTTTAGATTTGGTTAACTTTTAACTGTTCAATTTTCGAGTCCTTTCGCTTTCAGACTACTACGGTATGTTTCCTACACTTTATGTTTATTTTTAATTTAGCATGCTTCTGTTATAATTAGATGTTTCAGATAATCACGATTTAATTGAGATTATTGGCATAATATGCATATTGATATATACATTGTTCTTTTCTTAGAATTTTATATTCAGAGCATATGTCTTTTATGCATTATTGATTAGTTTGATTCGATTTCATAATTAGACCTGTTAGAATCTTTTGATTCATTTGGAATTGATAGTTGATGGCTTTGACGGGCAAGCCCTGGGTTTAATTTCTTGATTTGATAATCATGCTTTTCTTACAATAAGCGTTTTAATTTGTTGTGAGTGTGAAATGGAAGATGTGTAATACAATTAATTTTTTGACAATTTGTTGGTCAGAAAAGGACTTGGTCGGTGAAAATACAAAGGAACCTCTGTTGAAAATTCTCTAGAATTTAGGGTCTATTTGATTGATTTGTTTTATATGCATACCTTTAGAATTGATCAAGTAGTCTTTTATTCTGGATGCAAGTTGTCATTATTAATTGTACTTACACCTTAAATTTTGAAATGCAGAAAATCCCTCCAAGAAGAAGAAGATCTGAGTACAAACCTCCACTAATCCACGAATATGGACACGATGTGCCTGAGCTATACGCCATTCAGTTGTCTGACGCTGAGAGAGCCATTTGGGCAAAGTTCGTCCAACGGAGGGTCATTCCAACCAAATACGATAGTACGCTCACTGCTCATCAGCTAGGCATAGAGAGGGATGTGGATGACATGTTCGAGAGAATTGGCTGGGACTTCTTTATAGCCACGAACTAGGAGACTTCACCTTCTTTGACGCTGGAGTTTCTATCCACTTAAAACCTTCAGAGGGTCAACAAGCTAGTAGCCCACATCAATTTTAGGCTGAGGAATAGACCTTACAGCCTATAAATGGAGCAGTTGACTGATGCACTAAATTCTAACCTAGTATTCCGCAAGTATACGGTGCTAGTGTATATAATGGCAGTCAAGGTCGATCCCACCGAGATTGAAGTTTGTGCCTAATTTACTACCCTAATTGTAATAAATCTACCTTAACTAGACTCTTGATTGGTGAAAGTTGGTGTGTTTTACAAAAACCTAATTGCAAGAAATAATGACTAAAAACTAAATTACTTGTTAAACTAGGATTGATTAAGAAGGAATGACTCAAATAAGATTGAAGCATATTATATGGATTCGATTTCAGTTCTTATCTCCTATGTTTGATTATTCTAAAATCCTAGACTTTTATACCGACTCTATCGTTATTAGGCAGCACTACTCTTAATTAGTCCTCCTTTTGGACGATGCTAACGTGTAGATTACATATGAATAATTACCCTCTCGAGCTAACTATCACATACATAACTTCTAAGGGCTCCTAAACCAATGCCTACGTAAAACCTCACTCCTCTCGGACGACTATTGGTACCTACATTATATGCTTTTATGCCTATTAACTGCACTCTCCTCTCGGACGATGAGTTGTTAAGAAAGTGGAACTAATTAATTGGCCAAATCAACTAATTCATGATTTAAGAACAAAATATATAAATAACAATAAAATGAAGTCTAGAATTAAATAAATAAATCAAAACATAGTTAATAATTACCTATTCTCTGACCCTAGAACACTATGAATTTAGCTACTCATGTCTAAGATTAAAACCAAACAAAACTCATAGACAAACATTCTTAAAAAATAACAATAAACAAAAGAAGAGTAAACTCGAATCTTTAGATCTCGATTTTTGTCCCTTACGTTCCTTGATCTTCGTTCCAAGTCTCCAAGTACTTTGCAAGTGTAAAATTATGATCCTCCTTCCTTCAAATCGGAATTGAAGGCCTCTTTTTATAATTGGGGACGAGTTGAGGTGAACATGGGCCAAAAATCAAAGTCTTCTTGGATAAGGATTTCATAAATTGCCTCAAAAGTCGCGACCGCGTCTAAATTGCCTCAAAAGTCGCGACCACTACTCTTGGACGCGGTCGCGTTCAAGTCTCGGCACTTCTTTGGCTTATGGAAAGCACTTCTGTCGCGGTCGCTACAAAAGCTTGTCGCGGTCTCGTTGGCTATTCAGAGCTAATTTTTAGTTTCTAGCTTTCTTTTGCCGCGGCCGCTATCTGTTCAAAACCTGTCCAACTCCGGTTTAGCTCGATTTCTCCATTTTTGTCCCTTCTTAGCTTGTTTCTTCTTCCAAACTTCGTCTAGATAGACTTTTTGGCTTAAAAATACTTGAATAACCTCAAAACAAGCATATACACGTCAAATGTACTTGACACATTTTTAAAAGATGCCCTAGGCAAGTTTTAGAGACAAATACACATGACCAATTGCTTCACACCGAAAGAAATATATATTACTCCTAAAATGGGAGTACAATTTAAGCTCAAAATTTCACAAGCTAAACGTGATCAAAAGTTCTAAGTTCAAGCTCAATTTTGTCTCAAGTTGCCTATCATGCTCTACTATGTGCCAATTTTGCAAAATATTTCTCAAAATCGTCTCATCATCAACACATCATCATCTTATCTTTTCCTTATTTTTCCAATCAACAATCAACGATCCGAATTTTTCCAACTAAACAAGACTCCAACAAAACAAATAAAAACATAAATAACAACTATTACTAACATAACAATGAAACCAATTAGCAATGGGCACACAGACCCGACTCAACAATCAACTCATCAATTTCGGCTCATAGACCCGACTCAATGATCAACTCAACAATTTGGGCTCACAGACCCAATACACACCAGAAAGCATAGAAATAGCATGAAAACAAGCAACAAAATCTAAAGAACATAGAATGTAAATAGCGGCCAAGACGTCCTACTATACACCTCCCCCCCCCCCCCAAACTTGGTTGAAGACCAATGTTTGTGGGAAAAGAGTGGTATGCCTTAGTGCTAACTGACAAACTACGTCTGAGGCGGTGGTGGTGGTTGGAAACCATGTTGGCTCCAAAACTGTTCCATCACGTTCCATCATCTATCATGTTGCTGCTGCCATGCAATTTCTTGTTCACTTTGATCGATGAGTGTTTGCAACATTTGTTGTTAAGTCTCATGCGACGTCCGGAGTTCATCTCGATAGGAGTGCACTTCACGATATAAATTCACATCATCTTGTAGAGAGGTTATTAACTCATCTATATCTTCATTGTACTCCGATGATGACCTAACAACTCTAGCTGGCCTCTTCCTTTCAGGTCTCGTGGGCTGACTTCCTTCTTCACCTTGGTCTCCAGTTCGTCCTATTTGGTACTTTTGGAGCTCTTCTCTATCCGGCACTCTTGATACTTCAAGATGAGTTGCAGTGGCTAAAGAGAGGTTGTTGGTATCTCGTAGGCTACTGACACGAGTAAGCTGAGGTTGGGGAAACCTAAGAAAAGGCCCTACGTTTTGAATGACGTAAGGTACTATCTTGTTCTCGAGTCTACGAGGTTCCTCTTCTTTGTAGCCCATAGTAACTAATTTCATGCTCTCCAAATCTTTCCATGTGAGCCTCGTTGGTCCTTTTTTCAACTCTATATCGACAAGAGGTATTCCCAAATGAGATGCAATCAGTGTAATCAGACCTTAAATGCATATGTGGTCCTACCGTTTCAGGACAACACTCTCAAAATGCGTCAATAAGATGTGGACCCCATCCAATTTTTGCCTCTTGAGGATATTCCATATCATCTGCAACTCAGTTTGCTGACCTGCTCCTATCTCCTTGTGAGGAAATAAAGTGAGACCCAACATTTTATGAGGATATCGAATGATCGGGATCCGAATCCAAGATGCTTTAGAAGACCTGTCTTGATAGCTTTGTGGTTCAACTAGCCCTGGAGCAACTGTCAATCTTCCCCCAAAATCCTCTACATCGAATAACTCCTGTGGGGTTCATCAGAAGGCGGGGGAAGCCTGTAAATCTTATCCAAGTCGCTAAGAGTCAATGTATGTCAATGTGATTTTTTTGGGTGTCGACTGTTATAAGTACTTGGGTAGAGACTCCTAGAGTGCTCAGAAACTCTAGGGTAAGTCTCTTGAACGCTAGTTGGGGCTGCAGCAGGTTGAGAAACCTTGCTCCATTCAAAAATTCATGGAGATTGTCATGTATCCCCATTGCCCGAGCAAGACTATCTCAGCTATATCATGTAGGTATGACTGCTCGATGCACCAGCTTCTGAAACCGTTCTCGATGTACCTCCTTCTCCAACACAATGTCATACAAGACCCGACTATCAAATGGATCGATTGGTCCTTCTGGTACACCTCCCCTAGGTACCGGAAGAGGTGCTTCTTCAACCACTTTTTGTTTGCCCTTTCCTTTGCTCGTCTTTCTTGGAGGCATGGTTAGGACCTACACACAATTCACAAATTCGAACTTTAAATCAAGAATCAACTAAGTTTCAACACTCTAAATAGTTATTCCCAACTAATTAATCAAGTCCAATTGAGCAAGCTATCACTATATATGGATTCAACCAGAACTCCCCATAATATTTGTTTACACACTAGTATGAAGTACTTCATGGTCCCTAATATTCCTCATGTTGCTCAAAAACTCAATCAACGTTCAAAATTAGCTAGTCTAGGCTCCTAAATTCCTTGCATGCAAGGTGTTTGCTACGATGCCTCAATGAACCTATGGCTTTAAACTTAAAATCGATGCATGATTCACCACACCCACTAGTTCAAGATATAAAAAACGCAATGTACCCTATCAATTCTACACAAGAATGCATAATTTCAAGCAAAAATCACAAGAATATCAACAGTACAGGTGTTCATAACAAAACATGCTTATAACTACCATTCTATATGCAAATCATCTCTCAATTTACCACATTAACACGAAATTAAAATAACCAAATCAAGAGGAAGGGTTAGATTCAGTTACTAGATGAATTTAATCGGAAGAATTTGAACTAGGTCTTTCATGCCGTTTTTCGAGTAGTTGCAAAATTACTCTCAAATTCGGAAGTGTGTGTGAATTTGTGTATGTGGGTGAGTGAATTTGTGAATTAATGTGATTTTAGAAGATATTTAGAAGAAAATGGAGGAGATTTAGGGGGTGTTTGCATTTGCTTTTCCTAATTGATTTTCAGCTTATAGCTTGAGAAAAGCTATTTTGTAGTGTTTGCAAAGCCAACTTCTGCTTTAAAAGAAGTGCTTCCAATGTAAAAGCTAAAAGCAGAAATTTAATGCTTTTCTCCACTCAATGGCAATTTTGTAAATAATATGATATTTTTTAAAAGACATAAGTGATTTTATAGCAAACACTCCAACTTCTACTTTTATTAGAAATCACTTTTTTTGCAAACACTACCTACTTTTTACATAAGTGATTTTTATAAAATCTCTAATTTTAATCATTTTTTCAAAAGTAAAAGCAATCACAAACACCCCCTTAAGGTTTTGAAATGATTTTTGCAAGAGAGAAGTTGGGGAAAAGTTTAAAGACGGACCTGCATTGCTGGATTTATACTAACTTGTTGTCATGGACACAGCCGCGATGGGCGTCTGCATCGACATTTTATTTCTGGGCACATTTTTTCGCGACCGCTTCAAGAGTAGTAGCAGTCACATTGGGCAGTTAGCGTCGATGTACCCTTTTTGGGCCACTTTTGACACTGCCGCTTCAAGAGTAGTAGCGGTTGGTTTGGTCCCCTCATCCCAACGCTCAGTTTTTCGTCTTCTCGATCCCCCTTTCTTGCTACCTCCACCTTGTTCCATTGCTTAACTACTTTCTTTTCATGTCAGTTCCTAAAATAATAAAAAACACTAAAAATAAACATTAAAACATAAAAATATAAATAAATACTGAAATTAAAGAAAAGCGGTAAACATCGGGTTGCCTCCCGACAATCGCTTTGTTTTACGTCTTCAGTTGGACGACCTTTTCGATTCTATTTAAGCTTGTCCAACCGCACTTCATGCATGATCTTCATTTGGTGTGGCTTGTAGTATTTCTTGATTCTTTGTCCATTCACTAAGAACAAACTTTCATCTTTATTCAACAACTCAAGTACACCGAACGGTTGAACACTCTTGATAGTAAAGGGTCCCGACCACTTCGACTTCAGTTTACGTGAAAAAAGTCTCAACCGAGAATTGAAAAGAAGGACGTGACCACCGGCTTCAAATCTTCGAGCCTTGAGCATCTTATCATGAAAACGCTTTGTACGCTCTTTGTAGACACTCGGATTTTCGAATGCTTTACTCTGGAATTCATCTAACTCATTAAGCTTGAGGATTCGTACTAAACCAGCTGCTTGGAAGTCAATATTCAACTTTTTCACAGCCCAATATGCTTGGTGCTCTAACTCAACCAGTAAATGGTAAGATTTTTCGAAAACAAGTTGATATGGTGACATCCCCAATGGAGTCTCGTATGCCTTTCTATCCACCCATAAGGTATCATCTAACTTCAATGACTAATCTTTTGTATTCCTATTTACCGACTTCTCGAGTATTTGTTTTATCTCTTGATTGACCAACTCTACTTGACCATTTTCTTGAGGATGATACGCCGTAGTCACTCGATGCTTCACTCCGTACTTGGCTAATAAAGCTGTTAGCCACTTGTTACAGAAATGGGAATCCCCATCGCTTAAAGGAATCTCAATACTACCTTCGAATCATTTGTTTGAGTCGGAATTTCTTCAACCCATCTTAAGACATAATCGGTTGCAAGTAGTATATACTGGAACCCCTTATAGGAAGGAAACGGCCTCATGAAGTCAATACCCCCCACATCAAATAACTCCACTTCAATGATGTTCGTGAGAGGTATCTCATGCTTTCTCGAAATTTTCCTTGTTCATTGGCAACAACTGCACTGAATAATAAAATCATGGCAATCCTTGTAGATCGTTTGCCAATAAAACCCACTTTGTCACACTTTTGTTGTTGTCCTAGCTGAAGCAAAATGTCCCCCATTTGGACACGAATGATATTGACTAATTATGTCCCTCACTTCAGTATGAGAACACATCTCCGAATGTTGGTGTCTGCACATCTTTTATACAAGTAAGGATCATCCCATATGTAGGACTTAACATCATGAAATAACTTTTTCTTTTGATGACGTCAACTCGAGAGGTTGTATTCTACATGTCAAGAAATTTACTATGTCGCCATACCATGGAATACCATCCATGGTCAGAATATACTCGTCCAGTTATGTTTCTTTGATTGCCTCATTTTTCCCTTCTTTGTCGGTTTCATTTGTGATCCTTGCTAAGTGGTCGGCAACCATTTTCTCACATCCATTTCAGTCTCGAATATCCGCATCAAACTCTTGTAATAAGATAATCCATCAAATCAACCTCGGCTTCTAGTCTTTCTTATCGAACAAGTATCGAATGACGGCATGGTCGGTGTAGACTATTGTCTTTGCTTGAATTAGATATGCCCAAAATTTGTCAAAAGCATAAACGAAAACCAAAAACTCTTTCATGGTAGTAGTATAATTGGCTTGAGTTGAGTCGAGGGTCTTTCTAGCATAGTAGATGAGTCGGAAGATTTTATCCCTCTTTTGGCTTAAAGCTGCCCCTATAGTCATGTCACTTGTATCACACATTAGCTCGAATGGTTGGGCCTAATTCGGTGTGCTCAGAATCGGAGCAGAAACCAATGCTTTCTTCAAAGTCTCAAAGGCCTACAAACATACATGCATCATAAAAAACAAAAGCAGTATCCTTTTCTAACAAACGAGATAAAGGTTTAGAAATTTGGGAAAAATCACGAATGAACCTTTTATAGAATCCCGCATGTCCAAGAAAACTTCTTACTCCCTTTTCATTCGATGGAGGTGGTAATCTTTCTACAGCCAACATCTTTGCTCTATCTACTTCCAAACCTGCAGAAGAAATTTCATGTCCAAGAACTATGCCATCATTTACCATAAAATGGCATTTTTCCCAGTTTAGAACTAAATTAGTTTCTTCACACCACTACAAAACTTGAACAAGGTTATCCAAACAATGGTAAAAAAATGACCCAAAAATAGAAAAATCGTCCATAAAAACTTCTATAATGTTCTCAATCAACCCACTAAAGATGGCCATCATACAATGTTGAAAAGTGGCGGGAGCATTACACAACCCAAACGACATTCTATGAAAAGCCAAAATACCATAAGGGCAAACAAAAGCAGTCTTGTCTTGGTCCTCCGGGGAAATCATAATTTGATTGTATCCTGAATAGCCATCAAGAAAACAGTGATACTCATACCCCGCTAACCTATCAAGCATTTAATCTAAGAATGGAAGTGGAAAATGGTCTTTATGTGTGGCTGCATTCAATTTCCTATAGTCAATGCAAACTTGCTACCCCATGATTACCCTAGTAGCTATCACCTCATCGGCATCAGTTGTTACTATTGTCATTCCCGCTTTCTTAGGAACCACCTGAGTTGGACTAACCCATTTACTATCAGATATAGGAAAAATAATACCTGCATCTAACCACCTAAGTACTTCTTTCCTAACCACTTCTTGCATCATGGAATTTAATCTAGTTTGATTTTGAAGACTAGGCTTATGCTCATCTTCCATCAAAATATTATGCATGCAAAGAGTTGGGCTAATCCCTTTCAAATAATCTATTGACCATCCTATCACAAACTTATATCTCCTCAACACTCTCAATAATTTATCACATTCAGAATCAGACAAAGATGAAGAGACATTTACTGGATATTTCTTCTCATTATCAATGAATTCATACCGTAGATGATCCGGTAAAGGCTTCAACTCGGGGCAGCCATCGCCCCTTTTCGGTCCTCTTGAACAGCTTTCTTCGTTGTATCCTCCTTCGTAGAGCTATTCTTTGGTGCCACTTGCAAAGAATTCATGGCACTAACACTTTCCGAAAAATCAAGATTAGTGGCATCATGGTCATTAATTGCAGAATGGAATCAAATAAACATACTTCTAAAGAGTCACTATCAACAGGTGAGATAAGTTCCCTATGTAATGTAGCATCTAAATAGTGAATAGTACTACACATCTCAAGTTGACTCACTTCCTCACCATTATGATGTTTTAAAGCTTTGTATATGGAAAATGTTAGCTTCTCATTACTGACTCTCAAAGTTAGTTCTCTCGTTTGCACATCTATCATCGTTCCTCCCGTTGCTAGAAATGGGCGACCTAAAATCAAGGGGACCTCCTTATCCTCTAACATATCTAAGACCACAAAATCTGCTGGGATTATAAATTTACCAACCTTTAATAAAACATCCTCTACAATACCCCTTGGATACATCAACGAATGATCGGCCATTTATAGGGCAATTGTAGTGGGTTTTATTGTGCCTAATCCTAATTTGCCAAATATAGATAAAGGCATAAGGTTAATACTAGCTCCTAAATCACACAATGCTTTTCCAAATTTCTAATTGCCTATTGTGCAAGTAACATTAAAACTACCTGGATCTTTTCTCTTTTGAGGTAACTTTCTTTGAATCACAACACCACATTTCTCCGTCAGATTAACTATCTCGTAGTATTCCAATTTCCTCTTTCTTGTTATCACTTCTTTCAAGAATTTTGCGTAGTTCGGCATTTGTTGTAATGCATCAACAAAAGGAATGTTGATTTTAATCTTCTTAAAGATCTCCAAGAATTTCCCAAATTATTCATCGACTTTCTTCCTTCTTAAGGCTTGTGGGAATGGAATTGGAGGAACATATTTCAGGCCTTCTTCTATGATGATTCCCCTTTCTCTTGGCTTTAGAGCCTCTTCCTTTTTTTTCTCGTGGCACTCTCTTTTCTTCCAACTGCTCTTTCTCAACAACATTCTCTTGGTCAACCGGCATCTTGGACCTTCATACTCAGTACCACTTCTCAAACGTATAATTTGGCAATGTTCTCTCGGATTTACCACTATGACACTCGAAAAATGCCCTTGCTTGTGTTGTGCCCCTCCAAAAGTTAACTCATGTGAGTCAACATATCCTTCATATGCGCTCCTTGTTAGGTCATAGTCTTGGTCAATTCTTTCACATCCGCCCCTTGAGTAGCCACGTTGTTGTTCAACTCTATGATTGTACTGTCGAGCTCGTTCTTGAATTGAACTAACTTGTCATCATACTTGGCATATTGTGATTGTGCTAACTCCTCTTGAGTTGGGTTTCGTCCATGACGAATCATGCCATTTGCGACGACAAATCACGGTGGTGATTGGAGTGAATTCTTTGGGTTGTTGTACGAGAAGTTACGATGACTCCGTTTACCTTGTTGATACTGGTTGTACCGCTGCTGGTTCCCTTGGAAGTTGTTGAAGTTTCTTTGATTGACAAAATTTACTTCTTCAACTTCTTGCATGAGTGTCTGCTGTGAATTGGGCCCGGCATGCTGGGCCAAGGACAAACTAGTTAACAGACTCACTTATTTTGTCAAAGTTGCCAATTATGTAGTAAGTGTCTCATTCGGCTCAGAATCGGCGATGTTAGCCACTCTCCTTGGCCGATTCCTTTCGCTTGGCCATTGATAGCTAGTTCTAGCCATCTCATCCAGCATAGAAAACACGGCCCTTATAATTGTTTCCAATAAATTGCCCCCTGCTACTGCGTCTACATGGTCTCTTGTAGGTGCAAGCAACCCCTTATAGAACTTGCAAATTTGCTCCTTCTGAGTGAACCCATGTTGAGGGCAACTCCGGAGTAGATCCTAAAATCACTCCCATGCCTAGCCAAATGGCTCTCCATCTAACTGCTTAAACTGATTGATTTCATTCTGAAGCTCAACCATCATGCTCGGTGGGAAGTATTTTAAGAAAAATCTTGTCCTCAATTCATCCCACGTAAAGACATCCTCTAGTGATTTATACCATTGATGTGCTTTGTCCTTCAACGAGAATGAAAATAGCCTCAACTTGACTTGCTCATGCAACACGTGATTTACCTTCAGCGTTTCAGATACACTCTTGAACTTGTTCAGATAAACATTGGGGTCTTCTTGTACCCCTCCACCAAACTGATTCTACTGGACTATATTTATCAAAGTTTGCTCGAGTTCAAAGCTATTAGCCTGAATTGGTGGTGGTTGGACTCCTTCGATGCGCTGATTCAGAAAAGGCCGAAGACAATCACTAATCGTTATGAAATCTTCATCTGGTTCATTCGATAACTGTAACTGTGGCTGCTGCTGCTATTCTTGCAAAGCAGTCATTTGGGTATCCAAACTAGTTATGGCCCCGAACAGTCGTGTGATAATTTTCTCTTATGTCATATTCTATGGAACGCCAACCATCTCGTAAGTTAGATTTTTCTTTGTTTTATTTCCTCTGGCAGTTGCTTTAATTTCAGGATCAAACGGGACAAGATGAGGTTTCCCTTTCAATCTAGTGTGCATGCAATTCCTGAGAAAACAGATAAAGAACTACCATGTAACAAAAAAAAAAGTAACGAAAATAAGTAAATAACTAAAATTTTAATTGCAGAAATTAAATGTCTAGTCTAGTATCATTCTATTTGTTAAATAAAACAAAACACAATTATTAGTCTCCGGAAACGGTGCAAAAAACTTGATGCACTAAATTCAAACCTAATAATCCGCAAGTATATGGTGCTAATATAGATAATGGCGGTCATGGTTGATCCCACAGACTGAAGATTGTGCCTAATTTACTACCCTAGTTGTAATAAAACTACCCTAACTAGATCCTCGATTGGTGAAAGTTGGTGTGTTTATCTAAAACCTAATTTCAAGAAATAATGACTAAAAACAAAATTACTTGCTAGACAAGGTTTGATTAAGAAGGAAAAACTCAAATAAGATTAAAGCGTATTCTAGGGATTCAATTTCAGTTCTTACCTCATATGTTTGATTATTCTAAAATCCTAGACTTTTATACCGACTCTATCATTATTAGGCGGCACTACTCTTAATTAGCCCTCCTCTCAGACGATGCTAACGTGTATATTACGTATGAATAATTACCCTCTCGGGCTAACTATCACATATGTAACTCCCAAGGGCTCCTAAACTAATGCTTACGTAAGAGCTCACTCTTATCGGACGACTATTGGTACCTACATTATATGCTTTTATGCCTATTAACTACCCTCTCCTCTCGGACAATGAGTTGTTAAGCAACTAGAACTAATTCAGGCTAACTCAACTAATTGATGATTTAAGAACAAAGCATTTAAATAACGATAAAACGGAGTCTAATTTTAAACATTACAACATAGTTAAGAATTACCTACTCTCTAACCGTAGAACACTATGAATTTAGCTACTCATGTCTAAGATTAAAACTAAACAAAACTCATAGACAAACATTGTTTGAAAATAACAATAAATAAAAGAAGAGTAAACCTGAATCTTTAGATCTCAATCTTCGTCCCTTTCGTTCCTTGATCTTCGTTCCGAGTCTCCAAGTACTTTGCAAGTGTAAAACTATGATCCTCCTCCCTTCAAATCGGACTTGAGGGCCTCTTTTTATAATTGGGGACGAGTTGGGGTGAAGATGGACAAAAAATAAAAGTCTTCTCAGACAAGGATTTCATAAACCGCCTCAAAAGTCGTGACCGCTACTCTAGGGCGCGGTCGCGTTCGAGTCTCAGCACTTCTTTGGCTTATGGGAAACACTTCTATCGCGGCCGCTATAAAAGCTTGTCGCGGTGGCATTGGCTAGTCAGAGCCAATTTCAGTTTCCATCTTTCATTTTATCGCGGCCGCTACCGGTTCAAAACCGGTCCAACTCCGGTTCAACTCAGTTTCTTCCATTTTTGTCCCTCCTTTGCTTGTCTCTTCTTCTAAACTTTATCTAGATAGACTTTTTGGCTTAAAAACACCTGAATAACCTCAAAACAAGCATATACACGTCAAATGGCACAAAGTAATGAATATAAGCAATTCTTGGCCAAAAGTGCACCCAAATGATATGCAATAGATAGCTAAATCGACCTAAATGCATGCATACACACCGTGTATCATTGACAGAGTGCTTTGCGTTCTCTACCAATGAGATCTACAAGGAAGACCTCCCCACAACCGACATTTGGGAAAATATAGCCACCTCTACTATGGTTGGAATCCGTCTCCAGAGCACCTAGAAGAATCGGGAAAGTCAACTGCAATCCGAATTCCAATGCTCCGTTATCTTTAAAAAGTCTTAAAATTGATGATGTTAGGATGACGGGAGAAAAAGTTAGTCCTCAGTGAGGAAATTGATGAGATGGAGCAATGTAACGATCCAATTTTCGTAAAAATATTTTGAAGCATTTTAAAAAGCTAAATGATTTTTTAAGTGAATACGTGAAAATATGGGAAAGAGGAAAAAGAGGTTCAGACAATGATGTCGACTTCCCAAATTACCCCTACTATGTTTTGGATGAAAATTTTAAGAAAATAGATGATTTGGATAGTGATTTTGATTTATGACATGAATCCCTTATTTATAAATTATATTTCTAGGGTTAAGGACTCTTAATTAGAGTAGAAAAGAGTTTTATTGTTCCCTAAGTAAAAATATGGGTTTGGGCTTGACTAATGCATGGCTTATATCCATATTAAATATTTAAAAACCTAATAACATTTAAAAACCTAATGACATGAAATATATTTTTAGCTCTAAATTGAAATAATAATTGACATAGTTAATAATTAATAAAAATAGAATAAATCTCATAAGACAAAAATAAAATAATTATATATGATAAATGATTAAACAATTTACGGGGCATTACATACTACACCCGTTGTAAAATATTTGTCGAAATTTGCTAAAATACAACTTAATTTCATTTTATAAACTTCATGTTCTTATGCTTAAACTTTCTATAAGTCATGGATGTATGCATTATCAATGCGGCATAATATATATTAAGCACGTGAGCTTGTAAATGTGTCATCCTTGTCTTGAAATATAATTAATTAACTATACTTATCGTAAATATTGCATGTAAAATGAAAAATATCATAACTAAAATGTACCTGGGAGCTGTGCTACGAAGAGGAGGCGGTCGTGAAGCATACGCTACAATCCTAACATATATAAAATTTCACAATATGAACAAGTCTACAGATTCATAGACCTGCTCTGATACCACTCTATATCTCCCCGATTTTCGCGAGACTATTTTGAAGCATTTTAAAAATCCAAATAATCAATCGATGAAAATCCTTCATTTTAATAAAGAAATAATCCATAAATGGGGTCGTTCAAAACATTTTGAGATTAAACATTTTCATAATAAATATACTAAATAAACATATCTTTTTTCACACATAAAGCATTTCATATAACCCAATTTTATAAACCTTAGTTTGTAGTAGCAGAAAACAACTTAACATAATTAAATCCAAAACATTCTTCTAGCATATTCATACTCTTACACCATACGGCCCTCGCCTCCTCGTCAGCTCCTCAACTGAACCTGAAACATGTTAATTGTGGGGGGTAAACTACCACTAGTCTCTTACAAGCAGTGTTTGTGGAACCGGACCGGTGACCGAACCGGACAAGCCACCGGTTCGACCACCGGTTCAACCAGTCAAAGGCAACTTGTTGACTTTTGGATTTCAATAGTTCCTTATGTGTAATACAATCTAATTTGATACTAGAGTTTAACTTGTAAAAAAAAATCAACATATTTCAATATCAATTAATCCAAAGATACTTCTAACTCTATTTTTTTTAATAACATCCTAGTGCCAAATTTAAAATAAGATGGGAATAATAAGGGCAAATGAAGATAAAGGTGAAAATCCCTTTTTTTTTTTTTTAAACTTAAAACAGGCCAAAACACAACTTTATTTAGAAAAAAAAAATTGAATATAATCCGGTTCTACCTGTTCGACGGTTCGGCGGTTGAACCGGTTCTCACCGATTTTGACCGGTTTTCAACGGTTTGATATAATTTCCGATTTTTTAACTCTACCGGATCGATTCCGGGCCCGGTTCCCGATTGAACCGGTCGAACCGGCCGTCCGGTCCGGTTCCACAAACCATGCTTACAAGTCTATATTGAAAACATATGGTTGAATCATAACATGAACAACAGTCAACTTACAACTTATCATAACATATGTGTGCACAGGTTCCCTCGGATCACACCAACTTATGGGATTGATCAATCAAACTTGTAATGCAATTTAGGTCTTGCATTTTATAAGATAACAGTTATTTCACATAAATGAGACAAACACATACAAATAATACAACAAGTAAGAACCCCACCTGAAACGTGATGAGTGAATGCACTTCGAGGATTTTGTGTGAAAGTGCTTATGCGGAGTATGATCCTAATCCTTGGTGCCTCCATATCGTCGTCACCATAATATTAATATAATTTATATTTTTCTTAGTTTGGACTAAGGAATAAATAAATAGGAATTTTAGGGCTTGAACATGAATTTTGAAAACATGTGGAATTATTTTGAAAGAAAATAAAAGTTCTAATACTTATATATATTGTGTGTAGTAGTGAATAAATATTTAATATCGCATAAAATAAACCGAGGAAAAATATAAAATTTCAAATGTAAATACTTGACTTATATATGAATACCATACTTATATTTCATAAATTTATAAGAAGTAAAAATATAAATTTTGAATTTTTAAAAATGGAATAGTTGCAGTAGTAAATGTTGCACGGCAATAGAAAAACCTTTATAACTCGAAATTTAATATATGAATCTCTTTGAAATTTTACAATACGACAGAAACATGTACATGAAATACATAGATGTTTTCAGATTCTACGCAGCCTTGAGAAAATATTCATAACTGAAAAAATACTCTATGGATCATTTAGAAAGTTTTATGGGATATAAAAAACATATGGAGGAACAACATACCTGAAAAATCATAAGATTTGAAGACCTATAAATATGTATTATGAATTTTGAAAACAGAAGCAAATGAGATTTTGAATCTGCATCAACAATAAAACAAAATTCATATAAAATAAAATATAACTTACATATTGCTGAAAATTTTAACTGAGGCTTAAAAACATGTTATGTAATAACGTTTTCCTATTTTTAAAGTGAATACCTGAAAATATGGTGAGAGAGGAAAAAAAGGTTTTAGACGATCATGTCGGCTTCGCGAAGGACCCCTACTGTGTTTTGGACAAAAACTTTATGAAAATAGATGATTTGGATTGTGATTTTGATTTATGACATGAATTCCTTATTTATTATTCCCTAAGTAAAAATCATGGGTTTGAGCTTGACTAATGTATTGAGCTTATGTCAATATTAAATATTTTAAAAACCTAATAACATGAAATACACTTTTAGCTTTAAATTGAAATAATAATTGATTTAATTAATAATTAATAAAAATATAATAAATCTCATAAGACAAAAATAAAATAATTATATATGATAAATGATTAAATAATTTACAGAGCACGATACCTCGCTGTCATTTTCAAGAGAGTGATCAAGCTCCAGAAGGATCAGATCGCTATAAGTGGCCCGATCACGCCTATTGCATTTCATGTTGGCGTCAGGCTCGATAGCTAGAAGTCTATGCTAGGATCTCGAGAGCTCACTCTGCTAGCTCCTTAGAGTATGGGCATTGTTGAGGTAAATGGGACTGAGATCCTCTTCATACAGTAGTATGGAGATTGTTTTTTATCCGACACCTCTTTGACTACCCTCTTACCTCTGGGAAAGATAGGAATTTGGTGATGGATACCCCGGAGCATCGGGCACTTAACATCATTCGGCATGTGCCACCGTAAAAGGCCAAGCCTAGGACAGTGGAGGACGAGGAGCTTTTAGCACCAGTGGGGGATAATGCTGCTTTGGGGAGATTGACGCGATAGTTCGAGGTGCTAGAGACGACAACCTACGACCACTTAGCCAGCATCGACTGAGAGATAGCAAATATATAAAGCAACTTGACACGCTATCGGTCAATTCTTTAGCTGTTCCGTTAGTGGCATTCAGGATTATCTCAGTATCCTCTTCCTCAGCCCTAGTCGTATTATTCTTTTTTCTTATGCTCTGAAAGTCCACCCATTCACTTGTCCCCATAAACTTGTTCTCAAAACATTTTTGGGAAGGGGAATGGAGTGGTAAACCCGTGAAGTATTTTAATTTTCTTTTGTTCTTTTTCCTTATTTTATTTGCTTTTTAATTTTTAGGATGTAATTTTTGCTAATTAATTGTTCGGCCTGCAATAGAATAACTTAAGTTATTAAAATTTAAATTATTTAAAATTTGAGCTTATAATAGTTAGTATTTTTTTCAGATTTTATTGCATTATTGCATATATATTGCATTATTAGGTTTACTTTAGTGTTCGGCACGTTTTATTTTATAAGAATTATAGAGTTGAAACGGCATAATAAAAGAATCATTATGACGAGCTAGTGATGAGATGATTTCCTTATAATAAGTAAAATATACGCATGGTGGGACATACACAGACATAGTGATGACCGTGAAAATTACCGTTTTTCTTACACTTTTCACGTCCATATTTTGTTAAGAATTGTGTTTGATTATCATGTTTAAGTGAGATTTCATGTTTTATTGTATTTCCAGGTTGATTTTCCTTTTAATATATGATTTGATGCGCTTTTAGGTGTTTTTGAGTGGCATTTTTTAAGGTTAGGAAACTCGGAAGATTAAAGAAGATCGTTTGCATCCATTTTCTCACTCTGACCCAAATTTTGAGGTCTAAATAGGCCCAAAATAGGTCGGGGTTAGGCCTGAACTGAAGATCGTCTTGTCACGAGTAAAAGCCATGTAGGAGTTGGGCCGATAAAATGGATGAAAAGGCCTCAAATTGGAGAAAGAAAGAAGAAGAGGCCAATCGCACATGTTTCCCCATTCTAGCCTTCAAATTAAGGCACAAACAGATAGGAATCAGTTCCAACAAGTGCCCAATTCAAAGTTCATCGAGTCGCCAAAAAAAGTCGTGAAGGGGTCGAGTCGAGAAGACGAGAGGAAAGACTCCAAAACGACGACAGAAGACGAAGGCGCGAAGAGGGGCTGAATTGCACCAACCGCTGCCGCACCTACCGGACCGGCAGTGGTTCTGGCAGTTGGTCTAGAACCGCCCCCAGTTGTAGCCGCCACATCTGCCGGTCCGGTAGTCCACGAACCGCGCATACCTAGTTTCCAGCGTGTTGTCTTCGTATTTTGGTTGTAAGTTTCTCATCCAAGCTCCAATTTGAGTGATTCAAGTTGCCACGTGTAGCGGAGATGAAGATATACAACTTTATAGTTGAAATCAAAGGCTGATTCTAGACGGATGTTTCCCATAAATCATGAGAAGAACAAGTCAAGTGCGCACGGCTCGACTCAATAACTTAAAGGACCAAGCACTCCCTTTTGTATATTTACATTTTTACCCTTACTAGGGCTTACTTTTCAGCAGAGTTTTAGGGTTGGGGGACATATATATATCCCTTTCTCTTTTATTTGTAGGAAGAAATCAAGCTTTGCCTCCTTTGTAATCTTTCCCAATACACTTCTCTCTCTTTCTTCTTCATTTTTCATATTTTTTGTCTTAGAAACTAGGGGTTTTCTTCCTCCTCTTTAAGGAGGAAGCCGTCTTTACGAGGATTCTTTAATCGATCGAGCATTTTCTTATCCATTCTCTTTATTTTAGGTTTTTATTATTTTAATTGCTTGATTGTTGATGATGCTTGTTATTGATTTGATGAGTCGTGAGTAATTTTCTTATTTCCCGAAGCTCAGGATTAGCCCAAGCTTTGGGGTTGATGATTAGTTGATTAATTAGAGGATTTGTTTTGGGTTGTGGTATCCTAGAGTTTGGATTTGGTTGATTTGTTATGATTATCATATGAATCTAGGGCTTTGATTATAGGCTTGCTTTGGTCGCTCAACTTTCGATAACTTAGCCTTATTTTGTATGATTGTGCATTTGAGATGGGATAATTGAACCTAGGCTAGGGATTGCCACCCTTTCGAGGAGATTCAACTTGATCTTAAATGAGCTTAGGAATGAATTTCTACGCCTTAGATTAGTTAGGAGGGAAATTCAATTCGGAACCTAACTCAATCAAGACCCAATTGGTAGGAGAGATACCTATGGAGGAGAAGCCCTACCAAACAGGGAAGCAGAGTCTAGGAGGTCTTGGTTAGGATGGATGAAATTGGGTTTAGTCGCGTGTGTGGGAACTACACCCCTACGCTAGCTGGTCTTTAGCATAGGAAAAGTCGGGCTAACCTCCTATAGTCTTACGTAGTTGGTAACCCAGGGCCCGGGGTTAAGTTTGTAACTCTCATTCGTATAGGTAGTTTACATTGAACTCTGATTACTTAATTATCTTAGGGGGATACGGTGCCTCAACCGTATTCCGTAATTATCACCAAATTAGGATATCGATTGGGTTGAGAATTCAATCACATAGAACTCATACTAGTTTACTTTAATCGTTTTCAAATCGTTAATTCCATATTGCTTGTGTGAAATCGAGCCTTGGGAATATCTTTTCCCATCGATCGGTTCCCTCTTTGCTTTATTAATTACTTATTGTTAATTAGATTAGTCCACTCTTTCAATTTGCATTTGCCCTAAGTAATTCGAAAGTGCTAAAGCAATTCTCACAGAAAATCCTCATCATGGATTCGATATCTTTTATACTACCTCTACACAAATCATACAATTGCGATTTGAGAAGGTTGTTCCAATCCTTGTGATTTGGAGCGACTTTCGCGACAAGTTCACATAGGAATACGAAATCACCTAGTTTCTTTAGGCAGTGATAAACAAGAAGTGAGTATTGCGCATTAATTAAAAAAAAAAAAAAAAAACCTCCAAATTTTGGAGTAATTCTTGCTTTTTCTTGTGTGTTTTTCATTGATCATAATATTTGGTATCTCTAGAACGTGCCTTGTGTTTGTCTTAATTTATCTTGTGTATATTAGCTTGGAAAATGATTCTAAGCATTCTTTGAAAAATATTCTAGCCTACTTTAACCAAAATTTCCTCACCAAAAGTAATATTTTCCCTAGTTAGCCCTTTTTTAGCCTTAGCGTTTTCTGATATCATTAATTCAAACTCATAATCTGCTCGAGCCTTTTTCCTTGTACTTGGACTATTTGAGTAAAGGAGAGGGGGAAATAAAACGTAAGTAAGAGAGGCAATGGATAACTAGAGATGGATTACATGGTTTAGGAAAGGTTTGATATTTCCTTTTATATATAGGCTAGATAATTTTGGTTGCCTTACAAAAAAGGGGATTTTTGTGTAGGTAGGGGTATAAAACAACACATTTATGCCCGCTACATAGTAACTTTCGTTCAGAAAAAATCCTAAGGCAATCAAAACAGTGTAGTAGAGACTGCTATATAATATGGTTAGCGAAAATTATTAACAAGTCTAGTCCTAATATTTGGGTAGTGTAGTATCCACACGGTGAAGAAAGCTAACAATATGTAGCTTTACTGAGACTAGCATAGTAAGGAATTGTGAGTATGTTGAGAGTAGTTCAGAATTGCTAACTCAATTAGTCCAAGATAAGTCACTTTTTGTATATGTTTTGCAAAATACGGCCTGAAACAATATCTGTTGCCAATGATCCATAATAAATGTCGTACATGTTCTAGTTTTTATTATTTTTTGTTATTAATTGTTCAGGAGGCACAACGGTTAAGTGTGGGGGATTAATATAGCCGAAATAATGCTTTTTTGAATAGATCAATACTTCTTAACCTATGTTTTCGAATTATTGGAAAATTTCACTTCTTTGTTGGTATTGTAGTGTTTTCAGTGCAAGAAAGTGTGTTTTGGAGTTAATGGTAAAATCACACATCCAAACTGATTAAAGAAGGCTTGGATGGAAGAAATTGAAGAAATATGCCCAAAATAGCTTCTGGACAGGCCCAAGGTGGAGCGAAAAAATCCAATAGATGAGTTAAAATAGGAGACAAAATGAGCGGCATTTGCTCGACCAAGTAGGAAAGTAGTCCGATCATACATGCTTCACAGGTACAAAAGTATACAGATGCAAAGTATTTGCTTAACCGAGTAGCCTAGCAACTCGGTCATACAAAATACCATCTATTTTGACGGCTGACGCATTTTTTAGGGTTTTATCCAATTTGATCCCCATATTTACCTAATTTTTGTGTACTCCTATAAATACGTAGCCTTAGAAATTGTCAAGATGACTTTTTTATCATAGTTTTTAGCAGTTTCATAGTTTAAAATTTTAGAGCAGTTTACCAAGGAGTAAGATAAGACGACGGAGATTCATCCGACTAATTTGATCGGTGACTATAGTATTCTGACTCTATTTCAATTTTCGTTTTTATATTCTGTTGAAGAATTATGTTATTCATGAAATTTCCAGTTTTTATTTATTTACCTATGGAGTAGTTGTTCAATTACTTAACGTTAGAAAGTAGGCTTCAATTACAAATGTGAATGTTTATATGTATTCTACAATTACATGTTCTTGTTGTTATTTGATGTGTTGAGAATTGATTAATGTTTGGATAGACTGATCACCTAGCCCAGCACCCACAGACCCAAGATAGGACCGGAAGGTGAGGTTATTGATGGCCAAACAACACACGACATAATATATACTGAGAAACCAGAAGGGTATTATATTATGGAGGGTACTTCCCAGGTTCTTTAGGAGTTATCGGCACTTCATTCGAATGGTTGTCTGTTATCTATAATCCACTAGGCTCTCCAGAAGGGAATTTACGATGATAATTGCGAAGCCTTATAACAATAAAACACGACAAGTTTACTTATACATACACATTTTTAAGAGCGGTCATCTATGGCCACATGGTATTTGATTTTGAATCTATATCCTATGGTAGTCTTTATCATTAATTTATCTTTGTAATCTGACTAATTGTTTATTTAGCGATATTATTTAATTAAGTTATTCTCTTGCCATTGTCTTAGGATCTAAATACTTAATAAGTAGGGTAACCGCCAACCAATATTTTATACGATTCGCCTAGATATAGTACTAGGACAACATAGTAATTTGGTTAGGTCATCTTCACTAGTCCTTGTGGGATACGACCTTTCTTACCACTAGCTGCTGCTACACCTTTCACTTGCGGTATAGCTGGTAGAGATTACATCGGTCATAATTGACCATAGTTTATTTTTTCTCTCCTAGTGTTGAAGAAGAAGGGCCGCAAAAGCTATGGAATCATGCTCAACTACGTACTATACAACCTGGGTGTCAGATTTTGGGCTATGTGCTACTCGGTAAGGGGAAATAGATAGGTGGTAAAAGAGAAGGCTCGAAGAAATAGGGAGATGTTGCTGATGAAGAGAGAGTGTCACTCCATGAAGCAAATTTTAGAAGAGGACATGTCGATTAAAACATGTAAAGGTATCGATCATTTTTTCTAGAGCCGTAGAAGAAGAGGAAGTGGCAGAGACCAGTGCTAAGGTAAACCTCTACAGCGGAAGCGACTCATGATAGCAAAGACCCACGTCAAGGAAAACACTGTCAGGTAACTCTTTGATGAGGCTGAGACAACACTGTCACCTCAAAGGTCATCATCTCTTGACCAAGAGGCTGATCATGGAACTGAGAAGCAAGAATCAAATCCTGAACAATATGTTGTTCTCTATATCCCTTCCATTAGCCAGAACCCACCATCTGCACCCTAGATATCTCCGAAAGTGGTAATAGCAACTTTGGCATTAGCCCAACCACCAGCCTCAGTAAGTGAACCATCTAGTGGTCCCTGCAACGCTACATGGTAGAGGAATCACAACTTATGGATGAAGCATGTCCACATCCTCAAGAGGAAACTAAGAGTTGCTGGAGGAGGAGATGCAAACATACTATAGATGGTGTACTAATAGAGTGAGGTCGTACCTGCTATTTTAGAATGAGCAGATTGGAGTGAAGAAGGAAAATAGGTCACCACCTCGGCAACGTTTTTTGACATTGCTAAATTAACCTCTAGGGATTTTGGTGATCACATTAGGGTAGTAAGAAGGTTTTTCCTACACGAGAAAGCACCCTTAAAATGCCCTGCGATGATGACTATAAAGACAAGATAGACAAAAAAGAAGCTAAAACACTTTGTCAAGTCCTATATCACAGCAAGAAGAAATTTCTTCAGAGGCATCAATATACTTCCTTAAGAGGGCCAAAAACCACATCTCAACAACTTGCTGATGAGTCTATAGTAGCAACCAGCTCCTGGAGAGAGTTCCGAGGGAAATCGTGTTCCATTATTTGCTATTCAGAACTCAGCATGAGGAAATTTCCAATGAACATACCGAAGGAGGGTTTACAGTAGATGAGGCAACAACTACCTCTCCAGTAGCTAATGAACCTACTATAGAAGGGACAGTAAACACCTCTCAAATAAGGCAGTGACTATCCCCCAAGGGTACAAGAGTAAGAAAGTACATAATGTCGGGTCCAAGAAGAAGTAGTACCATAAGTAGTGGAGGCTACAACAACAATGCAGCAAGCAGCTAAAGCAGGCGAAGAACAAGAGCATAAACCCATTACACCTGCTGAAGATGATACTGATGCTGCAACCCAGTTCAAACTGCTGAAGGAGTAGTACGATATGAAGAAACTCCTAATCCTCAGTTAGTTGAACTGCGTAAAGATGAACAACTCGTGGACTGTAAAGATAGTCCCGAACCAACTCTTTCCAAAAGTAATGTTGGCGAGAAAGAAGGTTATCTGCTAGAAGAGGAGTATTAGGAAATGGACTAAGATCTTGACTCAGCCATTGCAAGTATGAGCCAAAAGATAATGAATGCTGAAAAGATGAAGGTTGTTGCAACAGAAATGGAGCAAGAGAAAAGGGGAAGAATAGCCAAGGAGCCGGTTGATGATGTTTGTACTGATGCAAAAACGACAAATGAAGTAGCAACACAAGGCATACAAAGCACTTCAGTAGACACAGAGCAAGCATAAAAGCCTACTAGACAACCCACTGGACCAGTTGAAGGGGTATAATATCATGAGGAAGCACATACTAATGAAGTGCATATTGAAGAGGAACCTCCTGAAGAAGAAAACAACAATGTTGCTGAAGGACAAGATGCTGTAGGAGTTGAAGAGCAGATAGATCCCCTAGCCACCCAACTGAAGAAGATCTAGGTGTTGATGAGGAAATTCAAGGAAGAAAGCGATCCGGCTCTTCTGAAGAGTTTCACTCATAGAAGCGGCTCAGGTTCCACTCAACAATTGCACAGGTTGCAGGAAACAGGTAAATGAGATGTGATGAGAAGCATCTGGAAAGATAAAATGAAGTTTTTGTGGATGTTAGAAAATCACATGTGGACTTTGACGTACAAACCACTGCTCCACTCCAAGAAGTGTTGGAAATATTTGAGCCTACTGTATCAGCAAGACAACTGTCATTGCAGAATCTATGACAACAATGCGCAACAATGCTTTTGGAGTTCTTACTGCTCTGGGATCAGTATGTGAATCTGTATCCTTAATCCCGAAGAGCACAAAAGACCTCAAATGCTAGTTTGTCAATGCAACACAAACTTATAGGAACGATGCATCAACTTGTGGTCGAACACTATGCTTATGTAAATGAAAAACTTGAAGGCATTGCATCTATGGCGGGAGATAATCTCAACCATAATATAACAAGACTAATGACCTTACAAGTAGAGATCTCTCAATTTCTAAGAGAAAGAGATGTTAATAGAGGCATATTGACTAATATTCAAGCCCTACTAGAGATGCATTATGGGGTAAATATGTATGATGCCAAAAAGAGGGAAGATGAGGTAAGGTAAAGGCTTGCTGAAAGACAGCAAAGGGAAGAGCAAGAAACCTTTGTTGCTGCATAAAGAAGGCAAGAAGAACAAGCCAGGAGAAAAATGGAGGAACGGAAAGCTCAAGAGATGAAGGAGTCTGGAAAATCCATGGAAATTTCAGTCACAAGAGTAAGAAGTGCTCTTGCCAAGTCAAATGTCAGTATGCACGTGATATTCCTAGCTACTGAACTAGTCCCTGATGACTTCAATTGGTAAGTGCATCCTCAACCCTCAGCCTACTCTCTTGATTCTCATGAACTATGGAAATTGGGTTAAGAACTGCAGTGATCAAGAGTTCCAAACCCTCCAACCTTAAAGATTCCACGTGAAAGGAATCCGACCAAGGGAGAAATTGAGAAATGGAGATTGGAAGAAATCTTCAGATACTTTGACCACTTGCAAAAATGTATTTATTTGGCATATACTTATTGTAACTGTAATAGATAATAGGACATCTAATGAAACAATTATCATTCACTGCCAAAAGCAACTCTGCGAACGCTGACTTGAAGCAGCACCAACTCTGACCTACTCTAAGAAAAAGGAAAACAACAACTAGGATCCATACGATGAGCATTAAATGTCAATGGGAAACTCCTTATCTCTTAAACAAGGATAAATCCCAACTACCATCATTAGAAAGAGATGGAGGACGAGAAAACTACTGATTACTATCATTTTCAAGGTATCAATTACTGATTTTTCAAGTATCCATTACTTAGAAACATTCATAGAAAGTGTGAGTGAAGAAAAAAGAGTGAAAGTAGCAACGCAACAACAATCACCTACTACTCAATCGAAGATTCTCAAAGATACAACAAAACACTCAAGTTAAACAAGCTAGCTCTCAAAAAGTTTCTCTCTCTCCTAATCTTTATCACCAAGAAAGTTGCCCACATCTTAAATTGATCATCATGTTTAGAGGCAACTTCCAGTTAAAGAAAACACTTTCATAAAAGCTTCTCTAATGAGTGGTTTTTAACAGAGAGCCTACTGTTGAATCAGGGATTCAAACTAGACTTGATTTAGTTTTGAGGAACTTTTATAGTAGAGGATTAGCCTTCCGAGGATAGGAGGAAACTATTATAAGGTGTCAAGTTGGACATGGACATCGATGTAGCTAAGATTGTACTGTGTGAACAACTTGGTGAATTTTTCGTGCGTAAGAGTCGATGTAGGAGGATTACCCCTACCTTCGAACCACTATAATTCTTTTCTTATATCTTTTTACTGATGTTATAACATACTACATACTTACTGCATCATCTTAGAACACACTTTGGTATATTTCCGTTGCATAAAACTCTCACTAAGCATTTCTTGCTATAAGGACCAAAAAAACAGTCTGTTGTATGCTTATTGCTCTTAAGGAACTTACTGTTCTAGCTCTACTGTAAGAATCAATATAGTTACCCTACGGGTCGATTTGTGTGAACACTAATGGTAGTGCCATTGGCTCACCTGGTAGGATTTTTGGTGGTGGCCTCTTCCGAAGCTCCCCGGGTTTTCCTCAAGGATGTTTCTCTACCTCGTTTGGGCATGGCTTTTCCTTTGAAGCGGAGCTTGCTACTTCCATCACTATGGAGAAAATTGATTTTACCAAAGGGTGGACTAAGCTTTGGTTGGAGTGTGACCTACTTATGTGGTAGAGCTTTTCCGGTCATGTTCAACCAAAGTCCCTTGGCGTTTTGGTGCTCGTTGGCTCCGGTTCCTTGACCTCAGTTTCTCGCCTCACTTCATGGTAACACACATCTTTTGGGAGGGCAACTAGTAAGTGGATGCCCTCTCGAAATTGCTGACAGGCTTTTATTTTAATCCTAAAATACCGCAAGTATACAGGCATAGATGTAAATAGCAGAAGTCAAGGTCGATCCACAGAGAACAGGTTAATGCATTTTGATACCCTAATTATCTAGGATTACCCTAACTAGACACTAAAATTGGTGAATAATTTTATTAAACTAAATTGCATATACTAATAACTGAATTAATCACACGGGGATTTCCAATCAATGGGAATGTATCCTAGGGCATCGATTTCAAGAATTAATCTAATAATGATTAAGTTCTAACTTATATATTTTTAAACCAATTTTTCTATCTATTAGACGACATTTAAATAACTTGGCCCTTCTCTCGAAGCGACTAAGTCGTGGATTGATTATTAGAACAATTACTCTATCGAGTCAATTAATCCTAACAACTCCCAAAAGACCCCTAATCTTTGCCTACGTAGTCATAAACAACTACGCTATATGTTGTACGTCTATTAACAACTCCCTTCTCTCGAAGAAAATTTTTTAAACGGGTAAACTAAACGTAAGTGATCAATTTATGCTCAGTTATAAGATAAAAACAAAGACATAGATAGATAACCAAAACTGGGGTCTATAAATCAAAAGCTTAAATCAAAATCGTCATAAAACCATACGCTATAACACTAGGACACGAGTAGTTTAGCTACTCATGCCTAGTATCAATTCCATACAATTATTCAACGAATACATCATAAAGAAAAGAAAACCAAACAAGAAGTAAATAAACCCGATTGTTCGGCTCGTCGATCTTCGTCTTCTCGCTCTCAAGTCTTCTACTCCAAATGTAAACGTATGAGATTGTATTAGAGTGATGATCCTTGAAAACTCGAGTTTGGCCTCTATTTATAAGTTGGGGTAGAAATCCTCAAACTATTAGGATAAGAATCCCATAAAAAACCTGGATTTGCTTTAGGAAGGACTTTTGGCGCGACCGCGCCCAGCTTACTAATGTCAACGTCTTGAACCTATCAACTTTTGGCGCGACCACGTTGCCTATTAGCGCGGTCGCATCAAACCTCCTGGATTCCCTTTAGAGCCACTTTTTGACGCGGCCGCATCCAAGTCTGGCACGGTCGTGTCACTTCTTTAGCATGTTGGGCCTTGTCTTTTGGCACAATTGATGGCCCATCTTGTCCTTTCTTCAACCTGCTTCTTCGTGTTACCTCACAAGTCTTCATTTTAGCCTGAAAACCATGAAAGCACTAGAAAACAAGCCAACACATATCAAATGGTCCAATATATCAAATATGAACGATTCTCGGCCAATTATACATGCAAATGTTACCAGATGCATACATAAATTGCCCTAAATGCATGCATACACAACATGTATCAATAGCACACACCCTTCAATGGGTGGGTGCAACCTCCTGCCCCGGTGTCTGATTTGCTTTACTGCGATAATTATGTTGAATTTTTTCAAGTTATTTGACCCACTTTTGCCTTGGTTGCTTCTCTTTCCTCACTTTGATTTGGCAGGATAATTTCATCATCCCCTGGCTTCAGCCGACTCGGTGGAGGACGCCACCCTTTGCGGTCGTGGTTCTTACACTAACCTTCGCTCCCCCATGATTTTGTGCAGGCACCTCCCATTTAGATTAGAAGAATCCCACCATGGTAGTACTATGGAAATCTTATTGGTGGTATTGACGGATTTTTTATTTTGACGTTCTTTTGGTTGGTAGTCTTTTTTCCACTATTGGTTTTTACTGATAGGGCTTTTCTAATAGTGGGTTTTAATGAGGCCAAAAAAGTTTCTCCTACACTGGGATGGTCCCACTATGCTTTGTTAAGCATCTGGAACTCCGTTCTTCAAGATGTGTCTTCATGAGTTGTACGCACTGGTGTGCTGCTGCTTCCTGCACTATTGTCTATAGGAACGGACTTGATTGCCCTTGCTAAGTGACCCCCTCTTTATTGCCTTTCTATTATAGGCATCATCTACTTTGCTTTGTGATATTTAATTGATAGTCTACTACCGACTTGTGATAGTTTTCACATTGGTTTTTATCTTTGTTGTAGGGGTACGTTTTAGATTGTTTAGCTTTTTGTTATGTTTTATAGAGTTAAGGTGTGTACGCTATGATACTTCTCGTTTTTTTCTTTTTCCTTTTATAATATCATCTATTTATTTCTAGACCTCTACCTCTTGGGACCAACAGTCTCGTCACTACATTCTCCTCTCTTGCCTACATCTTTACCTCTACAAGACCCAATCTAGTGAAGGATTCTGCAAGGTTGTGTAAACCCTCCAAATTTTACGCTGTCCATCTTTATTGGGATATATTCTTCTTAGTTAGAAAAGCTATCATATTTTCATTATCAGTTGACTCCCTTCTTAATTTGGTAGCTTTCTCTATTTGATGTAAAAGAGATTCTGTACCAAAAGTCGGTGGCAAGTATCCTCCTTATCTTCTCCTTGAAGTTGCTGGTCCGTTCTCCAAGCTAGTCAATCTCTTCTGAACATCCTTGAGGATTTCGAGTGTGTGCCATTGGTGATTGAGGTGGATCTCTTCATAACTCTAAATCGTCTTCTGAACTTCTCAAAGATCTGAATCTTAGTTTGTTTTCCATTATTTTCTTCAATAAGGGCTCATCATATCTTTCCTGGAAATGCAAATGAGGCTTTTGGATTTCTGATGGGGGACTAGTTGAGACGTCTTCTCCAGATCTTATTTTGTAGGAAATATTCCATAGATGGTGGTGAAGTTGATGAAATCAGTTGTATTTCCTTCTACATGTGTCTCCAGTATAAGGATCTTTTGTCTGACTTCTTCTCTCATTTCATCTAAACTCGGCTTCTTTAAATGCCTCCATAGTTCATTACTAATCTCGTTACTTCTTTCCATAATTTTGTCATAGCTTTTGAGTATATCTCCAAAGAAATCATGTTTTATCTTTCCAGAATCTGAAATATATTTCTTGTTGTTATTTCTCTAGTTTTCACCCAAGTATTCGTGTAAAGTTTTCATCTCAAACTTTTGTTCGGATCCATAACATTCTAATGTATGCTCCATTAGAATAGTACATAACATGATAAATAATTTATGATTTCAAAATAAAGCTAGGGTTCTGATACTATTTTCATAGTTGAATCTATTTTGGGTCCAAATTATCAAAGTTACGGGACAAATTTAGATAAAATAAATAAATTACAGAAACTTTTGTGAATATAGGAAAAGTTATGATACTGAAAATAATTTCCCGTCAAAGTTAGGGAAATGAAAGTTATGGGACTAAATTAAAACAACTACATAAGTTGAAGGACAGAATTGAAATTTCAGCAAACTTTACGATGAAAATTGAACTAGTAAAAAGTAATGGGACAAAAAATAATTTTAACATATTATTTCTTGTTTCAATTGGATTTTTAATTCATTACATTTCATACTCTCTGAAAATTATGTTGATTACGAGACTTCCCTTACGGTGAATTTTTAATTCATTACATTTCATACTCTCTGAAAATTATGTTGATTACGAGACTTCCCTTACAGTGAGTCATATTACTAGAAATAAAGGTTTAAAACCATAATTCACAAGTATTTTATATATTTATATGCTTGTTCTTGGGGTATTAATATGGGATGAGCCCTTGTTGGTGGGTTGGGTGGTACTGGGTTCGTGGATAAATTCATCAAATCCAGACCCAATCCATATATCAAAACGTGTAAAAAAATCAGAACACATACGATATCCACAAATTTTACGTGTCAACCCATTAAACCATTTAACCCCATAAATTAAACATTATATTTGTGTATTAACTTTTTGTTATTAGTCTTGTATAATTCAAATTCAAATCAATATTGTAGCGTTCTAGCTCACGTTGCAGTGAACCGAGTTGCAACCACTTATTTGGTCCATTTTTTTTCTTTTCTTTCCTTACTTATCCTAACTTACTTTCTTTTTCTTACTTAACCTTTTTTAACTTACTCCTCGGAGTCACGTAGCGGAAGAAAAACTCCAAACCTAAGTTGTCCTGAATATATATATATATATATATATATATATATATATATATATATATGTATGTATGTATTGCTTTAGTCAACTTCCATTTCATTCATATTTATTTGTTACACTTAACCCTCTGGTCTTACGGGAAATGCTTCAGGAAGATTTCCCAACAGAGATAGCATATGGAAAATACTATCATTATTCCTACAAGGCATCTAGTTGGTGTTACTGCTCACTTGCAAGGCGCCGCCATTACCTGAAAAGGAGTTTTTGGGAAAACATGAGTTTTTGACTCAGTAGGATAAAACTAAAATTGAAATAAAAAAACTTTAACAAAATGCATGCCTGCCTGACATCGTTGTGCCTCCTCCTAAGTAGGGGCGGACTTCCGGCACGTCTGCCCTCTCATCATACTATTGCACACTGTCTTTTCTCGATCAGTGGCCTTAACCTCACTTGCGGGCCCTTATGGCGGCTCAATTTTACAAAAAAAGATATAAAGTAAGAATCTAAATAACAGCATTACCCACTTCAGAACTTAAAGCTGTGGAGATTGACTTTGTGGAACTATCTGTGTTGTATCCCTACCTCAAACATGGAGCTTATAATTGTTAAAATGTTAAACTATTTATTATTTAGTCGTGTTTATGTTATTTATCGATTACAAGGGTCATCTAGACTTCCTAACTCAATTATAAATCGCGTACTACTTATTCAACCTAATATTTTCCATTTCATTTCATTATGTTCTTGATCACTTCTTGATCAACATCATAATATCATCATCAATACCAATATCATACTTGCTCATTATCATTACATTTTCCATTCCTTAGTTCTTTTTTTAATTATTCCAATCTAATTTATTTCTTCTAAGTTTGTCATTTCTCTAAATCATTTATATCTATTTCTAAGTCATTATTCTCTTAACCGATTTCATTTTATTTCCTATGTTGTAACATAATTTATTGTTTAACCTAAGTTTGCATCTAATCAACCTAATTCACTTAATTTTATTCTACTACCCAATTTACATAAATCATAACATTCATTATCTAAATCATCATCACATATACGTAATCAAATAATTTGCACACATTAATCTAACATGCCATCATAAACTTATAAATTTTTAAGTATAACTTATAACATAAAATCATATTCTATCACATAATTGCACATTAACCCTAAATTAACTTCTAGTTTTTATTCGAAACCCTAGTTTTGAAGTAAAACCCTAATTTTTCCTTAACATTATTTCATTTTTATTATTATCTATCATTTGTACACTTAATATCTAAGTCTCAATTTCATTTCTAAGTTACTCATTAACTAATTTTTCCTACTTCACTTATGCATTTTCTAACTTAATAATTTATTTCCAAACTTAACCTAATTAACTATAATCATCATTATTTCATATAATCTTTCTTTTTTAACCTTATCATCATTTAATAAGTTTCAAATTCTATTTGGGCTCAACCCGGACGATTTCGACCCGATTCGGCCCATTGGTCTCGAAGACCATACTTCGACCCATTTGGGTTCGGATTTTAGCTCAACTAATCCTAAGGCCCACTCTAATTACCCTAAAGCCCAATTCTAATTATTTTAAATCCAATTCTATTTTATTTAGGCCCATATTAATAGTCTCATTTATCTATTTATTGGACCCAAAGTCTATTTTCTTTAGCCTATTAGGCCACACTTTAAATGATTCCCATCCCATTTAAAACAATTCTAGGTCCAATTATTACTACTTCTAAGTCCGTTAGCCTATTTCCAATTATTCAAATGCCCAAATTAATTAATTTGGCCCAACTAACCTAATTGAGTCCAATTAAATGATTATTGTCCAATTTTCTATATCATGCGTCCCTTCTAATTATTCCTAAGTTCAATTATTTCATTTATCAACCTAATTCTGTTTAACTTAATCAAACTAATGCCGAATCATACATACATACATATTACTTCATATTTTTTGCTCAAACAAATTCTAACAAATTTTCATTCATCATCAATCATATTATCAAACATAATACTAACATAATCAATATAAAATCATCACCTTAGCTTTAAATTTCAACTCAACTGAAAGTTTATCAATATTTTTTTTTCACAAAATTCATTTTAATTCGATTCGATAAAAAACTTTAGTTTGGCAATCATAACATGATTTCCCATATCATTTCTAATAATTTTTTCACCGATTATAAACACTTTGATCTTAATAAGTTTTTTTCTGAAAACACATCACTTCTATATTCACCAATTTTTCATAAAATCATTTCAAAATCAACTCATGATTAACCTTAGTCACTACTTAAACATTTTGTCACTATTTCAACATGCAATTACATCTTCTTTGTGAGAAACAATAAGAATTCCATTTCTATCATTTTTTCACATATCAACATGCAATTATCCTAATTTAAACATCTAACACAAACTGATCATAACTTCTTCAAAATTCACATGCAAGGCTCCTAATCCATCATGGACTGTGCAATCAGCAATTGCACATGTAGATAGTATATGAATTACTATGATTATTATGACTATTTATTATGGGGGCTTCACAAATCTGCATGTTTAAACCTCCCTCCGAAGTGTCTAAGGTGTGGATTATAGGCAACAGACAACCTTCCGGAAGAAGTTCCTATAACTCCTATAAATTCCCAAGAAATACCCCCCATAATATGCCCCTCACCTTCCGGTCCTTTATTAGGAGCATATTATATCATGTGTTTCTATCCACTAATACCCTCACTTTCCTGTCCTATATTGGGTATATGATTGTAGTGTGTTAAATCTAGATGGCCAGTCTAATCTAACATCGATCAAATCTCAAAGTAAGTGAAAATTGCACCTTTGGTCCACAAGACACGAGTCTGTTTCATTTTGGTCCCATCCCTTGTAAAAGTGACCTAAAAATCACTTGCACTTTTGGTCCCAAATGTGTATTTCTTACACTTTTAGTCCTATTCTGACCAAAATTAATATTGTAATTGTAAGTCACAAGCCACTCACGTGGTTGTTTAGTGACGTCATACACATGAATTAAAAAAACAAAACCAAAAATGGATTAAACGTCTTGCACAAACGGGTTATACCTATCCTCAAACATTTCACCCCAAACTTTTTCTGCAAAAAACCCTAACATCAAATCCCCTTCTTTGATTACCTATTGAATCATACCAACTATTCATCCTAGAGGCGCGCCAAAAGTCTACTTCCACAGAGAGGCCCCTCCGCCAGCCACAAACTCGCTATCCAAAGCCACACCAAAATCCAAGTCCACCCTTAAACTTACCATCTCAATGAAGGCAGCGTCGAAAGTGTCCTTCCTAAAAGTGGCCCTTCCGCCAACCAAATACTCGCCATCCTCACCCTCCTCCCCATCGGCGACTCCTTCCTCGGCCTTGTAGAATCGTCCTTGTAAGCATCCTAATTGGCCTCGCCGTTGCCACTCCAATTTTCCTGATCTAAAGCCTTGTCATCGTGCCTGCTGCCATCCTCCTAGCCAACGTCGTCATTGGATTCCTTACTTCAGGCACTTTTGGGCTCACAGGCCTTCTCGATTTCTTAGGTTTTCAATTCATTTAGGCAGATGACAGGGCATGAGCTATTGGAGTACACAAAGCAAATGATGCAAGAGGGGATACTTCAGGTAAGGGAGAAGACGAAACAAGCTGGAGAAATAATGGGGGAGAAGACGAAGCAGGCCGCAGAAGAAATCAAGAATAAAGAGCAGGAAGGCGGTGCTGGAGTTGGCGGCGGATAAGTTGGTGCTGCATGGACTTGAAGATGAAGATGTGCTGAGGTGAATGAATGCATGCCAAGGGAATAATAATAATAATAATAATAATAATAATAATAATAATAATAATAATAATAATAATAATAATAATAATAATAATAATAATAATAATAATAATAATAATAATAATAATAATAATAATAATAATAATAATAATGCAGGGATTTTATTTATTATCTATTGTTGTAGGTGTCTGATTTCGTGTATGTGTGTCTTATGCGTGTGTCAATGTGTACTTTTGTTGCTTGTTTTAGGATGTAAGTTTTGATCAGTATTTTTGCGAGATAGATTCATTGATGTTCTTCATTCACTCTTTCTTTGTGTCGATTGTTTATTTGCAAATTACTAGTGAGATTAAACTACTGCTAAGTGCTCCCCTAAGATCCAACTATATATGAAGAAAAACAAAACATGATAATTTTCTTTTAGTTTTATCTAGCATTTGATTTTTTATCGACTAGCTAGTCATCTGACTTCGAATATGTAAATCTATGAAGCTATAAGTAGATACTTTCAATATTGGTTATTTTCCTAAATAGGTAAGTTACAAAATTTTATGCAAGTATTAAAGATCCAAAAGGAAAGAAGAAGGTGAAAGAAACAGTCCAAAAAATAAAGAAACAAAGTTTCAAGGTTAGATGCCAATTCTGTGGAGAGAAAGGCCATAGTTCTTTGGGATGTGCATTTAGGATTCTTGAGGTAGAAGATGATGAGGATGGGGATGGACAAACTGGTGGACCATCTAATAACAAAATGGTTGTAAGTAACGCATGTTCATTTTTCTCTCTACATTTATGCTCATTTTATATCTTATCATACTACTATTAATCTATTGCTGAGTAGGAAGAATATGGAGACCAACAAGATGTGATAAACCCAACCTAATGATATCCCGAATCAGACTTATAGGGGGGAGCGAATATAAGAGCACCTCCCCCTATGAGCTTCAATCCAGAGTCATATATTGGGAGATCTACTCACTTAATGGATCAAAATAGAGATGCATGTCTGCATGTGGAATGAGAGTCTTCAATGAGGGAGGTCAGAAATTTGTTAGCCTGTCTAGTTTAAAAAAGTATGATGATAAGGGAAAAATGGTAGTTATTTTGCTTTAATCTAAATGGTATAGTATCATAACAAGGCTGCCAAGTGAAGTTTTGATTTTTAAGGGGCTTGGTATATTTTAGATTGTTGGTTTTTTAAGATACTTCTATTTTGGTTGATTTGGCAGCATTGAAAACTTTTATGATGATGTAAACAATGTTCCATTTGGATTTGATCCTTTTGTTTATGGTTTCTTGTTGTTGCTTAGATTCTTTTATTTCCAAGCTTGGTTGCTGCTGTAACTTCTTTGTTGTTGAGTCATTTTATTTGTTAGTGTAGATGAGGCCATATGCATTGAATAATGTAAGCATCATCCATTAGGATACATTGAAATAAAATAAAAAAAAAACAACAACCTTCCATTAGGCTGTTGTGTTCTATTAGGACCACAGGTTTGTGTTTTGAGGGTGATTTAATTGGAAGTATTCATTTTGTTTGATAAGGTTGTTGTGTTCAATTAGGGCCACATGTTTTGGCTCAAAAACCGCCAATTTTCCCTCCAAAATTGATTTTTTCCTTCCAAACATGTCATAAGCACGTGGGACAAAAATTGCAAAATTGTTTGGGGCCAAAAGTGCAATAATATTTAATAGAAAACGTGACGGTAGGACCAGGTGCAAGTAATATTTTTTGGGGGTCACTTTGCAAGGGCTGGGACCAAAATGAAACATGTTCGTGTCATGTGCGACGAATAGTATAATTTTCTCCAAAACACAACGAATAACATTAAAAACAGAAAATAACAACACACATCAAACAATCTACATTTGTAATTAAAACCTACTCTCTAAACCTAAGATATAAAACTACTACTCCATAACTCTATAAAGAAAAATAATCTATCATTAATGAAATCATCATCTTACAATAAAATAAGCAAACTAAAATAACATGGAAAAGGATCATAATATTAAGTCACCAGTGAATTCTAATGGATGAATAATCCCTTCGTCTTCTTCGGCTCCGCAGAAAAGTGCTCTAAAAACTACCCTAACGGTAGAGAATATATCTCTACATTTACTGCTAAAACTAATGTTAATGATGTGAAAATAAACCCTAAGGCTAGGTATTTATAGGAGTACACAACCGTATGTTTGGACTAGGCTTAAATTGGATAAAATCCCAACAAATGCGCCAGACGAAGAAAACTCGACATTTTTCTAGACCAAATGGAATGCATGTATTCGGTCTAGCAAATGCTAAACGCTATACATGAATTCTGAGTTAGTGCACGAAGCTAGACTTAATGGAGTGGCTATATTCGGTCTAGTAAATGCTCCACGCTACACTTGTTTTAGTGATAAACGTAGGAAGCTGGACCGAATAACCCATGTTATTCGGTTGTGCAAAATGAATTTTTTTCCTCTTCTCATTTTGCTTCAGCATTTGGACTTCTCCACTCCATCTTGGGCCTATCTGAATGCTATTTTGGCCCACTTCTTAACTTCCTTCCTTCCAAGGCTTCTTTTATCCATTTGGATTTGAGATTTTACCATTAACTCAAAAAATACAATGTTTTGTATTGAAAACACTACAAAACCACTAAACAAATGGAATCCACCAAACATATGAAAATGTGAGTTAGGAATTACTAATTTACGAATAATGCACCATTTAACTATGAAGATATGCCTAAAAATCACGTAAAATATGGAATGATCAATAAGAGATATAATTCATTTCCTCTAAGTTCTTTTCGTTGTAATATGGTCTACATATACTGGAGTTACTTTAAGTGTTGTTTCATTTTATTTTGTTATCCTTAATTTTCCGAACATGAGATTATCATTGTATAATCATACACTAATTTAGTGATAACTTAATTCCATTTTCATTTTTTTATTTATCTTGTTAATATTGGAAAATTAATGTAAAGTGTGAAAGACAATAAACAACATCCATTACTATAAAACCCATTCTATTTAAAATTGTTATGAGATTCGTTGTAAAAGCAGAAAGACGGTGGATTTTTCACTGCTAAAATGTGAAAGATATTGGATACAATCCGTAGTCTAAAAATCAAATGTGAAAAGATATAAATTGTTGTTGTAAGGGTGAGAGACAACAAACAAAATCGTTGTCGAAATCATTGTTGGAAAAGACAAATATAACAATAAGAATTGTTAAATCATTATTGTCATTGGTAGGAAAAACAACAGTTAAAATTGTTGTCTGTTAGCGAGGTCAAAGACATCAGTAGATTCAACAACAATAATTTTCAGTGGAAGACATCTTATAATCTGTTATCAATCAACGTTTTTTATTGCAACGAATGAAAAGAACAACTTGATAGAGATGCTATTTGTCATGAAAATAAGGACCAAACATTAAGCTCGACTATCAGTCTCTTTTTGCAACTATATAAATGCTTTTGAAATCATACAAAAAATGGGTGACATTTATGGTAAGACCGATATAACATTTAGTAGTGTCAAAGATTTCAGAATTAACATCATTACAATTAGGCGTAGCACGGTCAGAAGCAGTTCGAGGGTTCGGAAATCCTTAGAACTGAACTAAATTTCTGAATTATTTAAAGATTTCTGTAAAAAGAACTCCAGAACCACTCAGCTTATTGGCTCGGTTCTTCCATAGATCATATCAATTCGGTCTTGATAGTAAAGCTTTTCTATTTATTTTAAATTTGAAATAAGTATTGATGTCAAACAAAATGCACAAAAGAATTATAATGCAGTGTGTAATATAATGCCTTATTCGTTTCTTAAAAAATATTACTATTAAACATTAAAAGTTATATGTTTAAACAAGTCTCAAACCCTATCTTATAAAATAGATTTTACAAGTTAGTAAAGTATGTGTCTCTTCTAAAAGAGAATAACACCGTCATATAAAGTTATTAGCTTTTGTAACATCTTCTTTGGAGCTTTTATCGATTTTTTCTTCAAATTTTCATCTATAAACCTATTTGTATATCTTTCAGTAAAATTTGTCTCATACATGGCTCGGCTCTCTGTTATTAATAAATATTAGCAAATAATATGGGGAAGATTGACTATGAAAGCGAAGAAGCAAGCTTAATATATCTTAAAGTAGTGAAAATTAGAATTGACTTAGACATAAAAATGAATTAACAAAAATGGTGAAGAACCAAAGAAGAATAAAATGAGCAATGGGTCGTTGCTAGTAGCCATGTATGGTAAATTAAATTTAATACTTGATCCTAAAATCTCATCAGTAATAACAAATAAACTATATATATATATATATATATATATATATATATATATATATATATATATGTGCACACAATAACATATATACATAAAATTTGGTTTTTGTATATTTATATAGAACTAGCAATAAGCATGTGGGTTGCACAGGGTCTCATTTTTTTATAAGTATTAATAGTGTGTGTCACTAAATTAATTTAAACATATAATAACACTCTCACCTTCTCTCTCTTTTTCTCTTTCTCTTTTAGTCCATTATTTTGTGAGCATATACATCAACTTTATTGGGGGAAATATGCAAATTACTATCTTTGATTCAATTTTTATAATTAAATTGGGCACTCCGATAATTAAAGTTAAGACTAAAGTATGAAATTTCATTTGTTTGTTAAATGTCTTAAGATATGTGGAGAAAGTTGATGACTATGTAAATTTATGTTTTTCTAAAAGGAGTTAAAAATAAGGAAAAAAATGTAAAATATGATAAGATTAAGTGCCAAAATAAATAATAAATACAAAAAGAAATTTGATAATTGAACTAGATATTTGTACCATTTTCAATTTTTTTTTTTTTATTTTTTTTTTTTTTTTTTTGAGAAATCAGATGGCATATCATTAAGCGAAAGGCTTGCCGTGCCAACAAAATGTTCAATTGAGGTCGGGACATCACCGACCAACACTTCACCACAATCAACCGAAAAAGCAAAGCAAGACAGGTTATAGGCTAACATGTTCCCCATACGCCTGACTAAACCAAAAGACAACGAAATAAAAGTAAAGCATTAATAATCGACCCATAGTAGGTCCCATTTGGTTTTCCGTCGCGAAACATGGCATACACGGATGAGTTGTTCGTTTCCACTATCAGCTTCTGCACCCCATGATTAACGGCCATTTCTTACCCTCTTCAAACAACTTAGAGCTTCTGCGGCTTCAACTTCCATGCAACCCATCGGTTTTTCAACTCTCGAAGCAATCATATCCCCTTTATGGTCTCGAATCACTCAGCCAAGGCCTGTTTGACCGTCACGGGTAACAGAAGCGTCGGAGTTTAATTTCAATAGGCCCTCTTCCAGCGGTCTCCAATTAGCAGGGATATTACATGAGGTGGATATACCAGTTGGTCATTTTGCTGCTTTGTAATACGCTATTGTCGTGGCCGCTACTCTGAAATAGTCTTGGCTTTTCATTTGTTTGTTTTCATAGCAGAGCACATTCCGAGCCCTCCATAACATCCACATTAACATCACAAACATTTTTTTGCCATTCAACATCGTCCATTCCAGCTACCCGTTTGATCCAGTCTGCAAGGGAAGCTTGGCTATTCAGTCAGTCATCATTTAGCCTTAAAGGTGATGCCCTCCAATAAGCTTTCACGCAGCTACAATCACGTAGGACGTGTTCGCTCGGTTCCACCGTTTCTCCGCACCGCCTGCAATCCCCATCAACATTAATGCCTCTTCGTCTAAGACTCCACATAACTGGCAAAAAACCGCTTACAACTTTCCACACAAAAACCCGAATCTTCGGTGGAATATCTAAATTCCACAATTTCTTTGAACTAGCTACCGAAGATGAACTTGGGCCTTGGAATCCCAGTCGATTTAGTGCCACGTAATACCCAGTCTTTACCTAATAATGCTTTGTTTAGAATACTTCCATATGAGTTCATCATTACCTTGACCATTAAAAAAGGGAATGGCACAAATTTGTATTGCCTCATCCGGCAGAAAGATATTATTGATCAAGTCTCGGTTCCGTTTCCTTATTGCCACGTCGACCAGATCACCAACCTTCTCTACAGTGCAATGCAGCAGCCTAATGCTTCGAACTCGAAAATCCTTATTGTTTGGTAGCCACAGATCCGTCCATATATCCACCCTGGATTGGTCACCTACTCTCCATATTAAACCCGATTTCAAAATTTCCCTCCCAGCAACTATGCTTCTCCAAGTGTAGCTCGGATTATTTCCAATATGAGCTTCGAGGAAAATTCCATTCGGGTAGTATCTAGCTTTGTACATTTTGGATAGATTGGAGCTCTCGTCTTTCATTAACCGCCACCCTTGCTTGGCATGCATTGCCAAATTAAAAGCTTCCATATCCCGCAACCCTAAACCTCCTTACTTTTTACACATTTTCTCCCATGCACTATAATGTATTCTCCTCTCTAATGCCTTCTGTCCCCACCAAAAGCTCGAGCATAATGATCGTAGGCTCCGAAATACCAAGTAAGGGAGGTAAAAACAACTCATTACGTATGTAGGAATTGTTTGTGCCACCGATTTAATGAGAGTTAAAACGACCAACATTCGAGAGACTAATACTTTTCCAGCTTTTCAGTTTCTTGTCAACCCGAGAAACAATATAACTAAAAATTACCTCCATGGTCCTACCCACCGAGGCAGGCAGTACCAAATAGATAGCGTGCAGGTCAACCAATCTAACCCTCAATCTTCCCGCTAATTCCACCCGCCTATCCTCCGTTACTCCTTTACTAAAACATACCTCGGATTTTTCCAACGAGATGAGCTGACATAAAGCTTCTTCATAAGATCTAATCACCTCCATAGTAGCATCAGTCTCATTCATCGTGGCCCGTCCAAAAATGATGTTATCGTTGCCGAAAACTAAATGGGAAATGGGCTCCGCCGACCGACATATCTTCGCTCCATGGATAATTCCCCGATATTCAGCCTATTTAATAAGAGTCGAGAAGGCCTCTGCACAGAAAAGAAATAACTAAGGGCATAATGGATCCCCTTGTCGGAGACCTCGAGAGGGCCGAAAAGACTCTCTCGGATTTCTGTTCAAGAGGATCGAGAAAGAAACGGAGGTAATACAGCGCATGATATGTTTGACCAACAGTTCCAATTGAGACCAATTTTTAACATAACCCTCTCCAGAAAAAACCACTCAACCCTATTATAAGTCTTGCTCATGTCTAACTTAAATGCAAGAGTGCCTTTTTTAGCGGTGTTATTGTTCATATAATGAAATATTTCAAAAGCTGCTAACGCATTATCAGTAATGAGCCTGCCGGGGATAAAAGCTGACTGGACTGGGAAATAATGTTCGTGAGAAGGGTCTTGAATCTGTTTTCTATGGTCTTTGTAATGAGCTTAAATACAACATTACATAGGCTAATGGGTCTAAAGTCAGTAACCAATTCAGATCGCGTTTTCTTAGGGATTAAAACAATGAAGGTGTGATTAAGAGTAGAAGGATCAATTTGGTCGTTTAATATGCTAAGTACAACAGATAAAATATCCGAGGATATGATAGACCAAAACTTTTGATAAAATAAAGCAGGCATACCATCTAGGCCACGAGCCTTGGTTAGGTGCATATGTGAGAGTGCTAGAACTACTTCTTTCTTTGTGAACGTGCCTGCCATCATTTCCTACATATCCGGGGTAACTTTTGGTTATGCCGCCTCTAATACTGTTTCCATATTATGATTTGCCCCAGATGTAAACAGATTCTGAAAATAATCCATAAAACGCTTTTCGATCTCTCCTTCATCCCTTACCCACTCCGTTCCACCTTTTCTGATCCTATCAATCCCCATCCAGCATCTAGTTGACATGGGATCTTTGATGCCACATGGTCTCCTCTTTTGTATGAAGGGCCGACATCTTTGTTCCTAATTCATGAATCTTGGCAATTGAACTTTCCGAAACTGCTGCACTTTGGGCTACTTTCAATTTAGCTTCACAATTCTTCACAGTGGGCCCTCAGTCGCGGCCCATCCTTGTTCCACCACTTTTCTCTACACGTAGGGTCCTGGAGCCACATGGATTTGAAGCATCTTGGCCGATTTTTCTTTTTGCCTCGTATATTCTGCCTCTTTCACTCCAAAATTAACAAAAATGGACAATGGTCGGACTTTCATCGAAAAAGATGCTCAACATGATAATGTGGAAAAAGATTTCGCCATTCTTCGTTGCTCACTCCTCTATCTAATCTCTCTTGAATATTCCCTCGTCCCTTCTGCCCATTCGACCACGTGTATGTGAAACCCTCATAGCCCAAATCAGATAGGCCTACATTTATCGATGCTTCTCTAAAACTCTCCATCTTTGCCACCTCTTTTGGTCTACCCCCAATCTTTTCATATTCGTAAAGAATTTCATTCCACTCCCTCGCACAAACCCAAGGCAGCTCATTTTGTATCGCCAACTCATTCAACATTTCCCATATCAAGTGTTTTGAACTGTCGTCCGACCAACCATATATTCCTGTGACATGCCATCTTGCTCCTTCATATTTTTCAATAATACAATCTATACAATGAGCATGAGCTTCCACTATTTGAATGTGCTCTTTCTCCCGGCTCAGTAGGAAAATCCCCCTACTTCTTCCTCGTCCCAAATTGTCACAACATACTGCCACTATGTACTCAACTCCGATATCTCTAGCCAACAATTTAACATCACGAGTGAAAAATTATGTTTCGATCAATAAAACCAATTTGGGGAAATTATGACTTAGCAATCTCTTCAGCTCGTTAATTGTTTGTGGGTTCCCAAGCCCCCGACAGTTCCACACTAAGCAACTCATTGTGCTCGGTGGGACTGCCCGTCAGCAGTCTTCGTCGTTAAATCATTTAAATCCAGAATCTTTATCTCGTTGTCTCTGCCCCTCTTAGTCTCCCTGTCTATTTCCATGCATCAACCATCTCCTCATCCTTTTCAATTGGAACCTTTCGTTTTCCTTGAGATAGCTTTTCTTTCGGAGCTTTATTAGTTTTGGTTGGTTGGTATTTCATGCGGGTAGGTTTTTGGCTTTGTAGGATTACTGGTTTGTGGGTGATGTTCGGTTTTCGGTAGGTTTTCTGGTTCTGGCTGGTTTACAGGGTTGGGTAAGAGTTAGTGTATGGTGGAACTCATGAGGGTATCAAGTTGGGATAAGGATGTAAAGCCAAAAGTTTCTTGGATATTTTCCTTGGTTAATGGATTTGGGTGTTTTGTTTTTGGGGACTGGTGTGGTTTTGGTTATTTTGAGGGAGATCTAGTAAGAGTTTCATAGGGGGAAGACAAGTCCTCCCTTTTGTGGAGACGTAACATGGAACCTTTTGTGTTTGGTCGGGGAGATAGGCTTGAGGCTGTGCTTATTGTTTTGGTGTGTGAAGGATTCGGGTGCACATCGAGGTATATTCATGGTTTGATTCGTGGGTGATGGGGGTAGTATGTGGTGAGGCTATTGTGGTGTGGTTTGGGTTGTTGGGGATTGGTTATTTGGCATGGTAAGATTTTGTCCCGCTGTAGTTCCTTCTTTTTCAGGTGGTTCGGTAACGACAAGTTTAGTTAAGATACCTGTGGTTATGTCCGTCACACGTCTGTTCTAAACTTCCCCTGATTTGGGCTCATCATACAGTTGAAACTCCTCATCATTTTAGAATAAGACTCTGCTTGGTCCACTGCCCCTTGTCTGCTGAGAGTGAGGATTTCTACGAAGTGGAGATACGCGTAAGTGCGGTCCATACGACAGCTCCCCAATGTTCGGGCAATCGTTTTTGTCGTATTCTTTGCAGTTTCTGACTATATGACCAGTGTATCCATAGAAAAAAAAAATTGGTAGAGATTCGTATTTGATCGCTTGGTGTCGAATTGCATCTTTATTGAGATACGCGTACCAAAGGCTTCTACACATTTATATTAATTTTCATTCTAAGGAACCTCTGCATACCTTTGTTGGGTCGTGTATTTTTTTCGGTCCAAGACACCCAGTTGGTTAGCCAAGATCTCCGCCACTCTATCCGTCATACAAGCTGGAGGGATGTCGTATATACGAAGCCACATCGTTGCTATGCCGATTGTGACCTCCGCCGATTGTTCCAATCCAGACACCCATTTTATAGCTACAAGTGCTCCCTCGAAATGCCATGGTTGATTCCTTATCACCATCTATAGATCTTCCTCATCCTTAAACCTGAACAAAACCATCTTTGTCCCCCATTCTATCGACTCAACCTCCCAATTATTCTTCCACGCTGCCAACAACACTTTCTCCACAACCCTCGGATTCCAATGTTTCATTCGACAGACTGTGGCTCCAATGCATAGTTGAGAGCATACTTCTCCAGAACTCCATTGGGACAAAACCTCATCAAGATCAATTGGTTCCTCCTCTATCACTTTCCCTTTTCCCTTACACATCTCACAATATGGTAACATAATTAGGGCAAATAGAATTCCAAAAGAAAACCCAGCTGCTTTGGATCTGGCTACGAAGCACTCAAGTCGAAACACGATCCGGATCTCCACGAGATGTAGAGCCAATCATCGGCAGCCTAGTTTCCGATATGCCCTGCACAGAAACAAACAAGAGCAGAAAAAAAACCGAAGAGCAGCACAAAGATAGGTTTACGAAATAGATAATATGACGGGAAAGAAACCGGAGAAAGAAACCCTAGTGAAAACCCTAAACCTAGAAACGAACAGAAGCAAAGGTAAAACGGGGAATAGAAAAACCTAATATGGCCAAACACAATAAAAAGGGAAGAAGAATAGGATGATGGAAAGATAATACAGATCGGACGATCTAAATTGGTAATGCGTTAGAAGCTTCCTCATCATGGAAGAACAAAACCCTTCAACATGGGAGCAAAACTTCTCTCAGCAGAGGGACGAGCCATCTTTTATCATTTTCAAAATTGTTACTTCATTGTTTTATAACTTTTGTTTTGGGTGAAACTTCTTATTTTATAGAAAAATATTATAATGATATGTTTTAAAGTTGTTTGTTATGATAAATCGTATTTTGCACTAGCAATTTTAGTTTGAAATTGTAGACTTCTGTTTAATTTTAAAAATAATAAATTCTGAAAAGGAATATAATTAAGTATTGCTTTCACAGTTTTGTTTCACGTGTAACATAAGCAATAATATAATAAAACAAAATAAATCTAAATTTAAAACTGAAAAGTCACGATAAAAGAGTGTAAAAGCAAAACTAATTTAAAATAAATCAAAATAATAAACTCAAAAGTCAGGATAGAATGGTATAAAAAATGTTGGGCTTGGTATAGATTTTAGACCTTCTCTTTCTTGATCTTTTTGGTAAGTATCTTAATTAGTATTGTTTTCGTTGTTATTTTGGTAATGTATTGGATTATTGTCACTTCCTCATCACTTTCATCTGAAATGCAATCTTCATAAATCTTCTTTTTAATTTGTCGTTTGCCTCTTGCTTGTTTTCTTGTTGCGTCTTTATGCATTGGTGGACTGTCTTTGGCCTTTCTTTTACTATCCTTTCATTTATCTGGTTTCTTTTGTGGTGCTTTATTGTTTGAAATTTTTTATTGTCATTCATTCATGTTGTTTTGTTCCCTTCTCCCATTGTTTTTTTTGCCGTTGGTGGATTGTCATTTGCATTTCTTTTTCTTTCCTTTGTTAAACCGGATTTTTTTTGTGGTGCTTTATTGGTTAAAGTTTTTCCCTGTGTTTCATTCTTTTTTCTTTATTCCTCTTCTTGCTTATATGATATTTTTTCTTCTATCTTCTTTTATCCACCCTTCTCCCTTGGTTCATTTTCCGTGGTTGTGGCAGTTGTTTGCCTTGATTGTGTATTTTCTTGTTGTTCGGCTCCATTATTTCTATTTCCTCAGCAATTGCACACAATCTTCCTTGTTCTTCCTTTGTTTTCTCGTTCCATGGTATAAGAAAATGAATCTCTGTGTGCGGTTGTGATAGTCGTTTGTAATAGTTGGAATCATTATATCGGATCATTTATAATTTTAATTAGTTTTTCAGTTTGGGCTCTTGGGTTTGTGATCATGCATTTGAAATTTGTAATTTACTTTTGATGTATTTTTTTTCTTACAATTGCTAATGATGCATATTCACGGACCAGGCATCCGGTATGCGTAGCTGCTGTGTCACCAAACATTGTAACAAACACATTGTAATCTCCTTGAATGACTTTTACATTCACTCATCACCTGTCCAATTTCATAAAATTTATCTTAAATAAATTTACACACCTATCATATATTAGTATTATTGCAGTTATGGATGTTGCTATGAATGTTGTAAATGATCCCGATAGTAGAAACATGACATTTTGATGTTCATAATCATCGCAAATATGTACGTTTTTTCATTTGCATACTGGTTTTACATGAATAAATAATGGCCCCATTATGGTGCAATTATTAACAAATTTTGACATGTTTGGCCCTTCCATTAAAAACTTATCGGAATCCGCATTATATTCCGTTAAGTTTTTAATAATAAATCATTTCTGTATTTTTTATATTTTTTGTCTTTACTATTTTATTTTTTCTAAAAAATATAAATATATTAATAAAAAAAAATTTTGATAAAGAAAAAAATAAAATAAATGAAAACAATCTGGCCTCGCCTCCAGTACTGCCCCACCCACCAACCCCCACCCCTAACTCCCTCTCTCCCCTTTTTTCTGTTTCAGGTTTAATTACATCATCTTCTTTTAATACCACACATCCACCCACACCACCACTCCTCACCCGGTCATTTTTTTTTTTTTTTTTTGGGTTAATTTTTTTAGTTTTCTTTTGATAGCACCCCATTCCCACCACCCTCCACCCTTAAATAAAATACTTGAAAAGGAATATTGGGGGGGGGGGGGGGGGGATGACGTGGGGACGTTAAGAAAAAAACTAAAGAATATACATGATCCGGAGATTGTGGTGCAATGGGGGCACTAAGAAAAAAAAAGTAAAAAAATGTAAAGAAAACATATAGAAAACACTTTAAAGAAAAACTTAAAACTTAAGAAAGGGAAAAAAATAACTTAAGAAAGGGAAAAAAATAAAGAGGGGTTTGAATTTATTTTTTAAAAAAAACTTAAATTTTTCCTTTTTAAAATTATTTTCTTTATTTCTTAAAATTAGTTTATATTTTTCAGAAATATAAAATTGAAAAAAAAACTGAAAAAAATAAAAGAATTTAAATGAAAAAATAATTAATGGGCACGTGACATGCTCGCCAATTTTTAACGTTGGAGGCTAAATGTATCTAAACAAGGTCAAGTAAGCACGTAAATGAGTCAAAATTGGACAAGCCCTATTTCTGCTGCACCAATAGTGATTTGTCTCCATATATATATAAACTTTAATTATTATAAAGACTCCGTTTTATGTAACTAAATTGTATAATAATTAATATATATTTATATAAAGATATCTATATATTGTAGGCCTTTAATATATTTGAAAGAGGTTCATGTCAAGCTTGATTGTGAAAAATAACAGACTTGGGCTATAGAAAATGCCTTCAACTGATAATATGCCAGACTTAAATCTGATGTTTGTTAACTAGGACCAAGCAGTCCGATGTAAAACCCAGCCTAATCCAACCTATTCTCATATCTAATTAGAATTACTTAAACAATAATATATACATCACCCGTCTCTAAATGCGTATGAATTAGATCATCCTCCAAATATAATTAATTTGCATTGAAGAAATCCTTGACGCTAATCCCATCTCATAACATTACCACTGAAGAAAAATCCAAATATATTTTAACAAATTGCCCAAAAACTGATTCATAGGCTGTGTTTGTCTAGTTGTGTATCTCGTAAAACATATTATAATAATTTATTTTTCACAATAACTAGTATTACTCCCGTGCGATGCACGGAAAACTGTTAATAAAGTAAGTTTTCATTTAATTAAACAATATATGATTATATTATTTAAAAATGTGAACATAGTATACTTAATAAATAAATATTATATTTTTTTAACATATAGTAAAAATTTAAATAGTGTAAATATCCGTTTCTCCCATGTAATTCTTGAATTAAATAAATATATATGTGTGTGTGTTTATGTCTGTGTGTGCGCGCGCGCTATTTATAAATAAATTATTGTTACATAATAAAATTAAAATATATAACAAATAACAAATAAAAATTCCTTTGTTAAAATTATTTTTTACGAAAATCTGATATACCGTTAGTCGATCTATATCCTTCTTACCTTATACGAATAACCGCAAATAGTTCAATTAATTACATATGTTAAAGAAAACAAAAATATAATAACACGCTACTTATTAAAAAAATAAGATAAGATAATAATAAAATAAATTAAATAATTTATAAGAAAAATAAATTTTCTTTTCAAATAATCCTATATTTTTTATTTTAAAAAATACTCTATTGCATTATTTTTATATTAATTTAATTCACAATATAAATAAATCAATGCACAATAAAAAATTAAAACATAATTCAACTTAAAGAAGGTGAAAAGATGATTAAATTGATATATTATACATGAATATATATTAGAAACAAAAAAATTATTAGTATTATAAAAAATCCTAAGGATTTTTTTACAAAGAAACACACTAACAATATGCTGATACTGTAATATCTTTTAGGGATACATACATGAATATTTTTTCTTGAAAATATCTGAAATGCAATTGGATGAATAAAATATTTTTTTACATACTTGGCTAAATTTTATTTTATCATGCACACACATATTTATATATGGATTAATTTATACAATAAAATTAATATGAAAAATAAATACAATAGATTAATTAATAAAAATATTTTAAAAAATTAAATTGAAAATATTTTTTTTAGAAAAATTCTTCAACTAATTCGTATTGCAGTTTAAAACATTACACCAACAAACATCTTCAATAAGATTTCACGAAATAATCAACCAATAAATAATTTGTATTTATTTTATATAATATCACACTTTTATATATGTGATATGGATATCAAATAAAAGATCATAAAATGATGATTAATTTGATATATAAAACGTAAAAAATTGTTGAGATATAATTTTTTTTTTTTTTAAATTTGAGAAATAACTATTTTTTTAAAGAAGAAAAAAAAACTCACAACAAAAGTTTACGCTTCTACAAATAACCATAAATAACATAAAATATTTTGGTGGAAAATAAAACTTAACGATTTTAACACTCTTATGACGTTTATATATGTATGGATCTTAAATATATCTAAATAAATATTCAAATTAGAACTATAAATATTTAACTATTTCTTTCTAGAATTATATTCACTTTGCAACTTTGAACATTTCACTTGGTAATTTCAGATATACTGAAATACTTCTTATTTTTAAATAAATACTAACATTAACAAAATAAATTCAAAAGTTTATTCAATAATTCGAAGACAATTTAAAGTATGTGAGTTCTTCAAATATTTAAATATTTTAATATTTTATTTGGTTTTTGTAATTCAATTAATTTGTATAATTTTATTGTAAATATTATACTCCCTCCGTCCCGGCCTAATTGATCTACCTTGGTCGGACACGGAGATTAAGTACAAACAAATTTTGTGGAATCTTTGACTTTTTCAAAGGTGGAGATTAGGGGTGGAGATTTTGAGGGTGGAGATTGTGAGAGAAATTTGTCATTTATGAGCTGGTCAATTATATTGGGACAAACAAAAATGGAAGGTAGGCCAATTAGGCCGGGACGGAGGGAGTATTATTTAAGGTAAAAATTGATTAATGCAAAAAAAAAAAAAAGAAAAAAAAAAGGAAAAATTCTTAGCTTGAAAGAATAAAAAAAGATATAATTGAAGTTGGTTAGTGCGACAAAATATTTTTTAGGTTGCAAAGTGTAAAAAAATATCGTTGAGATTGATTCACGAAAAAACACAATTGAAAAGTATAACAAATGTCATAAAATTTAGGTAACTATATATAAAATAATATTAACACAATATACATTATATAAAAATATGAATAAGTAATAAAACAATAATCTCAATAATAATTATGATATATAAACATGCATGTGCTCAAAAGTCCACGTCTAATAAAATAAACATTGTTGATATATATATATATATATATATATATATATATATATATATATATATATATACATATATATATATGCTAAATGTAATGATTTAATAGATTATTTATAAAATTAATTATTGATCTTTTGCCTTTAATTTAATGAAATATGAGTTTAATTACTTAAATGATATTTTTTATTCTGGTCGTAATTAAAGTAAATAACATATTTGAAAATTCATGTGAAAAAAAAAAAATTTGTTGAACTTTGCGAAAATACTCAATTAATATTTTTTATAAGGGGAATGATTTTATTAATTTTTACAATAAACACTTAAATATAACCTAAATAATTAATCAATAAAGAAGTTATTGTTTTAAAATTAAATATCTCGCTCATTATAATATATGTGATATGGATGTCACATTGAAGATTGTGAAAAGATGAATAATTTGATATATCATGCACAAAAAATAGATTAAAAATATAAAGGTTATTTGCATTTAAAAACATTGAAAGAAAATTATAAAGTTAGCAAAATTGACAAAAACTTACCAAATTAGTGTAAAAGTTTTTGGAGGGAAAATTAAAATGACAATAAGACTCTCCATTTAGCTTTTATATATATTACTAACACTCCCGTGCGATGCACGAAAATTTATTTAAAGAATAATAATCTAATTAAATTTAATATTATATAATCTAATATTAAAAAATGGAGTTGTTGCATTCTTAACCAAATAAATATTTGAATAGTTTTGATTAAACATATAAAAATTATAAGTAATGTAATTATCCGTTTGTATTCACATGATATATGGTTTTAATATAATGTATGTTTTATAAATGTATTCTCTTATGGATTAACATAAAGAAATGAATATTCAAACAAAAAAATAATAATAATAATAATAAGAACAACAAATTGTTATGTGAGCATATATTTAAGTGATAATGAATATTCAAACAAACACTAATACTATCTTAATATTGAATTCAAACATATATTTAGTGTGTTTGTATCCATATTAATGTGTGTAAACATCCATAAATAGCTTAAGTGATAAAGAATATTCAAACAAACACAAATATTTAAATATCATAGAATCCATTAAAATACATTAAATATAATAAACTGAATAATGTTATATGTAAATTAGTGTGTTTTTACTTTTTCATTTTATTTAGATATTTTAACTTATCTAAATAATTTTAAAATTTTGAATATGCCTATTTAACTTCCTCTTTGAAAAGAGAATACTAATTTTATAAATTTAATATATACTCAAATACGTTTCAGGTTTAAATGATTCTTGATACTAACAAAATAAATTCAAAGATCATTCAATAGTTGCAATAACAAAATAAAATATCTGAGTGTTTCAATATATCTTAAGAATTTCATATATGTTGAAGTTTTATTCGAATAAATTCGATATTCTTATTATAAATATTAGATTTATTTAAAGATACAAATTTATTAATTTAAATAAATTAATTAATTAGGTTGAAAAATGTGGAAAATAGACATAGTTAATTAATGCGACAAAGTAATGTTTAGGTTGCAAAAATTTTAAAAATTATTAAGATCAGGCAGACTAATTTTATTTTATTTAAAAAAAAAAATAGATTGCAACATGTTTAAAATCTCACAGTTTAGGTTGCAAAGTATAAATTTTTAAATAAAAAAAAATCATAATAAATATAAACTATGAAAAAATGAATAAGTATTAAAAAAAATTCAATATTAATTTTCATATAGAAATATGTGTGAAAGTCGTAATCCTACGTCTAACCAAACAAAATTATTATTATAACAAACTACAAATTAATATTTCAAATATAATTATTTGATAAGCCGATTATAAAATTATACTTTAACTTTTATTTTAAATTTAAGAAATTACATACTTAATTCTTTAAATAATGAATTTTATCTCGACACATAAATAAAGAAAATTTTCGGTCAAATTAAATAAATTAATTAGTTTTTCTTTTAATAAAATAATCAAGATAGTTATTTTTTTATTAGAGAACTATTTACCTAATTTTAGATGTATTATGGTCCTAGGGTATAGTACAAACCGCCTAATTAAACGCTCAAATCTTATTCAAATAACCAACGAACAAACAATATAATATTTTCAAATGAAATATCTAATTATAATATATGTGATATGGATATCAATTTTTCCTAAAAAAAATATGAATATCAAATTAAAGATCTTCAAAAGAGTTTTAATTTGATATATCATACAGAATTAAAAATAGGTTCGAAATGATTTTTTTTTTATGTTTAAAAGATTAAAATAAAGTTTGATTTTTACTAAATGTGGTAATAACATACTACATCCGTTGTTTTTTATATGTAATTTTAGTTTTGGATTAGCTAGAGAGTCATAATACAGGGGAAATGATATATCCTCAACCAAATTTCCTATCTCCACACAAATCCCTTAAATTTATCCTAGCAGAATTTCAGTTGAAGGCTTGAATTTTAGAAAAGTGCCCCAATTAGGGGCTTAAATATTGGAGGTTCTCAATTCAAGGCCCGGATTTTGAGTTTTTCTCAATTAACGGGTCAGATTCTCAATTCAGGATTAAGTATTCAAAAGTAGGATATATTATTCGATGTGCGAAAAATTCAGTACGGAGTAAATTGAAAGTTCCAACATAGAGTATATTGAAATTATATATATATAATGAACATTCCATATATCAGATGATGTGTCCTATTTTTCAAGACGTAAGAGTGAGAATAGAATTCAAAATCTAGACCTCTAATAAAAAATAAATAAAAAATAAAAAATAAAAAAACTCTAAATTCAGGCCCCGAATTGAAAACTCCTAAAATTCAGGCCTCGAATTAATTTTCTGAAACCTTCTAGTGAAATTTCCCAATTTATCATCATATTTTCTTTATAATATCTTTCTTCCCATTTATATATGATACTGAATATGGTAAAGTAAAAAATTAGAGTTTTTTAGAGAAAATGATATGGATAATATTGAAAAAATTAGAAAAAATGCTAAACAAACATCTATTTAAAAATAATTGACAAAACCTAAAACTACATCTAATAAAAATGGAGGTAGTACCAATTATGATCCAAAATTTCAGACGAAATACAAAAAAAACTTGTTTAACTAATCTTGTTTTGCAGGCCAATAAACAATATTTAATGCATATAATTAGCAAAGAATATAATATTACTTTTCAACTCATTATAATATATGTGATATGGATGTCAAATTAAAGCTCGTGAAAAGACTATTTAAATGATATATCTTACATAAAAATCGGATTAAAAATGAAAAAGTTATTAGTATTTAAAAAATTAAAACAAAATTTAAAACTTACTAAAGATACAACAACTTACCAAATTGTGGAGTAAAAATTTAGGAGGGAAAATTAAAATTACAAAAGTAACCTCCATTTCACCTTTATATATATATAGATATAGATATTATAAGCGCCAGAAGAGAAGGCGAAATTGAAAAGGCGACGAAACAATCCATATTTTTATAACATGTAGCCAGTTAAAAAATTATGTAAGACAGTTGATAAAAAAAATCCTAGAATCAACATACTTTTGGCAACAAAAAAGTAGCATTACACACACAAGAAATGAATCTTAACTGGAATTGCACAATAGCTTTTTCTGACGATCAGGAAAAAAAAAAGTTGAAACATTGATCCGAAAAGTAAGATTGCACACGTAGATTTATGCTGGAAAGTATTCATTTTTGAAGCCTTAAAAAATCTGTTTTGGGTTTACATTTATTAAATCAAATAAAGCCTTATTATCTTATATATAATGTGAGTAATTAATGTTTAATTATCATCTTCCTTTCTTCTAAAAGTCACTTCTTTTCAGCTGACAACAAAGTCATTACAATCTCTTAGGATTTATCTTCTTTCTCATTAATTAATGCCTATCGCTTATTGCTATTAATATTGTACTTTAGCATCTCTATGTAGAGTATATAGCCTAATTATGACCCCCTAAAAAAGAGTATACGTGTTTATGAAAGGGGAATTGATTCAGAGTTATAGTGAGATGGTTTTTGTATAGTTTAATTTTTTATATGTAAAAGTAGCCAAAGTTTATCAAAGAGAGTTTTTATTTCGTGTATACGATATAAAATTATCGTGTACACTACATGATATAAAAATTATCGTGTACACGATGTAAATTCATCGTGTACACGATAAAAAAAATTTCTTGTTACATGTATAAGATAATATTTTATCTGTACACAATATAAAATTATCGTGTACACGACACGATAATCTTATCATCCCATATCCAAACTGGCTACTTTTTCAAATAAAAAGTCAAACTATCCAAAAAACATTAACTATGTCCCTGACATGGCCACATTAACTTTTTTTTTTTTTTTTTTAAATTCTCTAAATTGCATTCATTCTCATGAAAGCTATATGTGGATATATTAACACCAAAGCTAATGGAGGGCAATACATTCTAACATATATGCCTAACTTTATATTTCTTTTCTTCAAAGAATTCGTACAATTACATGTATGTAATTGGACAGATTAAAATATAATTTCGAACTCTATGTTAGTAATTGATGCTCAAAACTTACTCGAATGTATTGAGTTAAAAAAAATTATAAAATTAGTGCTAAATTTAAAAGGTTATGTTGCAATCGAGGAGGAATTCATAAATTTTTGGTCCCATTATATTACAAATGATTTATGTTAGTGATTTCAAGTACGAGATGAATCACCAAGAAAAAGATTAGTTTAAAAAACTGTATTTTAGTGTCCTTTCATAACATTTTAGTAACAAAGTAGAGTGGAAGCGAGGAAGGGAGTACAGAAAACCAATAGTTCTCTAGTCATAGATTCGAATCACGTGTAGTTTTTTTATTACTCCCTTCGTTCCACCCGAATTTGCATATTTTTCTTTTCGATACGTCCCATCCAATTTCGCACACTCCTTAAAAAGAAACATTTATTACTAATTCAACCCTCAAAAGTTAAACATATTTACAGAAATGTCATTACTAAATATGTCTTTAAAACAATCTGAAGTTAGTTTAATTATGTTTACTAGTTTTATTAACTTAACCCTAGCCTTAATTAACTAAACTAACCTAACCCACCCCAAACCCATTACTCCTACCGATTTACTCACGCAACCATCCCCCTCCCACTTCGAAAACCCCACTCTCTCTTCTCTCTACAATAATTCGATGCTGTTCTTTCACACTTTCTTAGATCTATCCCCTTTCTCATCAAGATCTATCTAAGATCCATTACTCTATCTCAGATCTCAGATCTCAGATCTATGTTCGAACTCTCTCTCTCAGATCTATCCCCTCTCTCTCAAGATCCATCCGAGACCCATTACTCTATCTCAGATCTCTGTTTCAATGGAAGAAGATTTCGATTTGGAATTGGTGGCTTTTGATTCAGAGGATTCCTTCGTCTCTGAAACTCAGTTTGACAATAACGATAGTCTTCGTTAGGAGGCTTTGGAGTCGGTTTCTAGGGGGAGGGGGGTGTTCTTGGCTCCGCCTCCGAAGGTGCAGTAGTTGATCTCCCAGATCTTCTTCAGCCGATAAACAACTAGTTGGAATTGAAGGAAATGAAGAGACACTTCATGCAATGTATTGGGGTTTGGTGTTCGTTCGTTTTAAACGTTTAAGTATCTTGTCCTTTTTAGATCTGTTGATTTTTTAAGCGATTTGACTATTTAATGGTTGATTCATGTCACTGTTGAGTTATATAACTTTTTCTGGTTGATTTGAGTTTTGCTGGTTGGTTTTGTTTATGGGGTTCTTGAATCGGTTTTTTAGCACCGGTTGATTCGGTTGTTGAATTATTGATTCATCCTGCTTGTTGCCTTATTCGGTTGATGGGTGTTAATATGTTGGTTAAATATGTTGGGATACTGATTTGTTGGGTTAAATTGTCTAACTTGAGATGTTGGATTCAGTGTGAATGAGATTAGGGGTGTGCAGATTTCGGTCCTGACCGAAAAAACCGACCATAACCGACCGAATTTTTTCGGTCGGTTCGGTTTTTAGACAAAAATATCGGTTGTCGGTTTCAGAAATGAAAATTTTCGGTTTAGTCGGTCGGTGTCGGTTTTCTGAAATAAAAACCCGAATTAACCGAACCGAACCGATTTAATAATAAGTATAAAAACAGAACCCTAATTCAATTCTTCCCTCCCTAGTCCTACTCCCTAGCCGCTCGCCTCTCACAGTCACAGTCTCGCGGCTCTCGACCTCGCTCCTCACTCCTCAGTCCTCAGCTCTCTCAAACCCTCACCCAGTCACCCTCTACTCTCTCAGATTCGCGTACTCCGACAGGCTCACAACGTCTGGGCCACCTCGCTCACACCTCGGCGCCCTACCTGTCTTGCCGCTCGCGTGGCCGCGTCGGAGTGACTAGTGAGTAACATGAATTTTCTATATTAGTTGTGTGTAATTAGGTTCAGTGTGTTGTATTAATCTGAAGAAATTTGTTTTTATGTATTGTATATTGTTGGGATTAGTATGTCAGATTCTCGCACTCCATTTTGTATGTAATTTGTATGTATGCTTTGTATGTATGCTTTTGTATAATTCATGTTTGATTTTAAAAAAATCATCATAATTGATACATGTTTTTGTTATCATTATGAATTTGTTATCATGCTCCAGATTGTACAGTTTTCATTTTACTCATTCCCGTGAATACGTGATGCGGATGCCCCATGTGTTGTTGGTAAACATGAGAGATACAATAAAAGGGGTTTCTATCTAATTTTCAAGGATTCTCCTAAATTAGTCATTTGAGTACTAATACATCAGTTTCATATAACATTTTGCAACTTAATTGAATATTCAGCCGGTCCATTACAGAGGGCTCTTTTCCAAAATGAAGATTGTCTTTTACATAATTTGCCGGCATAATCTCTTATCTTTGACAGTTTATACTGTCTTTAGGATTGGTAGGGTTATAATTAGAAGTTAGAACATATTCCTAATATGGATGTCAATGTGATCGGCTCTAATTATAAGCAATTTAATATGCTTTTGTTATCATTCTGATTTTTTTGATTGTTTAGTAATAATTAGACAAATTGAGAAGATTCCTTGATGTTTTCCAATTAATATAAAAAAAAAAAAAAAAAACTTGATACTAATTGAATCATATATATGTATTTTGCTGATTTTTAGTATTTTAATCCATTCTTCTTGCCTATTTATTTTAGATGTCGACTCCGGAAGATTTAGGTGGGAGTAATGATGCTCTGGGGGAAACTGGTGCCAGTCAGCCCTTAGAAGGGTCTTCTGATGACCAACCAAATTCGCCGGCAGATTCAAATGCATCTTCGACAGCCCCAAAGACAAGAAAGAGCACAAAGCCGAAATCCCAAGTGTGGGATCATTTCGAAAAAATAAAAGACCCGGACGGAGTCATTAGAAAGGCAAGATGCAATTATTGTGAAGGTGAGCTTGCTGCCCACTCTAAAAAAAATGGCACCTCATCACTTACGAGTCATATGAAATGTTGTATGAAAAACCCACATAATCTTGAAACTCGTCAAGCCTTACTTAATTTACAACCAAATAAGAAAGATGGTGGTTCTGGGGTAGGCACATTGACCACATGGAAATATGATTATGATGAAATTAGAGGAGCAATTGCTTATATGATTATTGTTGATGAATTGCCATTTAAGTTTGTTGAGGGTAAAGGGTTCACTAGGGTTATGAGTAAAGCATGTCCTAGGTTTAACATTCCTTCTCGATGGTCTGTTACTAGAGATTGCTATGACTTATATGTTAGCGAGAGGGCAAAATTGAAATCCTTTTTGAAGAGTAACTGTCAAAGAGTTAGTCTAACGACTGACACTTGGACTTCTTTGCAAAGAATTAACTATATGTGCATTACGGCCCACTTCATCGATAATGAATGGAACTTACACAAAAGAATCTTGAATTTTGTGCAAGTCAGTAGTCATAAGGGTGATTACATAGGCAAGTCCTTAGAAACATGTGTCCTTGACTGGGGGTTGAAGAATGTGTTCACCATAACCGTTGATAATGCAAGTTCAAATGATACAGCTTTGGCATTTCTGAAAAAAAGAATGTTGAATTGGGGTGGGAGTGTAGCAAATTGCAAGTATCTTCATATGAGATGTATAGCACATATAATTAATTTGGTTGTGTCTGAGGGTTTAAAAGAAGTAAACCCTTCGGTTAAGCGTGTCAGAGATGCAATTAGGTATGTTAGGAATTCCCCAGCTAGACTAAGGAAGTTCAAGGAGTGTGTTGAGTGGGAAGGGATAGAAACTAAGAAATCATTGTGTTTGGATGTGGCTACTAGGTGGAACTCCACTTATTTAATGCTTAGCACAGCTGAAAAATTTGAGAAGGCCTTTGATAGGTATGAAAGTGAGGATACTTCCTTTGTTGGTGATTTAGGGAACGATGGGGTTCCAAGTTCTTGTGATTGGTCGTGCGTTCGCAAAATTGCTAGCCTCTTAAAGTATTTTTATGACATTACATTACGTGTTTCAGGTTCTTTGTATGTCACTTCAAATACGTTTTTTAGTGAGGTTAGTGATTTATGTTGCATTCTAAATGAGTGGAGGAAGAGTGATGATCTCTTGGTCAAGAGTTTAGGTGAGTCTATGAAAATGAAATTTGATAAATATTGGGGGGAGCCGGAAAAAATGAATAAAATCATATTTTGGGCAAATATTCTTGATCCACGTGATAAGCTTGAGTATATGGCTTATTCGTTACATGAGATGTATGGCTTGGAAAAGGGGGATAGGATTTTGGAAAATGTGAAGGGTGAACTTGTTGAGTTGTTCAATGAGTATAAGCGGAAATATCAGCCGGAGAACGATGGAACCACAAGTTCGGACAGTGGAAGTGGTTCAAGTTTAGCCGGAAGTGGTAGTGTTACAGATTGTGATTCTGTTAGTGGCAAGCCTTCTTTTTTCTTGAAAGCCAAATTCAAGAGACAAAAATTGGAAAGTGGAGGTTATTCTAATAGGAAATCTGAACTGGAAATCTACTTGAATGAGGAAATCGTAGAGGGCGAAAATCTTGATGTGCCAAAGTGGTGGAAGGTCAACTGTGAAAGATTTCCCGTTCTTTCAAGGATGGCTCGTGACATGTTGTGTGTTCCTATATCAACTGTTGCATCAGAGTCGGCCTTTCGTACCGGTGGTAGGGTACTAGATCCATTTCGGAGTTCTCTAACTCCAAAAATTGTCGAAGCTTTGATATGTGCACAAGATTGGCTACGAAATGAAGACCTCCCGGTTTGTGTTGAAGAACAACTTGAGGAGCTTGAAAACTTTGAAAGAGGTACTTATTTCATATATGTGAATTAGTAATTGTTTATCAATGTTTATTTTATGTTGGCTTATGTAAATTTTGTTATTATAAATTTTAACATGCTAAACGTTGATTTTTATTTTAGAGTTGCCTAATGTGGGACTTGGACAAACAATATCAAACATGTAGATCTTGGTTCAGGTACATTTATTTCATTAACATAACATTATTCAAGAATTTTGTATTATTTTCATTAAGAAGATTTAATTGTTTGATAGTTGGTTTATGGTGAAGTTGGTTGAAACTTTGGACGGTTGGAGGCTTGGAGCCGAACTTGAGAAGTTGCCGAGTTAGTTTGTGGTGAAGTTGCCGAGTTGGACGCACAAATTTTAATTTGGACTGTTACGAATTTTATTATGTATTCGCAATTTAGACTGTTATGTAACATTGTAACTTTTGGTCGGTCGGTTGTGACTTGTGATGTTTTATGTTTATTTAACTTATTTGGACTGTTCTTCATATTTGAAGTATTGAATGATGGATTTTTAGACTTAAAAATTGGTGTTGATGTTGAATTAGTGGAACTTTGGAATCTTTTTGAAATGTTGAATGATTTCCCTAGTGAAAAATTATTGTATCGTTAACATTTGTTAGTAAAAAAACAGTTTTATTCTTATTTTTTGACAAAAAATATTTTTTTTTAAATTTAAATTCGGTTTCGGTTAACCGACGCAAAACCGACCGAAACTTTCGGTTCGGTTATGAATCGGTCATAAAGCGTTGGTCGGTCGGTTCGGTTTTAAAAATTGTAAATTCGGTTTTCGGTCGGTTATGAATTTTCGGTCGGTTCGGTTACCGAAACCGACCGATGCACAGCCCTAAATGAGATGCTGATTTGTTGGATTCAGTTTGAATGAGAACTTTTCTAGGTTATATCTTATGTTGGTGGATCAGTTTACGTACTAGGTAATTGACTCAATAGGTTTGCTGACCAAGGTGCCTCTTAGTCTTTTTCTACTGTTTCTCATGGCTGGTTCCATGGTTGTGAATGGAAAATTTTCAATTTTCTCATCAAACAGCAATTCACCCTCTAAACTATATTGATGCCTTGCTACACCACACATGACCATTACCTTGGTGATATAGCTTTTGCTCTTACATGACCTATAAGGGTCTTCTTCTTCTGCAAGTTCGTAAGCCCTCTTCGTGGTTCTTTGTATGTAAAACCACTTTTCATCTATATGAATAACATTGTGCATTGTTCCATACCTAATTTTGTTTAGCGATTTGTCCAAATGTAAAGAACTTAGGCCGTATTTGAGCCTCTGCAATGTGTTTGCATCTGTTAATTGAGGTTTGATAGCATTTATATGTGGCTTAATGACACATGTTTTAAGCCATTTGCCAACTTTACTTGGCAAGCCTTTGAATGGTGCACCTCTTTGAAAAATGTATACTCTTCATTAAATCAGTATCTATTGCTTCACTTACCATTCCACCCTTCACTCTTCTTTGTTGAAATGAAATAGGTGAACCATCTAAAATCTGCTTCTTTGCAGATTCTCAAATGTACTGAACTATCCGTTAGCTCACTCCAAATGATGTAGCCGCTTATTGGTCTTGCCATAATGCACAACTCTGTTTGTGCTATTGGTTACGAGAAATTGGGCGATCAAGTTTCGGTCTGATGGAGACACATTAGGACTCTTCCTAATGTTAGTCATTTGATGATTGTAAATCTATTTTTTAAAATTTTCTGTATTGGCATTGAACGCCTTAACTGAAGGTAGATTTGAGCATTTATAGTATAAGTAGAAGATTTTCCAATGTTTAGGAGGGAAAATTTGAATGTAATTTCAGGTTTATTTGGATGTAAAATAGGTTTTTTGTAAGGATAATTGATGAGAAAAGTTTCCCCAAATTTTTGGAGTAAAAGTTTTGAATTTTTCATACTGATTTTCAATCATTTTTGCTCTTAAATCTGGTCTGCTGATTTTTACTGTACAAGCAGGTTTAATTTAGGCCAAAAGGGAGGGAAAAATTAGTACACTAATCCCTTCCTAATAATTCGGCTTAAATATGCTTGAAAAATCAAAGAAAAAGGAACAACAACTTTTTCTTAATATACGTACCCGGTCAACCGTGCAAACTCCTGCAGAACGGAGGGAGTAAATATATTAAGGTTGGGAGTGCTGAGTCAAACTTGGTTGAATGAGTTAATAAGTGTGCTTTATTGGGATTTAGTCCCCTAAATTCACTAAGGAAAACCATAAGGAAACACACCCTAAAATGTATTTCCATCCTATAAAAGTGTTAGGTTCCAAAGGGGCTGAAATCATTTTTGGTCCCGTAACTTTTTACTTGTTCAATTTTGGTCCCAAAAAAAGTTAAAATTTAATTTAGTCCTGTAACTTTGGAATTGGTCCAAATTTAGTCCCTTTTTTCACCGTCGGTGATCAATTTGGCCGAAAAATTGCACGTGCTGGCCACCAGACTCATTTTTTCATCCAATTTTTTAATACCTGGCATCGGCAAGTGATTTTGAAATAAAAATAACATTAAAAATTAAAAGAAAGAGGATTTTTTTTTCTCGTTTCTCATCACTTATTGGTGCTACATATTAAAAATTATGTTGAAAAAATGAGTCATGTGAATTATACATGCAATTTTCCAGTCAGATTGGTCACTTTCGGAAAGAAAAGGGACTAAATCTGAACCAATTCCAAAGTTACAGGACTAAATTGAATTTTTAACTTTTTTTGGGACCAAAATTGTACACGTGAAGAGTTACGGGACCAAAAATGATTTTAACCTGGTTCCAAAGTGTATAACTTTTTATTTTGATCAAGATATAATTCTAAATTTACCATTAATACACATGCATCTGACTTAATTTTATTTTTTAGTTAATTTATTCAATCATATCTAACAACTAACATGCACAATAAGGGGGAAAAAAAAAAAATCAGTTGAACAAGTAAAATTGATTTTGAAACAAGACTCTTTTCTTGGGACATGAAATTTTTCAATACAAGGTTCTTTTTATGGAATAGAGGGAATACTTATTTTGAAAAATGGTATCATAAATGTGTTAGTATTTATGCTGAAAAATGTTACGTGTTCTAAGAAAATATATTATGTTTAATACATTATAGTATAATAGTGATACATATTCATGGATCGCTTTTTAACTCAGATTGCACCGGTCTAAGATCCGTACACCAGGTAGGGGTGAGCATTGTCTGGAGGGGTTCGGAGATATGAAAATTTCCAGATTCAAACCAAAACTCGGAGATAATCGAAGATTTTCAGAATAAAATCTCCAGAACTGCTCTGTTGGTCGGTTCAGTTTCTTTCGAAGTTCGGATATGTTTGGTCCGGTTATTCGGAGCTTTTCGGAGTTGTAAATAACAAAATGCACGAAATAATTGTAATGTTTTCTTATCAATAATATCATATTCTAAAAAAGTTTACTATTAAGCAACTTACAGGTTATATATTAAGACAATATTCAAACCCAGACTTATAGTAACAATTACAAGTTCCTTAAGTATGTGTCTCGTCTAAAAAAGAATGGCACTAAATTATAATGTTATCAGCTATCGAAAACCTATTTGGACATTTTATCAATTATTTAATATGCTCTATCTCATACGCATGTTTTTTTTTTTTTTTTTTTTTTGGTATAAATAGTTGCAAACAACATGAGGAGAATAGACTATGAAAGTGAAAAATTAAGATTAATATGCCTAAATATAGTGAATTCAAAATTGACTTCAAGAGAAAAGTGAGTGCACGAGAAAGATGAAGAATCAAATAAGAAGAGAACGAGCAACGAGCCACTACTAGGATCTGTCTACGGTGGAATTTAGGTATACGATAGCAACAACGTGCAGTGAGTTCAGGTATAGGATTTAACCTTTATATATGGAAATAATTAAAAATATTAGATGTAATAATAAATATTAATGGCTAATGTAGAGTTGAATTTAGCATATCATGTAATATATAGACTTAATGACATAAAAATACACGACATTTTGGTCAACTAACATATACAACACGACCTTTCAATTTTAACGTATAAATACATCACCTTCTATTTTTTACAATTAAATACAAGAGGGCTAATTTCGGGCCGAATCGCTGATGTGGAGCCTGAAACTGAAAATTTGGGTGATATTTCCTGACGTGGAATTATAAATAATTTTCTTTTACTTAAGCACATATTTTTCTAAGGACGTGACAAACAAATTAATAACGGAGATTGAATGTGAATCCTTGTCTTCGCCCGCGGACGACTCTTCTCTCCTAATGAATTTTCTTGTATAGTGAATCTCTCTTATTATCTGTTCTAATAGTCATAACCTAATTGTACGATGACGTGAATGAAATGCATCCACAAGAACCAACTGATGAAACAAAGTCCAACAATCGACCTCTTATGCGATGCCATAGTGCTCAATCAGATCAGACAAATAATAGTTAAATCTCAAATTGGTTCACTTGTTTATAGGATTTAACGAAAAGTGAAGAAAAATTGAATAATGGTACAAGTCATACCTTCTGTAATAGACCGCAATTAAAAAAGAAAATAAAAGAAGGAATAAATAAGAAAAGTTCACGTATTTATTCTGTATTAAAGAAGAGTCTGGAAAGGAAAATTGCGTAAATTTTTATGAGATTCTTATTCTACTGTACGTTAAAAAGGGTTAGAGAAATTTTTCACCAGATTGATTAGGATTATTTCAAAACAAAAAGTCACAATCCATGTTAGAAATATGGACCAAAATTTCAATTTCGGGCTCCACATAAGCAATTGGAGCCCGAAATTAGCTCGCGTGAACTAAATTGTAAAAAATTAAAAGGTGGTGTATTATACTTTAAAATTAAAAGGTTGTGTTGTATTTGTTAGTTGGCCAAATTGTCGTGTATTTTACGTTATTAAGCATAATAGATATGTTTTTGTATAGATTATAAACGTATTAACTTGCTCATATATTTGTAGTTAATAGATACATGTTTTTTTTTTTAAAAATTATTCATTATAAATATTTTACTATATTATTAATTGCTAATGTTTTTATAAATTTCTAAAACAGTAGAATTATTATACACTGTTAAAATTTACTAAATTGACTTGACTTGCATACTTATATTTGGCAGAATGCAATTGGTTGAGGGCACATGCAAAAAAAACACGGATAGTCATCACACTTTTCTTAGTCGGCAATTCTGCATAACTGAATAACAGAATTAAGAAACCAATCTGTTACTTTATTCTCCGCCATCTAATTAATTCATCATCATGTAATTCTTATGCAACCCAATCATTCAACACATGATCCTCTCTCTCTCTCTCTCTCTCTCAACACATGATCACGAATATGATATCTTCTAGTCAATCAATCTGTTCTGTTCATTACTTTTTACAGGAAAAAAGGCTCAGATTTTAAGGGACAAACCAAGAATTATGTTACACAGAAAAAAGATGCAGTTAGTTCAGTATAATGGGTTGATTTTGTTGGTGGGTGTGATGATGTATTTGGCAACAAGGGTGAGCAGTAGTGTGGGGGTGAATTGGGGGACAATGGCAACGCACCAGTTGCGGGCAGAGAATGTGGTGGATATGCTGAAAGACAACGGTTTTGACAAGGTGAAACTGTTTGAAGCTGATGAGACTATATTGAATGCATTGATTGGGAGTGATATTGAGATCATGCTTGCTGTTCCTAATTACATGTTGGAGCAGATGAGCCTCGATTCCAGTGCAGCCGCTTCTTGGGTTGAACTTAATCTTACTGCTTATGCTTATCCTGGTGGAGTCAATATTAGGTTCTTTACTTCACTTCAACAATGTTCGTGTTCTCTATGTTGATTGTGTTGTTTAAGCTTTTGCATAAGCCTGTCAGTCTCTCTTTCAAGTATGAGCTCACTCGTTCTTCCACCTCTCTCTTTCAGGTACGTTGCCGTGGGGAATGAGCCCTTCCTTAAAACCTACAACGACACCTACCTACAGCACACACTACCAGCCTTGAAGAACATCCAAGAAGCCATAAACCGGGCCGGCCTAGGATCACAAATCAAGGCAACAGTACCCTTCAATGCCGACATCTACAACTCCCCTGAGACCAACCAAGTCCCTTCCGCTGGTGACTTCAGGCCCGAAATACGCGATCTGACTGTCCAAATTGTCCAATACCTCTACTCAAACGACGCTCCATTCGTCGTCAACATCTACCCCTTCTTAAGCCTCTATGGGAACATGTACTTCCCTCTCGACTTTGCCTTCTTTGATGGTTCCAACAAGCCCCTAAAAGACGGCGATCATGTCTACACCAACGTGTTCGATGCAAATCTGGACACCCTCCTTTGGTCCCTAACCAAAGCCGGCTACCCTGACATCAAGATCATAGTAGGAGAAGTCGGCTGGCCTACAGACGGTGACAAAAATGCCAATGTACAAAACGCAAAGAGATTCAACCAAGGCCTAATCCAACACGTTTTAAGTGGAGAAGGCACCCCTCTGAGAAAAGGGAAGATAGACATTTACCTTTTTAGCCTCATCGATGAGGATGCTAAGAGCATTGATCCAGGTAGGTTTGAGCGGCATTGGGGGATATTCGAGTTCGATGGAAAGCCCAAATACGAGCTGGAGCAGAAGAGAGGGCTGGTTGCGGTCCAGGGCGTGAGGTACATGGTGAGAAGGTGGTGCATATTGAATCCTCATATAAAGGATTGGGATCATGAATTGCCAAAGAACATAGACTATGCTTGTAGCCTGTCTGATTGCACGGCGTTGGGGTATGGCTCGTCATGCAATCATTTGGGCCTGCAGGGGAACGCATCGTATGCATTCAATATGTATTATCAGTTCAAGGATCAGAACGAATGGGACTGCGATTTTTCAGGGTTGGCTATGGTGACAGATGAGGATCCTTCTGATAACAAGTGCACGTTTCCTGTTATGATCGCTTATGGGAATCCAGTGTTGTTGTTGCATAAGAAATTGCTCAATATTTTGCTTGCTCTTCTTGAAGGCTGTATAGTCATTCTTCTTCTTGTGTCTTAGTTAATCAGGTTTTGGATTTAGGTTTCAATCATCTAGTCTTTGTCTCATGTGCACACGGGAGATGCTTTTGGAATTTCTCCTTTTGCGTCATTATATTTTCTCTATCTAAATAAATTCAAACAAGATTAGTATGAAAAATGAGTAGTCCTGGATTCTAGTTGATCAAATGCAATCCGGGTTGCTCGCGGATCTACTGATTTATGAGCAGTTTTTCATAAAAAAAATTAGTGTTTATGATAAAGGATATTACTTGTCCTGTAAAAATGTACTATAATAAAAGTTAATATATTCTTTAGACAAGTAACATATTGCAATATAAACAGTATCTTTTCATGAAAAACTCCACACGATTTGCGGATCAATCTATGACCCAAATTCTACAAGACAAAAATCTGTGTACCTGGTGTTGATTTGCAAAACAAATATAACTCAAATCTATATCTATATAATAAAATCCTCCCAAAATAGTAACCTATGAATTTTCCCACCCAATTCCCTTTGCTATCCCTAAAAAACATTATTTTTGGTATAAAACGATTTATTTGGAGATAAATTGACATATATTTGCCTAAAATATATTTCAGTTTATAATTTTTACAATTTATTTCTTTTTTTAAATAATCTAATTTTTGAAATAAAAATAACTTTTTTTTAATTTCTAATGTGATTTTTTTGTATAATAAATTAAATTAGTCATCTATTGTCGATCTATAGTTTGACACCATATTGTGTGTATATATATATATATATATATATATAATGATAGATTAAAGACATAATTGTTTGTTGGTTCACTACAAGAAAAATGCAAAACAACAACGCCTATAAGACAACGGTTTTAGGTCAAAACCGTTGTCTATTTGCTAATGACCGTTGTGGTTTATATTTCCGCTGTTGTTAAGCGTATAAATTCGCTATACAACAACGGTTTTACACCTCCGTTGTGTTCTTAGCGTTGTGGTATAAATTTTATTTTCCTTAATTTCTTTTTAATCCTTGTTTTCAATTAGAAATTAGTTTTTCCTTTTTCTTTTCCCCAAATAATCCATCGTGGTAAAAATCGTGTTATTATTTTTTTGAAATAAAATCGTGGTCTTGTTTCTTATAACAACAACAAAAAAAAAAAAATTCCCATAACCTAACCCTAAATCGGCGCACCCTCGCTGACCAGCCGCCGCCCTCGCCGGCCAGCTCGCCGTCGCCATCTTGTCGTCGCTCTCGCCGGCCCTTCGTCGGCCTCGGTTATCAGATAAGCATTCGAACAAATCCTCCCAAATCGTCGTTGCCGCTCCGTCGTGGCCTTCGCCATCCAAAATATTACCATGAACGCCAATAGCACAAGCAATGCCAGAATGAAGATCGGCAGCAATAGCAGCCTGAACGGCGGCGGTGGCAATGGCGGTAGAACCGCGGCAGTATCAGCAACGACGCCGTCTGGCACACCAGCAGAAACAGCGATTCTGACGTGAAGTAACGGAACATTCTTTTGCCATGCCCTTGCGATATTGACCGACGGTAATCCGACTTCTTTACTTCTACATAATGTGGATTTCTTCTTCTTACATCCATAATGTTATTCAAGTACTGATCCTGAAGATTGATAAAGTCTTTCGACAATGCCACTTTCGTATTGTACCTCTCCGTGTTCATTTGGGGGGAAATTAGGGTTCCTTGGTTTTGTTTGCCCCTTTCTCGATTTCAATGCTAGTCTCCGTCGATTAACTCAAAATTCAGCTTATGATGCTAATATGTGTAGATTTGCGCCTTTTTTCAGCTGCCAATGAAAATCAGAAGAAATTTTAGAAGAAATTCCAGTTTCTATTAGGAACAGAGCAAAATAGCTGATTCATAAATTGCATATATGTATTATAAAAAGATTAAAAAGGGAAACAAAGAAATCTGTTTTAGATTTCTATCGAATATTTTAATCAATCTTCAGAAATTTAACTAAATTCTTGGAGAAAAAGGAGAAGAGGCATCAATTATATGTATATGATGTATGTACCTATAATGTCTTGCAAATTGAGGTTCAAAGGAGGTATACACAAGCACTCTTGTACACCTTTTGCATTCGCTCCTCCAAAATCTAATGTTTTCTCTCTTTTCCACTTCTGTTGATAAATCAAGATTGCTTCTTTTCTTCCTCAAAATAGAGAATATAAATATGCAGAAAGCAAGGTAATACAACTGAACTGAAATGGGGTCTTTATGATGTGAAGTAATTAAAGAGAAGAGTTGATTTGGTAGAATAAAAGCTATGGATTAGGGGAAGGTGCAATTTGGTGTCATAAGTAAGTGGTGAAATGATTAGTGAAGTGAAAATTGGTGACGTATTAAAATGGCAGCTGATTTAGCTTCTGTGTTGGGATGAATGGTTGATTGGTTTGCGCGTGAGTGTCACCTTCTTGTCTATAACGTCCACCACTATGGACTCTAAATCTGCATAAGTAAATTTACATATATTAATCTGACTTGTCCTTTATATTACCAACAATTTTCAGATGCAGTTTTAGCTTTTATGACTTATTTGTAACAAATACTTTTTTATAATTTCTTTTAATAAGTTATCCTAAAATATTTCTTTAAGGAATTTGAGTTCATTCCCCCATATCTCAAAGTTAGAACTACATCTAAAAACACAGAGTAGTATACCATTAATGTTTATGGTTGAAACTAAAGCGGCAAGTCTGTGTTGGCAGTTGATGCATCTTATTTCAGCATCCACCACCTCCTCTGTTACCTGATTTTCCAGAGTTTAATCATCTAATTAAATAGATATGCATTTTTCGTTTATTGAACTAATAGAATAATACTATATGTAAATTGATGAAGCACAAATTAAATGTAGGATGTGTGTGAGAAAGAGAGAGAGAGGTGACCTGTGATGAAGCAGCGTAGTTTAATGGTGGGGGTTGAGGAGGCAGCAGTAGTCTGTTGGGGGTCTGAGATTTAAGTTTGGCGAGCTCCTTCTTTGCCCACCAAACCAGACTCATCATATGTGTTTATCAACCAGAGAGATAGAGAGAGTATTTGAATCCTACTACTAGTTTGGTAGAATGTGTGTTTCATTTGGTTGAGACAAATCTTTTTTGCATTGATTATTCTCGAATACTTGCTTGTATTTAGATGTAACAGCGCTTTGCATTTGACAAGGTAATCCAACTGTTATTTACACAGAAAAATCATTTCTTAAAAAGATAAAATAAAGAATGAAATATGATTGATTATGATTCTCTCTGGATGAGGGACATACAGTGTTTATGACGGCTAATTATTCTCTAGTTATAGCCAAGCCCCCAAAAAAGCCATTGAAAACCAGGATACAAATAAAGGACCTTATAATTGGTGATTTCCAATCTGTGATAACTAGACGATCTCCGCTTTTTGTTTTTTTGTTTTCTAAATTATTTTTTTATATACAGATGAGGAATCCAAGTGGTAGCTCCATCAAGTGAAGACATTGGAGGGGTAGGGTAGGTTGAGTTGAACATCTTAGATTGAAGTCATCCTAACTAAGCAGTAAAAGAAGGTCGATGACGGGGAAATAGTGTCTGCTGCGGCACCGATAAAAATTGTAGACACCATCCAATATCTGCCCCAACATCAACAGGTATGCTTTTCTTTTTTAACATAGCCTGGTGAGATTTTTCTCCATAGTATATGTTACTTAGATGAATAATTTGATCTGAAAAGACAAATAACTTTTCTCACTTCTGATTCAATATTACCAGATGCATCAGAAAATAAAGATATCAATTGGTGTTCCTACTACTGAATTTTACATAGGTGACATTCTTTGATCTATAAAATGATACTCTTACAAGATATATTATTGCTGGATTAAAGTTGTTATTTGCTATAGTTTAAATTACTTAAAATTTGAGAAATAATGGTCGACTTCTTTGAAAGATTATGAACAAAATCTGGGGAAAAGAGCAGAGGCTGCTATATATTATGAGAGAGCCCCAAGTTGTATCCTGTTCTGCTCTCATCGTTTGCATATTCTTATCCATTTGAGGGTGGAAGGTGGGCTATTAACTAAAAAGAGAGATATTTCCTGCTATGTGTGTTACCTGTTGGATTTCTTGAACTATAGACAGGCACCTTTTTGTAGGATTGCTCATTACATAAATGTCTTCTGATTCATTTAAGCTTTATAAATTCTGCTAATCTGGTAAAATTGTTGGGTAGAATCTGAATTTTGATTTTTCTTTGTTTTGTTTTTCCTTTGCTTATTTAGGCACCAAGTATGATTCGGATTACAAATCACCAAATAAATCAGGCCAAAATTTTAAATCAGGCGAAGACATGATTGAGATGTACAAAGATCTCTGTGAAGGTATTTTTATCGCAATACAAAGTCCTCTTTCGCTTCACCATTACCAAATAATAACAGACCGCAGCCGTTGTTATCTTACCCTTCCCCATCTCTTTTTAGGCTTCTTTCATTAAACTCCCCTGAGTGGAAGCAGGGTCTTATAGGCAGCCTATCAGCTGTAATTTTTGGTACTGTACAACCTCTCTACGCACTCACCATAGGTGGCATGATTTCAGCATTTTATGTGTCCAGCCATGCGGAAATGCAAGCTCGGGTCGAGAGATACGCCTTGATTTTTAGCTCACTCTGCCTCGCTTCAATTGCCTTAAACCTCTGCCAGCATTACAATTTTGCTTACATGGGTGAGTGCCTCACAAGGAGAATAAGACTAAAAATGCTAGAGAAAATATTGAGCTTCGAAGCAGCTTGGTTCGACGAAGAAGAGAATTCGAGTGCAGCTTTGTGTTCTAGACTAAGCAATGAAGCATCCATGGTGAAGTCACTTGTCGCTGATAGGCTTTCGCTCTTAATTCAGAGCACGTCGGCCGTGACAACTGCAATGATAATGGGCATAATCATAGCCTGGAAACTGGCCCTTGTCATGATTGCGGTGCAACCACTCACAATCTTGTGTTTTGACGTAAGAAAAGTTATACTTTCCACCATTACGAGTAAGTTCATCAAGGCACAATATCAGAGTACTCAAATTGCTGCAGAGGCTCTTTGTTATTTATTTATTCTTTTGGGTGTACTTCCATTGTTAGATTACCACCAAATGCTAGTGGTTTTGCATCTTTATAAACACAAAATTCTATTAGTTGGTTTCTATTTTACCCTTGACATTTGTTCATATTTCTTCGTATAATTTATTTTAACCTGATTTATTAGGAAAATTTAGGCACCTCCCTGTTGTTGAGAATGGTGAAGTTACAGCGCTGTTAGATATCACCAAATGCCTCTATGATGCCATAACAAGAATGGAGAAGGCTGTGGTGCAGGGAAATGCTATTGCAGCGGCAGTTGAAGGTGTTGAACGCCACTTTGGAAACAACTTCTTTGGTTAGTTCCTACTTATTTTGTACTATTTGCTGTAAACTGTAGTGTATTTATATTGAGAAATCAGCTATAGGTTTTCCAGGAAAATTTGTTGTCGGAGAAGTAATTTTGACCTTATATGTGCTCACTTTCATGCAAGTCCTGCATTCTTATATTTTTTCTTTACTGGGATGTCATTGTCTGTAAATACATTATGTTGGCATTCTCCATACATGAAGCCCTTATGTGATTGTAGAGTTAAGTTTTAGTGTCTACTCAACTCCATGCCTAGACACGTATAATCCTTTGTTCTGAATACTCTTCTTTTAATTTATCCTAGATCCATTCATGTAAAGGGATACTCAATTGATATGCACTTCTCCAATAGTAAGCTGATGTTTTGAGTTTTTTTTTTTAATTTCTCAATTCTAAAGATATACTAATGCGACTTGTGGCCAAGGACTTGTCTCCTGAGCTGAGTCTTGTTGAGAAGGTTTGATTTTTGACAACTTCTTGATAGACATCTTTTTACATTTTGAGTTGCTTCTGTGAGTATGATAAGCAAATCCTAGCAATGTTAAATGTTCTTATATGGCCTCTTGAATTTTGAGTTGATACTTTGATCCCTCCATAAATAATGTTCTTATATGTGCAAGATTTACTTCTTATAGTGGCCGAATCCAACTTACCTTCACCCTCTCGAAAAAGCAACATCTACTATCTCTCTCTCATCAATCATCTTACATAATTCAATACATTATTCAATAATTGTCTCAGTAATCATCCAAACATCTTAATCATTACAAAATAACTTTAACTCATTTTCATCACTTTTTATAATCAAAATTTAGTGAACTTCTGTTGAAATTGACTTGTTAAAACTGTCGTAATGTTGATTTTTGTGCAGCTATGTTTTGGATTCATATGCTCGATTCTTGTGGGACGCCGAAGATGATGAGGAAGAAGAGGAAGAGGTTAAAAGCAAATTTGGATTGATTTCTGACTATAACCATGATTGATTCTCGGATTGGGTTTTTGTTAGATTCACATGGATTTTGTGCGAATGTGTGAATTCGTGTAGGGTTTATGATTTATTGGTTGCTTTATCTTTTCTTGTATTTTCTAATCTCATGATTTATTGTTTGTGAATGATTTATTATTTATATTGAATTATTTAAAAATATTAAAACAGGATAATAATACCTAATAAAAGTTATAAACGACAACGGTCAAAAACCTATATTATAAAGGTTAAACGACAACGGTAAAACACCATTGTCTTTATGTTGATGTAAAAATTAAAACCACAACGGTCAAAAACCCTTGTAACGACCGTTGTTGTAAAGGCCCAAACGACAACGGTTAATAACTGTTGTTAACAATAAGCGTTGTGAAACAATCGACAACGGTTAAGCTACGTTGTAATGAGCGTTGTTGTAAAGGTCAATCACAACGGTTAAAAACCGTTGTGGTAAAGGTCTTCGACAACAGTCAAAAACCGTTGTGGTAGGTAGGGGTCTACTACAACGCCAGTTACAACAACGCTCATTTATAGCAAACGACAACGGTTTTCCACCGTTGTCGTTTTGCAGAATTGTTGTAGTGGTTGGTTGTGTGGATAAATCATTAGTGTGTTTGTGCTACAATAAAAATTAATAAAGTTAGAATGTAGTGTTATTGGTACTTACTAAAAACTTTTGAAATTTACCTGAACATTATATTTGAAAAAATAAAATTTAGATACTTTGGAAAAATATAAACGTTTATCATAAAATTATAAAGGGATAATTACAAAATGGACGCCGAACTATTAGCACGTTTTCACTTTGGCATATATATTACTCCCTCCGTCCCAACTAACTTGTCATAGTTGACCGGGTAGGGATGTTAAGAAAAAGGAAAATTTGCATTTTCTTTGACTATTCTAAAGATGAAAATTGAGTGTGGAGATTTTGAGGGTGAAGATTATGAGAGAAATTTCCTTTTTAAGGGAGTGAAAAGTTAAGTGGGATGGACCGATATGGAAAGTGTGACAAGTTAGTTGGGATGAAGGGAATATTAACATTGACTAAACCGCGACCAACCTATTTGGATATTACTACTCGAAAGCTGCCGGTAAGGATACCGCCTAAATTATGTCCCAAAAGATGGTTTTGCAAAATCGGGTGTGCGATGGATTTGGGACACCCGGTTTTGCGAAAACCACATTTTGGGACAAATTTTGGGCGGTATCCTGGCCGACAACTTTCGAGTAGTAATATTCAAATAGGTTGGCGGCGGTTTAGTTAATGTTAATAATTTATATTCCGAAGTGAAAAAGTGCTAATAGTTCGGCGACCATTTTGTAAGTATCCCAATTATAAATATACAAATTTTAGTGTCATTTCAAAACAGCTCCGACGCTCACAAAATATTACAAAATCTACCTAAAATTATCCTCGGTGGGAGTAATATTTTGTTCTTCGAGTGTGCTTGCTATCCGATCTTGATCCTGCAAAAACCAACATCGAAGAGGGTCTCAAGTGAAGAGCCTCCGATGCTCAAGTCAGCGATCAGAGAGTTTGAATTGAAGCATACGTGAGTTTTTGAGTGAATGGTGAAATATTATGAGTTACTTGGCAAGGAAGAAATGTTAAGCATTTTATACTTACCAGATTAAGGCTTAGGGGTAACAATGTCATTTTGCGCATGCCATGTCTGCCCTAATCCTAGTCAGCCTCTCCCAGACTAACAGCTACTGGAGTTTGTGTCAGTGGTTCCCAACATTTTTATAGGGGAAGAGCGGCTACCAGTGTACTTACTGTCAGTTTAGCTACTTTTTGGTCGGGACCTTTTCTACGATGGACCAGTATATCTTTCGCAGTAAAATAGTTCGTGCTAGAGGAGTGAGACATGGATTACGCTTCGTGCTATTAACTCCTGTGCTCGGGAATGGAAAAGATGCAGTTCGTGCTTCGTGATCCACGTGGTCCAGAGTAGCCATAACCTTGTTCCTAGCTACTTCGTGATCCAGTCACTTTCCTAATGGCAAAGACAAGTGATCAAACCCGTTGTAACCTAAGCGTGTGATTCGGGATGAATGAATTTCATTATGGCACCACATGTCCCGCTTAAAAAACACTATGAGCTTCATGCTCATAGTGGGTACGTTTCCTGCCACCTATCACTCCTCAGATGTCCAATCAATCTCCTCGTTTCCTACTCACTTGCATTTTTGGAGCTCCAACCCATGTCTGATCGTACACGTGCTAGCTTGATTACTTTCAAGGGGCAAGATGGGTACACGTGTCGCGATTCTGTTGGTTGACTTTTCGGTTTCCCCCCTCATTTTCCTCGTAAATACTGAGAGTTTGAACTCATTTGAACTTTTCATTTCTCTTGGCATTATCGTCTTTCTGAGAGCAATTCCATTACGATTTCTAGCGAGATTTCAAGCTACACTCCGGTGACGATTGCTTATTTTAACAACGCTTTACATTCCGTCATACCTTAGATCGAATTTTACATTAAGGTATAATTTTTCAGACGTCCTTGTTCTTTCTTACCATGACTGGATCTTCTTCCCTATCCTTGTCAAGCAATTGGTCGAAGGGGGAGAAGAGCGAAGCCTCCACCTCCAGTCGTAGTGATTGCCCATAGCGGGAATCCTCGTCTGCTGACAGTGATAAGATGGTGGGCACTCCCCCTACTTCAGGGAGGGACACCTTCGCCCTGTTCGGTCTCCGGAGTTCCCCCACCTTCCGCCGTGACTATAGTTGTAGAGAGCACGTCTCGTGCTCCTACTTTGGCAACCTTAGGAGGAACCATGATAGTATGCCAAAATCCTGAAGCCTCCTCCTCTCAACCCCTTACTGGTAGCTTAAAGAACATCATCCCCCCTAGTGCCAGATTTAGGTGGGATGAAATAGCAGGGCCCTCTACCTTTAACAATATGTCTGTTTTGGACCAAAAGCTCTTCTCCAGTTTAGACTTCGTGATAGAAATCCCTGATGAGGATGAGAGACCTAACCATCTGACTCCACCAACTCTGGCTTTCTGGATAGCCCATGTGGAGGTAGGCCTCCACCTCCCTATTTGTGAATACTTGGGGGCCGTTGCCAATGCCTTCAATGTTCCCCTAAACCAAGTCAATCCCTCCTCCTCCTTTTACATATTGGTGAGAGGGAACCGGGGGGGGGGGGGGGGGGGAGGAGGGGGACCCGATGCTGAATTGTTCCAAGCCTGCTGCGAAATGAAACAGAAAAGCCATTTCTTCTACTTTTCTATCAAGAAGAATGGTCTATGCAATTTTTTGAAGAAACCCCCCAGCATAGAGAAGAAATGGAAAGATAGATACTTCTTAGTTACTCCTACTTCGGGTAACTGGCCCTTTCCTCATGATCGGTGGTTGTATAGCCTCCCAAAGTATTCCGATGTTGATGTGGACCATGTCTCATCCTTGAATCGTTCGGTATTCAAGAAGCTTAATACTTGGATACAGTAGAATAAATCCTATAAAATAGCCCCCTCTATAGGAAGCAAGCCACTATGTCCAACTTCGGGTTCCTTCAGGTCCAGATTGACTTCCTCTTGGGACGGGTATTTATCCTTCATCTTCCCTTCTGGCTCATTGTCATTGTGATGTGTTTTATTCTTATAAGTAACTGAGTTCGTTTTCTCTATATTTTTCAGACATGGACTGGAAAGCAGGGCTCACTGCAGAGGAGGAAGACGACGATTTGGCATATCTGGGGGAAGAACCCCCAACCTATGTCTGCAACGCCTCCAGTTGGAGGCAAGAGGAAAACACCAGCCTCCTCTACCGCCACCACCAAGAGCCCTTCAGCTAAGACTGCTAGGGAGCCGACTCCATCGCTGCTCTGGAGGTTCGCACCTACACGACAGAGCACAACAAATAGACCTCAGGGTCCGAACTTTCTCGCGAAGCCTCCTTCAAGAGGTAGAAAACTTTGAATAAGGGCAAAGACAAGATGGTGCGCCAATCCTCCAATGATTCCTTTACTGTGGAGCTCCCGAAGTCCTTGCTAGACCTCAATAAAGAAGAGGTAGGTGACTCCTGAAACTGTTGCCCACTCTTGAGGACATCAAGACCCTCATGAAGGGTGATAGCCAAAAGATTCGTGATATGATCGTGAAGAACCTGGTTCAGGTAAGGACTCCGTCCATCCTGGCACGATCTGTTATACTTGGTATTTTCGTATCTTAATATCCCGTCATTTACCCTGTTAAGCGGTGACGAGCTTCGGGTACCTCATGAAAATAGCAGGAGCAGGCTGCTCATGCCCATGAACTGAAAGAGGCCCTGAAGACGAAAGAGAAGGTGGTGTTGACTGCTGTCTCCCAGCTGAACACTGTTGTTCTGGAGAAGGAGGCCCTCCAGAAGGAAGCTGAGGAGTTAGGTCTAAGTTGGCCGCCTCAGAGAAGACCCAGGGTGATCTGATCTGCCATTATGATAAGCGAGAGGCAGAAGCAAGCCAAGCAAGCTTTGTGCAGGGAGTTAAGGAGACCTGTGAGAAACTCTTCTCTTCGGTCCAAGGGCAGAACTTCCTCCAGAACCTCCATAGAGGCTTGATTGAGCACTATCAACTCAGCATGCAGTACCTGCGGGACATGTGGCCTCATATGTCGTACTTCGTGAAAATTGGCCTCGTTTCAGCCAAGGATCAGGCCGAAGCTCAAGGCCTTGCCCCGAAGCTCAGTCTTGCAAAGGCTTTGAAAGTAGTGGAGGAGCCTCCTTCCTTCAAGGAGGACAAGTCAGTTCCCATAGATTTCCCCTGGTGGCAAACGGTACTTCGTGATGCCACCAGCAAGCTGAACTGAACTGAACTTCTGCTGAAAAGTTAGAGTATGAAGTGGGAAGCATGCTACCTGCCCCTGGAGCTTCGACAACGTATCCTCCCGAACTGGAGAAAATTCAAGACACCTATACACCCAATGTGGAGGGTGCTGATATTCAAGAAGGGGATGAAGCAGCTGGCGCCCACCCTGATGATGAAGGAGGCGAGGATGAGGAGGTGGAGGAGTAAGACCCTAGATTTCTTAGGGCAGTTTGGTTTTTTGTTCTCCTTTCTTTTTTTCTTTTTTCTTTTTCTTTTTGTAAGTGATGTAGGGGGGCACTGTCCTACTGTATGTGTAGCCCAGTGTGCTCCCGTCTTCTAAAATCTAAAATATCCCTTTAGGGATTCTTTTAATGAAATAACATTTGACAAAAGTACTTCAGATCGTATTTCGCGTTTCGTTGTATTTTTCCTTTTTTTTTTCTTTAAGTACTTTATTTCATGCTTCTTGATGTTTTTGTGTCATTTCTTCTTTCAAAGTGTTGAAAGATAAGCTTCCTAGGTTAGGTGGATATATCCTTCTATCCTCCCCCAAATATTTTGACCACTATTGGCCATAGCCGGTAGTAGTCAATACTGGGTTTTACTTTCTCAAGTCTGTAGCTTTATCCTTGATTGAAACCAAGGCTTCGTGCCTGGTTAAGACCAGAGCTTAGTGTTAGGTTAAGACCAATGCTTCGTGCTTGGTTAAGACCAAGACTTCGTGCGTGGTTAAGACTAGGGCTTAGTGCTTGGTTAAGACCAAGGCTTTGTGCCTGGTTAAGACCAGGGCTTAATGCTTGGTTAAGACCAATGCTTCGTGTCTGGTTAAGACTACGGCTTAATGCTTGGTTAAGAACAAGGCTTTGTGCCAGAGCGACTCTGGACTTCCTCACGGTTTACCCGCGCCAAGCTTAGTGCTTGTGTTTCCGCCATACAGCACGAACTACTTGTGTTCTCATATATTCATCAAAATGGGATGAGCTAGATGTAGCCCTCTTCCCTTCTTTTGTATATATGAAATGTGCAACGTGCGTTTCATTCTCAAGTGTAGTGCTTTTTCAGGTTCGGATGTTCCACGACCTGGGTAACTTCTTCCCTTTTGTTGTCTTTAACTCGTATCCTCTTCCACCCAGATCATTGAACACGATGTATGGGCCTGCCCAGTTCATGTCCAATTTCCTTGTGGGTTTCAGAGCGCTAACCCTCCTTAGCACTAAGTACAAAAGGATCAACATGACCTCTATGCAAGGATGCTAGAGATATTAATACATGAAAAACAAACATGAATATTCTATAATTTACTCAAATTAATAGATTTTATATTTTTAAGACTTTTCATTGACTCTTCTTTCATTAACATACAACTTTTCAACTCTTATTATATATTGATTGTAATAGTTTATTACATTAAAATTATATAAATATAGAAATCTTATTATTATTCATTACATTTATAAAACGTGCATCGCACGGGGATACTACTAGTTGTATCTTAACATTGCATAGGACTTCCTGTGATTTTATTCTTTCTTTTTGTTATGAATTAACGAGTTCGTTGATTATTAATCAAGTTGAGCTTTAATTAAGCTAAACATGATGCCAAACTCAAGTAGGTTATAACAATTAATCCACTACTATCTTGCTCGAGAGATCGAAGGGGTCGAATCTGATGTGTGTGAGTGATTTAATTTCTGAAAGCCCATATAAAATAGGGTTAAGACTTGAAATGGAAAATAATAACATAAGGATTAAGACAATTAGTGGGAGAACAAAAAGGATAATCATGTCATCTTTGAGCCTTTCGGTCTCCTCCGATTCCATGCCGATTTGGTTACCTAAAAAAAACCAAAAATGGGTTCCAGTAGAAGAATCTCTGAAACTTAAGTTAGCAACCAACGTTAAGAAAGAAGACAATAATGAAAAGCAATGAAATCGTGAGGAAAAAAGAGAGAGTGTGTCTATTTTGAAAGCGGGTGCACTATTTATATGGTTTGGTTGGAGGTATAAAGGGAATTCTACCTCACCCTACCCCTAATTCGTACAGCCTTAATCCTTACAACTCTAGGGGCCCATTAGATCAATTGTGCCTCATTCAACTGTATTGGGTAATTTCTGCGTATGTCTCCCTGATTGGACTTCCTTATCTCAAGGTCCATCTTCCTCCAGGGCTTATTCTCAACTTCTTCTTCTTCCGTTAAATTCCAGCATACCGATTCTACTTCTTTCAGCTCGGTCTCATCCAAGTCTTCCACTCGGAAACTCTGATATGGAACCTCATGGGCGCCCCCATTAAGTCCTCATCAACTCTATTTCATTCCACACATGCCCGCTCTGTTTCGTTCTACCTCCATCTGCTCTGTGAACTTCCTCTCTACATCAGGTATTCCCCCTACTCTGAGTGCAAGCTAACATTTGGCTCAAAAGTAGAGCTGGTTTTCTTCTTCCTCAGAGTTGTTATATATCTACCTCCACGCACTATGACTGTCCAATCAGCTCTGTGTTTTTCCTCCAACATTAGGTTCTCCCCCCTACTTTGAGTCCAAGCTGATATGTAGCACATAGTAGAGTTGTTCTGGCCTATGGGTGGGCTACACTAGCGAAGCGCTGAGTGATCTTCATTTCTGTGAAACATGCTATTATCTTCTTTCCATAAGACTTTCTTCCGTTGTCTGAAACTAAAACTCTAGGTACCCCAAATTTGGTTCAAATTTTGTTCCAAGAGAATTTGATGATTACATCCTCCATTATTCTGGTTGTGGGTTCCGCCTCAACTCATTTACTGAAATAGTTAATTAACACAATAAAAAATATCTTCTATTCTCCAGATGGGAGAAATTCGCCCATAATATTGATCCCACATTTGTCAAAAGGGCAAAGGGAGCGGTCAACAGTCAACTTGATGGCGGTACATGGATTAGCGGACTGTGCTTTTAGCATCTTCAACATGCAGGAACCAGCTTTATAGTGTCTTGACCCATTGTGGGCCAATAGTATCCCACATGTAAAACCTTGTGAACCATTGACCTGGCACCCTCGTGGCATCTCCCATACCCCTCGTGGACCTCCGTATAATATACTCCCCTTCTGCCTTTTACAGACACTTGAGATACGTCCGTATGAAGGATTTTTTAAGAGCGTGTTCCCAATGACACAATAGTGCATGTGATATTTGCATGAATATTTCCCTTTAAAACATCTCACGGTGGTATTTTGTAATGAGTATAATTGTATTGAATAGATAATGTTATATGCCTAAAATTAATTTGTAACTTTCACCCCCATGCTGGATGCGTTACTGTTACTCACGCTCTGTAAGTCGTTTATGAATTCATTGCGGCAATCCTTACCTTCCTCGATAGACCCCATGTTCAAGGCAATAGAGTTGTGCGCAGTTGTAAGAACCTTGATCTATCTATCTTGGCCCTCCTCGGTGCTAGCTGCCAATATAGCCAGGAAGTCAACCTTGTAGTTCTCAGTTCAGGGAATCTGGTGAATCTTCACCTTGGAAATCTGCTCCTCAACTCCTCGACCTACTGCATATGTGTGCTGATGTGGGAAGGATTTGTGAAAGATTCATAACTTGTAAACACGCTAAATAAAAATCACAACCTCATGAATTGTATAAACAACTACCTATTCCTAGTGAATCTTGGGTAGACATATCCATGGAGTTCGTTTTGGGTTTACCTAGAACGAGTAAGGGAAAAAATTCTATTTTCGTAGTACTTGATAAGTTTTAAAAGATGGCACATTTTGTTCCTTGCCATAAAAGTGATGATGAAACTCATACTGCTAATTTGTTCTTTAGAGAAATTGTACGTTTGCATGGAGTAACTTTTGGGGAATCGGGGATTGTGCCAAGAATCTATTCCAGATGTAATTTGAATTTCTATTTTTAATAATCAAACAACAATATCTGAACAATCAAATCATATAATTCATGTAATTGAATCAAGGTAATCATACAATAGGCCCTAAACATGCGGAACTATGGAATTATAGTATTTTACCTTCGAATCGGAGAGACACCATTGAGAAGAATTAATTTTTCAACCCAAAGATCTTCTTGAGTATTCCCTAAGTCCAAGCTCGCCAATTCGGTGGGAAATCAAATGAACTTTTTAACTCTCAATGAAAGGATTAATTTTTCAGAAAAACACCCACTCACTTATGCATCTCTTATGGCATATGAGGACCAAGATTGATCCCCTATTTATAGGGGATAGGGACCGAAATCTACCCCCTTTTATGATTAGGAAATCCTCTCCCAAGAAAAATATGGATAAATCCTAATCCACTTAGGAATTAGATTTTTCCATATCTTTTAATTTTTTTATTTCCTACTTCCAATTAATCCTTATCCTTTTAGTTAATAGACTTGTATTAGGCTACTCAAGGGGTCTTTAGGAGGAATAGGATTGGGCCTCCCAATGGGCCTAGATATCCATATTGAGCCATATTATTCTAGCTCATTAATATTAATTCATTCAACTATAGAATTAATATTGAACTACCCATCCTAATACATATTACGAAATATGGCTCCTAATTATTTTTTCCGTGTTTAAGATTTAATGTCAATTAATTAATTTAAGCTACTGAATGCTTTAATTAATTAATATCTTTTATTCCTTGAGAACAAACAACTCAACATTATTATCATACCGAAAGTTAATCCATTGTACATGTTTGATATGATAAATATTCTGAGTCCATCAAGGGGACATAATCAACTTGTTTTACCAAGACACGATTTTCTGTATTAATTTAGCAATCTGTCATATAATTAATAATATTGTACAAAGTATAGAGTATTGAGTTCCAATGACTCTTTACCCATAATAAATCAAAGCAACATTAATTAACTACATACAATCCCAATTAATTGACGGAAATTAAGAAAACAATAACCACTGAGATCTAATTTTTCTTTCAAGTCAGTCTTGAAAAATTATCTCGCTTTTGGTCCAATTCAGTGCAACAAATGCACTAGTGTAATCTCTTGGTCAAGACAAACCAATCTGAGCTTTACACATCAACTTCTACCAATGGATTGTTCAACTCCATCTAAGTGGTGAATCTTTATACTTATTACAAGGAACCGACAATGTGATCTTCTGTAGTATACTACACACCTTATTATCTACAATGTAAAGTATTCAAACATTATGCAATAAATATATATAACATTCATAATATTTAAAGAAAATAGTGATAATTTATTCTCATTCAATAAAGTGCAAGAAACAGTTTATACACAAAGTAACACTTAAAATCATGCTTTACAGTATAATCTTAATAGTAACAAGAACTATTGTGAGCGATCAAGATGCAAAAATTTTGAGTCACTTTTGACGTGCTTGGTGCAGTAAATTGGGAACCAAACTTCTGTTTTCCACTACTTGTCATCCACAAACTGATGGGCAAACTGAAGTAGTAAATGGAACTTTGTCTCAATTACTCAGAGTCTTGATTAAAAGGAACTTGAAAAATTGGAAGGATTGTTAATAGGAGTATATATTCCGCTACTCAATATTCTCCTTTTGAGATTGTTTATGGATTCAATCAATTGATTCATCTTGATCTGGTACCATTGTTGATTGATGAGCATTCAAGTCTCGATGGAAAGGCGAATGCAAAATCAGTTAAGAAGTTGCATGCAAATGTGAGGCCAACATTGAAAAGCAAACGTAGTAATATGTGAAACATGCAAACAAGGGTCGAAAGCAAGTCATATTCGAAAAAGGTGATTGGGTGTGGCTACACTTGAGAACAAAGAGGTTTCTAACAAAGTGAGTCCAAGTTGCAACCAAGAGGAGATGGACCGTTTCAAGTGATTGCAAGATTCAATGACAATGCTAACAAACTTGACCTTTCAGGTGAGTGTAATGTAAGTGCTACTTTTAATGTCATTGATATTTCTCCTTTTAATGTAGATCCAGATTCGAGGATGAATCCTTTCGAAGAGGGAGAGAATGATGGAGAACCCCCCGAAGCCACATAGTCAAAGAAAGAAGGACCTGCTCAAATTTATAAAGGACCAATAACTATATCTCGAGCAAAATAAATTAAAGTTCTAATTAGAGCTCGAGCAAAAGTTACAAATGTTGTTATTTTCATATGAAAATTATGATTACCACAAATTACTGAAATTTTGATTGAGATAAATGTCATTTTTGTGGTAACATTTTTACTAGCTACAAGAAAATAACTTTTTACCCACATATAATTAACCATACATAAAATGTGCGGGCATTTAGCCATACATAATATATTGTATCCATATATGTGTTGGCAAGGGTATACACTACAAGAATAAAGGATATTTGCCCTTACTCGTTTTACAACTACAAAAGTGGTTACTAAAAATAATTCTTTTTGTAACTATTAGTAGTTACAAAAAATATTTCATACAATTTTAACAAAAATTGCTATAATATGATAAGCTCTTTTGCAACTACAAATACATTAGTAACTACAAAGTAGTTGCAAAAAATAGTTACAAATACATTAGTAACTACAAAGTAGTTGCAAAAAATTTTTTTTGCATCTTACTTTTAGTTAGGGGTGTGCAGATTTCGGTCCTGACCGAAAAAACCGACCATAACCGACCGAATTTTTTCGGTCGGTTCGGTTTTTAGACAAAAATATCGGTTGTCGGTTTCAGAAATGAAAAATTTCGGTTTAGTCGGTCGGTGTCGGTTTTCTGAAATAAAAACCCGAATTAACCGAACCGAACCGATTTAATAATAAGTATAAAAACAGAACCCTAATTCAATTCTTCCCTCCCTAGTCCTACTCCCTAGCCGCTCGCCTCTCACAGTCACAGTCTCGCGGCTCTCGACCTCGCTCCTCACTCCTCAGTCCTCAGCTCTCTCAAACCCTCACCCAGTCACCCTCTACTCTCTCAGATTCGCGTACTCCGACAGGCTCACAACGTCTGGGCCACCTCGCTCACACCTCGGCGCCCTACCTGTCTCGCCGCTCGCGTGGCCGCGTCGGAGTGACTAGTGAGTAACATGAATTTTCTATATTAGTTGTGTGTAATTAGGTTCAGTGTGTTGTATTAATCTGAAGAAATTTGTTTTTATGTATTGTATATTGTTGGGATTAGTATGTCAGATTCTCGCACTCCATTTTGTATGTAATTTGTATGTATGCTTTGTATGTATGCTTTTGTATAATTCATGTTTGATTTTAAAAAATTCATCATAATTGATACATGTTTTTGTTATCATTATGAATTTGTTATCATGCTCCAGATTGTACAGTTTTCATTTTACTCATTCCCGTGAATACGTGATGCGGATGCCCCATGTGTTGTTGGTAAACATGAGAGATACAATAAAAGGGGTTTCTATCTAATTTTCAAGGATTCTCCTAAATTAGTCATTTGAGTACTAATACATCAGTTTCATATAACATTTTGCAACTTAATTGAATATTCAGCCGGTCCATTACAGAGGGCTCTTTTCCAAAATGAAGATTGTCTTTTACATAATTTGCCGGCATAATCTCTTATCTTTGACAGTTTATACTGTCTTTAGGATTGGTAGGGTTATAATTAGAAGTTAGAACATATTCCTAATATGGATGTCAATGTGATCGGCTCTAATTATAAGCAATTTAATATGCTTTTGTTATCATTCTGATTTTTTTGATTGTTTAGTAATAATTAGACAAATTGAGAAGATTCCTTGATGTTTTCCAATTAATATAAAAAAAAAAAAAAAAAAAAAAAACTTGATACTAATTGAATCATATATATGTATTTTGCTGATTTTCAGTATTTTAATCCATTCTTCTTGCCTATTTATTTTAGATGTCGACTCCGGAAGATTTAGGTGGGAGTAATGATGCTCTGGGGGAAACTGGTGCCAGTCAGCCCTTAGAAGGGTCTTATGATGACCAACCAAATTCGCCGGCAGATTCAAATGCATCTTCGACAGCCCCAAAGACAAGAAAGAGCACAAAGCCGAAATCCCAAGTGTGGGATCATTTCGAAAAAATAAAAGACCCGGACGGAGTCATTAGAAAGGCAAGATGCAATTATTGTGAAGGTGAGCTTGCTGCCCACTCTAAAAAAAATGGCACCTCATCACTTACGAGTCATATGAAATGTTGTATGAAAAACCCACATAATCTTGAAACTCGTCAAGCCTTACTTAATTTACAACCAAATAAGAAAGATGGTGGTTCTGGGGTAGGCACATTGACCACATGGAAATATGATTATGATGAAATTAGAGGAGCAATTGCTTATATGATTATTGTTGATGAATTGCCATTTAAGTTTGTTGAGGGTAAAGGGTTCACTAGGGTTATGAGTAAAGCATGTCCTAGGTTTAACATTCCTTCTCGATGGTCTGTTACTAGAGATTGCTATGACTTATATGTTAGCGAGAGGGCAAAATTGAAATCCTTTTTGAAGAGTAACTGTCAAAGAGTTAGTCTAACGACTGACACTTGGACTTCTTTGCAAAGAATTAACTATATGTGCATTACGGCCCACTTCATCGATAATGAATGGAACTTACACAAAAGAATCTTGAATTTTGTGCAAGTCAGTAGTCATAAGGGTGATTACATAGGCAAGTCCTTAGAAACATGTGTCCTTGACTGGGGGTTGAAGAATGTGTTCACCATAACCGTTGATAATGCAAGTTCAAATGATACAGCTTTGGCATTTCTGAAAAAAAGAATGTTGAATTGGGGTGGGAGTGTAGCAAATTGCAAGTATCTTCATATGAGATGTATAGCACATATAATTAATTTGGTTGTGTCTGAGGGTTTAAAAGAAGTAAACCCTTCGGTTAAGCGTGTCAGAGATGCAATTAGGTATGTTAGGAATTCCCCAGCTAGACTAAGGAAGTTCAAGGAGTGTGTTGAGTGGGAATGGATAGAAACTAAGAAATCATTGTGTTTGGATGTGGCTACTAGGTGGAACTCCACTTATTTAATGCTTAGCACAGCTGAAAAATTTGAGAAGGCCTTTGATAGGTATGAAAGTGAGGATACTTCCTTTGTTGGTGATTTAGGGAACGATGGGGTTCCAAGTTCTTGTGATTGGTCGTGCGTTCGCAAAATTGCTAGCCTCTTAAAGTATTTTTATGACATTACATTACGTGTTTCAGGTTCTTTGTATGTCACTTCAAATACGTTTTTTAGTGAGGTTAGTGATTTATGTTGCATTCTAAATGAGTGGAGGAAGAGTGATGATCTCTTGGTCAAGAGTTTAGGTGAGTCTATGAAAATGAAATTTGATAAATATTGGGGGGAGCCGGAAAAAATGAATAAAATCATATTTTGGGCAAATATTCTTGATCCACGTGATAAGCTTGAGTATATGGCTTATTCGTTACATGAGATGTATGGCTTGGAAAAGGGGGATAGGATTTTGGAAAATGTGAAGGGTGAACTTGTTGAGTTGTTCAATGAGTATAAGCGGAAATATCAGCCGGAGAACGATGGAACCACAAGTTCGGACAGTGGAAGTGGTTCAAGTTTAGCCGGAAGTGGTAGTGTTACAGATTGTGATTCTGTTAGTGGCAAGCCTTCTTTTTTCTTGAAAGCCAAATTCAAGAGACAAAAATTGGAAAGTGGAGGTTATTCTAATAGGAAATCTGAACTGGAAATCTACTTGAATGAGGAAATCGTAGAGGGCGAAAATCTTGATGTGCCAAAGTGGTGGAAGGTCAACTGTGAAAGATTTTCCGTTCTTTCAAGGATGGCTCGTGACATGTTGTGTGTTCCTATATCAACTGTTGCATCAGAGTCGGCCTTTAGTACCGGTGGTAGGGTACTAGATCCATTTCGGAGTTCTCTAACTCCAAAAATTGTCGAAGCTTTGATATGTGCACAAGATTGGCTACGAAATGAAGACCTCCCGGTTTGTGTTGAAGAACAACTTGAGGAGCTTGAAAACTTTGAAAGAGGTACTTATTTCATATATGTGAATTAGTAATTGTTTATCAATGTTTATTTTATGTTGGCTTATGTAAATTTTGTTATTATAAATTTTAACATGCTAAACGTTGATTTTTATTTTAGAGTTGCCTAATGTGGGACTTGGACAAACAATATCAAACATGTAGATCTTGGTTCAGGTACATTTATTTCATTAACATAACATTATTCAAGAATTTTGTATTATTTTCATTAAGAAGATTTAATTGTTTGATAGTTGGTTTATGGTGAAGTTGGTTGAAACTTTGGACGGTTGGAGGCTTGGAGCCGAACTTGAGAAGTTGCCGAGTTAGTTTGTGGTGAAGTTGCCGAGTTGGACGCACAAATTTTAATTTGGACTGTTACGAATTTTATTATGTATTCGCAATTTAGACTGTTATGTAACATTGTAACTTTTGGTCGGTCGGTTGTGACTTGTGATGTTTTATGTTTATTTAACTTATTTGGACTGTTCTTCATATTTGAAGTATTGAATGATGGATTTTTAGACTTAAAAATTGGTGTTGATGTTGAATTAGTGGAACTTTGGAATCTTTTTGAAATGTTGAATGATTTCCCTAGTGAAAAATTATTGTATCGTTAACATTTGTTAGTAAAAAAACAGTTTTATTCTTATTTTTTGACAAAAAATATTTTTTTTTAAATTTAAATTCGGTTTCGGTTAACCGACGCAAAACCGACCGAAACTTTCGGTTCGGTTATGAATCGGTCATAAAGCGTTGGTCGGTCGGTTCGGTTTTAAAAATTGTAAATTCGGTTTTCGGTCGGTTATGAATTTTCGGTCGGTTCGGTTACCGAAACCGACCGATGCACAGCCCTACTTTTAGTGACTACCCAATAGTAACTATATTTAGACATTTAGTTGCTAAAATTATTTTTGTGACCACTCTCCCTTTTTTGTAACTACATTTTGTGGTGGCAAAAAGCCTTAATTTTAGGGATTTGGATAATCTGCTGGGGATAAAACCAGCAAAAGTTGATGGGGCGTCATACGCTTCCACTTTTTTTCTGTTTTTTTTTCTCTTTTTTTTTTTTTTTTTATTTAACTTCTATTTATTCCTTCTACTTAATTTCACGAAATGAGAAGACTATGGATGTATTCATTAATAGCTCATATCATTATCGTATCAAAAATTTCTGTACTCCGAAAATTCATACCATTATCGTACCGAGAATTTCGGTACACCAAAATTTAATTTACCGAAAATTCGGTACGACATCAATAAATACTGATACTGTGCTTAAATTTCGGTATATCAAATTTTGTATCGATATCAGTATATATCGATTCATATCGTTGATTTTGATATACCGTTAGAAATTTGGTATACCAAAATATCGAACCACCAAAATACAAAAAAAAAAAAAAAAAATCAATATATCAAAATACAAAACTTTTTTTGGTATATACGAAAATACCAAAAAATCTAAATTATTGTACTGTTATCGTACTGAAAAGAGAAATAATATACATATGAAATTGGTATGACGTATTATAGATTTCTAATCCAATAAACAAATAAAAAAAGAAACATGAAGTAAACAAAAAAAAAAAAAAAGATCGGGAACAGCGGTGTTTGATGTCCCCAACAACTTTTGCTTGGTTTCATCCCAGCAAGTGATTCAAATAAACCAGCAAATACTGCTAGAGGAAATACGACACCGTTTCTGCCTAAAATTTTAATTCCTCTTTTTTTTTTTTTTTTTTTTTTTTTTTTTTTTGCTTTTTCTTTTTTCTTTTCCTTCCATTTGATCATTTTCCCCATCTTGTCTAGGTCGTTACTATATTCTTCACCATTTCTTTATTACGATTTCAATTTTTCGTATTCGTATTGTTTAGAGTTTAGTTTAGTTTAATTTAGTTTCAGTTTAGGTTTAGTTTAGTTTAGTTAGTTTAATTCTTCCTATTTCATAAAAAAAAATTTGAAAATAACTTTTTGTCCCAAAATAAAAGTCATATTTAAAAAATTAATGTCTTGTTTAATTAGTTCAAGTAAAAATTAATGACTTTTTTTATTTTACAAATTAGTTCAATATAATTGAATAAGTCAAATAAAAGAATAAAATAAGTCGTGTGAGTACGTATTGATAAATTTTGAGAAGTTATACCTTGTATTGATAAATTTTGAAAAGTTTTACCTTTACCGAATTGAATGGAGGACGTAAGCAGTGTTTGTGATTGCTTATTTTAAGCAGAGTTATGCTTTTGGCTTAAGTCAGCGAAATCGGAGTGGTTGCATAGTTTTGCTTCTATTGAAACTTAGCACATTTAAGCTAAAATCTAAAAGTAGAGGAAATGATGCTTCAAACTGCTTCTTAGTAAAAATTGTTAGAAAAATTGATTATTTTGCAAACACCACAATGTATGAGTTTATTATAATTATTTTTTCTTCAAACACTACCCACTTTTAATTTTAAGCAAATTCTCGATAATTTTTATCTTTAATCACTTTTTTAAAAGTAAAAACAATTGCAAATACTTTCATAATAGACATTGAAGAATTATGAAAAATTCACTTCATCTAATAAATAATCACATGAAAACAGAAATGAGAAATAATGCTCAAAAGAAAAAATTACAAAAAAATAAAAGTGAAAAAGCTAGGCAGAAACGGTGCCGTATTTCGTCCAGCAGTAGTTGCTGGTTTATTTCCCCAGCAGGAGATCTGTATCCTAATTTTAGTAGTGATGTGACAAATTATGTGTGGCTAAAATCATTAGTAAAATTAAATTTTAGTGGAAAATAACGCCTCAATTTTTTTAGGGTCAAAATAACGCCTCAATTTTAGAGGTTAGCGGATAATATTCTAAACTTGCCAGATTTATTATTTTCTTTTTTCCAACACATAGTTATAAACATTAAAAATATGTGGTAACTAATTTGAATAATGTGTACAATCTTTATATTCTCTTTTGTAACCATGCCATGTCAAAAATTAAAAACAAAAAAAGCATCATTTTCTAGAATAATGGCACAATATTTTTTTTGAAAGGCACCATTTTTTTATAAAAAGATGTACTAAATCTTTCATTTTCCAACCTAATCTTAAAACCCCAAACTAAAAATCCATCCACACATTTAGGCCACAATGAGTATCCTGCAGTTTTGTGTCCGAACATTATTTCGTTCTTAGGGCATCTTCAGTGGGGGCATTACGAGAAAAAATTAAACTTGAGATGGAAATATCCGTCTCTAATCACATGATATCAATTTTTAAATTAAAATAGTGATAGATTTAAGACGAAATGATTGGTCTCTATAATATTTGTCTCTAAAATTTAGAGATCGATTTATTTCATTTCTAAATTTAGTGACGAAAGTTTCGTCTCTATAATTAAATTAAAGACCAAATTAGCGAAAGAATAGAGACGAATGATGTATGTCTCTAGTGTTAGGTTGCTATTTCGTTACTAATGATTTTTTTCCACTTTCATCATTATTATATTTCTATCTTTCTTTGTATTCAGTGGCTGATATTATTCGTTACTAATTTTAATCTCTAATATGAAAATTTCTTGTTGCGGAGTAAAATTAACAATTTGTACCCACCCACTAGATACAATTTCAATGGGGAGGAGGTACAAGGTGTAGAGAGAAAATTGAGGTCGGCGGCTATTCGCAACCCACATAATTTCTTAATGCAGCCTATTAATTTAATAAATTTATATACTATTGTAAAATGACTAGAATACCCTTAATAATAATAAAATTAAATAATTTGAAATATTTAACGTAACGAAATTTAAAATAATAAAACATAAGGCATGGGAAAAAGAAAATTTAATTTTTCTTTCCTCCGGTCATCTTTCTCAAAGCTACATAAACCATAGTTTCTTCAAAATTTTATTAATGGAGAAGCTAAGTTGCAAGGAAAAATCAATTAATATGGACAACACTCACCGAATATGCTAGGATATTTCAATTTAACATTCCCTAAATCTAAATAAAGCAAACCCGTAAGAGATCCAAAAGTTTGAGAAATTATTTGTTATCGAAAAGGAATGTGAGAATTAACCCTAGCGTTTGAGAATAGCATGTTTAACGTAAGCATGGAAGAGGAGTGGCAAGAAATTGAAATTGATAGATCAAATCATCCAACAATGGGTAATCAGTTCCGCTATTCATCACTCATTTCTTGTCCTGCTACTTTATAGGTTAATTCAAAAAGGGTAGAATTGGGGTTAAATGGGATGTATTAAGAAACATGTATTTATTTTTTAAACAAATGAGATACGTTTAGAAATTTTGTGGTCTGAGAATAACCGCCGTCCATGTACATATTGGAAAAAAGAGATAGAGGAAGTGGGGCCCATTCTTTTTGCCATTTCTTTTATTTTTTGACAGCATATAACCCTTTGGCTTTAATGTCTTTTTTTCCTAACATCTCAATCCAATATGCACAAATACAATAATTCAATGTCGTTTATGATTTTGAGCACTTTTCAATAATATTATGTTAAAAATTTAATGTTAAACTCGGTATAATGTTATGTTCATTATCAAATTTTAAAAAAAATTAAAGTAATACATTAATTTAAAAAATGTCATGATAATTTATTTGATTATTTGTATGAGTGAAAATTGTGAATAAAATTTTAATAAATTGAAGATGTAAAAAAAGTTGGTGGTTTGAATGTGGAATCTCCAACAAATATAATTTGTACCTGAATAATTAAGAAGGAATAGATAAAAATGTAGTTGGTTATTAACTTTTGATGTGACATCAATGCCCTTGTAGTTTTAATAGACAGCACATCGGAAGTGCTTGTCTCCACAGCACAGGGCTTTGTATCCATTCCAGCGCCACCTATCATTGCTTCTGTTTTTCTTTTATTTTTCAATTTTTTTATATGCATACACACACATGCCTAAGGTATATTTGACCGTAATTACTTTTATTGTCGTGATTTGTAGTGTAATTACTGTAGTGCCAGAGCAAAACACAAATAAGCTATTGGAAAAATCAATGACGGACCCAGAAATTTCGTCGAGGAGGGCCCACTTATAGACAAATTTAGATACTCGTTTTATCGGGCTAAAATTTTCAATTTTTTTTAGAGACAAATTTTTGTAATTAAACACTAAGATATGAAGGCAAATTTTATACAAAGTAGATGTCTCATTTTGAGAAGGTTAGAAAACAAACTCTCATATATTATACTCTAAATTTAATATTTAGTTAAGTTATATTTAAAACTAAAATTTTAGAAAATAAAAAAGGGACGGGGCGTCTGTATATCTGTCCATTAATTTCAACAATATTCAACTATATATAAAAAACTAAAAAATATTAATGTTATTGATAAGATTAATTAATTGATTCAATTATTAAAAATAAAAAAAAAGATAATCAAGATTTAGTGTTTCTAAACATTTCATTCTATTTTCTGAAATTTTTGTCTCTATTGTGTACACTTAAGAATACATCGACTGATTATTATTAAATTATATTTAAGTTAAACCATAAAATTATTTATTTGTTTAATTATATTGTATTAAAATTGACTAAAATACACTTATATAATAACACATTTCGACCGGGACCAGGAGGGCCAGTGCCCCCTTGCCCCCTATATAAGTCCGGAAAACATATACCATGACAAGAGAAGCATTTTGAGCCTTCAATCCTTGTTATATAGCACTCAATTCACGGGCGTTCATAGGTAAAAAAAATTTGATTGAGGTAAGACCTACCAGATTGATAACTAATGTCCTAGTGTTCTATGTGTCTAAAATGTAAATTCACAATGACTTATCAATTTGTTTTGCGCTATTCTGTTAGTGGCTTTATTTTTATCTCCAACAAAAGTTAATTGGGGAGGGGAGAGGGGTTACGTGATGAACTTTGGGTTGATCCAATAAACTGAATATGTACATATGGGGTGGGGGGGGGGGGGGGGGGGATTGACATAGGTTTTCCTTAACCCTAGTATTCCATCGGCAAGTATGCGGTGTAGGTTTAGGCATCGTTATTCAAGGTCGATCCGAAAAAAACTGACTCTAAATGTAATTCGATACTCCGAGTAATTTAAGACTCTCCTAACTAGACTCTAAATAAGTGAATTGGTTGTGATTTAAACTTAATACTGTTTTACATAAAAATACTAAATAACCCACGAATAACTTGGAAAATAAAAAATTATTAATTAAGGTTGACTTAGATGGATTAAAGTGTATCATAGGGTATAGATTTCAATTACAATCCGAATGTATAATTTAACCTAAAATTCTAGACTTTTAAACCAATTTTAGTGTTTACGAGACGACACTCAATTAAACCTAACCCTCATCCAACCGATTAGATTCTTGATCCATTATATTTAGTCACCCTCCCGAGTCGACTAAACGTAGAGACTCCCAAAAGACTCTAGACCAAAGCCTGCACGATCATAGACAATCGCGCTGTGTTGTACGTCTACTAACAATTTCCTTCTCCCAGAACGAAACTATTAAACTTGTAGATTTAACTTAAATGATCAATTTAAACTAAATCAATAAAACAAACACATAGGTAAACACAATGAATTTAAGGCTATACTTCAATAGTAAAAGTTAATACACCATTCAACGTAACCTACTTTCTACCCCTAGAATACAAACGTGTGTAGCTACTCATAATTGTGTTTAAATCAAATAAACATTCATAGACAAAAGTCATAGGGAATTAAACACAAAGAAGAACAAACTAAACCCAGATGTTCAATCGTCGATCTTCGTCGTATTGCTCCTCGATCTTCGATTCTCGTATCCGAGCTATTCTGAGTATGAAAGTGTGTCATTATATGATAAAACTCGAGCTTGAAGTCCTTTTTATAAGTTTGGGGATGAATCTTGGAAGAATATGATCAAAATCCTACTTAAACTAGGAATCTTTCTCAAAATCAACCTTATGTCGTGGCCGCGCGCAAGGTATGTCGCGGTCGCGATACTTGGTCAGCTTCAAATTCACTTTCTAAGCACCTGTTGTCGAATAGTGGCGAGGTTGTGACGGTCCATTTCGGTCCAAACTCATTTTAGACCGGTTCAAATCGGTATTTTCTCCTTTTTGACTTGTTCCTTCATTCAATAGTTGTAAAACACGACTTTTCACTCTAAAAACACTGCAAAACCTTCAAAATAAGTCAAAACACGTTTAATAGCCCAATATGATGAATATAAGAAACTCTCGACCAAATATGCATGTAAATGTTATAAAGTATATTCCTAAATCGACCTAAATACATGCATAATTAACATGTATCAGGCTTGTAGTAACAAGTATTTGATTCACTAAATTTTCTCAAATGAGAGCAAGCATTTGATAATTGGATCAAATAATTAGTAATTGAGAGCAAGTAAATGTAATAACCTTTTTCAGGTTTCAGTTTTACTTAGATACATTGTGGAGAAGAATAGATGGTTTTAAAATATGAAAGAGAATACTATTGATAACTTTCAGATCTTGTTATTATTTTGAATTTGAATGTTTATACAAAGGCTATCAGCATATATATACACACTAGTACAAGCAATCAACTCCTATTAGTAAGGAAAGAAATAAAAACGTGTACAAGAGAAAGGAAGGTGTTGACTCACTTCCTTGATTGTGGTGGATGGAAATAAATACCAAATATACTCAAATCTCAACACTCCCCCTCAAGTTGGAGTGTGTAAGTCTCGAACACCCAACTTGTCACGTAAAAATCGAAATTGTTCCGAACCAAGTGCTTTAGTAAAGATGTACGCTATTTGAAATTGAGTAGAGATAGCGCACGGTATGATATCACCACTCTCAATGCGTTCACGAACAAAATAACAATCCATTTCCACATGTTTCGTGCGTTCATGGAACACAGGGTTGACGACAATTTGACGAGCTGCTTGGTTATCGCAAAACAGGGGGGTCACGCCGCTTTGTGGCGCTTCGAAATCTTTGAGGAGCCAACATAGCCATAACACTTCACAAACCGTAGTAGCCATTGCGCGGTATTCGGCTTCAGCAGAAGAGCGAGAAACGACGGTTTGCTTCTTTGTTCTCCAAGATATAGGAGAATCACCAAGGCTAATGAAGTAACCGGTACATGAGCGACGAGTAAAACTGCAGCCAGCCCAATCTGCGTCGCTATAAGCCTTTAACTGTAGATCGCCATTAGCTGGTAAGAACAGACATTGACCCGAGTTTGATTTTAAATAACGAAGGACGCGTACAACAGCTTCCATGTGGGAACGTCTAGGATTGCTTAGAAATTGGCTCAATTGGTTGACAGGATACATAATATCGGGCCGAGTAACTGTGAGGTAAAGTAGTCGACCCACTAAGCGTCGGTATTGAGACGCGTCAACTCCTGGACTGTTGTCGTCGTTTCGGAGTTTCAAGTTTTACTCCATTGGAAAGTTACTTGGACGACTAGCTTGGACTCCACATTCTTCTAAAATGTCCAAGGTATATTTTCGTTGACTAATGACGAACCCTTCCGGTGATCGTGCTACTTCAATTCCCAAAAAATATTTGAGTGGGCCCAAGTCTTTGATGCTGAATTGTGCGTTCAAGTAGTCTTTAACCTGTTGAATGTGAGCATTATTGTTACCAAATAATAATACATCATCGACGTAAATAAGTGCGGAAACGTAGATAGATCCCTTTTGAAACATGAATAGTGAATGATCAGCTTTGGATTGTTGGAATCCAAGCGCGAGAAGTGACTTGGTAAATTTGTGATACCAATTGCGCGACGCTTGTCGTAAACCATAAAGAGATTTCTTTAATTTGCACACGCGCTTATCACCAGTTTTGGCGAGTCCTTGGGGCACCTTCATGTAAACGTTTTCTTCGAGGTCTCCGTGAAGAAATGCATTATTCACATCTAATTGATGCACTTCCCAATTCTTTTTAGCTGCAATAGCTAATGCGCATCGAACCGTCACTAACTTGGCAACAGGAGCAAAAGTTTCATGAAAATCAATTCCTTCTACTTGAGTGTATCCTTTTGCAACGAGGCGGGCTTTGTATCGTTCGACTTCTCCATTCGGCTTGTATTTTATTTTGTAGACCCATTTAGAGTCCACAACTTTCTTCCCAGGAGGCAACTCAACTAGTTGACAGGTGTCATTTTCTTCTAAAGCTTGAATTTCTCTTTTCATTGCCTCGCACCATTGAGGATCTTTGATTGCCTGCGAAAAATACTTAGGCTCATCACGTGAAGTGATGGCCGCTAGGAAGGCCCTGTGAGACTTCGAAAAATTATTGTAAGAAACAAAATGAGATAGAGGATATACCGTAGAGGCTCCTGAGTTGGGCTTGGGCTGTGAGTGGTCTAGTGAGGGGGGAATATCGGTCACGAAGTCATCAAGATGCTTGGGTTTCGATCGCATACGAGTACCGACCCGAATATTATCTGCTTCAGATCTTGTGACTGTTTCTGGAAGTGGCCCAACACTAGGCAACATAGGCACAGTCCGTGCATCCTGGTCAGCCTCCAAATTCGGCCCAGGAGTGGCCCCTGTTTCCTCAAAAGGCGTGGACTGATGTTGGGCCAATAAATCATCATCGTTTGGGCCCAAGGCCTGCTGAATATTATTCAACCCATCTATCAACTCAACTTCCTTTTGCAAATTCAGCCCGGTAATCTTACCATCAAAAGGAAAAATATTTTCCAAAAATGTGACGTCACGACTTGTATGTATTTTCTGGTTCTTCAAGTCATACACTTTATAACCCTTTTGTCCCATGGGGTACCCTATGAAAACACAAGGTCTCCCCTTTTCACCAAATTTATCTCGCTTACATAAATTATTGTGCGCATATGCAAGACACCTGAAAACACGAAAGTGATTGTATGAGGGAGTTTTACCAAGCAAAATTTCATGCGGCGTTTTATTCTCAGTAATACGAGATGGCAATTTATTTATGATATATGCCGCAGTTAACACACATTCCCCCTAAAATTCAATAGGTAATGAGGCTTGAAAGCGTAATGCTCTAGCAATTTCCAATAAGTGTCTATGTTTACGCTCTACGACTCCATTCTGTTGAAGGGTATAGGGACATGAAGTTTCTAACAAAATTCCTTTCTCCTTATAAAATTCAAGCATGCAATTAGACTGAAACTCCAAACCATTGTCAGCACGAATCCTTTTTATTTTCTTGTTAAATTAGGTTGCCACCATATTGCAAAACGTTGTTAAAAAATGATTAACCTCGGATTTACTTTGCATTAAGTATACCCAAACCCCACGACTATAGTCATCAACAATGGATAGAAAATATTGGGCACCATTAAAAGAAGCAGTTTGATAACGTCCCCAGATATCAATATGGATTAATTCAAAACAATTAGACGTCTTGGCAAAACTAATAGGAAAAGGCAATTTGTTTTGTTTCGCACGAATGCAAGAATCACAAAAATGATCAAAAGTACCAAAATTATCCAAATGCCGAATTTTACGTAAAACACCACTCAAAGCATGACCGAGTCTTCTATGCCAAACTTTAGAATCCACTGAGACCAACATTGCCACCCCCTCACGCTTGAATGATTCCAAATAGTATAGACCATCACGGGCTTTACCCATCCCAATCAGGTTCCTCGAACGTAAGTCCTGTATGACACATATATTCGGAAAAAATGTTAACGAGCAATTCATGTCACGAGTTAATTTACTCACGGATAATAAATTGCAATTAAATGATGGGACATTTAATACGTGCTTTAATTTTAGCCCATTTAGCAAATATGTGTCACCAATATTTTTTACGGGTATCGAATCCCCATTCGGTATTTTCACAGAGGGACACCCATCAATACTCTCTATTGTTTCCAAGTGGCTTTCGTTATGTGTAATATGCTCACTCGCACCTGAATCTATAATCCAAGAATTAGGGGGTTCGTTCTTACCAGACATGTTAGCAACAGGGGATTTAGGAACCTGGTCAGCTTTTTCTCTCGCTTTAATTATCTAAAGAAGCTGAGTGTATTCTTCCTTGGTGAAGCTTGGACCGGAGCTTGATTCTACTGCCACTGCTGCCGCACGAGCTTGAGGCTTGCGTGGCCCATGTTTTTCATGCCACCATTCAGGATATCCAATTAGCTCAAAGCACCCATCAATGACGTGTCCGGGTTTACGGCAGTGCATGCACCAACGATCGTCGCCTTTTCCATTCCGTTTGTCGCCGTCTCCTCGTTCCTCTCTTTTGTTAGGCCCCTGTGAAAATGATTTACCAGCAGGGCGTGACGGGGGCCTGTTGTTGGAAACTTGGAAGGCTGCAGATTCCGGCACTGTCCTTCGCGCAGTGCTGATGAGTCGTTGCTGTTCGTCTTGACTAACAAGATGATACGTAGCTCCGATCGTGAGGGTTGGCCGGCTGCTGAGAATCTGAGTTTTGACAGCGCCATACTCTTCATTTAGTCCCATTAGAAAATCGTACAATCTCTCTCTTTCACGTAAATTAGTGATTTCCTTCGGAGTCGCACGTACAACCGCCACATGTGCACTTTGGTGTTGGAGTCACGGATTGAATTTCATCCCAAACACCACGCAGTTTGGTGTAATACGCGGAGATGGTTAGGTTCTCCTGACGTATCATTGTAACAGTTCTTCTTAATTCATACGCCCGAGGGGCGTTTTCTTTCCCGAACCGCTCTTGGAGATCGGTCCAAATATCGCGAGCCGTCGCTGCGTGTTTAACGCTGCTCTTTATTTCCTTCTCCATTGAACTGGTGAGCCACCCCCTTACCATAGCATTACATCCTCTCCAATTCATAAGATCTGGGGATCCTTCTTTTGGCATGGGAATGGTGCCGTCTACAAAGCCGATTTTGTTTTTGGCGAATAACGCATTAGTCATTTCACTAGCCCAATCACCATAATTTCCGTCACGTAGGAGATCTCCAACATAGTTTTGTCCGGGGTGATCGGATGCAGTAAGGAAATACGGTGACGAGATATCGACAATTGATTTTTCGCCTGGCGTTTCGCCGGATTTTCCATCGCCAGCCATCACTCTATACAAATAGGAGGATGGGAATGTAAAGAAAAATAAGAGGTTTAGGTAACTAGGTTAGGCTCTGATACCATGATAACTTTCAGATCTTGTTATTATTTTGAATTGAATGTTTATACAAAGGCTATCAGCATATATATACACACTAGTACAAGCAATCAACTCCTATTAGTAAGGAAAGAAATAAAAACGTGTACAACAGAAAGGAAGGTGTTGACTCACTTCCTTGATTGTGGTGGATGGAAATAAATACCAAATATACTCAAATCTCAACAACTATCTCGTGGTTAATACAATTATAATTGACAGAAATAAGTTTGATGAAGATTTGTTCCACTTTGGTTTGTGTAATAAGTTTCTGGTCTTTAAGCAATTAATTGTAGTTAATATATGTAGAGGGCTCTATTGTGGTTTCTTCCACTTTATTTTTTCTATTTTCTGATTGGGTTTATAGAGTATCAGAAATTTGAGTTCCTTAATTGATCAAAGTTATTGATGCATTTTCAAAATAACACTGGTCATGTTGTTTTTGCCTCCACTCCAAGTTCATTTCCTTAATCATACATTTGCCTTATTTGTTGTTTCTTTTCCTCTTGCCGTCAATTAGGTTTTGCGAGGTAGAACAATAGACATCTCAAAATCAACATTGCTTGTTATCTATGTGCATCGAATCAAATAAAGTCGTGAAAGCAAGTATGCATTGAATATGGGGCTGAGCTAGGTTGGTCGTGGGGGAGTAGTAAGGGTATACATTCTCCAACTGCTTATCACAAATTATTTATTTGTCTTCTTCTGCATCCTTTTCAACACTTCATACTTACTGATATTTATTACATATTATCCTCTTAAACATATTATTTTCTTACAACGGCAAATCTAGAGCGATGGTCCACGACCTACGGACCAAACACGCTCGATCGTTTTCAGATCATGGATCCCCTCCAGCCATAGTACTATGGCACACGTTACTTAACACATTGAATAATCTAATTAATAGACATCATGTTACCACATATAAGCATGCTATTGTCTAGAATAATATTTCCTACAAATACGATATGGTAACCGCCACAGTATATGCTTGTTTGTTTATGTACAATTAGTAGAAATAGTGAACATGCATTTAACACAATTAGATGAAATAAACCAAGTTTTTAAGGATTTCAAAAATTACTATATATGAATAACTCATTAGTTCTTGAATCTTAGGAGCTCTAGATACTAAATCCTACTACTAAATAGAATCAACTAAAAGAAAAAAGTAATGACAGACGCTTATAAACTATTCCATACATCTGATCACCTAATATCTATTCCCGAAATCCTACATATAAAGAAGAATCAAGTTTTGGAAATTAATATAAGAAAATGAGTGAGTATCAAATTTGACCGATTGGTGGCAAAATAGTCAACTCTAATGTAATTGAGGTTTGTGCGATCGCTTTACTTTCCGAGTAGATGATCGTTGCGTATTGGATTTCTCAAAATCGAATTTCGGTGAGTGAGAAATTAATGCATGAAGATGGCCGCTTGTTAAAGCGGACTTGGATGTTCATGTTCGTACTGTCAAGGGACATGGCGTGTAACTCCCATCATCAATGGGATGTTATTGTGGTGTAATACTTAAAGTTAATGGGGTTTAATACCTGCATTAAGGTGGTGTAACACCTGGAGGTTACTAACCACGTTTGAATGCCTTAAATGACATATTTGAATGTCTTAAAGACCCATTAATGGGTGTATTTAACCTCCAATTGAGTGGGATGGTGCTTATATATGTAGGTTATTGTCTTCCTGCATGGAATACTTTGAAAAAGATCAGATACACTAGAAATACTGCTAAAAATCTGCATCTCATTGCATTTTCGAAAATCCTTGCATTCCAAATTCATTTTGGCATATAGTCCTTTTCCAGTTCCTACCACATATTCTAGCTCGCTAATACTTCTGGATTTGTGGTGCTACTATCCAGAAGACGAAAGTCGTTTTATCTTTGAGAACGTTACGTCAAACCGTGAGCACTAGCCGAGACGTATTCGTTTTGCGGAAAGAGGTCTAACCTCAACTCGACTTCACCCCTGTTCTTTTGTTGTTCTAATATATATTTCAAAGATAACAAGTGTTCAGTATCTCGGAGTTGTTCTTGCGTTGCACAAACATAATCTGTCCAAAACATTGAAGTGGTTTGTGAGTTGATCCAGTGTCGTTTGAACATCATCTGTTCAAAATCCTTAAAGAAGTTCCTGTACTATTCGAACATCTCCAGTCCAAAATCCTTGGTGACTGTTCCCGTGTTGTTCGAACATCGGCTGTCCAGAATTCTTGGTATTTATTCCTTTGTTGTTGCAGTTCTTACATAGTTCTAGCTTTTGAGAGTTGTAATAGATTAGTAAAATATTGTAAGCCATTGTTGGGTGAACTATAAATCCAACAATTGCAAAATGAACAATAGCTCTTGCACACACCCTCACAATGGCGAGCTCATCCTCGAGCTCCGTTTGTTGCACCTACCCATGGTGAGAAGTTCGAGAAGTACATGGGTGTTGACTTCAAGATGTGGTAGCAAAGGATGTTGTTTTACCTCACGACATTGAGTTTAGCGCATTTCCTCAAGGAGGATCCACCAGTTATTTTGGAGAACGAAACAGACGCTAAAAAGTGTGTCGCATTTGAGACGTGGGGCTAAGGAGACTTCGTGTGTCGTAACAATGTCCTAAATGGACTTAGTGATGTATTATACAATGTGTATTGTATGGTGAAAACCTCCAAGGAGCTGTGAGACTCTTTGGACAAGAAGTATATAACTGAGGATGTCGGCCCAAAAAAGTTTGTTGTCAGTAGGTTCTTTGATTTTCACATGGTGGATTCAAGGACGGTGATGGATGACACGTCAGTTTTCTGTCTCTTTTGAGCCCAACGTGGCCCATTTTATTTTTTCTTGGTCCGTTTCATCTCTAGTCCGCCATATACTCGATATTTTGGCCTAAAATCAACAAAACTCCACAAAACACGTCAACTAGTCTAATATGACCAATATAAGCAATTCTCGATAGTATATGTATGCAAATGCTATAAATACACACCTAAAATCGACCTAAATGCATGCATATATGACGTGTATCAAACTCCCCAAACTTAAACTGTTGTTCGTCCCGAACAACATAAAATAGAACCAAGACACATGTATTTAGGGCGATTGGATGACGAATTAGTTTTAGACAATTTTTTCCAAAAGCTAGACATCATTGTGTAAGCGAGCATATGCGATAGAGTAAAAATTAACTACTTTCAAGACTTAAACTTTCGAAGTATTTGATCTTCGCCAGGTAAGTGTTTCTCTCATCTCTCAAGTGTTTAGGCAAAAAATATCATTCCACTCAAATTGGACTACATGCATAGTTTACTATAGGCTTGCCAATCGTCTAAGCTAAAATCAGAACTTGGCATAAGTGACAAAGAATCAAGTAGGTCTTTCATTGGTTGTAATGTTGGCTTACGCTAATACGGGACAAATTTGGACAAAAGTGACTATCTATTGGACTAATCAAGTTATTCCTAACCCGACTACCCCTCAATACAATCACTCCTCCCAATCTCAGCAAATCACCCCTCAAGGTGACTTCTTCACCTTCCCAAAAGTGCTTTTCAACCAAGTGCTCTTCATACTAAGTACTCAGGTACCACATCATGGGACTACCCGTTTTTTTTTTCAAATCAACTAAGCACTTCTTCTTCTAACCTCTTCTTATCACATTAAAACGATTATTCGGTTATTTACAACTGACTCTTTTTTTGCTTTTCACGATTTCTTTTTGTTTTTTTTTAAACTTAAAAAAATTAAACTCAACACAAATAACAAACTAGGAGAGGTTATACTTGCTTTGAATTTGCACCTATCACTTCAAATTCCTTCTACCCTTCATCTTACCCCTTATTTCGCCCATTTTGTTCCAAAAAATCCAATCTACCTTCCAATCCACCTCCCTCTTTACTCAATTAGTCCAATATAGGGCCAAAGTCTAAAACTAAAAGGTATTTGGCTTGTAATATGTGACTATGAGATAAAAAGGCTTAAAAGCTCACATGGGCTAACTAGGGACAATTTTTCTCAAACTTTTTGGTAAAAAGGATAACGTAAAAAGGCTCAAAATAGGCTACAAATCAAAAACTGCCTATATCATTTTCTAAGTCACATTATGCACTTGACATATTCATAGCAAAGTCTCAAGGCAAGTTCTTGAAACTACTACACATATCTAATCAAAATCACACTGAAAGAAAATATATTGCTAAATAGGAGTCACATTAGGCTCAAATGCTCACAAGGGTCATATTTGATCAAATATTCTAGGCTTAAGCTCAATTTCGTCTCAAATTACCTATCATGCTCTATTATGTGTCAATATTCAATTTTTTTAAGCACAAAATTATATCATCATTAACACATCATCATCCATCAAATCCCTAAAATTTTCAACGATTTCAACTCGGGTTTTTCCTACTTCTGGACTCCAACAAAACTAAAAGTAAACTAAAACAAATGCAATAATTAAAACTACTTGAGCAACTCAATTGGGCTCACAGACCCAATGGATCCTTTAAAACTCATTAAAGCACAAATTACAACAAGCAAAATGAGGCAAAACCAAATAAATAGCAAGAATGTAAATGGCGGCCAAGGCGTCCCACTATCCACCCCCTCCCCCAAACTTGGTCGAAAGCCAATGTTTGTGGGAAAAGAGTGGTACTTCTTGGTGTTAACTTACAGTTTACTATGACTGTGGTGGATGCGGTAAATGGAAGCCTTGATGCTCCCAATACTCGTGGTCATTGCTTTGTCCTTGGTGATTGCTTGCTTTTGTTGGTCCCTACATATTAAACACTAAAAACAGCCAAATAAACTCAAAAGTAATACAAGTAAAAATTAAAATTACTAAAAAGCAAATAAAATTTCAGGTTGCCTCCCGATAAGCGCTTTGATTTACGTCATCAGCCGGACGTCCTTTTCCTATCAACCATTTTCCAACCACCCCGAGTTTGGTAATTTATGAGCAATTAACGAGCTATTTGGGACGTGTGGATTTCTTACAGCAGCTTGGGTAGTATAAACAATGCTACAATTATGCCTACCCCTTAGACCAGAGCTATGTATTGGGAGGGTGATGGTTTCATTTTGAACACGAAAAATCAACTCCCCCTCGGGCATATCTATAAGTGCTTGGCTAGTCGCCTAGAAATATCGTCCTAAGATAAAAGAAAATTCATCATTCCCTTTCATATCGACAACTAAGAAATCACTAGGGAATTCAAAATTCAACACTCTCACCAATACATCCTCCGCTACTCCCAATGGCGTTAATGAAGATCCATCACTCAATTGGATAGTAATAAAGGATCGTTTAATCTCCCTTAATCCTAATTGTCTATACATCTTAAGAGACATCAGATTTATGCTAGACCCCAAATCGCACATGACATTGTGAAAATCATGACTACCAATTGAGCAAGAAATAGTAAAACCCCCTGGATCTTTTGCTATTCTTGCTCTTTTTGGTTTCATGCTTGTGTTTCTGCTGTTTTTGGGACTTTTCCATCCTTCCTCTTCTTGGTTTCCTCTTGGGAGGGTTGAAGCTCTTCCTTCTTTGTTACCCCCCTATCTTGGACTCTCTCAAGTAATGGTTCCTGTTTCACAACAACAGTGCTAGAGCGCTCTAAAGGCTCAAGGTTAGCAAATAATGAATTTTTAAAACAAAAATCAAAAGACTCATCTAGAATAGGAGATGAAATTTTCCTATCTATGATGGTATTGACTTCCTCCTTCTCAATGTTTTTACTTTCTCAATTTATTTCTTTGCTTCATGGTCCTTCGTGCTCATAGTACCATTGTCGCCACTAGATGCTATCTTTCTTCTATTCAGTGCTTGAGGAAATGGGGGAGGAGGTACATATGCCCGTGGAGGCACATATGCTGGTTCTTCTGCTTCGGTTTCTTGAACCTTACTTGAGTTCACAACATCTTTTTGCTCCTCTAGCTACTTCTTTTTCACCAAGTGCTCCTCTGACTTCACAACATTACAGTGCTCCCTCGGATTAACCACTGTGTCACTCGGATATTGGCCTTGCTTGTGTTGAGCCCCTATAATCTTTATCAATTGGATCATGTTTGATGACAATTCACCAATGCTTGCTTGAGTCTGAACCAATGTGTTCTCGAGCCTTTTGATGTCAGCCCCTTGTCCAGTTATGTGCTTGTTTAGCTCAATAAACTTTCCATCTACTTTCTTCTCCAACTAAGCTAGTTTTTCATCGTATTTAGCAAATTGGGACTGCACAATCTCCTCTTGTGTGGGCTCCGTGCCATCATGAATCATCCCATTCGTAACAGTAAATCTGGGTGGTGGATTAAGCGTATTATGCGAGTTACCATACGAAAAGTTCTGATGGTTCCGATTCTGAGGGTACTGATTATATCTGGGCTGATTATTCTGGAAATTGTTGAAGTTTCGTTGATTCACTAAGTTTACGTCTTCAACTTCTTCCTGACCCCCTGGCTGTTGTGCTAACGTCTGACTAGTTAGCAAATTTACCTGACTAGTTAGCTAGTCGATGCTGGGTATGCAAACTCTGGGTCGTTCTTAGCACCGTATTGAAACATGTGTTACCGTTTGCTGGAGTGGAATGCAGTAGGACAGCCCAGACTGATAAGGAGTTGTTCAATCACCAGGACGCATGTTTGCGAAACTACATTGAGAGGGCATTTGTTGTTCTAAAAGTCGATTCCCGATCCTGCCTTAAGGGATGCCAAGCTACACTTTGGCCAATCAGGTGAAGATGGTGATTGCCTGTTGTATCATCCACAACTTCGTGGGCCATCAAGTACTCCCTGACCCACTCTTTGAAAGGGTCCACCCCCACTACCATCTTGACATCCTACTTTTTTTCGGTACCACGTACCCGAACCCGCAATACGTTAAGACAGAAAATGACACGAGGGATCAGATGACCGCTGCTATGTGGGTTGCCAGGAATGCCTAGGGCTAGGCGGTTAGGGGTGGTAGAGGGCTCGTTCCTCAATTGTTGGTGGTTATCGTTGACTCAGTTATTTATCTTTCTCTAACTTTGTTTAATTTGGATTGTGTGTTAAGACATTTTAACATCAATTCGGGCATGTACTATGACTTGACATTTTCACCATTTGTTGTTTCAATATCAAGACTAGTATGTTTATTATATTGATTGTGTTTTGTTTTTTAATTGTTGATAATCTCCTAATAAATTAGCAAATTATTGTTCCCAGTTATGCATGAAAATTACTATGTATGGCAAATTATGGATATTCCGGTATACCTGACTTGTAGGTCCGGCACGGGAGAAATGATAACTAGAGTAGCTAACACTCCAGCAAATAAAGGTCGTACTTTCTACTGTTACCCAACCGGAGTCGATCATCAAGGAGGTTTTATATGGGAGTATGCTTGGATTGTTTACAAACAAACAATGGTGAATCAAAACCAAGTTCGAGCCCGAACTCCTACCAAGCCACACCAAGGAGGCATAAGCAAAGTCGGTACTACCACATTTGCCGGAGTTATACCGGCTAACAACGTCGGGCAAACCACACCTGGGTTTCTAATTTGGCTGATCTTACCAGTTTACATTCTGATAATAGCATGCCTTCTAAAGTTTTTATTTGATTAGCCGTGGGCAGTATGTTATATTGTGTATTAACTGAAAAAATATAGTTTGTTAACAATTATTATCCAACAAATATTATTATTTTTAGTGTTGTTGTTGTTGTTGTTATTATTATTATTATTATTATTATTATTATTATTACATAATATATTTTTGGATAAATAACAAGGAAGGAAAAAAATGGAAATAAACCGACAACAATATCACCATAATCATGGCCATAATATTATGCAATTTAGGTATATTCTCATTTGGTTGATTATTGTACTTTTGAAATTAGTTTTAGAACACGGAACCAAAAAAAATATTGCGATTAAATTTGAAGACAAACCAATTTGATAATTATCATACAAAATAATAACCTCCCATATTATTTATCATAATTCACCAATCATTTCTTTATCAATCAACTTCAACTTCTATAAATCGATCACAATTCCCAATACACCTTTTAATCAATCATCAATCAATCAATCATTACTCACATCACATATCATAATATTTTAATACTATCAACCACCCTAAAACTTACTGATGTGACATCTACAGTACACATCCTATCCTACACATCCCTTAAATTAATTTGCACAAATGCCTTTGATGTGTACAAATTAACCATTGATATACAAGAATCACTATGTGATTAATTCTTAAGCAATAAATCCCATGTATATTTGGTGAAACTTCAATGAAATTTGTTTATTAAGGAGTAAATATTGTAAATATTCTTTTAGAGATAATTTTAGAATAGTTGACCTTTGTAATCTTTTCCATATTTTCCTCTTGTTGTGTTGTGTGTATGAGGATGTATCATATCAAGTGAAATAAGAAATACACGTAAATAATTATATCTCATATGGTATCAAACTGGCGATCGATCGATTACGGAATTTCTCCACTCACTCAAGGTTAAAGTGGATGAACTCGCTTTGATTGACTTACCCATGCCTGACGATGATTTCACTATATGTGTCATCAACGGTCTTGGACCGAAATTTCGTGACATCGTCGCTTCCATTCGTGCGTAACCTAACTCCATTCCTTTCTCCAATCTGCTGGACATGCTCGTTGCTCAGGAAAAGTTCCTCGATCGCTTAGATAATACAGATTCCAATCTGGTTATCTTGGCAGACCGTGCCCAGTCGCAGCAACCTCGTGGTTAGTCCCGAACTGGTAGTGGGTTTCACAAGGGAAAACCCAAAAACACCAGGTATTCTAGTTAGAAGCGTCATAATAATTATGTTATTGTATGTCAACTTTATCAAACACCGGATCATGGGGCCCTCCACTGACATGTGTCATCTAATGTGGCTCGATCACCTCGGCCATTTGCAAACCAACAACCATGGATGCTAGACTCGGGAGCATCTCATAATTTAACGTCTGATTTCGGTTCTCTATCCTTGCACTCTGAGTACGATGACACGGAAGAGGTACAACTCACAGATGGTTCCTCGATGCCTATTTCTCATACTGGTACTTCTCTCTTTTATTTTCATAATCGCACTTTTAAATTGGATGATGTTTTGTGTATGCCTCGGGCTCAGCTGAATTTTCTATCAGTTCATAAATTTACTCTGTCCAATAATGTGTCTGCGAAATTTTTCCCCTATATATTCTTTTGTTGTGAAGGATCGAATTATGGGGACACCACTGGCAACAGGAAAATGTAGTAATGGGGTTTATCACCTTAAGCCTCCTGCTTATTTTTTAAAGTCTGCTGCTCATTTTGCTACTCTTGGTTAACGTACTAATGTTGGCACTTGGCATACTCAACTGGGTCACCTGTCCAGACGAATGAGTCATTTAATTATTTCTAGTTATAAACTGCCTTTATATAGCAAATCTGGTATGTCGGATTTTAATGATGATTCTTGTTTTTCTTGTACGACTCACAAACAGACTTTTGGTGTTTCCACTTCACATGCTGTACAACCTTTGCATTATGTGTATGTTAATGTGTGAGGTCCAACAATGACATCTCTTGATGGTTTCCGCTATTATTTATTGCTTGTTGACTCATTTACAAAATATATGTGGATTTTTCCCGTGACCTGTAAATCACAAATTCGGAATATTTTTGAGAAATTTTGTCCACTTGTTGAACGTCAATTTGGATTCCCAATTACATTTTTTTCTAGTGATAATGGTGGTGAGTTTTATGGCTCTGAGGTCCTATTTCTTGTCAAATGTAGTTTCCTGGTTAACCCCGACACCTCATACTATTGAACAAAATGGGGTTGTGGAACGTCATCATTCCCATGTTGTTAAAACTGGAAAATCATATTTGCACTATGCTCGATTACCGGTTGAATTTTGGTCATATGCTTTCCAAGCTGTTGTTTATCTGATCAACCAATTGCCTATGCCAGTTTTAGGGAATCTAACTACCTTTGGGTGTTTATTCAAGCAAAAATTGGAATATTGAAAACTTCATACATTTGGTTGTATATGTTATCCATGGCTTCGCCCGTATGTGAACCATAAACTTGAGCCGTATTCTAAATCTTGCATTTTTGTTGGATATTCAATGACTCAGAGTGCCTCTAAATGTATGGATCTATCCACAAGTCGTTTGTACATTTCCCGACATGTTCATTTCACTGAACGTGCGTTTGCTGATATTACGAGACCAAGTGTTTCGACATCTCATTTTGGGTCTTTTCCCTTAGTTCTCTCAGATCTCTCAGTACTTGCTCATATGCTACTGCCCCACCACCGGTCCAAGATGATCCATTATCACCTCCACTTCCGGTCTCTACTCCCCTTCCGAGATTCCTGCTAACACTGTGTTCCAGCCTCCTTCTGGCATAATTTCCTCCGCTCATGTCATACCTTCGGACTATAACACTTAGACGCACCCAAACTCAACACTTCTATCATTTGGCTTCACCCAATCTTTGGCTGATATATCATTATTTATATATCGACATTACACTGATTGTTTGTTCGTGCTTGTTTATGTAGATGATATGATCTTAACAGGATCCAGTGGCTCTCTACTTCAAAAGTTTGTTTTTCATCTCCAGGTGAAATTTGTGGTGAAAGACCTGGGTACTCTGACTTATTTTCTCGGTGTTGAGATTGTTTGTTGTTGGGATAGTTTACTTCTTTCTCAGCAGAAATACATGGTTGATTTGTTGCGATGTTTCAAAATGGATGGAGCTAAGCCCATCTCCACACCTATGTCAGCTTCCACCAAACTTTCCGTTTATGGTCCGGTCAACCCTTCTGATTACAGAAGTGCTATTGGTAGGCTCTAGTATGTCATGATTACTTGCCCTTACATAGCCTTTGCGGTCAATCGTATGGCACAATCAATGTCTTCTCCTACATTTGATGATTGGCTTGCAGTGAAACAACTCTTTCGTTATCTCAAAGGTTCTCTTCACCATGGATTTCTCCTTTGACGACCGTCCTCGCTTACTCTTACAGCCTACTCTGATTAGGATTTTGGCGAGGCGTTAACTAATGGTAAGTCTACATCAACCTATGTTATTTTTCTTGGCCAAAATCCGATCTCCTGGAGGTCAAGAAAACAGAATGGGGTTGCCCGATCATCTACAGAAGCCGAGTACCGTGCTCTTGCCTCTACTGCTTCCGAAGTCTGTTGGATATCCCACTTATTCAAAGAGTTTGGTATCTCTCTCTTGTCGCTACCGCGACTCCTATATGACAATCTTGGTGGAGATTTTTGCACTTTTGGTCCCACAGGACATCTCTGTTTTTCATTTTGGTCCCAGCAGTTGCAAAAATGACCCCATTCGACTTGACAGTTGCAAGAGTAGTCCTTCTGTTACGGAAATCGTTAATTTTTTTGCAAATCTAGTCCCAAACGTTGTATGCAATTAGTCCCCTGTTCCAGGTGCAGAATGGGTCCCATTTATAATGCAAATCCAGTCCCACAGAGATTTCAGCTGCACAATTGGAGGGAAAAAATGCATTTTTTGGAGGGAAACTCCATTCTATTTGGAGCCAAAACCTGTTATACATATTATATATACTCCATACATTCATTTAAGGCTACAATAAAACATAAAGCACAAGATAGCACTCAACACTCAAGTACTAAACATGTCATCATCATCATCAAGTTGGCAAAGACCCTATCCTCCCCCCCATCCCGGTGTTGTATGCCACTGTGGCAGAACAACACGTACTTGGGCATCGACGAGGCCCAACAGCCGAGGACGAATCTTTTACGGTTGCCCGGATTGGAACAATGGCGGGTGCAAGTTTTTTGTTTGGCAAGATGAGGTGGAGAACCCATCAAATGTTCATAGGGGTGGTACTGCAGCTGAAAGAGTACTGCAGAGGGTAGATAGCTCGGTGATAACACGTTACTTATGCATGTATTTAGGTCGATTTAGGATCATATTTTATATCATTTACGTGCGTATTTGACCGGCACTTATTTATATTTATAATATTTGGGTCATTTGATGTGTTTCGACTTGTTTTGAAGTTAACTAGGTATTTTTAGTCCATTTGGATGAAGTTCGAAGAAGAAACAAGTCAAATAGAGTGAAAATCGGCCCAAAAGAGTGAAAACCGTCCAAGAATCGGTCCAAACAGGTCCGAACCGGCCTGAACCGGTCCAGTAGCAAAACAACGCAAGAACCGACACGGCCGCGTCAAACCTTCAACACGGCCGTGTCAAAAGTGGTGCACAACGTTCAAAACAGCTCTGGAACAGAACACGGCCGCGTCACAATTGCAACACGGCCGTGTCAAATATTGCGCGGAAATTGAAGTTTACAAAAGCAACACGGCCGTGTCAAAAAGGCTGCCGATAAGAGAAATCCTGTTTAATAGGGGATTTGATTTCCTAATAGGATTTTGAGCCTATTTTCTCCGGATTCATCCCCAACTCTATAAAAATGACCTCAAGCTCTAGGAAAAAGGGGAATCAATCACAGAAGTATTTTACCTAGAAGAAATCTTGGAGGACAAAGAAGACGAAGATCATCGAGACGGAGTCATCCGGGTTTAATTATTCTTTTCTTAGTTTTAATTCTTACAATGTTTTTATTAGAATTTTGTAATGGATTATTACTAGGCATGAGTAGCTAAGCTATGCGTGTCCTAGGGTTAGAAAGTAGGGATTATTATAACAATGTTTTGATTTATGGTTTAATTTATTAATTCCATTCTTTACGTGTTTTATCTCTATGTTTGTGCTTAAAACTGAATTTAGTTTGATCACGTAGATTTAGTAATTTAGTTTAACAATTCCGCTTCGAGAGGAGGGAATCGTTATAAGACTTAGAACATAGAGCGCAGTTGTCTATGACTGTGTAGGCCGTGGCTTAGGATCGTTTGGGAGTTATTAGGTTTAATTGACTCGAGAGGGTAATTAGCTTAATTAATCAACGGTTTAATCGCTTCGAGAGAAGGATTAGATTATTGTCGTGCCGCCTAATAAACACTAGAATTGGTAAATTAATAGGTTAATCATATTCAACATTGAATTAATATCGTGAAATCGAAGCCCTAGGATACCTATTCTCCTTGATTGTTAGTTCTTTGTGTTTCCTAAGTTGAAGTCATATTTAATTGAGTACTTTAATTAGTAAAATCAATCTTTTACAACTTAGTATCTAGTTAGGACATTCCTAGAGTATTAGGGTATCAAACTACCTAAAACTATTCCTTGTGGGATCGACCTTGATAATCGTTACTACACCTACATCCGTACACTTGCGGAACACTAGGTTAGAAACCGACGTGTCAAGTTTTTGGCGGCGTTGCCGGGGAATAGGATTTAGCGCTTAGTTTTTATCTTGAAACATAGGAGTAAACTAGACTAGATTTTATTTTTTCGTAATTTTAATTTTAATTTTCGTTTTTATTTTTGGGTTAATTTTTGTATTACGCGGTAGTTCTTATTTTTGGTGTTTTCAGGCTTCGTATGCTCACCAGATCAAAAGGGAAAGAAACCCTTCTTCCTTTCGATCCAGAAATTGAAGCGACAGCTCGCAGACACCGAACTAGAAGAAACTTCGCATCTGAGATGGAGAACCCAACACAGCATCCGAATCAGGATGACTCACTTAACAGAGTACTGACAGCTCTGGCACGTTTGGATGATTGAGTCACGAATATACAGCAGCAGCTACCTCCACAAGGGCCACAGCTGCAACATCAGTACGATCCAATTCAGATAGACCCAGCTGCAGGCGATGAAGATGACACGCCTATTAGCGACTGCTTGAAGCCCAGTCCAAACCAGCAGGCAGGAGGAGTGCAACCTCCACCACTTAATGCCAACAATTTCGAGCTGAAGCCTGCACTAATCAACATAGTGCAGCAAAACCAGTACGGGGGAAGTGCTTTGGAGGATCCGAATGCGCATCTGATCAAGTTTCGCAGATTGGCCGACACAATCAAGATCAATCATGTGCCGCACGAGCAGGTCAAGATGAGATTGTTCCCGTTCTCACTGAAGGATAGAGCACTACAGTGGTTCAATTCGCTGGAAGATATCAGAGATTGGGAAGACTTAAGTACTTCTTTTCTGTTGAAGTACTTTCCACCAAGCAAGATGCTCGACCTGCAGAACCAGATCAACCAGTTCAAGCAATTGGACCAAGAGCCATTCGGAGAGGCTTGGGAGCGATTCCGGGATCTTATCCGGAGTTGCCCTCAACATGGGTTCACCAAGAAGCAGTATGCAAGTTCTACAATGGTCTACTGGCTCCGACTAGAAACCAAGTGGATGCAGCTGCAGGTGGAAGTTTGATGGAGAAGTCAGTAAGGATGGCATTCTCAATCCTGGACGCTATGGCCAGAACGAGCTACCAATGGTCGAATGAGAGAAACATGCCAAAAAGGATAGCCAGTGTCCAAAAAGTCGAGCCCGTCAATAATGAGCCAATTGAAAAGCTCACAGCACAAGTAACAGCACTGACGAGCCAGGTGAATTTGCTAACTAATCTGACGTTAGCACAACAGCCAGGGGGTCCGGAAGAAGTTGAAGAAGTAAAATTTGTAAATCAACGAAACTTCAACAATTTCCAGAACAATCAGCCTCGGTACAATCAGTACCCTCAGAATCCGAACCATCAGAACTTTTCATATGGGAACACGCAAAATACACTTAATCCGCCACCCGGATTTGCTGTTACAAATGGCATGATCCATGATGGTAAGAATATCACAAGAAGAGATTGCGCAGTCACAATTTGAAAAGTATGATGAAAAGTTAGCTCAGTTGGAGAAGAAAGTAGATGGGAACTTTATGGAGCTAAACAAGCATATCACTGGGCAAGGGGCAGACATCAAGAGGCTCGAGAACACATTGGTGCAGACTCAAGCTAGCATTGGAGAATTATCATCAAACATGAGCCAACTGATAAAGATAGTAGGAGCTCAACACAAGCAAGGCCAATATCCGAGTGATACAGTGGTTAATCAAAAGGAGCACTGCAATATTGTGAAGCTAGAGGAGCATGAGGAAAGCATGAAGGACCATGGAGCGAAGGAATCAAGCGAGGAAGTCAAAAACATTGAGAAGGAGGAGGTCAATACAATCATAGATAAGAAAAGTTCATCTCCTATTTTTGATGAGTCTTTTGACTTTTGTTTTAAAAATTCATTCTTTGCTAACCTTGACCCTTTAGAGCAATCTAGAGCTGTTGTTTTGAAACAGGAACCACTAAAGGAGAGAATCAAAGATAAAGGGGAAACAAAGAAGTGGAAGGATGGAAAAGAGACGACGGAGAAGAAACCGAGCAGGCCCAAAAAGAACGCAACCACAAGCATGAAACCGAGAAGAGCAACAAAAGCGAAAGATCCAGGGAGTTTTACTATTTCTTGCTCAATTGGTAGTCATGAGTTTCATAATGTCATGTGTGATTTAGGGTCTAGCATAAATTTAATGTCTCTTAAGCAGTATAGCAATTAGGATTAAGGGAAATTAAACGGTCCTTTACTACTATCAAATTGGCGGATGGATCTTCACTAACGCCGTTGGGAGTAGCAGAGGATGTAGTGGTAAAAGTGTTAAATTTTGAATTCCCTAGTGATTTTTTAGTTGTCGACATGAAAGGGAATGATGAATTTCCTTTTATCTTAGGAAGACCTTTCTTGGCGACTAGCCAAGCACTAATAGATGTACCTAAAGGGGAGTTGATTTTTCGTGTTCAAAACGAAACAATCACACTCAAAATACATAAGTCGGGTCTAAGGGGTAGGCACAATTGTAGCATTGTTTACACTACCCAAGCTGCTGTAGAAAATCCTCATGTCCCAAATAGCTCTTTAAGTGTTCAGAAAACATCCAACTCGGGGTGGCTAGAAAAAGGTTGATAGGAAAAGGACATCCGGCTGATGACGTAAAACAAAGCGCTTGTCGGGAGGCAACCCGATGTTTATCGTTTTATTTTAGTATGTCGTTAATTTTATGTTTTTATTTGTGTTTTAGTGTTTTATGTTTTTAGGAATCAACATGGACAAGTGTGCAAGAAACGGGGGGTCGAAAAGACGAAAAATCGCATGAAGATGAAAATCAGAGTAACACGGCCGTGTCAATGTTCAACACGGCCGTGTCAAAACTGGCGTCAAACGTGTGGTATCTTCTGGAAAGCAACACGGCCGTGTCACCAAATCAACACGGCCGCGTCCGATTCAGCTCAAATGCAACACGGCCGTGTCACGAAAACGACACGGCCGCGTCAAAATCATGCCTAGAAACCAAATTTTTGGTTCAACAGCAACACGGCCGCGTCAGCCTAGTAACACGGTCGCGTCAAAATCAAGCTTCAAACACGAATCCACACTGGAATGCAACACGGCCGTGTCACACAAACGACACGGCCGCGTCAAAATCGACCCAGAAAAGTAATTTTGGCTCAACTGTGACACGGCCGTGTCAAACGTTCAACAAGGCCACGTCATTATCCCAGCAGAAAAAAAAAAAAAAAAAAAAAAGAAAAAGAAAAAAGAAAGATGCAAAATTCAGAGATTGATGCGGAGATGGTCGAAACAGATTCAGTAGGACCTCAACGTGCATGATTTCGGAGCTAGGAGGGATTTCAAAACGCCGCTGTCGTCGAAACGATTTGTAAGTTAGCACCAAGGCGTACCACGTTTTTTTTCCTCCAAACATTGGCTTTCAGCCAAGTTTGGGGGAGGGGGTAGACCGTGGGACGTCTTGGCAGCTATATTTATAGTTTTGATTTACCTCGTTCGAGTTTCTTGCTGTTAATTGTGGGTCCGTGTGCCATTGTGCTGATTTTTATTGTTTTAATTGGTGTTATCGGGTCTGTGAGCCCACTTTTCTGATTTATTGGTGTTGTTGGGTTTGTGAGCCCAAGTTTGACTGCATATCGTTTCCATGTTGAGTCTTAGGAGTTTAGAGTTTAGAGTCGTATTAGTGTTTTTAATTTTTAGAGTCATAAGAAGGATAAAACCCGGAAAAAGGTAACAAGTAAAAAGAAAAATAAAAAGAGAAAATTAGGGAAAGATGGATGATGAATAGTTAATGATGAGATGATTTTGAGAAGTAGATGAAAAATGGCACATAATAGAGCATGAGAGGTGTTTTGAGACGAAATTGAGCTTGAACTTAGAATATTCAATCAAAATTAACCTTGTGAGAATTTGAGCCTGATTATACTCCAATTTTCGGAGTAATATACTTTCTTTCGGTGTGAATTTGATTGAATATGTGTACTAGTCTCTAGAACTTGCCTTGAGTCTTTACTAAGAATGTGTCAAGTATATGTTGTGATTTAGGAAACGATCTTAGGCAACTTTTTGTTTAAGCCTATTTGTTCGAACCATGAAAATTGCCTTTGAACCATAATCGAAAAAATTGTCCCTAGTTAGCCCAATTGAGCCTTATAGCCTTATTTATTCATAACCTAACAATGTCAGCCGAAACCTTTTGATTTAACTCTTTTGACCCTAATTGGATTAATCAAGTTAGAGGGATTAGAATTGGAAGGAATTTTGGGTGAACAAATTGTGGGAAGGAATGGGAAGTAGGGATATTTTCAAAAGATGAAAGAAATAAGAGAAAAGTGATAGGTGAAATTCCAAGAAAAATAGCCTCTCCTAGTGTGAAAGTCTTTAAAAAAAAAAAAAAAAAAAAAAAAAGAGAACAAAAAAAGAAAAAAGGAAAAAAAAAAAAAGGAAAAGTTTGTTGTTGTTAGTATTCTAGAGGAGAGGCTAGGAAATAAAGTGCTTAAATTGTGAATTTGATTAGAACGGTCGGGTAGTCCCAAAGATGTGGTACCCACAGAATTGAAAAGCACTTAAGTTGTACGGACTTTTGAAGGTGAAGAAGTCATCTCAATTGGGATGAGTTGCTGAAAATTGAAGAGGGAGATTGAGTGATTATATTGAAGGGTAGTCGGGTTAGACGTAACTTGATTAGTCCAATGAATAGTCACTTATATCTACATGTATCCCACCTTACCTTAAGCCCACATTACAACCAAAAGAAAGACCTGTTTGATCCTTTGTCACACGTATCGAGTACGAGGTCTAGTTTAGATGATTGACAAGCATATGGTAGACTTTGCATTTAATTCAATATGAGTGGAAATTATTTTAGCCTAAACACTTGAGAGAGGAGTGAAACACTTATCCGGTGAGGGTTGAATAATTCGAAAGTTCAAAGTCTTGAGATTAGTTGATTTTCGCGTTATCACATATGCTCAAGTGCATTGTGTTGCCTAGTTGTTTTAAGAAAAATCAGACTGAAACTAAATTCATCATCTGGTCGCCCTAAACAGATGCATAATCACTTGTATTCTTTGTGTCTTTTTGTATGATGTTCGGGACGAACAACAGTTTAAGTTTGGGGGTTTTTGATAACACGTTACTTATGCATGTATTTAGGTCGATTTAGGATCATATTTTATATCATTTACGTGCGTATTTGACCGGCACTTATTTATATTTATAATATTTGGGTCATTTGATGTGTTTCGACTTGTTTTGAAGTTAACTAGGTATTTTTAGTCCATTTGGATGAAGTTCGAAGAAGAAACAAGTCAAATAGAGTGAAAATCGGCCCAAAAGAGTGAAAACCGTCCAAGAACCGGTCCAAACCGGTCCGAACCGGCCTGAACCGGTCCAGTAGCAAAACAACGCAAGAACCGACACGGCCGCGTCAAACCTTCAACACGGCCGTGTCAAAAGTGGTGCACAACGTTCAAAACGGCTCTGGAACAGAACACGGCCGCGTCACAATTGCAACACGGCCGTGTCAAATATTGCGCGGAAATTGAAGTTTACAAAAGCAACACGGCCGTGTCACTTAAGCAACACGGCCGTGTCAAAAAGGCTGCCGATAAGAGAAATCCTGTTTAATAGGGGATTTGATTTCCTAATAGGATTTTGAGCCTATTTTCTCCGGATTCATCCCCAACTCTATAAAAAGGACCTCAAGCTCTAGGAAAAAGGGGAATCAATCACAGAAGTATTTTACCTAGAAGAAATCTTGGAGGACAAAGAAGACGAAGATCATCGAGACGGAGTCATCCGGGTTTAATTATTCTTTTCTTAGTTTTAATTCTTACAATGTTTTTATTAGAATTTTGTAATGGATTATTACTAGGCATGAGTAGCTAAGCTATTCGTGTCCTAGGGTTAGAAAGTAGGGATTATTATAACAATGTTTTGATTTAGGGTTTAATTTATTAATTTCGTTCTTTACGTGTTTTATCTCTATGTTTGTGCTTAAAACTGAATTTAGTTTGATCACCTAGATTTAGTAATTTAGTTTAACAATTCCGCTTCGAGAGGAGGGAATCGTTATCAGACTTAGAACATAGAGCGCAGTTGTCTATGACTGTGTAGGCCGTGGCTTAGGATCGTTTGGGAGTTATTATGTTTAATTGACTCGAGAGGGTAATTAGCTTAATTAATCAACGGTTTAATCGCTTCGAGAGAAGGATTAGATTATTGTCGTGCCGCCTAATAAACACTAGAATTGGTAAATTAATAGGTTAATCATATTCAACATTGAATTAATATCCTGAAATCGAAGCCCTAGGATACCTATTCTCCTTGATTGTTAGTTCTTTGTGTTTCCTAAGTTGAAGTCATATTTAATTGAGTACTTTAATTAGTAAAATCAATCTTTTACAACTTAGTATCTAGTTAGGACATTCCTAGAGTATTAGGGTATCAAACTACCTAAAACTATTCCTTGTGGGATCGACCTTGATAATCGTTACTACACCTACATCCATACACTTGCGGAACACTAGGTTAGAAACCGACGTGTCACTTGGTTGGATTGGAACGTATCCTAGCTCAAAGGGAAGGGGAAGCAAGCCGAGTGGTCCAAAGCACTGAGGCCATAGTTGGTGATATGAGGGAGGAGATGAGAAGAATGGACGGGGAACTTGCTGCTCTCAAGAGGATGATGAAGCTACTTTTGTGTGTGTTTAGTGCATTTGTTGTTCTTGTTGTGGCCAAATTGGTAGTTTGAGTGTGGATGGTGCAGAAAATGTAACTCATCAGCCTAAGACAAGTATCACTAATGATATGTATCAGTAATGTAGTTTTTGAGTTTTTGACAAATGTATTTTGCCTACTTATGATATCAATGCAGAAAATTTTCCATATCCTTAAAGTATTTTCATATTATGCCACAGTTGAGGGTTAAACAAGAACAGACACTTACACACTAATAGACACTGGAAAAAGCCACAATAAGTCTGCTGCCACAATCTAGCTCATAAACATGAACAACAACAATTAATCATAAACCATTCAGACACAAAAAGGCATAACATGTTTAGAATTGCACAAAAAATTGTGCCCCAAAAGTATGAAATTGGCAAAAAGCAACTCAAATCCCCACAATCTCACTTCTTATCCTTCCCTTTTCCCTTTTTATCCTTCCCTTTTCCCTTTTTTTCAGCTGTTTTTTTCAAACTTGACATTGTAACAAACTTCTTACCTTTGGACCTTATTACCTTCATTCCACTAGATTCATTTTCTGCAGATGGTGATGGTTCTTCTCTCCCCAGATATGAATTTGGCATGAATGACATAGGGGGTGGTGCTCTTATGTTAGGTCCTTTAGGCATTGGGGGGTGGGCAATCTAGTGAGGTGGCCATTGTGTATGCCACACTCAGCTTTGAATTGGGTCTCTGATATCCAAGACCTCTGCCCATTTCAGATCTTTTCCTTGCCTATTTCAAACATTACATCATCACAGAAAATCAGTTTAAGTGTCTAAACATGTATACTTTAACAGATTGAAGCCAATTTGATTCTTACAAGTGTTCTTCTGCCTTCTACTGTTGTTGGCTTTGCTGGTTTTGATTTCAATTGGGCTGCCTCTTCAATCTCTCTTAGCATTGCTTCTTCATCCTGAGAAAGAGGTGGATACTCCTCTTGTATGTCCATCTCTTCAGGGTGGTTGCCTTCACCAGTCTTAGCATCCTACACTCATAATTAGAGCAATTATTAGAATCACAACTAATGAGCATTAGAAAAAAACAAAAGGGTATGAGGTGGCTTACATTATTGGCAGCAGCTGATGATGTTGATCCTGGAAATACTGATCCAAGAGAGGCAACTTGAGCCTTCCTCAACCCACAACTCAGTTTGTTATGCCCTCTTTCTCCACAGTGCTTACAGGACACTGCGAACGATTGCTTGGGCAATTTCTCAAGGCCTCCTTTAAGTTTCTTTTTCCCTTTTGAATCCTCAACAGAAACATCAAACCTCCTAGCCTTCTTTGGTCTACCTGCCTTCTTTTTCCCAAAGTTTGGGGGCAATGGTGGTATGTAGCCTGTCTTTTTCCATAGCTCCTCACCATTCATGGGTTCAATATGATGAGCATACACATTTTGATAGGTTTCAATAGAATAACATGTGTGAACAAAATCTTCTGGATCTTTCCCAGCACAATTAATTGCACTCACTGCATGTTTACATGGAATGCCATTGACATCCCATTTTCTACAGTCACACGATTTGGCCAGCAAGTCAACAGAATATCTAGATCCATCAGAGCTATTAACTTCATACATGTATTCATTTGATTTCATGGGAAGTCATTCAGCTGAATCATCTATCATTTTTATCAAAATCTTCCTTATCCTAGGACAGATCAATTGTCCTTCCCATTTCCTCTCACATCTGTCCCTGTTTTTTTGAAGCCTAGACATACAATATTCTCTGATCCACTCTAGCATAGTCAGGACTAGCTTCTCCCTAGCATCCAGCAAAGCTGCATTCCACTGCTCACACACATTGTTGACCAGAGTATCACATTTTCCAAAAGTATTAAAATGTGACCTGGACCATTCTGATGGATGTTTTTTGTGTTTGAGCCATGCAACACACCTCTCATCTAACTGCCCAATCTGCTCCATTGCCCTCTCAAATGCTGGGACTGTTGTAGCTTTAGCTGCCTTCCACAGCAGCCTCTTGAATTCATTTCCTCTAAAACCTGTCCTTTTCATATTCTCATGTAAATGCCTCACACAAAATCTGTTTTCAACACCAGGTATAACCCTTTCAAAAGCATTTATCAACCCTTTTTGTTTATCAGACATAAAAGCATACACATCTTCCCTAATCAAATCCAAAAACCAAGCCCAATTCTCCTCATTCTCCACCCCAACAATAGCATAAGACAGTGGGTAAGGATCATTGTTGGGGTCCATGCAAACAGCTGTTAGAAGCACTCCAGGTGAAGGCCCTCTCAAATGACAGCCATCAACCCCAATCCAAGGCCTGCAACCTGCCTTGAAACCCTGTTTCAATGCATGTAAACAAATATACACCCTCTTAAATCTGTTTCCAGATGGACTATTATCAACCTCAAGCTTCATTGTGGAGCCTGGATTTTTCTCAATCGAAGCACCAACATAGTCCCATAATTTAGCATATTGATCAGTGCCTTCACCCTCAATCATTTTTAATGCCTTCTGTTTTGCCCTATATGCCTTGAATGGTGAGATGTAGCAACCCAGTTTCTCAGTGGCTTCCCTTCTAAACCCCTTCACACTTCTCTTTGGATCAACTCTGAATTCCTTCTCAAACTTCTCTGCCAGCCACCTTGAATTTTCATTGTCCACAGTGTATTGTTTTGGACATGTATGAGTCAAGTCCATTTGCCTGATCTGAAAAGATTCTTCATTCTTCACCTTCAATGCATTTATATGCCATTCACACCCATCTGCTTTGCATCTGGCATATATTCTTCTCCCATCATTCTTGGTGAATCTTGTGGCATGACCCACTTTGACTGAATAGCTGTTAACAGCTTGTTTGAACAATGTCTTGTTGCTGAAGATCTGTTCAATCCTAAACTCAGGATTCATTACAGAAGAAGCTCTAAACACTATAGAATCCTCATGGTTTGCTTCATCCTCATCACTGCAAATGGACTCAAAATCTGATTCATTGCTGTGTATGTCATCTCCAAAGCCTTCACTCTCAGATTCTTCATCCTCTTCATTAGCTGTTATTGCTAGTCTAGGCCCCAACCATTCAGCATCCAGGTCTACATTCTCTTGGTATATAATATCATCCAGCAAATCATCACAATTGTCCTATTTTTCCTCATAATCCTCATCCTCACTGCTCCCTTCAACTTCATCCAAATCAATAATTGCAAGCTGATTTCCCAGGTTAGAATCCTCAACTGTGTGTTCATGAGGTAGAGATGTCTTCTGATGGTGCTTTACCTTCCTTGGCTTTTTGAATAAAACTGTCTTCCTTAGGTTATCCACAAGATCTTCAACCTTATCACTCTCCTGCAGCAACACAACCTCACCCTCAATCTCTTCCTCTTGGTCAGGATCTTCAGTCTTACTTCCTTCAAGGAAGAGTGTGAACTCTCTCCCCTTCCCTCTTTGAATGACCATCCACAGGTCATATTCATTATCCACTTCCTTCAACCCAATTCCTTCCACCATGCCATAGAACCTTTTACTGTCCATATAATCTAAATGTTCAGCCAAACCCTGCAGATACCTTATGCTAATACTTCTTGAATCTACACAATCCCAAGCAGAACAGGTCCCTTCTATCCACTTCAACCCTTCCCAGTCATTTTCTACAACACCCCCATCTTTCAGTTTAAAAGTGTACCAATAAGGGGTACCACCTGTCAAATAATAAATAAAGTGGTCAAACATCCACCCACTCAATCCAAAGACCAATAAAGCCATAAGTTCAACAGAAAATTCATTAACAATGACCACCCCAACGCAAGTGGGACAGGCTGTACTGTTAAAGGGAGCCTATTCACATGGGTTGGACCACACTAAACAACAAACGTATAAAGATGCAGTACACATATCAACAAACCTCGAAAACATTCATGGAAAACTGGCTAAACACACATCAACACTATTATACAAAAAGTTGTGGAAAATGTACCTGAAAAAACGATCTCAACATCGCCTAATCTCTAAACAAATCTTGGAAGCACAAAAAAAAAAAAAAAGAAGTGAAAAAGAAATACTCACGTTCTTCATAGTCTGGAGCTGGGTAATGCACCATCCACTTCCTACGCATCACCATCTTGCCGATTTCGTTGCTAATCGTTGATTACCCATGAAAATTTGGAAGATTGAAGCCAAATTGTGAAATCGAAGCTAAATTTGAGTGTGAAGAGTTAGGGTTCCAGAAATGGGGCTAAATCTGCCCCTTTTTTACCCTTTTTTTTCATTTAATGCTTTTTGATTTAAAAATTATATTTATGACGTCATTTTAAATATTTAAAAAATGTTTATGCAATCAGCAAACGGGCACATGACACGCACGTGGACGAAACATTATGTGGTAACGGTTTGGGACTAAATTTGCATTTTTTTTGGGACTACAATTGCAAAAAAGGACTACTCTTGTAACTGTCAAGTCGAATGGGGTCATTTTACAACTGCTGGGACCAAAATGAAAAATAGAGATGTCCTGTGGGACCAAAAGTGCAAAAATCTCAATCTTGGTGCTATTCGTCTTGCTGTACACCCAATAATGCATTCTCGCATGAAACACATAGCTCTGGATTTGCATTCAGTCCGTGATCTTTCGTCAAAGGGACTGTTCTCGGTTGCTCATGTGAACACCATCAACCAATTATTACTTTTTCTTTAGAAGACAAATCAGAACATGTAAATTCTGCCAACCATCACCGTCGAATTTTTTGTGCTCCATCTCTAAACTCGTCTTTTCTCTTATGAAATAAAATTTTATGGACTTGAAATAGTGGCCATCTAATTTAAACTATTAAAAATAATGTATGTTGCACGTGATAGGTGAAATGAGAGGAATTGTAGGAGATAGTTGCAGCCAGCCAGGAATAAAAAGACAGCGGCTATTTTTCACAATTCCTTCATTTCATTATTGAGAATAAAGGTAGCGATTATATAGTTGTGGAATATTCACTTTCAATGGACAAAACCTACGTGCTTACGATTCTCTTTTATCATTTGCTGCCCGGGTCAACATTTAATTCACCAAGCACGTCACCTTTCGCTCCCGACTGTCACTACAAGAAAAAGGGTCTTTTGAGACCACAAAAAAGTGGTTTCAAATAATGAGTATTTGCCACAACTTAAACAAATGGTCTCAAATAATAAGTATTTGTCACAACTTATGAGTATTTGTCACAACTTTATTGTCGTCTCAATAACTCCGTCGCAAATAATATATTTGTGACCATAAAAGTGGTCTCAAATGCGTCTCAAATATTTTTTGCAACAACTAGTTGTCTCTAAAAGTAGTCATAAAGTTGTCTCAAATAATCTGTAGAGAGATTTGTGACAACAAGTGGTCACAAATAACTTATTATTAGTGACCACAATTGTGGTGTCAAAAAGTCTTATGCAAAAGACTTCTTTTGTTGTAGTGTGTTGACGAACAGAACATTTCGTCAAAAGTTTGTGTTCGAGTTTAATAATCACTCAGCAAACATTATTTAAATAATAACTCGACTTGCCTCAGAACGACTCGATTCAACTAGTTAAAAGTCCTGCTGATTACCTATAAATGTAATTTAAATTTCCACTTTATTTCATAGGTTTTATTGCAAATAACTTACTCTTGTACGTAATCCCTACTACGACAACATTATCTACATAGACACTACCCACACCTTTGAAAGGATTTCAAGCCTGATTATTACCTATCCATATGTAGTTTTAGGATTAAACCTGCATGTAACCATCTAATATCAATTTATGACTATAAGAATTACGTCACAAATTCATTTTATTTTATCAAATGTCATTTCTCAATTTAAATTTCGAAAGTTCCTAATCATATAAAGCATGCTGCTACAAGTTAATATGTTGCATTAGTTGTTAGATATATAAATACCAAATCGGCCTATTTTATTACATGAAAAATGTCTTTTTCGAGACGATAAAAAAGTTGTCTCAAATAATGAGTATTTGTAAAACTTTATTATTAGAGACAATATGTCGTCACTAATTAGACGACTTAATTAGTAACTCGATTGGTTGCAAATAATATATTTGAGACTAACAAAAATTATCTCGAACACGTCTCAAATATTTTTTGCAACAATTGATTATCCCCAAAAATAGTCTAAAAATGGTCTTAAAGAATTTGTAGATAATTTTATAACAATAAGTGGTCACAAATAACTTATTATTAGTGATCATAATTGTGGTCTCAAAAAATACATTACATTTTTTCTTTTTCTTCTTTTTTTTGGTGGTGTTTGTTTCAAATTTAAAAGTTGAAAGGTTTATTCAACCTATTTAAAATTTTCAAAGAGTCAATTTGGACAAAGTTTATGATCCTGCAGTTTGATTTGGGTATAAAATAGAGAGCAAATTTGTATCTTTTCCCTAAAATATTCCTTAGCAAATTAGTATAGTTTTGCCACCATAAGATAGTTATATACATTAAATTTGATATGTGTTGATCCAATTCATTGATCTCTGCAAGAAAATATATCATATTTTACTTTAAAAAATCACACATGAATTATATAATTTAGCTTATTAGTGTTGACATTACTATTTCCTAGAAATTCAATATTAACCATGAGCAGACTTCAAATCATCAGTTCTAAAATATGTATGGTGAAAGTGATATATGTCATTATTTTTAGGTTGTATAGAATTTACATTTCATCGGCCTTGAGCATGCAGCAAGCTCTACGAAAATGAAATCATGTACAATTTGTTTTTTATATCAATTTGAATCCAACTAGGTTTCGACAGGTCAACAATCAGAGACGGACGCACGTAGGGGCCAAGGGGGGCACTGGGCCCCCCTGGCCCCGTTATAATGTGCTATTATATATGTTGGTCTCATCAGAATGTGCTATTATATATATTTCTTTTTCAATTTTAATACAACTTAATTAAATAAAATAAATAATAATATAGTTTAATTTAAATTAGATAGATGTATTATTCTCTATAAGCAACAACGGTAAAGATGTTAAAAAATATAATGAATATAGAGACATTATATAATTTTTCTTCTTTTCGTAATTAAAATAATTTATTTATCTTATCTAAATTGGTAGTAATTTTCTAGTTTTATTTATAAAGTTGACAATTGTTGAGACTCATGGACATGTTTAGGGGTAGTCCTCCTTTTAAATTTTTTAAAATATTAATTTTTAATGTAATTTATCCAATATTTTAAGTTTAGAGCCAAATTTTAATTTGATTTCTAGCCTGCAAAATTTGTCTCCTATTTGGTAAAATATTGGCACATAACCTTATAGCATAGTAAAAAAATTAAAAAAAAAAAAATCACTCCATGAAATGAACTCCTAGATCCGTCTATAAATGGGCCCCCCTCGATCGAATTCCTGGGTCCGTCACTGTCAACAATGATGTGTACTCTTTTTAAATATCAATGCATGAGTTTCACAAGAAACAACATGCAAATCGAAGATCAGCAATATATCAATTACCCGAGATGTTGTATTATATTTCTATTAAAAAAAAAACAATTAGTTGAAATTCCAAAAATTAATCTAAAATTGAGATACGTATATATTCCTGTCAATCTAGGTATTTAATTCGATTGGTGGGTCCCAATCCCACAATAATAGTAACTTTTTGAAGAACAATTGTCAGTCTTCTCATGCATGTATGAAGAATATATATATAGAGAGAGAGAGAGAGCCATCTATTCAATTATTAGAGACCGGAAAAGTGTGCAGAATATACCCTATATATATATATGTCTATTTTGGAACCAAATACATGCAGTAGATATTAGTGTTCAAATGGATTTTGGCTTCCTTAGTTTATTCAAAACCAATACTTTTTATATAATCTCAACAAAATTTGAATTTAAAAACTGAAAAATTCAAGCTATGAAAACTAGTTTGCAACTGAAAATAAGAAGAAAAAACTATCAACTGCCACATTTCACGTAATATCACATGCAAAAAGTCACTACTATCAAATACATTACCTCATTTTCTATGAATAAATTCTAAAATTGGTCTTCTAATTATGTATCTTGTTAATTGCTCCATTTCTTTAGGTCGAATTTGAAATCTTTGACGAATAATTGTTTATGCACCGCATGTAACAACCTTAAATTAGGATTTACTTTTTCCGAATAAATTATATGGTTCATGGTCCTACAAGGCGTATATGCAATATTATCTGGTAACAATTTCAAATGTGGACTATAAAATGATCGATTTGAGCAATTATAATATCAAAATGATATATAAAAAGAGTAATTGCAATGAGCACATATAAGTTAGAGAGGTGTTTTGCAGTTTCCCCCCTTTTTGTAATAAGATGGGTGTGAAGTAATATATATATATATATATATATATATATATATATGAAGCATGTTAAATGCATGGGGTCGGAACCATTTGCATGCATTATCGTATGTTATTACAAAAAGACCTCGAAAATACACGAAACATGCCATTCAACATTCTCAAATGAATATTGAATTATTGCCAAAAAGATACCATGCAAATTTTGCAATGGATCGACGTGCATTATGCTATGAGGAATCAATTCCTATATCATAAAAATCAATAATCTATTCTAAACCCTACACCTAGAATAGAAAGATCGTGAGAGAAATATTTGCACCAACTATAACAGAATATCTCGTTTCATAATGTGGACAATGTTTCTATAGTAGGGGTGACCACAGGTTTTAGAGATAATCTAAATTGCATCAAACTCCACAAAAATCATACCAACCAATAATATCTATTGATTATTTGACTTTATCCAAACCTAACTAAGCCCGATTTTTTATTGTTAAATCAAACCATTTCGAATCAAAGAACAAAAATAAAACCGATATCATTTAATTCATTTCAGTGACATTAACATTGTGCTATATTTTCATATATCATTGAATTCATTTTTCTATATTATGATATTGAATATTGAATTATAATTTTTAATAAACTTTAATAGTGTAATAATACTAATCTATTTTATGTTTTTACAAATAAATTTAGTAGTTAGTGATGGAGTAAAATATTTAAATAAACAATTTTTGAAATAAATATAGATCTATTAACTATATATAGTAATTAGTTAATATGTTTGTAAGTTATATAAAGTAATACATTGCACATAATATATTTAAATTTAACTCTATATCTCTTTAGTCAACTTTACCGAATTTTTTTATTATTATATACTCCCTTCGTCCCCATCTAATTGACTTATTTTGATCAGACACGGAAACTAAGAAAAAATAGATTTTGTGGAATCTTTAACTTTTTCAAATGTGGAGATTAAGAGTGGAGATTGTGAGAGAAATTTGTCATTAATGGGCTAGGTCAATTAAGTTGGGACAAACAAAAATGGAAAATAGGCCAATTAGGCCGGACGAGGGGAGTACTATATTTGAATACTTTTGTCTATAAAAGTAGGATTCTTAAATTTACCTAAATTTAACACTTACCGCTGACAAAACTGCAGTGGCTTGTTGCTCGTTCTGTTTTTATTTGATTCTTCATTTTTCTTGTGAAATCTCATTTTCTCTTTATACCAATTATGATAAGTTAGTCAAATTAATCTTACTTCTTCGCTTTCATTGTCCATCTTCTTGATATTGTTAGCAACTATTAATAGCTAAACAGGGAAAATCCGTGTATGGCACAAATTTTATTGCAAGATATACGTAAAAGAGGTTTATTAATCGAAAGTTAAAAACTATATAATTTAATATTATTCTTTTTCGGACAAGGTACTTACTTTAATGACTTGTATTAAAGTTTAATTCTATAAGTTAAGGCTTAGGACTTGTTCAAGGATATGACTTATAAGTTGTTTACTGCCGCACCATCTTTTTAGAGACTATTATATTATGTTAGACACTGCAATACTATATTATTTCATGCATTTTATTTTATATCTATATTTGCTCTAAATTTAAAATTAAACTGAAAAGCTCTGAATATTTGAATAGAATATATCCGATCTGGGAAAGGAACCGAACCGATAAACGAAGTGTTTCTAGATATTTTCTTCTTAAAGATCTCCAGATATCTCTTAAAATTGATTGGGTTTTGGAAATTTCCGAATCTTTGAACTGCTTCGTGCTATACTCATATTTACTACATGTGTTGCACCAAATGTAATAGAAGATCGATATTGATAATAGGAATAATGTTATTCTGAAATTCATAAGGGATGGCGAGATTTTTAGTCATCACATTGCTTCATTTTTTTCATTTTTTAGCAGTTTTGATCGAGTGCGCGATTGATAGTCCGCAACGGTGCCCGACACTTTAACCACACCAACCAATTCTTGACACGTCGCATCCAATTTTGAGGCTGTAAAATTAAAAAATAAATCATTTTTTCTCCCTCTGGTTTAGTCGCGGCTTTGCAGGCGGAGAGTGAGATCCTTCTCACTGCATCCACTATAGCCGCCCACCGCCACCACTCTCCAGAGATGAAATTGTAGATAGATAATCCAGACTCAAGACATCATGAAGTCCTGCAATTTACTGTATCATAAATACGACACAACATCTAAGCAACTACATGAGCACCCATCAGAACAAAAAATGACAACAATTCAAGACTCTGCTAGTTATATTGTTCACTCATTAGCATATCCTCGTCATTATTTCCAACAGCAACATCAAGAGCATTTAACCTCTCAATCAGCTTCACCTTTCTCTTCTCTTACATCATCTTCTGTAAAGCGAAAATTACAATGGAGATGGACATTAATTTATTCATGAAAACAACAAATAAATCAATTATATCAAAACTTGACTCAATTTTGCTTAATTGCACAAGGGTCCAAACCCTAATAATCACCTATTTAAATTAAGGAACAAAAAAGAGAAACACTTTCTAAGATTTTCTGTCGTTGTCGAAGAGTGATGCTCGAGGGTGTGTGGCGGTGGAGGCCGATGGTAGTTTCGACCTTCGTCTACCTAAGGGCGGTGGCGGAAGACGGGACGATGCGGCTCCGGAGAGTGGTGGCGGTGGGCGGCTATAGTGGATGCAGTGAGAAGGATCTCACTCTCCGCCTGCAAAGCCGCGACTAAACCAGAGAAAAAATGATTTATTTTTTAATTTTACAGCCTCAAAATTGGCTGCGACGTGTCAAGAATTGGTTGGTGTGGTTAAAGTGTCGGGCACCGTTGCGGACTATCAATCGCGGACTCGATCAAAACTACATTTTTTAGTATTTTTTAAACTAAAAGGATTGGAATCCTAATCTACACATCTTATAAGAGTTTCACTACTGGGCCAACAATGTCTCTACAAAGTCCTTACATGTTGTTTTATTACACTAGAATTCTCCCAGCATGCGATACACAAATTATTAATGTATCACAGATATATAATATAAATTATATATTTATATAATTATATTTCAATATAATAAAAGATGCAATTTATATATTTATAATAAAATAAAAGAGCTTAAAAAATATTAAAATATATAAGTATGAATTAGTTATGAGATAGTCATATTCATTGGTTTAGGTTGTGAATATCTTTGTTATCCTTGCATATAGGTCGTTTTAATCTTTTATGGCTCACAATTTATTGAGCATTGCTCAAACTAATTTTTTAAAATAACTTCACATTTTCATTTTGTATAAAATATTTTAACTATCAATATTTATCACAAATTTAACTGAATAAAAAATTACATTAAAAAATTGGTATACCTATTTCTTTTTTTTCAAATTTATGTACATAGTTAAAATAAATATTAACCTTATTTTATCAAACTAAATCGATTCATAAATTACTTTGATTAATACATTAAATTATTTTTTATTTGTTATTAATGTAAAGTCAACAAATTTATGCCTCGTAAGAAAACTATAGCCCAAAATTATTTTATAAAAAATAAAAAACAAAAGTAAAAGCAAACTAAATAATCTTATCTAAATATAAAATAAAATTGTATTTCTTATAGAAAAATATAATTTTCACAAATAACCTCAAATTTCGGCTAATAAGTTGGTATCAATTTTGAAATACAAAATCTTCGCTGATCTGTTGATATTTAGAAAATATCCTATCAACATACATCGATGGAATTTACGGTAAGATCATGTTAATCACAATTTCGGCTAATCAGTTGAATATATCAATATTTGGAATATAAAATCTTTTGCTAATTGGAATACGAAATTTTGTGGTCAGATTATGCTAATAATAAAATGAATATATTTTATTACATAGTAAGATAGTAAGATGTTTAATATAGGAGCACATACTTAAGATGTTATCTTTATCTTATAGATGCTAAATTTATTTTTATTTATAATTCAAAAGTTGCACTCTCTCAAATAACATAGGGTAAGAATCACAAAGTTTAAATAATACGATAACATAGAGTGATGTAGTGTGGAGGAATTTGATATCTATTCACTTGAATCTGATGAGATATATATAAGGTGTGTTTGCTTAAGGATAGCTGAGGAGTGTACGCATTGAAAATAAAAAAAAATAAAAATAAAAGATGGCCAAGGTTGCAATAAGGGGAAGGGAAGGTCGGTCGACGTGATGAGCAACTCCCAAATAACATCTTCCCCTCATAATGCCTCACCAGAAGTGGGCAAAGAATACAGAAACAGAACCGAATAATATTTACAACTCTTTTCGGTAATAATGCATACCCAACCGAATCATCACATAATTAAAGTGCCAACACACCTTCTATTCATGCACCACACTTCCAACTATCTTTTACTGCCCTAAAACACACACACACACACTTCATTTGCAATGCAAAATCCAACCCCATGTTTCCTCATGCAGAAGTGTGAAATTAATCTAAAACTGTGAGAATCCTGCTTTTGGAATCCCATCTCACCCAAGATAAAACAGAGAGGAGAGGGTCCCTCAAAAAGAGAGGTTTTTGGTACTATATAACCCCATTTCATCCATTCAACTCCAAAATATCGATCAATACTAGCCACTACTCCTATCACTAGCCTCGCAAAATGAGCAGGGAAGGAGGCGACTGGATGTGCCCCGCATGCCAGCACATCAACTTCAAGAAACGCGAGTCATGCCAGCGATGCAGCTGCCCCAGATACGCGACAACATCAGAGATCTCCTCGTATGCAACACATAATAAAACAGAGGTGTTGGCTGGAGACTGGTATTGTGGTGCCGTGAATTGCGGTTCCCACAACTACGCCAGTCGAAGTACGTGCTACCGATGTGGTGCATTGAAGGATTATTGCGGCTATGGTGCTGGAGTCATGGCCTCAGCAGGCTATGCGTCTGAGGCCATTCCTGGTTGGAAATCCGGTGATTGGATTTGTACAAGGTATAGTATACTCCCCGAGTCATCTTTTTGTACAATGTATTCTTCGTTAGGTTAATTAGTATGAATATGAACAGATTAGGATGCGGGATGCACAACTACGCAAGCAGGATGGAATGCTACAAATGCAAGACACCGCGAGAGGGTCAGCTATATGCCAATTGTAGCCATTACTGATCACTTAAACCTTAATTGTCGCAGTTGATCAATTTTCTACTACTTCTGTCAATTTGTTATTAAGAAAACTGATATCGAAAGATTCACAAGTATCTCTAAGAGTGTGCAGTCACCAATCGATATTGATTCCCTGGAGAAAGCAAAATCACAAATTCCATCAAAATAATTAGAGTAGATAAGAACCTGATGCTATTTACTATGTAGGAATGGTCAATTTTCCCTTTATTGCTCATTGGATATCATCATGCAACATTATTACCATATCCGGTCAACACCTTCTTCAACAACTCAATATATATATATATATGTCGTACCAATTTCGAAAATAAAATAAATTAGTACCCAGTCTGTGACTGTAACCAATGAGAGATGCATCAGCTCCATCCAGGAAGCGCCGCAAACAGAGCTTCCTTCATTAAACCTCTTTTTATTTTTCTTCAATATTTATACTCCAAGTTTTCCATATATAACCTACAAATATACTAGACTCTTATGTAGTTATTTTTTTTTTAGCAAAATCAAGAATTTTATCACTTAAACAATTGTCTTTTAAGTACAAAATTCTCAAGCCATGAAAGAACACCATGCCCCATCCAACACTTACGGATCGGGAGATGAAAAAGTAAAACGAGCTAAAGTATGAGCAGCCGAATTACTAAGCCGACTCATGTGAAACACTTAAAGCCCATGTGCCAAATAAATAATTTCGTCGACCAACACTCCACAATCAGAATCCTCTGTAGAATTAGGAAAAAATAAGTCTTGATATTCTTTCCTTTTCTTTATTAGCTGATTAGTAGGGAATTCCCTCAATTAAGGGATCCTGGTCTGATTCTTTTTCTTTAATTAAACATAACCTTGTACTATAAAAACTCTTGTACATTACTCAGTGAAATATACAGAAATACATTTACAGAAATATGAATCTTTTTTGTTCTTCCAACATGGTATCAGAGCGGAGTTTCGATCTTCTTTGAAGACGAACTTTTGTTCTCATCATCTACCATGGCAAACCCGACTGAAACAGCACTCTCACAACCTTCAGAAACTGATATTACAACAATTATCCAGTATCTTCAGAGAAATGCCATGAACCAGAACCTGACAATCGAAACATCACCTTTGATGGTGAATATGAAACTGAACGACCAAAATTATGCAATTTGGTCGAAACTGATGGGGATGTTCATCAAAGGAAGAGGACGGGGCAACCACATCACAGGCCATCCTCCGTCCCCTTCCGTCAGTGATCCAGGTTTCTCAACGTGGGACGCCGTCGACAATGCCGTAAAAGGATGGATTATCAACTCCATCGAACCGACTCTAGTGCCCAATTTTTTACAGTATCCGACAGCCCAGGCACTATGGGAAGGACTGGAAGCCACATATAACAGTGGCACAAACTACCTGCAAATCTTCGAGTTGATGACTTGAGCAAGCCAAACCAAACAGGGAAATCAAACATTAGAACAATATTACAGCAACCTCCAAGCCATATGGGCTGAAATCGACCAAAGGCAACCCAACAAATTCACGGGAGACGATAATATACAACTTTATAATCGATTAACACAGGAAGGGAGATTATACCAATTTTTGGCCGGAGCGAATGACAGATTCGATCCCGTAAAACGGGATATCTTGAACCAAGACCCTCTTCCCTCTCTGGCAGCCGCATATGCTACAATCCGTCGGGAAGCACTCCGAATCGGGGTAATGATGGCGTCTGAAGAACGCCAAAATTCAGGAGAGGCGTTCGCCGCGAAAGGGGTTCCCAAAGGAGAGCGGTCAGTCTCTCAGAGATCATCATCCCGCCAACCCGATAAAGACAAACTCAAGTGCACTCACTGTGGTGGAAATAAGCACACCAGGGAGACATGTTTTCAGTTGAATGGGTATCCCGAATGGTGGGACGAAAACCGTCACCGACAGCGGAATAGCGGCGGAGGAAGGGCGGCGACGGCCACCACCCACGGCAACTCTGAAAAGGCCACCAGCGGTGGTGGCAACATCCCGTCGGCGTCAACTAGTGGGGTCGCCGCCTTCATCCATGGCGGAAACCCCAAAGAAGGGAAGAGATACGAAGCGGCGGAAACCAGAGGAAGAAACGAGGGAGAGAATGAAGGTATGAGGGATGGGGGAAGGGTTTATAACCCTAATAGGAGCAGATTTCCTATTTTGCCCCCATCCCACTTAAAAATTCCCAAAAAGACCTCTAATTCTAATACACTACATGTGAAAAGTGAAAATGATAAAAATTGGATTTTTGATTGTGGGGCAACGGACACTATGACATTTGATCGAAATGATATTATTAAGTCATCAGAACCGAAAAAAACTTTCATTAAAAATGCTAATGGAGGATTTTTTCCGGTTCAAGGGGCAGGGTCTGTTGAAATCTCTCCGAAAATCAAATTGTCTAATTGTCGCTATGTTCCATCTCTATCTTGCAAATTATTATCCATCAGCCAAGTGACAAAGGAGCTTAACTGTGTGGCACTGATCTATCCGAACTTCTGTTTGTTACAGGATATTCGTTCGAGGGAGATAATTGGGCGTGGTTCTGAACAAAATGGACTGTACTATGTTGATGAGCTGTCTGAAGGAGGAACTACGTATCTAGCTCAAGGGTCTCAGAACCGGCAAATATGGTTGTGGCATCGTCGGTTAGGTCATCCCTCAGACAATTATCTTAAACACTTGTTTCCTTCTCTTTTTTCAAAGAACGATCATGTTTTATGCGGTACTTGTCATTTGGCCAAAAGCCACCGAACTTCTTTTTCTTCTACGGATAATAAAAATCTTGTGCCGTTTTCGCTTGTTCATTCTGATGTTTGGGGGCCCGCTCCTGATTCAGTAGATACTGATTTTCGGTGGATTGTTTTATTTATTGATGACTGCACTCGTATGACTTGGGTGTATTTTTTGAAACAAAAATCTGAAGTCTATAGTCGGTTTGTTGACTTCTTTAATCTTGTAAAACATCAGTTGCATAGCACTATCCAGATCCTTCGATCCGACAATGGGGGGGAGTATGTTAATCATGACTTCAAAACTTTTTTTCAGAAAAATGGGATTGTCCACCAAACCACTTGTCCTTATACACCTCAACAAAACGGGGTTGCTGAACGGAAAAATCGCCATATCTTAGAAGTCACCCGTGCTCTTTTACTTGAATCCCAAGTACCGACCAATTATTTGTTTGAAGTTGTTGCCTCTGCTGTCTATCTCCTTAATAGATTACCCACACGGGTGCTAAAATTCAAAACCCCTTTACAAGTTCTCTCCTCCAACTTTACTCTACCCTCCATCCTTATGCTACAACCTAGGATATTTGGATGTTCCGTATATGTCCACATTCCAAAAATCCATCGTAATAAACTCGACCTTGTGTTGTGAAGTGTGTTTTTCTTGGTTATGGGATTAATCAAAAAGGTTATCGATGTTTCGATTCCATCACCAAGAAAATTTACGTTACGATGGATTGCAAGTTTATCGAAACAGAGTACTATTTCGTCTCTAATAAATCAGGTGTTGAGGGGGAGAACACAGGTCAACACTCTGATTGGTTGTTTACTGAAAACTGGGAACCAAATCATTTTGAAGAAGTACAGTCCACCTCAATGAACCATAGCCCAACATCTCTCGAACCGAATATCTCGGAGGTACAAACTTCTGATTCTGATTCTGAGACTTATGATTATCCTCCAAATTCTGTATCTTGTCCTAACATCGCAGGTCAAGACGAGAACTCTTACTCTCTCCCACCAAGGCAGAACAGAGGGATTCCTCCTCAGAGGTACAGTCCTGAATACAAGCCGAAGAAATCCAGATATCCCGTTGTCAACTTTATTTCTGGAGGAAGCGGGAAAATTCAATGTTTCAGAAAGAAGCTATCCACTACATGGATACCCAGAAATGCAGAAGAAGCACAGAAATATCCAGAATGGAGGGAGGCAATGAACAACGAAATAATAGCTCTCAACAAAAGTGGAACATGGGATAAAAGCAAGCTACCACCAGGGAAGAAACCAGTTGGTTGTAGATGGGTCTTCACCATCAAATATAATCCAGACGGCGAAGTAGAAAGGTACAAAGCACGACTGGTCGCTAAAGGATACACTCAAGTGTATGGAATCGATTATGCAGAAACTTTTTCCCCTGTGGCAAAATTGGATACAGTAAGAGTTTTACTCTCAGTAGCAGCCAATCGTGACTGGCCTCTATACCAGTTTGATGTGAAGAATGCGTTTCTTCATGGAGATTTGAACAAAGAAATATACATGGAAATTCCACCGGGCTTTGAAAGAGAGTTTGAAGAAGGAGAAGTATGTCGATTAAGGAGGTCTCTTTATGGGCTGAAACAATCACCTCGAGCCTGGTTTGGAAGGTTCACTTCGGCGATGAAGAAATACGGATATACTCAAAGCAACTCAGATCACACATTGTTCCTAAAAAGGAGGTATTCTAAAATTACATGTTTAATCATTTATGTAGATGACATGATTATTTCAGGAGACGATGAAGAAGAAATTCAACTCCTTCAAAGGAATTTGTTCTCCGAATTTGAAATGAAGAATCTTGGTGGGCTGAAGTACTTCCTCGGGATAGAAGTGATGAGATTGAAGGGAGGAATATTCTTGTCTCAGAGAAAGTACGTTCTGGACCTTATTGCTGAAACAGGGCTCCTAGATTGTAAACCAGCAGAAACCCCGATCGCCGTCAATCACGGGCTAAGAGGGGACTCGAGCAATAAGCCAACAGATAAGGAACGATATCAAAGGATTGTTGGTAAATTGATTTACCTTTCACATACAAGACCAGACATCGCGTACGCAGTTGGAGTCATAAGTCAGTTCATGCATAAACCCTTGGTGGAACACATGGATGCAGCTATAAGGATCATAAGGTACCTAAAATCATCCCCGGAAAAAGGGATATTCTTCCGAAAGAACAAGCACTTGGATGTTTTCGGGTACACTGATGCTGACTGGGCAGGAAATATCACAGACAGACGTTCTACAGCTGGATATCTCACTTTCATAGGAGGTAACCTTGTAACCTGGAGGAGTAAAAAACAAAAGGTGGTGGCACTCTCTAGTGCAGAAGCAGAATTTCGAGGGATCATGAAGGGGATTACGGAATTATTGTGGATAAAGAAGTTAATGACTGAGATGGGCCTGTTAGAAACAAGAACCTTTAAACTCTACTGTGACAAAAAAGCGGCGGTTAGCATCTCACATAATCCTGTACAGCATGATCGAACCAAGCATGTAGAGATCGACAAACATTTCATCAAGGAGAAGTTGGATAACGAAGATATCACTCTTCCATTTGTCAAATCTGAAGATCAACTTGCAGATATCTTAACAAAAGCTGTCTCTGGAAGAGCCTTCCACAGAATTCTTGGCAAGTTAGGCATGTGGGATATTCCACCTACCAACTTGAGGGGGAGTGTAGAATTAGGAAAAAATAAGTCTTGATATTCTTTCCTTTTCTTTATTAGCTGATTAGTAGGGAATTCCCTCAATTAAGGGATCTTGATCTGATTCTTTTTCTTTAATTAAACATAACCTTGTACTATAAAAACTCTTGTACATTACTCAGTGAAATATACATAAATACATTTACAGAAATATGAATCTTTTTTGTTCTTCCAACATCCTCTAATTCCGTGACTGTCTGCACAACAAGCAAAGAATTCGAATGAACCGTAAATTTCTCATATCCACACTCCACACAAAACCGAACACCACCAAGAATTGCTTCCAGTTTCGCCGCTTTAACCGAAATTGGACGCCGCATATTTGGGAAGCCGCGACTACCACATGCCCAACATGATCTCGCAAGACAAAACCACCACCAAATCTCCCATGCTTCTCATGAAAAGTTGCGTCAATCTAAACGAACCATCAACTGGGGTTATCCACCTTGTAGCCACATTGACCTGAGGTCGGGTCTTTCGGCCTTACACTAAATCCACCGCCACAGCTTTATCAAAATGAAAGACTTATGCCTCAACATCCCCCAGGAGGGACACTTCCACACTCCCTTGACATTATGCGTGAATTCACAAATCGACCTCCAACCACTCCATACACGCCACCACAAATAAGCGGAATAACTCTGTTAGACGGACTTGTCGTCAATGCCGGCTCAAGACACCTCGAGTGGGAACCCCACTCCTTAATTTGGCACCACCAAGACCATAAAGGTACACCAAACCTTAAGTCCCACACTATAGGCACAAAGCCACAAGAAAGAAAGAAGAATAAATAGAGCACAAAGCTCTTAAGCACTAAGCTTATTTTCTTGCCTCACTTACTCTCTATTGCTGTTCCACTGTAGTTACTTGTTGACAGCCACATATATCAAATATATATATAGGTGTTGGGCTAGGGTTTAGTGCAGAGCTCAAGGGGCATTAGGAGACTAATAATATATAGGTCACCACTAAGTTGGGCCAACATAATATATTAACAATCTCCAACTTTGGCCCACGATGGTGCACTAAGGAACGTGGGGCCGGAGGACTCATCATCGCCGACACACAAGTAAGTTCACAAAGAAAATACAAGTGTAAGAGAATACGCAAAGTAAACTCATCATCACAAAGATCAAGAATAGGAAATTAAACGCAAAGCATCCCGAGTTCACAAAGAACAAAAGAATCTACCGAAGTAGGAGAGGACACAAAGTCCAAAGATAAATCACCAATAGCAAGCACAAAGCAAGCTAATCACCGATCATGGAACCAAAATTCATCCAACTTTGAAATTTAAAATACTTTGACACGAAAGAAGTTTTTCAACAAGCAAGCACTTAGTACCCATATCAGCGGGATTAAATTCAGATGGAATTTTGTTCAATTTAACAATCCCTTTTTCAACTATGTCATGTACGTAATGAAACATCACATCAAGTGTTTAGTTCTATCATGAAATACAGGGTTCTTACAAAGTTGAATGGCAGATTGACTAATCCGAAAACACAACCACGTCTTTATTTAGAAAACTAATTTCAAATAAAATACCTCTTAACCAAATAGCTTCTTTAAAAGCCTCAGTGGCAGCCACATATTCAGTCTCACTAGTGGACAATGCAACAATAGGTTGAAGTTGGGACTTCCAACTTATGCAAGAACCACACAAGGTAAACACAAAAAAAATAAAAAAAAATAAAAAATAGTAAACTTTATATTATCCCTATCACTTGCATAATTAGAATCCACATAGCCAACAGGTTTAACACCTTCAAAGCACCTAGAGAAAGTTAAACCAACATCCACAGAGGATTTCAAATATCTAAGAAGCCACTTCAAATTATTCCAATGAGGTAACTGGGATTAGATATATATCTACTCAAGCAACTCACAGAGTATGCAATGTCAGGTCTAGAACTAACCATGAGATACATGACCGAACCTATAGCACTAGAATATGACACCTTCTTCATATCATCTATTTCAGTTTCAGTTTTGGGAGACTTATCCTTACTTAGCACAAAGTGAGAAGCAAGAGGCACATTTACAGGTTTAGCATTCGACATGTGAAATTTACTCAAAATCTTTTCAACATATGAAATATGATTTAAAACAAGAGTAGACTTCTCTATCCCTAACCATATTTATGCCAAGAATCCTTTTCGCATCACCTAAGTCTTTCATGTCAAAATTTTCACAAAGACATTTTTGCACATGCATAATAGACTTAAGACACGGACTGATAATTAACATGTCATCCACATAGATCAATAGAAACAAAGACACAGAAGTAGTGAAATATAAGCAATAATCAGCAGCACTTCTCACAAAGTTCAAAGATTACATACACTTATCAAATCTAATATTCTATTGCCTAGGCGACTGTTTGAGACCATACAAAGCCTTTTTCAACAAACAAACACAGTCACGTTTTTTAGGGTCAACAAATCCATCGGGCTATTTCATATAAATCTTTCTATCAAGATCACCATGCAAGAAAGCAGTAGTCACATCCATCTGTTTCAATTCCCAATTAAAATGCACAACTAATGCAAGTATAATACGAATAATGGTGAATTTAACAACAGGGGCAAATATTTCAGCATAATCAATTCCCTCCTTTTGAGTAAATCCCTTAGCAACAAGCCTAGCTTTAAATCTAACATTTTCAGATTCTTCCTTGAACTTAAACAACCATTTACAGTCCACAACAGAACAATTTTCAGGTTTAGGTACACGACAACATGTTTGATTTACACGTAAGGAGTTAATCTCACTTTTCATTGCATCAAGCCATTTATCAGAATATTTAGATTCTAAGGCTTCACAATATGTCTTAGGTTCATTGCATTCAAGGGACTCAAACACATTAGAGGCAAACTCAGAGATATCCCACATAGGCATATTGCACATAGACATATTGCAAACATCATATCTCCCAGGTTTCCTAATGGTTCTTCTAAATATATCCCCAGTAAGGTGATAGTCATGTAAATCATCATGCAAATCATGCGTATCATGCAACTCATGCGAATCATGCTCATAATGCAACTCATGCATATCATGCTCCACCTCATTAGAAGCATTCTCATCTTGATTTTCCACATGTAAATTATCAAAATTATCATGCAATTCAAGAGTATTTTCAGTTTGGTTAACAATAGGCAATTGCTCCACCTCAAAAGGAGCGGTATTAGAATTAGGAACAGAATCAGGCAAAGGAACATGTAAACAAGGAAAGTCATTTTTGTTGAAAATAACATCTCTACTTGTAACAACTTTAAAGCCTAGTTCACTTCTAATCCACAATCTATAACCCTTAACTCCTTCAGGATATCCCAAGAAAACACATTTCTTAGATCTAGTCAAGTTTATCACCTTTTTTATGCACATAAGCAGCACAACCAAAAACTCTCAAATTAGACAAATCAAGAGGTTTTCCAGAAAACACAGATTCAGGCACTTTCCCTCCTAAGGGAACAGATGGGGACCTATTTATCAAGTAAGCAGTAACACATACAGCTTCACCCCAAAACTTCTTAGTTAACCCAGATAAGGATAACAAATACCTCACCTTATCTAAGAGAGTTCTATTCATGCGTTCAACAACCCCGTTTTGCTGAGGCGTAGAAGGCACAGTTTTATGACGCTTAACACCAAAGGAAGCACATAATTGATCAAATTCCTTATTACAGAACTCAAATTCCTTATTACATAATGGATCAAATTCCTTATTCCCTGTTGTTACAAGATGTGTTTGAAGAAGAAGATGAATTAGGGCTTGAATTAGGGCTTGAAGAAGATGACCAAAGTGGGGGAAATGTCTACCTGGTATAAAAATGCGTCCAGCCTCGAAGACACATTAGCAATCACTTGTCACATAAATAGGTAACCGGATGGGTTACAGGCGCTTCCCGGTTGCAGGGCAATTTTTTAAATGGGCAAAGTTAGTGGGTAATTTTTAATTACCCCAAAGTTAAAGGGCACTTTTATCAAATTTTCCTAACTAATATCTGATATCTGCTTATGATAGCATGATATGTTTGTTTATATATTTTTGTGAGTTTGAATGAGCAATATCATGCTTATATGTCTTTCCTATGCCTTAAATATAAATATCACATTGGACAAGTTGAAAGTTCATACATCTATGTGTACATCTAATGTTATCTACAATCTTGGCAATTATGGAAATTTGCATGACCTAAATGATTTTCATAATGAAATGTGTTTAGCCTATTTAATACTTTCTCATGAAATTGAAAGTTATGATTTGAAATGTTCATTGTGCTCTTAGAGTTCTTTCTTACCAGAATCGTGAATAAAACTTAATTGGATTATTATAATAGAATTTGATCATTAATTTGGCCATGAGATTAATTAAGTATAATAAATTATGCATATCCATGGTGAAGGACATTCACGGACAAATCAACTGTGTGATAAAGTATTTCCACAAAGTATCAAAAAAGTTATTATATATGGTCTCGAAATCTAATTCAAAAGGAAATTATTAAACCAACTCGTCCAATTTTTAGTATTAGACTAAAAAAAAATTGAGTTACGACAATTAATATTCCTAATAGAAAACTATTTTCATGAAAAATGAACTACACCCTGTAAGAACTCTCTTACGATCAGATTAATAACCGACCCCAACGACAAAGCACTATCTGACATAATAGAAGTCACGGTCAATGCTCTAATGAATTTGAGACGATACATTAATCCTAGTTTACACTAGGAGTATTGTTTAGTTAAAAAAATACCCGATGAACTGCGGAATGCAATAAAAGAAATATTAATAATTAGATGAAAATCTCTACTTCCAATAACTATCTAGTGGAAAGAAACGCACTCACTAGACTACAAAAGGGGTCAATATTCTCTATAAGGACACGTTGTGCCTAAAAACACATCTTACTTTCTTTGAAAAGGAAATCACAGAAGATGATATGATACATAAAAATCTTTCTATTTTTTCCACTTCAACACTTATACTAAGTATAGGTTGGAGTAAGAAAAAAATTATAATATTCAATTAGCTAATCAACCAGTGCAAGTAGTTGAGAGGCTTGATCAGTTTCTTCTAAAAATAACATCAAACCCGTTGGGATATAGAAAATTCCCTAACCTAACTATGGTGAAATAAATAGTGGAAAGAGCCCCCAAAGTAAAGGGAACAGGATGTACCAATCCCACTGATGTGGCGATAATACATCATGGGGTCAGAAGTATTGGGTCCATAAAGGCCCTCCCAATATACCCACCCACCAAATTGACATGGTGGTGCTGGACGTGCTTGTTGTGACACCAAGGTACAAAATACATCTCAACCCCCGAACAGAAGGGAAAGAGTTGGTAATGAATTTCAGTATAAGTGCTTTTGTTTATAAACTACTAGAGCAGTTAACTATAAGAGATACAGGAAGTCCAAAGAATAGAGACTCTCTGCATCACTGCATAATGACCGTATACTAGAACATCATTACATCACAAGTACTAAAAGGGCCAGGAACCGCCCAATTCTAGATGCCTAAGAGTACAATAATTATAGTCACAAACGTTATGTATGCACCAAGAGCTGCTACAACTTGTTCAGTAAAGACATTAGTGTCAAAGATTATCATTATAAATTAACTGTTACAATGGAATTGATCATATTATGATACTTATAATGTATGTGGAATGAAGCACTATTTTAAAGAAATTAATGAGTCAATCTAGTGGCATGTACACCATTATTATTATGATTGTTTGATCCAAAATTGTCACAAAAATGGACGTTGGAACACATAATCATGTGTTACCCCCCAATGAACTTTGAGCCGCAGACTCATATGTTGTTACCCACAATGAACTTTGGGCGCAGTCTCATATGTTGTTACCAACAATGGACTTCGAGACATTGATTCATATAGGTTTTGGTACAAGGGCTTTAGACATTCATGTCATGACATGATGATCTGTATTTAAGAAATTATATGGACATTCTTTCTTTTTAGCAGTGTTCTAAAACACGGGCTAGGCGGCCCCAGCCCGTCCCCTTTTTTGCATGTTCGTTCGTTTATGGCGCTGGGCGAGTTCGGCGCCGCCGAGACCCGATTAGGCGGCGCCTAACCCGCCTAGCCGCCTAGCCGATTTTTTTTTTTTTAAGTTTTTTTTTATTTTATTTTTTTCACGTTTTTCTGAATCTGAAATCGATTAAGATTCATGACCTAATTGACTAATTCCTAATCCTAAACAAGTAAACAACTCCTCCTGAACTCCAGTCTCCAGCAAGCAGCAGCCCTCCGCCGTGCGCAACCCTCTGCCGTGCGCGCAGCCCTCCGCCAGCCTCAGCCCGTCGTGCACGCAGCCCTCCGCCGTGCGTGCAGCCCTCCACAAGCCCTCCGCCAGCCCTCCGCCGTTGCGCAGCAGCCACCGCGTCGCGCTCGTGCAGCAGCCAGCTGCCGTCATCTGCTCTCGCCGGCAGCCACTCAAACAGACAGCAGCGAGGTAAGTTTTTAACAGGCAAATTTGTTGTTTGCAATATGGAAGTAATTTGGAGTAGGGTGAATATCATATAATCTCGAACAACTCATAATTTCTAGTTTGAATGTAGAGTAGGGGTTGTTTTGATCTCCATCCTCTCTTTTCTGATATAGAAACAAATGAATAGTTCTATTGAGCATTTTTCCTAAATGAAAGGTATTAGGTTTACTGGTTTAGCAAATTGGCCAATATTTGCCATAAGCTGATAAACACTTAACTTTTAAGGACTAAGGAGTGACAAATGGATAACCAAGAAGATGGAAACATTATTGATTTTAGAAAATCAGAGTGAAATTGAATGTGAGAAAAAATATATGAGACTAATTGGATATGAACATGTTTATGACAAATTCTTGATTTGATGTGAATTATTTTCTTCAAACACCTTTCGATTAGTGTTTTTTGTTTTGAAAATAGTCATATACTATCTTCTTTGCTTCTAATTTACATTCAGTATTGATAAATCATTAAATTATATAATGCAAGTTTGTTTACTTTTGTTGATAACTTGATATATTTAGTTGTGTTTAAACTTTAAACCTATGCATGTTCAAATGTATATGCACTATGTAAGGTAGTAGCAAGTTTTATATTTATTTTATATTTATATTGAAAATCTTATCTTGCGTGGATTATCAATCCATTCCCTTTAATTTGTTTCCCCAAATACTCCTTATTAGTTTCACGTGACTTGTTGATGAGAGTAATATGGCTTAAAGTTGTAAATATGGCTTCTTCATGTTTGTAAAATATGGCTTATTGATGTTTCTTTATTTCTTATCCATGAATATGAAGTTGAAGTAGCAGCTTATTGTTTCTTGATCTCTTGATTAGGTTCTTTAATTACCTAATGGCTTCAAGCGCTTCGGCTTCGAACTCAGTTTGTGCTTCATCTGATGCGGATACATCCGAGACTGATGCAGCACTTAAGCGAAAGTCAAATGATATTGGTTGGGAGTACGGGATCTTGTGTGATCCTAATAATCTCGACAAGGTAAAATGCAAGTTGTGTGGGAAGCTTATGTCTTCAGGTGTTCATAGACTCAAAGTGCATATTGCCCGCATTCCCGGGAATGTTTCTGCATGCCCCATGTCGTCTAAAGAAGATCAAATAAAGTGTAGAAATGCTCTAAACGATGCAAAAACAAAAAAGAAAAGACAGAGACAACGGGAGCAAGAATTGATGGATAGTGTGGTCCTTGACAAAGATGCGGCTCTAAATGAAGAAGATGAGTTGAGGGAGTCTTTGGGGAGCACAAGACCACCCAATTCTCTTGGCCCCATGGACAAGTTTGCGACAACCATCGATCCTGAAGCTTTTCCAAATGTAGCAAAGACAATGAGGGAACAAACAATCAAAGATGCCCTTTGGAAAGAAAGATCAGAATCTGTGAAAGATTTCCTTGCTGCTTGGATGTATGAAGCTGGCATACCGTTCAATGCTATTGACATGGATAGCTTTAGGATCTTCGTAGAGGCACTTGGTAAGTTTGGTAGAGGGTGGAGACCTCCAAGTCAATATGAGTTAAGGGAGCCATTGTTGAAGAAGGCAGTTCAAAGAACAAAAGAAAAGGTCAAACCACATCAAGATGAATGGAAAAAGAATGGTTGTTCAATCATGACCGATGCTTGGAGTGATAGAAAAAGACGAAGCATCATGAACTTGTGTGTTAACTCTAGAGAAGGTACTGCTTTCCTTTCTTCCAAGGAATCCTCAGATGTAGCACATACTAGTCAAATGATTTTTGACTATGTAGATGAGTGTATTGAACATGTTGGGCCAGAGAATGTTATTCAAGTGGTAACTGACAATGCATCAAATAATATGGGAGCTGCAAAGTTGTTGAGGGAGAAAAGGCCAAGTATGTTTTGGACATCATGTGCTGCACACACTATCAATCTTATGCTTGAAAGCATATCAAAGCTACCTCGGTTCAAGAAAGTCTTTGATCAAGCCAAAGCTCTAACCATCTTCATCTATGCACATCACAAGACTCTAGCAATGATGAGGTCGTTTACAAAGAAGAGAGATATAGTACGACCAGGAGTCACAAGATTTGCATCTTCCTTTCTGACCTTGCAAAGTATAGTCGAGAAAAAGGTGCAATTGAAGGCAATGTTTACAAGCTCTGAGTGGGATGAATGCAAATGGTCCAAGACTGCCATGGGAAAATCGTGTTACTCAACTGTATTGAGTATTGGCTTTTGGAACGGTGTGACCTTATGCTTGAAAGTGTTTGCTCCTTTGGTTCATGTGCTTCGTATTGCTGATGCGGATAGAAAGCCATCCATGGGCTTTTTATATGGTGAGATTCTAAAAGCAAAAGAAGCTATTAAAGTGGCTCTGAGTAATTTTCCCAAAAACTATGAACCCATTCTTGAAATAGTTGATGCAAAGATGAAGGATAGGCTAGACTCTCCCTTGCATTTGACGGCTTATCTGTTGAATCCACATTACATCTATAAGGATCCAAGTCTTATTTTAGACAATGGTGTCTCGGATGGAGTCATTGACTGCTTAGAAATAATTTTCCATGATGATTTCGATTTGTTGAATAAAGTCTTGAACGTTGAGTTGCCAATTTATAAGAATAAGAAGGGAGTTTTTGGGAAGAAAATTGCTATTGAAGGATGCGCTGTGAATGAGGACAAATATGATCCAGGTAAGTTGATATGTATATTGAATTTAATTACGTCTTTAGAATTATCAATTTATTAACTATTTGTCTTTTTTACTTGTTTTACAGCAAAGTGGTGGCAGAATTATGGTCATTCAACACCTAACTTGCAAAGAATTGCTATAAGGATCTTAAACTTGACCACTAGCTCTTCAGGATGCGAACGAAATTGGAGTGCTTTTGAAGGGGTTAGTAACATATGTTAATAATTTAATATATAATTATTTGAAATGGTAATGGTGGTCGACTTATTTAGTTATTTTTCATGTTTTGAAGTGAGTGGCAAAATATTATGTGGTGTTGTTACTTTTGAATTTTTAGGTGGTGGGCCTGGTGATGGCAATCTTTTATTTGTGACTTTGTGTATGAAATTGTTAAGTCCAGGCTTATATGTAGGCTTTTGATTTAATTGTTATGGTTTTGTCTTTGTAGTTGAATTTTCCTCTTGTCTTTTGGATTTGTAGATACACACCAAGAAGAGGAATAGACTAGATGTTTCTCGATTAAACAATCTAGTTTATGTCCAATTCAATTCAAGACTGTTGAACAAGAAAAAGAGAGAAAGGGAGAAAAATATTGATGTGTTATTGGCAAATGATGCAAGTCATGCACAAGGATGGATTGTTGATGGGGCTGATATTGATGAAGAAGATGTAGATGGGGTTAGTGGTGTTTCTATGGTAGATGAAACGACAACTCGGACAAGTCCAAGAGTGAGAGAACTGGAAATGGATGATTTTGAGTCGGATGATGAGGAAACAAATGCTCAAGAATTCGACTTCGAGTTTGAGTCTGATGAGGAGCGTGTGCTAGAAGATTATGGAGAAGAAGAAGAAATACTTTGATCTTTGACTTATATTATGGGCTAATTAGATTGTTTGTTTGAGAATATCTTTTGTCATGTCATCTTTGACATTTAGAACTTGGATGTTTTGAACCTTTTTTAGTTTATTATGACTCATTGTCTAGAATATTTGGATGACATATTTTGATCTTTGACTTATGGGCTAATGCTTCACGTATTGCTTATCGACTATTGAATTTTGTCTTTTGAGTTTTGCAGTATTCTTTGTTTTTGGTACATGTAAATATTGCACTACCCTTGATTATGTTAGCTAACAGGCAAAATATAGTTTGTTTAGGATAGGTTGCTATTATTTTCAAATTTTTTATATATTATTTACTTATTGAATATTTATAAATAATTAAATTATTCGTATAAGGTGGTGCCGCCTAGGACCCGTCTAGGCGCCGCCTAGGCGCTAGGCCCCAGTCGACCGACCGACTAGCGACTAGCGTTTTTTAGAACATTGCTTTTTAGTGAAACACAAAGTAGAGTTTGATACGATGTACAGTGTCAGTCTTAATTATATTATAACGCAGTCAGTTTTTTCTAAAGCACTAGAAGCACTACTTAATGCTTTCTAAAGCACTAGAAGCACGACCTACATTTCACTCTGCCTCATCAACTATTTTAGGCACATTACTCATTCTGTCTAGTCTATTATTTAGCAGAATGGAGGATCGAGACCTTCCTATGCCAAATATATAAGCAAGACATTACATTCTTAATAAAGAACACAATATAATATATGTGGACCTATCAAATCAGAAAGCGGGCCATTAAAGTATTTATGATTTTGGTAAATGCTTTGACACGCTAACTGATTACCATATTATTATCCACAACAAATCTTGCACTTGAAAAACTCCTAGATATGGTTATGTAAGGGCTCATCACTCTCGCTTCATTAAGTCTATCGGACTTATTAACTCTAGAGAGTTCCCATCACAAGGATTTGATGATTATTGCATGTCTATCAGGATCAATGTAGAGCATCTTTTCACCTATGTGTATACAAAAAAGATGGTCTCATAGAAACCACCATCAAAAGGATATGATGGAGGCCAGAATTGAAAATGAGCATTAAAATATCTATGTGACATCGGATTATGCAATATTACTGCAACTTTAAATTATTTGTCTCACACCCACTGCTAATTAACAAATTTATGCATACCAGTTGGTAATTAGATTTAGCCTGATAATTTTATATTTATGCATATTTGATTACGAGTATATGTGTCTATTGCGCCCCCACAGTGCACCAAAATGGGGTTTTAAAGACGATTAAGTATTTATGTTTGATATGGATTTCCAACGATTATCCACTATTTGCAACATTTGACACACGAGATCTATTTACCACTAGATTCGTGGATTATCACTTTAATGAGACATTATTCTCATCATTAGGGGGAGATAAGAAAACTAGTTTTCTAGGGAACGACATTAAATGTTTCTCAATATGTCTCATTAGGATTCCCACATTTCATAATATAAAAGTGAAGTCAAAAAAAAATTATCGATCTTCAAAGTATGGAAGATTTAATTGCCGATGCATTTGACAAAATTGCTAAAGTGACGAGATCATATATACCAGATGCAAATGTGCTTGTAAGGTTAAAGGTCCCCAATAAGGGGCACAACACCGCAGATAAAGGTGTTGCAACAATAGTTAGTGGAGATTTTGTTGAAGCCATGGTTCTCAAAAGAAAATGGGAGTGCCACGTGGTTCGATAAACACTTGCCCAAGGAAGGTGGCAGGTATGGCACAACTTGAATCATCAATGAAAAGAATTACGCTTATAAAATCATCTCCGATTAATTATGTCCATGAATTATTATGGGAGGATGCTTTGAAGTTTGATATGATTTTAGAGAACAAAGAAATCTAAATAGATTATGAGAGTGCGTCTGAGATGATATATATACTATTGCTCAAGGAATCGTAGAGCACGATGATTTCAAACCACTTTTTGTTGCAAGATATCCGCAAGAGAACATCGGCCTAAATGAAAAGAATCAATCCAGTTAGAACTTGATTCTATGACAAAATGACAGATATTTGGTTTGATAGTGGTAGCCTCACCAAGTGTAAAGCTTGTAGAACATAAAATAGATTTTGTCAGTAAGTGTAGTGAGAAAGAAAATCCTGAGATACAAAGTCCACCTTGAAGTATGAGGTTTCTCACAATGCCGTGGAATTGACTATGAGGGGATATTCTCTCTCACAATGGGCATTACAACGTCCTACAAATAAGTTTCCAAATGATTGGAAATGCAGCATAGTAATGTGGTTACAACATATCTCTTTGGGGATCTTGTTTTAGATATATGTAAAGATGTCGGATGGACTTCTTTGCCAACTCAAGTGACTATAGACCATAAAGTGCATTTACAAAATTAGATTGAAATGCTAACTTTGATTGAAATAAATCTGGACGGAAATAGTAGACCCCTCTAAGTGACTACTTGACTGGGAAGCGAAAAGAACAATTAACTTTAAAATTGTGCATTTATAAAGGACATAAGTTCTAATTTCTCAATTATAACTATGTATGTCGATGTTATGGACATAATTGGTACTCTTAAAGAAATAAGAGACCTCGTGAGATATTTGATATTCGAATTTGAGATAAAATGACATGAGAAAACTTGATATTATCTCTTGAATGATAAGACCGATTTTGTGGAATAATAATTCCTCAGTTTGCATATATCCAAACGATAATCAGGCGGCTTAACACGGATAAAGTGTAATCTATTAGCACTCCTATGATTGGTTGAGTGTGGACATAAGGAAAGATCCATTTGAGTCTAAATGAAATGATAAAAGAGCTATTGGGAGATGAAATTCCCTGCTTAATTGAAAATGTGTGCATTATTGTACAAAGCGCAATGCACTCAACCAGATTTTACTTTTTCAAAGAACTTGTTAGTTATATTTTACTCATGACAATGCAATATTAGTGGAATGATATCAAAAAATATTTTGACATCTAAAAGAAATCGTTGACATGAATTTTCTATTTCCACATTAGAGACATGAGAGACTACGAATGAAATTGTAATCTCTAAAGGAAAATGTCAAATGCTCTCATATAGAGAGATAAAAGAATTACAAAAGAATATATAACTCCTAAAGAAAATGTTGAAGCTACCCCCTACTCAGAAATACCAAATACTAACTTAGTAAGTTTTATTGGTGTTGGTTATCTCATTGACCAATGTAAAGGTCATTATTAACTGGTTATGTATTACTAGGAGGAGTACGAAACAATCTTGAAGATCCACCCAGCACAACTCATTTATCTACCCCACCGAGTCACACAAATATGATTGTCCTATATGAAGGAGTTCTTGAGTACTATGGTTAAAGACTATCATCACACAAATACAAGAGACTGGTGTTTTAAGTCCTACCACAGAAGACCTACCTGAATTTATGAAGACAAGGAAGTTTGAACAAGAAGTTAGAACTGGGCTACAACGGAGGTGATAATACGAAGCATGCATTGTTAAGTTTTTATATAACCAGCACCCATAAACTTTCCTCATGATTTATGTAAATTGAGGAGATAGAGCTTTTCAAAGCTCTCTTGACATATGTACGTACCAAGGGAGATGTGTAGACTTCATGGGAAACCTAAAAAGAGGTGTGTTGCACTCTTTTTCTCTTTCGACCCAGATTTATTTTTTCCCACTGAATTTTGTTATTTGGCAAGGTTTTTAACGAGGCAACGAGTTATGCACCATTTACCCCTTCAAAGAGGAGTATTGAAGGAAAAATACAATTAGTGTGTCTTCGTCAAAAGTAACTGATGAAGGACAATATAGGTATTCACTTATTAATATATTTTTAAACTCTTGTATTTGACACGCTATATAAAGGGGATCTGCTGAATAAGAGAACCCTAATTATTCTGTGTCTCTCTTTCTTATTTATTTTATTGATTCTCCTAAAACATTGTTCTACTTTTGCGAAAATTACTTTTTAGTCACGCATATTTAAATATGACTATGCAAGGGTTATGAGTCAACATGGTTTATTTATTATAATTTAAGAACATTGTAATTTTAAAATTGTATATAGAGAAGTATTTCATAATATTTAGATTGTCATCCTTATCCTTACTTAATATAAAAGGAGATACCCAAAAAAGTAGGAACTTTTATGCGTCATGCTTACAAAATTTGTTGAATTTTAGTATGAGAAAAAAACAAAATAGAAGAAAATAGTGTATTGCATGGAACCCGCGAATTTTAGTACTAAAGGAGATTAACTCATTTTTTTCATTTCTTTTTTCCATTTTTCACTTTTCTTATAAAGTTTTAATACACAAATAATTCTTTCAGTTTTATTGTATGATATATCAAATCAATACTATTTTTTAGATCTTTAATTTGATGCCCATAATGTATATGTTAAAATAAAAATGAGTGACTCGTGTGTGGCAGTCACACAAATATCATTTCGTGTGACGAAACCTCATTTACCCAAATCAAAGAGAAAAAGACAAAGCCCCATTTACCCATTTTTCTTTTTACTATACTTGAGTTGACCTGTCACACAAAATCATATCCCTGTGACAGCCACACACAAATTTTTGTCAATAAAAATTAAACTTAAATTATAGAAAGTAATTTTTTTATTTGTCTAGTGGGTTAGCTTGTAATAAACAGTGGAAATTAAGTTATTTGTGATGGATTTGGACTAAAAATACAATATAATTATGAAATATGCTAAAACATAAAAATAGTTTTTGTAATTTATACCATTTATTATTTCAATGTCACATTCACCTTCACCTTCACCTTCACCTTCACCTTCATAATATTTTTGTGGCGTTGAATATTTGTTTTTATTTTGGTATTTTAATGGGTTGAATCATCACTATAAGGTTTTTTTCCAAAATTTACTTGAAATATTTCTTAATAGAATACATAATAGCGCTCTCATTCAAATTATTTTTTATTGAATCGTTAGAATTCAAATTTTACATATTAACTACATATTGGAATGTGGTTCAACTTATGATATATAAATATAATCAACATTGAAATAAAAAAGGAGCACTCATACGCATAACAAACCTAACAAAATGATTTGGCTTTTGATATTTTTAGTCTCCACATCTCTTCTTCATTGCTATTTTTTTCTGCTAGATGGGCAAAGCAGGAGAAGAAGAAGAAGAAGAAGAAGAAGAAGAAGAAGAAGAAGAAGAAGAAGAAGAAGAAGAAGAAGAAGAATCGTACAAGTATTACATTCTAAAAAACATTTCCATCGAATTCGGAATAAATTATGTGGCCTATGTTTGGTCACTTTGTAAGAAATAATTAGTTATAAACCAAACTTTTGTGGCACACATACATATAAACTATACGGCTTTGGCAGATAGACCACAATACTTACTTTCTGATCGGCAGATAAACCATCAAACTTATTTTTCGAACATTTTTTGTTGGAATTCCGTACGTGACTTGCACCTGATACATTTTTAATAGCTTGTTTTTGTACAAACAACTTTTTTAGTATACCAAAAATGTAAATTATTTCCCACCTTTCTTTTCCATAACAATTTCTTTGAATCATCAATGATTCTATCTCCCAATATCTAGAGGCTCCATTGTTGAATATGAGCAGCTCCACTACCTACTAAAAAGCATGTTTGGAATAAAAAATCCCTTAAGAATTATAACGGGCAAATCATATGTGGAATTCCTAAGAAAAATGATTGGAAAATAAGTTTGGTGGTTTATCTGCCAAAACGCGTACAATTTATATATATGGGTGCCACAAAAAAAAGTTTAGTGAGTTATGTGCAAAAACGCTGATAGTTTGGTGGGGTTGTCGTAATTTATCCTTTTTATTACTATCCGTTTTAATAATTCTCCTTTTAAGATCATTGATTCATGATCCATATTTTACATATAAATATAAATATGAACTATTAATAACTATTTATCTTTTAAGTGAAATTATAAAGATTTTCTTAACCATAGCCCAACATATAAAATATATTTATAATTCTGTGGGATGTATGTTGTTCTATTTTTGTGAAAACCAGTTTCTAGTCACGCATACTTATATATTACTTTGCAAGAGTTACAATTCTAATTTATAATAATGACAAGTGAACATTGTAATTTTAAAATTGTACACAGATAGATATTTGAACTTGGCTCGGAAAGTGCTGTAAATCAACATGATTAGAATACTGTTCTCAAACCGCAAGCATACGACTTATGACAGCGGTAGTATTAGAGATTGTCGAACCACATAGAGGATGTTCTCGTCTAACACACTCAGGATCAATCAATCAACTAAGTTACGCTAAATCTGAAATAGTAGGGAATTAATTAATCACTAATCAAGCATCAATTAAACAACTAAATAACTAAAAAGTACTCAAGAACTAGGAATGGGTTCCTAAAGCACAGATTTCACCTTAAACCTAGGGTTAAAATCTAATTAACTCATGGGTTGTGATGGAATTTCATGTTACCAAATTAGAAGTCCAAGTCGGCAAACAAGAGGAATTAACAAATCAACCAATTACCAAACAATTCACTCTAATCCCGATTACAAAAGACCGATAATTAAATTACTAAGCCAAGGCAAGTAAATTGATTATGTAATCTAATTAATCTTAAAATCTCCACCCCAAGTGGATATTGCCTAAGGAGTGAGGCCTTAGGACATCCATCGAGATTGATAAATGCGATTCGGGTTCTTCCGTCGTCCCTCTTTGGCCCTCGAGGAGAACTAATATATCTTAGGTTCGCAACGCCTACGATATAACCAATACAATCCCACAATATCGATTTCAATCACAAATTCCCCAAGAAATAATCAAGTAATCAACAAGAAAACATAACCCTAGGGTTGGGTTAGTCTCAACCCTAGAAACCACAAGTAACTACTCACAAATCATTAATATTATTCCAACAACCAATAAATACAAGCACCCAAGTATTTGATATAAGAAGAGAGGATGAGCAATAAATACAATGAAGAAATAAATTAAAAGGAAGACAATGCTTAGTCTTGTAACTAATGAGGAGGTAATCTTCAACTTCTTGTAGTAGCCGACTTCGACCACTTTTGGTAGCCCCAAATCCTTCCCAATTGTCAAGAACCTTAGATGATGATGAACCCTAGTTCTATAGAGAAAATATTCTAGAGAGAGAGTAATTAGAAGTGTGAATTTTTACAAAATGGAATGTGTTGTTGGACAAAATGGGTGGGGGTGTGATATAGCCCACACATCCCTCACAAAATTTGTAGAAAATACAAGTAAAGTAAGGGTAAAGTAGTAAAAACACACTTAAATGATCTTGGGTACCTTAAAGTTGACTTTGACCCCCCGAATGTACTTGACTCTTAGTTATAGGCGACTTGACTCGGTTCTTTTGTAGGAAGATGCCATGCACTCACCCAGTGTAGGTGATGCGGCTCTTTTCTCCCTCGAGCCACCACATTTACTTTTTATTTCTCAGTTTCTCCTTTATCCGTCGGGCTTAGTCCAAAAAGATAAAATTGTTATTCTAGCTTTTGTTCTTTTCCGACTATAATACTCTTTTCGAGTTACACAAGACTTTCAACAATTACGACACTTGACTTTTTATTTTGAGTTTTTTTCTCTTTTTTTCTACGTTTCATACATCGTATTTTTTATGCCCATCTCAATAATTAGAGTACGCAAATGTTACTAGAATTTATTACAATCAATGAAATGCAGTGACTTTGCCCGGACACCTAATCCACCTTATGACTCCTCCTACATCTCCTTCATTTTTTCACCTATAGCCAATTCATTCTATGTTTCGTTAAACGCCTTTAGTTGTGTAGAGTGTGTTTTGGAATCAATGTGATGCCCACAAGCAACACAACGTCGGGGTAAGTTATCTTATTTTACACTTCTAATCCTATTTGTATCATGCCAAAATTTCTCCGTACTTAGAAATCGCATCAACCTATCAACAAGTCTCACAAGTAAAAAAACCGAGGAAAATCGAGCCAAAGCTTCAGGAGATCTAGGTCGGCCGAGACAATGAAGGCTTGGCCGAGACAGAAGGTCAGGAAAATATTGCGTTTTGGGCTGTGGAAAAATCTCGGCCGAGCCCATTATTCTCGGCCGAGAATTTGGTACAAAGAGCTCGGCCGAGACAGCCATCTCGACCGAGACTCAAGGCGGCCCAATTAAAGATTTGCTCGCAGATACTCCTTTTCCAGCCCAAATTGAGCCTAACTCATCCCCATCTATAAAAGAAAGACCCCAAGTTCGAAAATACAACTTTTACATTCATTTTGGAGCGTGGACTTGGGGATTTCCGACGAGCACGAAGAATCAAGATTCGACATCTCGAGTTTTCTCGTTTATGTTTTTCAATATTAGTTTGTTCTTAGCGATCGCTATGATTGACTAAGCCTTTATTTTCCGACTTCAACTACATTGAACCCTAGAACGATGTTTTGTAATTACTGCGGTAATTCTTCGATTTAACTCCATTCTGAGATTATTTATGTTATTTGCTTTCTTCATATCTGTTATATATTGGTTATTTGGACTGATCACCCGGGTATCAGACATAAAACTGTTGCTATGTCATAAATTTATAATTCGTAATTGTTATACGTTTGCCCCTAAAAGTAGCAAACAGTGAATTATTCGCTAGGATAACATAAGTCGCGGTCACTTGTACCGAGCTTGCGAGTACAACACTGTATCTACTCCGTTGCCTTAGTTCCCTATGCATTTGATTAATGGTGTCCTAACGATCGTATCCTAGGACTACTTAATTAGATAGGATTAAATACTAAGCGAACCTGTGATTAATTATACTTAAGCGGTAACAAGGATTACCTAAGCGTACTTGTTAAATCTTGGAGTAGGGGTCTCAGAACTAGTTTGTCAAACGGTTGCAATAGTTACATGAATGATTCGGACTAGGGGGATACTGGGTTGAAGGTAGGAATACTTTTATCATAATTAAATTTATCATTAGTTTGTTAGTTTAATTGTTAGATGTTTTAATTAATTGATTCTCATCAAAACTTCCCCCCACACTCTAGTATCTATTATATAATCTATTAATTAGTAGCATAACTTGGTTAGTACATTAATACAATTAGTTCTTGTTCCCTGTGGGATCGAACCTGACTTACTCTATCTGCTATTAGGGAAGGAAGTTAGGTAATAAATAAACTAATTTGACGTGCCTCGACAGTGCAGTTAAATTTTGGCACCGTTGCCGGGGAACGGTTGAAATTGATTGCATTTTAGTATTAACCATTATTTGTTTAAATTTTTTTTATTATTTATCGTTATATTCCTATCTTAGATCTTACTTTGCGTTTGATTACAGCAGTGAATGATGACTCGTTCATGCGGTAACAAAGATCTGTAATTTGATCCTGAGATTACTCGAAGAGATCGAGTTCTGAGGAAGCAAGCGAGAGAGAATCGAGAGCAGTTTGAAGCCTTACCCTTCACTACTGAAAACCAGTTTGAGTCAGAATCTGCACCAGAAAATATGGCACAAGAACGAACTATGAAGGAGCTACAATACTGGCGTCACTCATCAGCCTCTATGCATCACCTTTCCCGAACTGGGGGAAGACACTACTTTCGAGCTCCGATCTGGACTGATCCATCCCCTGCCTTCATTCCATGGACTCTCAGGGGGTCGACCCTCATAAGCATTTGAAGAAATTCCATATTGTGTGTTCAAGCATGAAGCTGACTAGGTAAATCAAGCTGCGCGCCTTTCCCTTTTCTTTGAAGAATTTGGCCAAAGATTGGCTCTACTATCTCTCTCCGGCATCTATCACTACCTGGGAGGAAATGCAGGCTTAGTTTCTGGAAAAATACTTTCCGGCATCTAGAGCAACAAATATTCGAAAGGAAATAAGTGGGGCCAGACAACTTCAGGGCAAAACTTTATACGAGTATTAGGAACGATTCAAGAAACTGGTGGTTAGTTGTCTAAAGCATCAGATAACTGATTACTGATCCAGTATTTTTATGAAGGACTGTCTTGGTCGGATTGGAACATGATCGATTCCGCTAGGGAGGGGGGGGGGTTGCATTAGGGGATAAGACACCAACTGCAGCTAAGGAACTGATATCAAAGATGGCAGCTAATTCATAGCAATTTGGGGGTAGAGATGCACCGCTCAAAGAAGTAAGAGAGATGACCGACTCAGCCATAGAAGACAAGCTTGAAATGTTAACAACTCTGGTAATAAAGGTTGCTTTAGGGGGTAAGGCTGTTATCAAGCCCTGCCGCATCTGTGAAACATTGGAGCATTCGATAGACGAGTGTCAAGTTTTAGGGAATGAATTGGAGGCCCATGCTAATGTCGTTGGCTCAGAAAATTTCCAGCAAAGAAGGTATGACCCCTACTCCCATTTTTATAATCCAGGGTAGAGGGATCATCCCAACTTGAGATACGGTAATCAGCCACAACAGTCGGAAGATCAAAATCGTTTTCCAAGGGGTATGTACCAACAGAGGCAACCGACTGAGCAAGCCCCCGGCAGTCCATCTTTAGAAGGCATCGTCAAGAACTTAGCAACGAACATTGTTCAGTTTCAAAAGGACACACAGTCAAGCATCAAAAACCTTGAGACTCAAGTGAGTCAATTAGCTACTGTTGTGAGTTATTTGGAGAGTGCAAACAGTGGTAAATTACCAGCTTAACCTGAGACCAACCCGAGAAACGTAAGCGCTATCACACCGAGGAGTGGAACTGAGCTTGGAGAGCCTAACAAGCCCGGGCGAAGTTTAGAAGAGGACAGTGATGAAAGAATCGAGAAAAATAAAGGGGAGGTTGAGCAAACAATCTCGGCCGAGACCAAAGCACTCTGCCCATCTAGCTCGAACGAGAACCACTTGGCTCGGCCGAGACCCATCGCTCGGAAAAATAGTCCAGTTTGCCACCTGTTCCGACTCAACCACTCCCATTTCCTAGGCGACTTGCAATAAAAGTGAAAGATAACAAGGACAAAGAGATCTTGGATATATTCACAAATCTTGTGGTACACAAAATTCCTTAAAGATCTATGCACTAACAAACGCAGGTTAAAGGGAGATGAGAAAGTGATTATGGGAGAAAATGTGTCGGCCATCTTCTAAAAGAAGATTTCCCCGAAGTGCAAGGACCCAGGTATGTTTGTAATACCCTGTTCGATAGGTAATCACACCATAGAGAGAGCTATGCTAGATCTAGGTGCCTCTATAAATGTCATGCCTCGTTCTATTTTCCATGCACTAAAACTTGGGTCATTAAAAGAAACAAGGATAGTAATTCAATTAGCTGACCGTAGTACTACATACCCTGATGGGGTCTTAGAAGATGTGCTAGTGGAAGTAGGTGACTTAGTATTTTCGGCGAATTTGTATACGTTAGACATGAACGGCGATACATCAACTTCTACACCTATATTGTCAGGGAGGCCGTTTTTTAGCACCTCTCAAACAAAGATAGATGTTCGTGAGGGAATTCTCACGATGGAGTTCGATGGACACGTCGATAAATTTAACATATATGATGTAATTGAATTCTCTGAAAATGTCCATTATGTTATGCCAAATGATGTTATTAACCCGTTTGGTGAAAGAAACTGTGAGCTGAGTTGTAGGGATAAGCAGAATACTTCCATATCTTGGAAGCATCATAAAAAGGAGCGTGAGAAAATGAAGGAGGTAAAATGCTTAAATTGGTCAGGGCCAATCTGGAAACCACCATGGATCAAACGCTAAATGGACGTGAACCGATCGAGCCAATGACATAAACCAAAGGCACTTGTCGGGAGGCAACCCGATGTTTATCTTATTTTGCTTGTTAATTTTTATTGTTATTTTCTGTTTGATGCATTTTATTATCATTTTTTATTAGTATGTAGGAACTAACATGACTTGAAATCAGCATAATAGTGGAGCAGGTTGGATAGAACAAGACAACCGGTGGGGCGCGATAGCCAAATAAAGGAGCAAGCATAGCTTTCAACCACCACCTTAGTAGTAGCACTGTAAGTAGCTTTATTTTCCCCACAAACTGTGGTTTTTAACCAAGTTTGGGGGAGGGGTTGTAAGTGGGACGACTTGGCCGCTTTTGAGCTTTGAGCTTTATTTTCATATATTTTCTTACTTTGTGCTAAATGCGGGTTTCTTGTTTATTTATTGAGTGTTGGCATGTGAGCCATAGTTGCATGGCCTGTGAGCCAATTACTTAGTTGATCGTCTGGCCTGTGAGCCACTGTCTTTGCAAGTTGGGATATGTTTAGCTGTTATGTACTTTGCACTTTAGTTGAGTCTAGGATTGAGTCAGTTGAAAACCGAGATTATATTTAATTTTAGTGTGTGTCTAAGGACAAGAGATTAGAGTAATGACAAGAGTACAACTAGTTAATGATGATCATAAATTGTGCTTATAATTTGAGAAAAAAATTGACATATGATAGAGCATGATATGTAATGAAGATAAAATTGAGTTTGTACTTGAGACTTGTGATCACCTATAACCTAGAAAGTTTTGAGCCAAATTTTGTACTCCCATCTTTGGAGTAATATCTACATCTTTCGGTGTGAATTCTTTGGTTATATGTAGTCGTCTCTAGAACTTGCCCTGAGTGTCTATTGTGAATATGTCAGACATGTTGTGATTTAGGAAATGATTTTAGGCGGTTTTTTATTTCTAACCTGTTCTTAAGCCTTAAAATGTTTTCCTTTTGACCAATAAAATTTTCCTTTGATTAGCCCTTTTAAGCCTTGTAGTTGTTTCTTTGATAGCCCTACTTTACAAGCCACATCCTTTCAATATTGAACCTTTGGCCCATTTGGACTAAGAGTGAGTATGAGGGAGGAGGATTGGAAAGTAGTCAGGAATCTTTTGGATTAATATGGGTGAAAGATGGAAATTTTTTAAGAAAGAAAGGGATATCGAAATGATAGGTAAAGAAATTAAGACTAAAATAACCTCTCCTAAGTGTTATGTTTTTAGAACCAATTCATCCCACTCTTCTCCCCACAAATGTTGGTTTTCAACCAAGTTTGGGGGAGGGGGTGTAAGTATGACGTATTGGTTATTGTTACTAGTAGTTATTCAAAAAAAAAAAAAAAAAAGAGAAGAAAAAAAGAGAAAAGAAAAGAAAAAGTCGTTGTAAATAAGTATTTTATTATTTTTGTTTAAAGGACAGGTTAAGAGTCTAAAAGTGCTTTATTGTTTGAGTTGATTATAGAAATTGGGTAGTCCTAATTGTGGTACCCAAGTGAAGCATGTAAAGCATTTATGTTGTAAGGACTTTTGAAGGGTGAAGAAAATTTCTTGTGGGAAGGTTTGCTAAAATTTGAAGAGTGAGGATTGATTGTTTTTAGGGGTGGTTGAGTAAGAAAAACTTGATTAGTCCAAAGATTAGTCACTTTTACCAAAAAAACTTCCCACCTTACATTAAGCCTACATTACAGCCTAAAATAAAGACCTTTATGATCCTCTGTCACACATGTCAAGTACTAGGTCTGATTTAGATAATGGGCAAGCATATGGTAGGCGTTGCATGTAGTCTAATGTGAGTGAAAATGAATCTACCTTAAACACTTGAGAGATGAGTGATACACTAAACCGGTAAGGATCACTTGTTGAAGGTATCGAGACTCGAAAGTAGTTGAAGTTGCTATATCGATATGCTCAGATTATCATGTTGTCTTTCTTTATAAAAATGTGTTTGAAACTATGTATGCCATTTAAGTCGTCATTAACACGTGTCTTTTGTGTTTCTTCTTTATTTTGTATTGTTCGGGATGAACAAAGGTTTAAGTTTGGGGAATTTTAGTACACGTAATTATGCATGCATAATAGGTCGAATTAAGTGTTCATTTAGTGACATTTGCATGCATAATTGACTGCGTATTGTTCATACTTACATTATTGGACAATTTGATGTTTGTAACTTGTGTTTGAAGTCATTTGGGCGAATTTAGACCAAAAAGTCGAACTCAACTAGGATGGATGTTGAAAACAAGTTTCACAAGTAAAAAATAGAGGAAAATCGAGCCAAGGCTTCAAGAAATCGAGCTCAGCCGAGACAATGAAGGCTCGGCCGATACAGAGGGTCAGGAAAAAATTGTGTTTTGGGCTATGAAAGAATCTCGGCTGAGCCCATTATTCTCGGCCGAGAATTTGGTACAAAGGGCTCGACCGAGACAACCATTCTCGGCCGAGACTCAAGGCGGCCCAATTGAAGATTTTCTCGCAGATACTCCTTTTCCAGCCCAAATTGATCCTAATTCATCCCCATCTATAAAATGAAGATCCCAAGTCCGAAAATAAAACTTTTACATTAATTTTGGAGCGTGGACTTGGGGATTTCTGGCGAGCACAGAATCAAGATTCGGCATCTCGGGTTTTCTAGTTTATGTTTTTCATTATTAGTTTGTTCTTAACAATCGCTATGATCGGCTAAGCCTTTATTTTTCGTCATTAACTAAGTCGAACCCTAGAACGATGTTTTTTGTAATTATTCCGGTAATTGTTTGATTTAACTCTATTATGAGATTATTTATGTTATTTGCTTCTTCATATCTGTTATATGTTAGTTATTTGGATTGATCACCCGGGTATTAGACATATAACTGTTGCTAGGTCATAAATTTATAATCCGTAATTGTTATGTGTTTGTGTCTAGAAGTAGCAAATAGTGAATTATTCGCTAGGATAACATAAGTCGCGGTCACTTGTACCGAGTTTCCTAGTACAACACCATATCTACTTCGTTGCCTTAGTTCCCTATACATTTGATTAATGGTGTTCTAGCGATCGTATCCTAGGACTACTTAATTGGATAGGATTAATTACTAAGCGAAAATGTGATTAATTATACTTAAGGGGTAACAAGGATTAGCTAAGTGTACTTGTTAATTCTTCGAGTAGGGGTCTCAGAACTAGTTTGTCAAACGGTTGCAATAGTTACATGAATGATTCGGACTAGGGGGATATTGGGTTAAAGGCGAGAATACTTTTATCATAATTAAATTTATCATTAGTTTATTAGTTTAATTGTTATCTGTTTTAATTAATTGATTCTCATCAAAACTTCCCCCCACACTCTAGTATATATTATATAGTCTATTAATTAGTAGCATAAACTTGTTAGTACATTAATACAATTAGTTCCTGTTACCTGTGGGATCGACATTGACTTACTCTATCTGCTATTAGGGAAGGAAGTTAGGTAATAAATAAACTAATTTGACATGCCTCGACAGCGGGGCCAGTTCACTAGCTTGACCCTATCACCATCTTGCTTGTCAAGGGGCTCGAAGTAAGAATTCTTATTTGTGCCTTCACAGACTTTCCCTTGAGCGAATCTCCAACAAGCCGCTTTCTTGATCCTTTGAAATTTCAACCATCATTTCCCATATGTTCTCCATCGTCGGTCTATCATTTGGCTTCCGTCCCTCCTTACATAAAGGTTCCTCAACAAGAACAAAGTGTTTAAGCATAGATAATAAAAATATGATAAATCTCGCCAATATGCTTAAACTCTCTTGATACCCTTTTGCAATAGAGGATTCTTCAAATTTCACCAAAAGATTTTTTTTTCCAATTTGGAAGAATTTTTAAAATAATGCCATTTTTTAAGAAAATCAAGTTAGTTGGTGTGAAATAAAAAATTGTCCCAACAAAATCATGCTTGGCAATGTCTAAAAATGCTTTCATGACATCTTGTGGTAAATATGAAGAAATGGGAATGTATTCAAATGCCTAGAAGACAAGTTGTCAAGTTTAGGGATTCACCTTTTCTTGAAAAAAAATTATCACTCTCAACGGGGGTGGTTCCCCACAAACTTGAAGATCAACATGGATAGAGAGTGCTTCATTCAAAACGGTTTGAAAATGGGGAATGCTCTTAATTTGAAACTCTTCCCAAAACAAGAAGTCATCATTTTCTAATGTAAGTAAAGGATTCACCCAAATCAATATTATGTGCATCAAGAGTTCTCTCACCTTGATTTTTTTTTTTCCAAAACAAGGCATCATCCTTTTCTAAACTATAAGTGAAAGGTCACCTAAATCAACGCTCAACTCATCAAGAATGCTCTTAATTTGAATTTTTTCCAAAACAAGACGTCATCCTTTTCTAATGTATATGTGAAGGGTTCACCCAAATCAACACTCAATGCATCAGGGGGAAAAGTTTCATTTGGACAATGATTGCAAGAAAAGCTATTCACCGGGAAGTCATCAAAGCAAACATATTCCACATTGTTAACTATGTCAAAACCTTCACCAAGACCCCTTTCATTTTCCTCAACTTCACTTCCAAATTTATCAACTACTTCAAACATTTAGTCAAATTTCTCATCATTCGAAGAAGCGGAGTCCAGAGAGTCGTACCTCATGAGTGCTTTTCTACCTCTTGAAGCTCCAAGTCTTCTTCGGCGAGTGCTTTTCACATTTTTCGGAGTTCATTTTCAAGGAGGGGTTCCTCATCCCAATCCATGTGTTCTTGTATCTTTTCTCAAGTTGTCTTCTCGGGAATCTTCTCTAATACCTCTTCAATCCCCTCCCTAGGTACACCTATCATGAAACATTGTTCTTCGGGGAAGGATTGGTTAACGTAACCTTTAAGATTGAATTCAACTCTTTAATTGTCAAACTCAAGAGAAACACTACCATCCTTGACATTGATAATGGCACCCATGGTGGCCATGAATGGTCGATCAAGAATTATGGGAGTTGTGGGGTCCTCGTCCATGTCAAGAACAACGAAGTCAACCAAAATATGAATTCCATTTATTCGGATAGGAATATCCTCAAGAACTCCCATAGATTTCTTGATTGGCCTATCGGTCAATTTAAGGGATATGGAAGTGGCCCTAAGCTTGTAATTCGCATAATAGAAGAAGGAAGCCAGCTAACACTAGCACCAAGTCAAGTGAAGCACTATATATTTGCACAGAAAAATGAAACACGTGATGGTAAAACTACCCAGATCCTTAAGCTTAGCATAGGCTTTATTTTGAATTATCGCGCTAATTTCATTGGCTAAGTGAACGTTTTCTAATTGCCCCTACACCTTCTTGTTGTTAATGATCTCTTTTAAAGCAATTCCAAAGCAGGGGATAGTGGCAACCGTGTTGGAGAATGGCAACATGAGAGTAAATCGACTTACGGCATCAAGAAAATTTTTAAAATGACGATCAACTCTATAAGCCCGCTCACATTTTTTAAATGGTAATCGAGGCTGAGCATTATCAGGATAAGGTTGACTTCCCATAGTATGAGGGTCATCCCTTTCCTCTATTAGTCCCTCAGTTACCTTTTCTTTTCTCTTATAGTTGAAAACCATTTTGGGAGTTCTCTGCTCAAGTTCTTGAAGTTGCTTACCACTCCTTAATGTAACGACATTGCCACTTTCTAAGGGGTTAGCATACGATTTCTCTTAAATTAGAATCCCCTATTTCTCAAGGTTATTAAACATGTCATATAGGTTTTCCAACGCTAAGGTGTAGCCTCTTTCTTTTCCACCACTCTTTGTAGTCAAATTTTCCACTAATTTAAGAATTTGTTCCTTAATGGAAAGTTTTTCGAAATCATCCTCAACTAAATTCCTAAGAATCACCAGAACACGAGGTTCTAACAACATAGATGACCCCCTAACACAAGAGTGGTTCACCGTATTCTTAGCTTCACATCCCGAGCAAGTACTTACCTTGAATCCTTGATGCATATTGTTTTGTAGAAATGATTCACCTTGTCCTATGGATTCAAGCTTTTCCCTCTTTACACTTTCTTCTGGGCTTAGCCTTTTTCCTTTCTTATATTACTTAGCCCATTAGTTTTGATTAGATATCATTTTTCCTTAGCCAAGCGAGGGCTTCTTCTACCTCCTAATTAGGGAATGCACATCCTGAAGTTACATCCACGAAAACACGTTCATTAGGTGTAAGACCAGCATACAAAATGGTGACAATAAAAGCTTCTACTCCCGTGAAATCCCAATAGACCTCGGTTGTTTATGAAATTGTAGTCTATTGGAGTATTAACTATAGTTTTGGGTGAAAGTGTAGTCTATTAGCGCAAAAACTTCGCTAATCGACTACGGTTGTGTCTCGGTTTTTCGTAAGTGTAGTCTATTAGCAAATTTTTGTGCTAATAGATTATGGTTTTGTCTACGGTTTTTAGATAGCGTAGTCTATCGGCGAAGAAACTCGCTCATAGACTACACTTCTTGGTTAACGGTTTATACAAGCGTAGTGTATCCACGAAAAGTGATACACCTCGTTCCCAAAATTGTAGTCTTGTAGTGTAGTTAATATATTTCATTTTCTTTATTTTTCATTTTAATACAATAATGAAAGGTGTTATAGCCTTTTACAGCTTTGGACCAAAATTTAAGGAAAAAAAAAAAGAAAAAAAAACGTTACTCTGATTAATTGAAGCACATTTTCTACAACACCTTGAACCAGGAATTGAATTGTTTCATTCACTTCAGCAAAATTTCACTCCAGGGTTTTTACTGCCAGTAATTGTTCTTCCAGTCTTGCTCAGGATTCATACGTCATAGTCGAACCTATTGAATTCACCATCGTCAGCGTTGTCTCCTTCGCCTCCGCCGTTAAACTACCATTTTATTCCATCGGTTTCAGGGAGGGCTAGGGCAGAATGAGGGTAAAGGTACAATCGGTTTTTTTTCAAAATTTATATTTTCTTGCTTCGATATTGTTGTACTAGCTAAATTTGATGATTTTATACTTGTTCCCAAAAAATGCATCTGTTTAATCGTAAATGTTCATTTTGTAATAGTTCCGGAAAAATATGCATGTTTTGGCTGCTTGTATTTCTCTCTTATGGAATTAAAAGCACACTTGTTGGATTATGTGAACCATGTACTTTTAGGGTTATCAATATGTCTAGTGTTGTTATTTTACTTGTTCGTGATGAAATGGTATATAGGGTGGCAACCTCGCGCCCCGCACGCCTCCTTTGTAGGACGATTTCGACTCCTTGGAGGTTATGGGCGATAGGTCAAACAAGGCCGCGTACCTTTCATTGTGTTGCTTAGTTTGTTACTTAAAACTAATTGAAATTGCATTATAATTGTTTCTGAAAATTTATATTGTAAGGTCTGTCAATCTTGTGCATTTACAAGTGTTGCAAATGTTTGTCAACATGTTTACTATTAGGTATATCAATTATGTGCACTTTTGTTTTGTATTTTATGTTCCGTATGAAATGGTGTATAGGTTGGCAACCTTGCGTCCCGCACAGCCTCCTTGGTAGGACGATTATGACTCCTCGGAGATTATGAGCGATAGGCCAAACAAGACAATGTACCTTTCATTGGGCTGCTTAGTTTGTTACTAAAAAAGTAATTGGAATCGCAATGTTTATATTTCTAAACCTTTTTACTGTGAGGTTTGTTATTCCTGCTCAGTTAAAAGTGGTGTTGTTATTCAACCTGGTTCAAGGGAGAATCAGAAGATTACAAAAGGTACATTATGCAATCTATGTATATATGTTTGCAATTATATTTCGGTGGTTATTAAATCTGGTTACATTGACCCGAAATGTTCTATTTAAACTGGTAATTAAAAGGTAGGCATGTGTTGATTATTTATAGTTTTGTTAATTGTTAGCCTTTGAAAAACAATGCTAGTATCTGGATTTAAATTTGGAACTGAAAGTACACTTGTTGGATTATATTTCATGCGTCATGTTTCTTTGTGAACCTGTTAGCTGTTAGGTTTATTAATATATCTAGTGCTATTGTTTTTCTTTTGTTTGTGATGAAATGGTATACATGCTGGAAACCTTGCATCCTGCACGGCCTCCTTGGTGGGACTATTACGACTCTTTGGAGGTTATGGGCGATAGGTCAAACAAGGCCACGTACCTTTCATTGTGTTGCTTAGTTTGTTACTAAAAACTAATTGGATTTGCATTGCAATTGTTTCTGAAACTGTTTACTGTGAGGCCTGTCAATCTTGTGCAGTTATAAGTGTTGCAAATGTATGCCGACATATTTTTACTGTTAGGTATATCAATTATGTGTCCTTTTTTTTTTATGTTCCAGATGAAATGGTAGGATGACAACCTTGCGTCCCGCACGACCTCCTTGGTAGGATGATTACGACTTCTTGAAGGTTATGGGCGATAGGTCAAACAAGGCCACACACTTTTCATTGTGCTGCTTAGTTTGTTACTAAAAACTAATTGAAATTAAATTGCAATTGTTTATGAAATTGTTTACTGTGAGGTATGTCAAACTTGTGCAGTTGCGAGTGTTGCAGCTATATGTCAACACGTTTACTATTAGGTTTATCAACTGCATGCCCTCTTTTATGTTCCAGATAAAACGGTACATAGGTTGGCAACCTTGCATCCCGCACGACATCCTTGGTAGGATGATTACGACTCCTTAGAGGTTATGGGATATAGGTCAAACAAGGCCACATACCTACATCCTATCCTATTAACCTTTTTGTGTTTAGAAAAATAACAGATAAAGAGTGGACGTGACAAAACTTTGTTTCTCGTGCCTATGTTGATGAAATTGAAAATTTCCTAGATTACGCATTACGAAATGGTTGTGACCCTAACTCAATGTCATGTCACTGCTCATAATGTGGTAATCTAAAGTCTAAGAGAGTTGATGTAGTAAGGATTAATTTGGGTACAGATGGTATGATAGAACCTATCATACATGGATATGGCATGGGGAGAGATCTCAGAAAAGGAGGAAAACAAAGGAAAATGATGTAGTTGGGGAAGGTGAAAAGAGCTTTTTTACTGAGGAACCAGTAGATATCATACACGCTGCTTACATTATTTCGATCTAGGCCAAGTAAGTAAACTATTTGAGGATGTGGAGAAACCTTTATATCTTGGTTGCCTTAATTTTTTAAAGATGTCTGATCTTGTGAAGTTATATAATCTGAAGGCCAAATTTGGGTGGAGTGACAAGAGCTTCATTGAATTCCTTGGTCTGGTTGGGGAGCTGGTTCCGGCTCTTAATCAACTATCGTTGTCTACTACCAATAAAAGTTGATCTATTTTAGGGACGAATTACGAGAACATCGATGCTTGCCCTAACAATTGTATTTTGTACCGGATTAGCTTCGAGGAGTTAACAGAGTGCCCTACCTGTGGAGGCCAAGGTACAAACTCATATTCCTATATGCAGACAAGCAAGTTTGTGATGGATTTATGCACTGTCCTGCTGATTCGTCTTCTTGCCAACTGGTGGATAGCAAATGGCTTGACTTTGCATCTGAAACATGGAATCTGAGATTAGCCATATTAGGTGATGGGATCAACCCACATAGTACAAGGTGATCGACATACAGTTTTTGGCAAGTTGTGACGGTAACTTACAATCTGCTTCCACGGTTGTGTATGAACAGAAACTTCATGATGCTAAGTATGTTAATGTCTAGTTCTAGGCAGCCGGGGTATAATATAGATGTTTACGCGGAAGTTCTCCTCAATGACTTGAAGCTCTTGCGGGACACAGGTGTCGAAGCATATGATGCGTATCGTGAAGAAAACTTTCAGCTCATAGTTGTCCTATCTTGGACAATTAATGATTTTCCAGCATACGAGAACCTATCTGGTTGCACTGTCAAAGGATATCACGCTTACCCTATCTGTGATGAAAAAACCTATGCCAAAAGGTTGAAGTATGGGAGAAAGATGGCTTTCACAGGCTATCGGAGGTTCCTACCAGTAAATCATCCCTACCGCAAACAAAGAAAAGTATTTGATGGGAGCCAAGAACTTGATCCCCCTCCAAAGCCACTGACAGGAGTCGAAGTCCTAGAGGTTGTTCGAGGGATAAGACCTTTTTGGGGAAGGGAAGTGGCAGGAATAAACCAGAGGATGATGGGATGTTATGCTGAAAGAAGAAATCAAACTTCTTTGAACTTTAATATTGGAAGCATCTACACATTCGTCATGTACTCGATGTGATGCACATTGAGAAAAATGTAGCAGAAAATCTTATTGGGACACTACTTGATATCCTAGGTAAAACCAAAGATTGATTAGCGACAAGATTCGACCTCGTGGACATAATGGTGAGGGTTGAATTGGCATCAGAAAAAAATGAAAACATCACTTATTTACCACCGTTTGCTATACACTTAGTAAAGATGAGAAGAAGAGAGTTTGCAGCTCTTTATCGAGAGTGAAAATTCTTACTGGTTACTCATCTAATATCAATTATCTTGTCTCAATGGAAGACCTGAAATTAGTTGGACTCAAGTCGCATGACTACCACACTCTAATGCAGCAACTGCTTCCAGTGGCCATTCGAGGTGTCCTGCTAAAACCTGTGAGATGCAACATCACTCAGTTGTGCTTCTTCTTCCATGTTCTTTGTGGAAAGTTGGTAGATGTGTCAAAGTTGGATGTAATGCAGAAGGAGATTGTGACCACATTGTGTTTGTTGGAAGAACATTTCCCCCCATCATTCTTTGATGTGACAGTCCATTTAACGGTTCATCTTGTTTGTGAGGTGAGATTGTGTGGGCCGGTACGGCATAGGTAGATGTACCCGTTCGAAATATTCATGAAGATCTTAAAAGGATATTTCTGTAACCACAGTCGAACCAAAGAGTGTATAACTGAGTGTTATATTGTTGAGGAGGTTGTTGAGTTTTGCTCTGAGTACCTATCAGATACGCATGGCTGGAATCCCATGAAGTCATCATGAAACGGAACTTACTAAGCCAGTTTCAATAGCTCAAGTGCACCAAACTAGCCAAGAGAAATGGGAACAAGTACATTGTTACATATTAGTTAATGATCCTGAGATTGATCCATACATCGAGTGAGTACTTCTACTTCCTTATCATCTTGTAGTAGTTGTATAAACTGTTTGATGTCTAATTATTTTTTGTTTCTAACACTGAACATATGGCATTTCTGAAGGCATCATATCCTCAAAAAGCAAAGGACAAATGGCTGCAAGATGAGCATAATCGAACCTTCGTTGAGTGGTTCCGTAATCATGTGAGTTTTACTCATGCTTTCACTCCATAACACTTTTTCCACATTATATTGTCATACATTTTTCTTACATCTATTTTGCGGTCTAAATATTAGAGTTGTGGCCCAACCAACTCATGACATATCTCAAAGGTAGAAGTGGCTAGCACATGAGCCAAATAAGCAAGTATTGTGGTATCAAAGTTACATGATCATCAGGGTAACTTACCACACAAAGCAGTGTGATGCTCAGCAAGCCATCCAAAACTCGAGGTTAGCTTAGTAGCTAATGTAATGCAAGTTTCTAGTGCAAAGGATAAAACCCCGGTTGTGATTAACATGACATTTTATGGGGTCATTGAAGACATATGGGAGCTTGATTATCATGATTTTTGTGTACCAATCTTGAAGTGCAGTTGAGTGGAGAACAATAATGGCATCAAATAAGATGATCTAGGTTTTACTTTGGTAAATTTGAATAGAGTAGGATTTAGATCATATCCATTTATCATGGCAGTCAAGAGTGCAAGTTTTTTACATTGAAGACCCTCGGGATCCCCTTTGGTCAGTTGTAATCCCTACTTAAAGTAGGAGAAGCATAATTGCATGTATGGTGATGAGTTGGGGGACATTACAATCCAAATTTAGAGACTGTCTAAAGACTTTCCATCCGTAGATGCTGGTGGAAATGATGAACATGAACCTTCATGGGTTTGTACGGACTACGATGGGACTTAGGTTGAAAATACAGGCCCTTAGTTGATTATTTCTTCTTAACTATTATTTGTTATGCTGATATTTTGAACCTTAATTTTGTCATTATTTGTGTGTTGCCTGGTGCACTATCTAACTACTGCAAACTGATTTTTCGCCTATGTGCTTATTACTCATGCTTACAATAGTTGATAACTGATGTCATATATGTGTCTTTGTTCATCTACATTGTGGTATCACAGCTCTGTGATACCTCTCAACTTGTTTTTTTTTTTTTTTAGTTTTAATAGTTTACCGTACACCATGAGCACTTGTCGCAATTTGGCAGTTGCGGACTTTGACTGTCTAGATTCAGGGAAAAAAGGGGAGTGTAGTCAGCAGCCAACAAACAAGCCTAACAAAAGGCGTCTATTGGATGTTTCTAAAAGTAATGCTGAGAACTCTGCCCTAGAATTGAAAGACACCCAAAGGCCGCTTAAAGGCATGTGCCGCATTGTTTGGAGGACCCGAGCATTAAGAAAGATGTGCTCTTTAATGATCTTGGGCAGCCTGAAAGACCCATTGCCGATGAAATGCAAAGTTACATTGGCGTCCTTGTCCGAGCGAAGAGTGATATCACTTACAAAAGCTGGAAGAAGGTACCAAAAGAGCAGAAAATTTGGTCTTGGAGTCAGTTAATGTATGTCGTCTAACTAGGCTAAATCTGTTATGTTCTTGCTATTAAGTTTTTTAAACTGTTGCTTATACGTGCGGTAATCTTCTATTTAATCGGGAGTAGTTGAACTACAATATCGATCTCGAGTGAAGGGTTACATGCATGAAATCAACCAACGAGACATGGTGTCAATTTAAAACTTTCCTCACCCAGAATAATTCATCAATCCGCACCGGATAATCATGAGAAGTTGAGGAAACCAATGAGTGACTATGGAATTCTATCGGCCATCTAGAGCAAATTCGTGATTAGTCGAATGTCCGAGGGATTTAAAGTAAGAAATTTTGATTACTTATACTCCCCTTTATTAGACTAACTTACAAGTTAACAAATAGCCCCATTCTAATATTTCAGAAGTTGAGCGATGAACAACAAAATAGGAGGAAAGGAAAAAAGTATCCACACCATCTTTCTCGCAAAGGATACATGGGTCTAGCCAAGGAAATTGTATGTGTTTTTTATAGGGATTCCTTTGTTGTGCATTTTCTGCCTTCTTAATATTTTGATGAGATTTGCCTGATTTTTTCCATGCTAGCAACATATGTTGACTGATGAGAAGGAAGTCAATAGAACCCATCTTGTGGAAACATGCTTGGTTGAACAAGAAGGGTGATTTTGTAGGCGAGGAGCTGCTAAAAACTGTGAAGGAGATTATAAGCAACCTTTCAGGCCCTTAGTTGATTTCTGTTACATTTATTTGTTTCATTTTTTTGGGTTGACAAAAATATTATTTGTACCTTAGTTTATGTATAACAAGGATGAGTACATTGAGCAAAAAAAGGCAAGGGAAACTACCAGCGAACAAGAAGATCCTACCCAATTTCTTAAGACAGACGAACATAGCGGTCGTGTGAGGAGGTAGGAGGATATGTAACCCCCACTATGTACTTGAATGTTTCATCTACTGGGAGGTCTCAAGCCGACAGTGATGTACCAAAGAACAGAAGCAAGAGTTGAGAAGCAAAAAGAAGGATTGCTGAGCAAGACGCACATATTGAAACATTGGACAAGGAGAATGTTTAAGTAGGCGTATGTTTGTTATATTACCATTTATTAAAGGCGCTCAATTTCAATACGTTATTTCCCAATTTTTTTTTTATAATAGGGGAAACCAGTCAGTTCAATGATAGAGAACTCGCAAGTTCTCGATGCACAAGCTATGCTTATCCACAAGGCTGGAGAAAAGTTGCACGGCTTCCATTTCCCCAGGGCTGCATGCGTGTCTCAATCATCGAGGCGGATGATAATTCTGTTCCCCACCCCTCCCAATCTCGATTACGAAAAAATGCACAACTGTTGGTGATGTTGTTGGAACACACATTGCTTGGCCGAAACACCTAATTATTATTCCAGTAAAAGAAAAGGTCAGTTTTAACCTGATGATTTAGTTAAAGATATCAATTAATCTTTTTACAGCACACTACATAAGATACTTCATTAAACTTTGATTAGAGTACAAAGAGGAAAACAAGAGCAGCTGAGCTGCAGAAGCTGGTGCAAGCAAAGAAAGCACAATGCAGTGTGCCAAAGCCACTGCACGTGCTCAACTGTTATGCGATGCAAGCTTTACAAGGGACAGAAAACCCTATCCCAGTACCGGTTGATTTTGAAATGTCTGAAGAGGATCTCACAGTGTTCATCCTACCTGAAGACATCACAAAGGTCCACGACTTGTTGTCAATTCTGCAATGCCATAGTCGTCTTCATGTGGTATATATGTTATTTAAATTCGGCAGCTAATTATCATGCCTGCGAAGCTGATCTATTTTATATTTCATGCTCTCTTAACTATATGCTTTAAAATAACATGCATCTCTTCAAAAAGTGGGCCATTGCAAATTGCTCAAAGAGATTCCAATTTATGAATCCACATTATCTGCCGCATTTCTCACCAGAATCATTGTCCGAAGAACAAATTTTTGACAAAATGGAATAAAAGTCGTGTGGCATAGCTGATAGGGTCATCTACAGATCTGTTGATCTTGGTTCCCTCCAACATAGGGTAAAGCTATAGAAAATATAATTGAATTGTGTATATTTCCCCTTCCATAGCCTTGCCCTTATTTATGTTAACTGGTACAATGTTGTTTACACGTAGTAAACACTGTATTCTCGACTGCCCATTGCATTTGTGATTCAGATTGGAAAATTGTCGTTGATACGTAAGTCCATCTACTTATATTAGTTTAGACCCAATAAGTTAGTCAATCAGGTGCTTAATGTGGAGAATAGCAGAAGAGGAAAAAAGACGCATGCGTGTGAGATAGTGAAGGTGGGTATACTCTTTATTTTAGCTATCTTATATAGTATGTCTGTCTAATGTTGAAGTTTGCTGGCCCAGGGTCCAGTGCAGCCTGATGCGATACAATATGGGTATTACGTGATGTGGTTCATGTGAGAGAACGTTGAAAATCTCGGAGCTGACTACAATACGTCGATACGTTCAGTGGTAATTTTTTTTTTGTTTAATTTAATTATCCATTCACCTGTTTACAAATTTCTATATCATTAAACTAACATTACAATTGTTGTTATTGCGTTGCTTGCAAAAAGTTTAAACAAGGGGAGTACACTAGCACATAAATTGATGAAGTACAATCTGAATGGGCCGAATGCATTGAATACTGTATCTGGCTTCTGGAAGTATGACAGGTAATGAGCTTCATAATTACAAGTTATAAATAAATTTTCGTACATTAATAGATTATTTTATCTTGATTGTATAAATCAGTGTGTGTTAGTATACGGGTTGATTATTGGATTCCGGTATTTTATTTGTGATATGCTAAGTAACCTGGGTACTTTTTGTGAAAGTTATGGATAGATTGATGATGGTATTACATTATAAGTCTTAATATGATTACATTAGATTTTTTAGGGATTGGACACAATCGTCTTTTTCAAAATATATTGTGCTTTGTGGTATGCTAATGCAATACTTAGGCATACTATTATTTTGTACAATTTGGTGATGAAATTATATTCGAATTATTGTGCATAATTGTGTATAACATTTTGTTTAACTGTTATTTTTGGAAGTTTGATACACTTGTACTTAGTTTGAATATTCTATGCTTTAAATAAATGTAGGTGCTGAGGAATTGGATGAGCGGCATGGCGGCTGGAGAATTTGTGTGTTTGTAATAGGAAGGGTGTGGGATGAGTTAAACAATTATGTTTTTATGAAGTTTTTTTCTGTTATTTTGGAAAACTTTGGTGGATTGAATTGTTGGCAAATTGTGCCATAGAATATTGTTAATTTGGGTGGATTGAATTTGAATGTATTTAGATTCTGGAATTGTTGGCATGTTGTGCTAGTTGTGAATGGTAATCTTGTAGTATAAACATTTTATTTCAATGAAGTGTTTTTGTTTATGGTTTTGGTGTAGTTTTGGCATAGTTTAGTTCTGGTTTAGTTTTGTTATTCACGTGTCATGTTGTCCTTTGATTTGTTTGGTTGTTTGCTGGCTTGAGTAGTACTTTGGGCATTTTTTGAAAATACGCGACAATAATTTGATGTGCATCAGATCAAAATGGTCTTGAAAGACAACAGATAAAAAATGACAAAGACAACAGATAACAAATGCTAAAGATAATAGAGAAAATGACAAAGATAATAAATAAAAATGACAAAGACAACAGAAAAAATAACAGATGAATAGGAACAAAGTCAACATTTTACCTCATTTTAAGAGCATAGCCCTCGACTATTAAGTAAATAAAACGGTTGACATTATTTATCTAGAGTTTTGTTTTATTTAGTAGTAAGAACCGAAGTATATTAAGACAGAGACTTCGGATTTCTTCAAAAACACCTCGGGTTTGTTTATGAAAAATTGAATGAAAGACATCGAACGAGAACTGTGGTAAAATCGAAGTTTATACTAAGATAGATCTCGATTTTTTTAAATAAGACCTCAGTTTTTTTCTATTGTAACGGTCTAATTTCAGATTGTCAATGGTTCGAACCGTGATCTTTGTTCCGATAGACCACGGTTCATTACGTTGGGAAAACCGTAGTTTATTTCCAAATAGACTTCGATTTTTTTTGCTTAGACCACGATTTTCAAGTGTGGTAAATTGTTTGGTCACCTACTGGAAATAGTCAACGTTTAAAAGTCGATGTCTACATAGGAAAGATCTCGATTTTTAACAGTGATTGGTACTGTGGTCTATGGAGGCAATTAAACCGAGGTCTATCACTGGGAATAGACCACGCCACCTCTAACCGTGATTTGTTTCTTGATAGACCTCGGTTAAAAATTGAGTCCTATTAGCGAAAATGTTGTAGTGACGACTTGTGATAGAGGTAGTATAAGAGATTGTCGAACCACAGAGAAGATGTTCTCGTCTAACACCCTCAACGTCAATCGATCAACTAAGTTAGGCTAAATCGGAAATGGAAGGGAATTAATTAATCATTAATCACACTTCAATTAAACAACTAAATAACTAAAAAGTACTCAGGAACTAGGAATTGGTTCCTAAGGCATAGGTTCCACCTTAAACCTAGGGTTACAACCTAGTAACTACTAATTAACTCATGGGGTCGTGATGAAAGGTCATGTTACCAAATTATAAGTCCAAGTGAAAAAGAGGGATAAACAAATCAACCAATTACCAAACAATTCACCATAATCCCGATTACTAAAGACCGATAATCAAATTACTATGCCAAGGTAAGAAAACTGATTATTTAATCTAATTAATCCTAAAATCCCCACCCGAAGTGGATATTACCGAAGAGGAAGACCTTAGGACATCCATCAAGATCGATCCATTCCTCATGCGGCCTCGAGGAGAACCGGTATACTCTAGGTTCGCGACACCTACGATATAACCCATATATATTCCAATCATAAATTCCCCGAGAATTAATCAAGTAATCAAGAAGAAAACATTACCCTAGGGATGAGTTACTTCCAACCCTAGAAACCATAAATAACTACTTACAAGTCATTAATATCATTCCTACAACCAATAAATACAAACACCCAAGCATTTAATACAAGAAGAGAAGATGAGCAATAAATACAATGGAAGAAATAAATAAAAAGGAAGAAAATGCTAAGGGGAAAATTGGTAAAAATGTCCCGCCATTTTGCCCTAATTAAGAAAATATCCTTTAAGTTTGACACTTTTTAAAAATGTCTTCTAACTTACAAAAAATTGATAAAAATGCCCCGTGACCGGCTATTGCACGTTACCCATTAGGTCATCCATGAGCTGGCTGCTTTTTGCTTATGTGGCACTTAATTTTTTGACTTTTTTTGTGTTTTTCTTGCTTAGTCACTTATTAGGATGATAAAGAAATTAAAAATAAAATAATATATATATATATATATATATATATATATTTAATATTAAAATTTAGATATAAATGATAATTAAACTTATATAATATTTAAAAATTCATAGTTTTAATCCTAATATGAAAATTTATTTTAATAAATCTTTAATATATTATTTTGAATTAATCAATATTGTAAAATATATAAAATATTCAAAATAAATTATAGAATGATTTAAAAACAAAAATATATATAGATATATGATTACTAAAATCTTTAATGTTAAATTAAATTTTTTTAATTTTATCTATAAAATCAGCAAAATTAATTTAGTAAATCTTAAAGTAACTTGGAATTTTTTAAAATTAATTTTTAAAAGTGTCTTAAATCTTAAATTATTTTATATATTTAAAAGTAAATTATAGAATGATTTATAAAATCAGCAAAATTATATATCTAAATTTATATATATAAAATAATTTAAGATTTAAGACTCTTCTAAAAATTAATTTTACTTTTATAAATTAATTTTAAAAAATTTCAAGTCACTTTAAGATTTACTAAAATAATTTTATTGATTTTATAGATAAAATTAAAAAAAATAATTTAATATTAAAGATTTTAGTAATCATATATCTATATATATTTTTGTTTTTAAATCAATCTATAATTTATTTTGAATATTTTATATATTTTACAATCTATATTAATTCAAAATAATATATTAAAATAATTTCTCAGATTAGGATTTAAAAGTATGAATTTTTAAATAACATATAAATTATGGTCGAACTACAGAGGAGACGCGCTGAAAATGGGCGAAACCGGCCCAAAACTGGCCAACCGCCGGACTGGCTGCCGTATAGGCCAGTACAGGAGAACATCTGCCAGACCGGCTATATAATGGCTCTGGTGGTGGCCTTTTTTCACTCGTCGCCCGCACGTCGTGCTCCTGTCGTGTGTCTTCTTCTTCCTTCGTTATTTTAGACCATTTCCTTTCGTTTGCTCAACCCAATTTCCTCACACGTTTTGTCGCAACTCGAAGATCATCAATTTGGACTTCTTTAATCTCTTATTCGGGCCCATTTGAGCCTCGATTTGTGGGCCGGGATGGGAAATACATGTGATTGAACTCTTCTTCCGTTCTTCACCGTTTCAAGGTCTTTCCACCCATTTTCTTGGCTCGACTTCTTCACGACTTTTGTTCGTGACTTGAAGAACTTCAAGTTGGACCTGACTTGGGCCAAAGTAGGCCATGTATGTAATACCCGCGTCTCTCACAACTCACTGGCCAATATAATTTTTGCATTTCATGCATTCCATATTTTTATGTGTTATTTGCGTGATAGTTTTATAGTAATTAATTTGTTATATTTATTACGTTATTTTATATTTTGCGACTAATGTGGAGATGTTTACTTTGGTAGTCAAGAACACCCTAGTCTAAAATATTGGGACATGCTACAAAATTTAAGACTACGCGTGACAAGTTTAAAATGTAGAACATTATTTAGTAAGTAGAAGTGTTAGATATGTAAAGGATTTTATTATCGGAATAATAATAATAACAACAACAACAATAATAACAACAACAATAATATTATTTATAATAATAATGATAATATTAAAAAATAATGAAAATAAAAACTTAAGGGTTGAGATAAGGAAAAGGCGGTGAAGAAGTTATATACAAAATTAAGTTTTATCATTATGTTCCGTCGGAGCCGAAGTCGTAGTTACAACCTGGTAAGCAACCATCTCTTATACTCAATTTTCTTTCCATAAAGTCATGGTTTTGATATTTGTTAATTAATGCAAAGCTGAAGTCAGGTGAGTGCATATAAGTCGTAGTTAAAAGGTTCGCTTAATTGAAACTAAACCCAAGTTCTTGTATAATTTCTTTTATCACATCATGATCCCTTCCACCATTATCAGTATCATATTTTGAGAGGTTTGCTGAGTATATCAATTTTATCAAATAGTTTTAGAGGTTAATTAAGACAAAGAATGAAGTTACATACATTAACATATCATTGATCCAGATTTTAATTGAGCCTCCAATATTTTTCCGATTTTGACCCTGATGCAGTCTGATTTCGGGAAATTACAAAACACAAAAGTTATAGCCTTTCGTGTTAGGTTTATAACCCAACTTGAATCATACAAATATCAATTTTGTAGAAAAAGTTAGAGCCTTATTACCAAAATGCGACGAAGCTGAAACTATCGGAGTAAAAGTACGTAACGATCTAGAATTTAATAAATTGTGCATTGATTTGCTTTAAAATTGTTGTAGATTGATTACCACCGTGGAATAGGAAATTTCAAAAGCTACTCCGGAGCAGAGGTAAGTAGAAATCCATCTACAACTACAATGCTTGAACATAGTATTTGTGTTTATTATTTGTGATAATTGATTGCTATATGTGTTGTTGCATACCTTTGTATAAAGTGTTTTATTCCGTTGCTAGAAACAAACTGATGTGCATCAATCATGAGCATTAGCATCTATAAGGATTACATGTGTACATATAAGAAGTCAAAATAACGTAATTTCATAAATTGATAATGTTTTGGGGTTGGTCACCACTGGCACATTGAGAGTTATATATATATTGTATATGGTGTCTCTCGGGATGCTTCCGGTGACAGGCGTGCACGCGGAAGAGGTTCCCACTTCAGCACCTTTATGATGAGGGGTACGGGAAGAGGTAGACTTTCCGGTGGACTGCAGGGGCAGGCAGGAGGCGGACCCCTGGTAGTCTCGGAAGGATAGCCACTTGGTCGTACCAACCATCACTGATATCTCGGGTGGACTATAAGGGAGGAAGAGGGACCCTTGGTAGTCACGAGTATGGCCAATGAGTGATATTTTAGGGAGGTTTGTGACAGTGACGAGAGCCAATTCCCACCAAATATGATTTCTTTTGAAAAAGAGTTGAAATAAATGGTTTAGAGAATTGCATCCCATCATTCATGCGTTTGTCATGCATGATTTCTTCTTACTGAGTTTTAGCTCACGTAGTTCTTGCATTGAAGGTGAGTTCGACTATGCATGAGCTCGTGGACTGATCTGGCATGTTGTTGGAGCTGATGCAAGTTTTGAAGCCTCGTGTATATGAATGACGATCTGTGGGGCTAAACCTTGGACTCACTATGTTTTTGCTAGTGTTCTACTAAGCTTTTTGGACATGTTCAAATTAAGGAACTTTAATATGTATATTTCTGTAAATATGGTGTTGAATGGAGTGTGACACCTTTGTACTCGATCTGAATCTATGTAAATATATGTAGGTGAGATTATGGTCTTGAAGGAGTATTCTAAATTGTTAATTTTGAAAAAAAAAAGAACATACAGGTTTTGTAAGGCAAAAAAAATTAGTATAAAATAAGTTTTACAAGGGTGGGTGTGACACTGTATGTGCCTCGGTATTCGGGTTGGGTCAAGAAAATGGGTGCAATCAACCTTCTTGATCTCCCGAATTTTCCTAACCTTCAAAATACAACTCAAAAACATTCAAACGCGCATCAAATCATATCAAAAAGGAAAATCAACCCGAGAATGAAATAAAACATGAAATCGCTAAACATGATAAAAACTCGCAATGCACACAAAAATATAAATGTAAAATAAACGAGAACAGTGAAAAGTTTCACGTTCGTCAATATTTCAGAATCTTTTCGTTGTAATTTATTTGATTTCTCAGTCTTTTTTGTATTTTATATAATTAATTTCCACCATGCCCTCTTCATGTTTATATATATTACTATGAATTTTTTTTACTTTTAAATATTATTATATTTATAAATTTCATAGTCTTTATAACAATAACATTATTGCATCATGAATTATTAATTTGGGCTAATTTCTAAGCATAACGAACTACGTCTTATTTGTAATTACAACATAACTTTTTGATAATTTTATTCAAAAACCTTTTTTCGTAATTTTAATCACAAATGAAAATTCTGATAATTTTACACTGATATGATCACTAATGAAAATCTAGTCAGTCATTAAGTGGTGAGTCGAAATTTTCTTTTTCTGCACATTTAAGAACTTGCCCAGATCCATATGACTTGATAAAGATTTTTTAAAACATTTTATCATTTTTTACTTGTAGTATTCGGATTTTTTTAATGAAATCGCTAAGTTTATGTTGTAATTGAGCCCCTAAAAAATGGGGAGACATGTGTCTCCTCCACCATCTTTTTTTACTTCTCCTTCAATTCATTTTTTTCTTTTCCTTTTCCTTTTTGTTTTACCCAATTCGAAATTTCAAGTCTTATAACTTTTACGTCTCAACTCGATTTTTTATAAGAAATATACTAAATTAATGCTCTTTTCACAATTTTCGATTTGGTATCCACGATTATATATATATATATATATATATATATATATATATATATATATATATTATTTAAAATATTAATATTTGGGTGTAAAATATTTTTTAGGATGATTATGATATATTTTAATTTTGAAAAATTTGTATTTAAAGTAAAAATGAATATAATTCCAAAAATAATACTCCCTCCGTCCCGGCTTATTTTGCATAGGTGATCGGGCACGGATGTTAAGAAAAAACAGATTTTACTTTTTCTTTGACTTTTTTTAAAGGTAGAGATTGAGTGGTGAGATTTTGAGGGTGGAGATTGTGGAAGAAGTTTCCTTTTATGGAGTGTGCAAAATAAGGTGGGACGGCCGAAAAGGGAAAGTGTGCAAAATAAGCCGGGACGGAGGTAGTATATTTTTTTGAACGGGTTAAAATTATTTACTCTTTTAGAAAATTAAAATTATTTACTTTAATTTTACCTTTTCTATCTTAATAATTTTTTGATAGTTTAATTATTTTGTTTAAAAAAATAAAACAAAAATTTGTTAAGTTTGCTCTTTACTAGCAAAAGCTTAGATATATTTGCTAAAGCGATTTTATTTAATTAGTGTGCTTATTATTTTTGTGTCTATTTTGTGAAAAGAAAAACTATGTTAACTACAAAATAATATGGCATTTGTTTTATTCGAATATGACATGATAATATAGTTAGCACTCATATACTTAAGTTATTAATATGTTTGTGACTTTTTATACTAATATTATGATATTTAATATGTGTGGTTTTCAAATGAAAATCATTCGAAATATTTGACATTATTTTGTCCTTATACAAATATGTAATATGTAATTATTACACCTAGTGTCATGCACCGGTGAAATATTTGGAGAGAAATTAATCAAATTTCAAGTTTTTATTTAAAATTGTACTTAAAATATTTAGCCTCATCAAATCATGCATTCACAAAATTGAGTAGACAAAATTTATCAACATCTTTCAATTTATGATAATGAAATATATTAAAATTATAAATTATCTAATTGGTAGTTTCAATTTGTGATAATGAAATATGTTAAATGTAAAAATAAATACATGTTGAAAATAATATAGAAGGAGGAAGAAAGATAATTCAATAAAAAAATATTAACTCTCCATTTTGTATTCTCAAATGGTATATAGGTGGATAATTTCATTATATATATTATTATAGAAAGAAGGAGTACTCATCTTGTTCTCACACAATGGATTATTTGTATTCTCAAACAATATATAGCTAGATATTATTATTATTATTATTATTATTATTATTATTATTATTATTATTATTATAGAAGAAGTAGTCATCTCGTGCATTGTACACATGGACATCGTATATTTGTTTCAGGTTGAAAAATATTGACCCAAATTTTATTGAGAGTAGTAATAAATGTACTTTATTGGAATTTGATCTGATCCACTAAAAAAGAAGCAATAAGCAAACACAACCTAGTAAACAAGTATAAATTGAGGGAAAATTAAACTAGAATGGAAGACGAGTTGAGATTGGGGAAATGGGAAGGAGTTGGTGCTGTATGCTCCGCGGACCTCGTCTCTTTCCTTCTTCTTCTTCTTCGATTGCAAGGACAACACCGAATTACCCATTTTACCCTCCTCCTCCTCCCCCTCCCCCTCCTCAATCTCTAGTTTCAGCTTCCCATCACACTGTTAGCTCTGACTCCACTTGGCACGACGTCGTTCGCTTATCTCAAACTCAACAACATCACTCTTCTGACCTCAGTGGCTTCTTCGACAAAGTCTCTCTCTGCAATCGCAATTCTGTAATCGTCTCAATTGCCTGTTTTCATTCTCATACACGTGTATCGTCTTATTAGTTGAATTTGTTCCTTTGGTCTTAATTGATCTAAATTGTCGGATATGTTTCAGGAGAAGCAATGTGAATTTATGCCGTTTGTAATTGAAGAACAGATCGCTGGATATGTTCATAGCGGGTAATTTATGCCTTTTTTAGCCTTTTTTTCCAGTTTTCAATTGTTAGATGTCCCCCATTTTAGCTGTCTCGCATGCCTCAAATTCTGGTACTTTCTGCTTTTATAACTCCTTTTTCCCATTTTATGGAAGTTCAAATCAGGAACATTGCAGGAAGATACTTTTTCAATCAATAAACTACCTTTTGGGGTGTAATCTAGTAACGTTGACCCTGACACATAATTTGATAGTTCGAAGCAGTTAGAAGCTGAGTTACTTGCAGTTTATAGAATGAGAAGTGAAGTGATAACGAACTCCTAGAAGTCAGTAATAGTTTTATTGCTTACATAACGGTGGGTCCCATACACTCCAAAAAGCAATCAAGTTGCTACAGAAAGAACTTAAATGTCTAATTAGCAAGTTTGTCATGGAAGATGTGCCCAGCTTGAGGAGCGGGAAGAAGGAGGAAAAAATATTAAAGAATTACGTTTTCTTTGTCGCATGCTATATACCACTTAAACGTCGAATGAAAAAAGAAAAAGAAAAATTAGTATGACAAAGTCTTCGAGTGATTGCAATTGTTCCTCAAGTCACCGCGTATTTATAGAAATCCAATTGTGTCTGTTTCTGTGAGTTACATTTCTGTTATCAACTTTGTTTTATCAGCTATTATCATGATGTTATTACATTTATTCATTTCTATATTGTGTTATATTGGAGTTCAAATTTCCCCAATGTGTTCTTTCTTCTGTTTTAGATTTTCTCCTTGTAATCCTTAATCCAAAGTAAGCATTGAGGTTTCAGGGAAATGAGCTTGGACCTCTTCTCTGACAGGTTCTGCTGATACTAATATATTCTTCTTTGTGCCCTTATAGTTGTAACTAGATTATATAGAACCAATATGAGACTTTAAAATTAGGTCTACAGCTATATTCATCAAATCCATAACCAAACATAGGATGGACTAAAGCCCGATTTTATTTCTTGCTCCTTTGAAATTAACTATACCTTCTATTGATTTGGTCGCCTTCCACGTATGCAGATTTGCGCACCATCTGAGGAGATATAAGGATGTATTTACATTCCCAGAGGACTTCTCTTACGGCAGCAATTTTGGATGCTATGTAGCATTACATCCAATGCTGAGTACACCTGAGGAAAGGACAGAAGCTGTTGGAGATGTAATCAAGTGCTTGGGTGAAGAATTTATTCCTGGAATACGAAATGAGGTACTTTTTTATCAACTGTTCAAAAACTATTTAGTTTGAATCATATACCTTCACAAGAAACTGCATATTATCTAATGGATTTGCAAAACATACATGTAAGTCTTTTTATTCTACATAACTTGGTGCTTATTTTACTTTTTGCAGCTCTATCCTGTTACATCCTCTTTTGGGACACCAGAGTTCTTCTCACTGGAGCGTGCAGCAGCACCATACTTTGGAATAAAGGTGCTAGTATTTATCCCATAGGTCATATGATATTTTATTTCTGATTTTTTCCTGTTTGCGAGGTATAGGCTTCAAGCTGTATTACCTGTAACTAATAGGATTGTTCAGGTTCTAAACATTAAAAGTGAGCAAGAAAATAGCTTAAACAGTCTATCTTTGATACCTTGGAAGGCAGCAGTGAAATTGATATGTTGTCTCCAGCTCGGATTATTCAGTTCTTCCAAAATGCATTTATAAAGCTGCTTCTACTTCTGTAACTTGACATGTACATAACTGTCTCCTTCTAATGATATGTTTCCATGCTAGGCTTATGGAGTTCATATGAATGGCTATGTTGAAAAAGACAACCAGGAATATCTATGGATAGCAAAGAGAAGTAAAGTAAAACCCACATATCCTGGAAAGCTTGATCATCTGGTTGCTGGAGGGCTGGTATGACTTTTTTTTTGCAAGACATGTTCCAAAATTGGCCCTTGAGTTATTTGGCTCATTGATTAATAGCTTGATAATGTTTTTGGAAGGATGTTTGTCCATCTGATTCCAAATATTGTAGACTTCTTATTGCTCGTTGTTCTAGCTTTTGTCTCATGTTGTTTTTCTACCACAAATTTGGAGTAAATTTGCTCGTGGAAATCCTTCTTCTAATACACTACCTAGACCACTAGTTTTGGGTTTGAGTCACCTTGGGGGCAAGGGGAGGGTTTTTTCATTGTTAGTTTTGGAGAAAAGAAAAAGAATACACTAATTAATGTTCGAAGTGGTATATGTCCTCTGGTAATATTGTAGCCCTTCATTTTTATTTTTGGGAAATTATTTGCATGTAGCCGCAAGGGATATCCTGTGGGGAGAATCTTATGAAAGAATGTGAAGAAGAAGCTGGGATACCAAGATCTATTTCCAGCAAGTAAGTTTTTCAATACAATATCTCTGATATCAGAAAGGGATCCATCTTTACTTCAATAAAGCTCTAGTATGCTAAGATTTCTCAATGAATTCAATAACTGATTTCAGACATTTCTTTTTTTTTTTTTAACTCAGAGCAATAGCTGTAGGAGCCGTATCTTACATGGATATTGAAGGATATAGATTAAAGAGAGACGTTCTTTTCTGTTATGATCTAAAGCTGCCTGAGGGCTTTGTTCCTAAAAACGAGGGTAAGGTTCTTGAATTTTCTACTCCAACATAGTTCAAAGCTTCCTTCAATATATTTTCTCTTTTATATGGCAGATGGAGAAGTAGAAAGCTTTCAGTTAATCCCCATTAAAGATGTTGCAAATATCATATGGAGCACACAACTTTTCAAGGAAAATTGCAATCTGGTCATTATCGATTTCCTGTTTCGCCACGGGTATAATCTCTTCGTATGTCTATCATTTCTATGTTTCCAAAAAAAAAAAAAAAACCCTTAGAGATGCCAACTACAAATTGATCAATTAAATATGGTCTCTGAAAAGATTTTGACTATGCATTACAAAAAGTAATAAATTTAGTGATTTGGGGGCAGGATCACGGGCATAATTGTGCATACTTGATCATATAGCAATTCTTGCGGGGCCTGGATGCACCTTTTCTCATAAAAAATTAACGGGAAAGACATATAATATACTTGCCTAAATCATATTTGCCTCTTTCTGAATACCTGCAGGCATATTAAGCCTGAAGGGCTAGGATATTTGAAGCTATTGCAGGCTCTTAGAAATGGAGATTGCGTCTAGGTATTGTTCAATGCTCTTTTTGGTATATTATTGTCAAAATATCTTTTGACTTTAGGTTGTGTTTGTTCTAGAGTCTTAATGATGGACTTCCATTCCCTATAAGCCGTGTTTGTTTTGGGTCCCAAAATATTTGAGCCAATATCTTGTTAATCATTATTTCACAATATTTCAAAAACACTTGGTGGGGACTGATGTATATCCCCTGTTGTAACAGTAGCTATAGCCATGATTACGACTGTAATGACTAGTTTGCCCTCAAACCCTCTTTACTCAATTGGCAGATTGTTTTTCTCAAACTTCATATCAATAACTTCAATTACTATAGCAACCTATTTTCTCCTTTGCTGTTACATCCCTCCCCATCGCCTCTGCCACCGTCTTAGCATATGATAGGGATGACCCGGTTACTTCGGGCCGGATTAATCTTGAGCCCACTTACCAGCTCAGCGAACACGCCAGCAAGCGCGAAGGCCCAGGCCCAACAGGCCCAGCAACACACATTCGGTCCAGCGAATCAAATCTGTTCCGTGAATCAAGGCCCATGATCTTTTCCCAACTGCCATGCAGATTTGGTGGGCAAGATTATAGGGATTTAGTTAGGGTTTTGGCTGAGTAGTATAAATAGGTGAAAAGAACTCTGAATGAGGGTTCGCACTTTTGCATTCTGAATTACGACTTGTAAACTCAGTGTTCCAGAAAAAGGAAACACCTCGGCGATTGCCGTTTTCTCCCCGTGGACGTAGATCTCCGAATCGAACCACGTAAATTCTGTGTTTTTACATTCTGTTCTTGTTGATTACTGTTCAATTGTGTGATTACCGGATTGCGCATTATCAAATTGGCGCCGTCTGTGGGAACGACAAGGTAGTATTTTGTAATATCATTGCCTTCCGAAATCATGGTGACAACTCGTCAGAATCAATCTCGCCAAGGAGATCAACCTAACCAAGATCCACCCGTGGATCAAGTTTTGCTGCCGAGGCAATTGCCGGCGGGGAGTACGTCCAATCATCAGGGTAATCAAAACCCTCCACCCCCTCAAGATCAGCAAGACCCTAATATTGCTGCTGCTCAACCACCGGTGAACATTCAAATCACCCCAGAACTGCTCCAAGATTTCTTACAAGAGCATGCACATGTCCTTCAAGATTGGGCAGTTAATCGCCTACGCCCAGCGGAGCCTGCCGCAGGACCTGTTAGCCATAATGATAATCCTGTGGTGCCTCCACCCCGCCTGCGCGGCCAACGGGAACCGGGGTACCGCGGGCGTCAGGATCGACGACGGGAACGACCTAGTTCTTCCGAGGACCTTGGGAGTTCAAATGGATCACGACCTCGCAATGAGGAACCAACTGATGTGGATCGCCGCCGTCCACTTAATGCGGCTAAAAAAGTGCGCTACGCTGATTCTCATGCTCAGGATCTCCAAGAGTATGAGCGAGTTCAACGCAACGTTGAACTGGATAGAATCCTAGGCCTTGATGCCAATGGAGAGATCATCACGCCGTTCTCCTCAGAAATCATGGCCATCACCCTTCCCGAAGGGTTCAAACGGCCAGCTATACCACCTTACAACGGCACTGAAGATCCGACCAATTTTCTTGGCGCTTTTAGGCACAGCATGCTTAGTCATGATAACATCACATCCCTTCAGTACTGCAGGATTTTCCCGGAGTACTTACAGGATGAAGCTCGGGTCTGGTTTGATTCTCTCCCGCGAGACAGCATATCCTCTTTCAGAGAACTCGCCGAGCATTTTTGGGCACGGTTCGAAGCCCGGGCGAAGCCCATGGCCACTCTGGCCGACGTCATGAATATGGAGCAACGGGACGGTGAAACCGTTACCCAATTTCTGGACCGTTTCACAGCGGTAAGCCTCAAGGTGGGAAATTGCCCCGACGATGTGGCCATCAACGCCTTTATGAATGGACTCCGCCCCGGAGCACTCCACACCGAGTTAGCTCGGAACACCCCGGTCACAACTCGAGCACTGTTCAAAACCGTGTGCAAATTTGCTAAGGCCGAGGAGCAGACTCGTCAGAAGCGTGAGAAGCACGCAATCAAGCGACAGGCTGACAAAGCACAAACTGGGCCTAGTACGCGAACTAGCGCATTTTCACGCTTGACACCGGGGCGTTCAGAATCCCGAAGTGAAATTCCGCAATTGACTCCGCTGACGAAGTCACGGGCTGAAATTCTTTCACTCCACAAAAACGATTTCCGACCTTGTCCGCGGATGACAGCGCCTCCTGAAAAGAGGAATCGTGGAAAGTGGTGCGCGTACCACCGAGATCACGGACATGAGACAGAGGAGTGCCGAGAACTCGGCAAGGAGATTGAGGAATGCCTCAAGAAAGGGTTTTTGCGACAATACGTTGCGCGAACCGGAGACCAACCTCGGGCAAACCACAATGGGGGCTCGTCTCATAACCGCGGAGGTTACCATGACCGAGATACTCAACAAAGTCGGCCACATTGGCAGAATAACCGGCAGGGGCCCAATAACTACGCACGACAAGATTCTGGCAATCGCCAGCCGCCACGTCTCCCACTTCCACCTCCTCCTCCGGGAGGACCCGGGGACAACGCACCCCCTCACGTGATAAACGTGATATATGGAGCCCTACCCACCGGGGCTTCACGACATGCCTTAAAGGCAGAGGCTCGACGTCCTCCTCCCGAGGAGCCACGCCACAAACGCCTCCATCAGTCCGAGACTGTCAGCTTCACGGATAGGGATCCGGTTCCAGAGATAACACCCCACACTGACGCTATTGTCATCGACATGACTGTAGCTAATATAACAGTACGGCGGGTCTTCGTGGACAATGGTGCTGCAGTAAGCATTATATTTGCGGACTGTTTCGAAAGGATGGGGATTTCCCGAGACCAACTCCGGCCGGCCCCCGGGCCACTACAGACTTTCACCCAGGGTGAAGTCCGGCCAGAAGGTATCCTCACCCTCCCAGCGTCTTTGGGAACTTATCCGAGGATAAAAACAATCTTCGTGGATTTCTATGTGGTGAATTCCCCATCACCATATAACATGATATTGGGCCGGGACTGGCTCACCCCGGCAAAAGCCATATGCTCCACGTATCACCTCGCACTAAAGTTTCCCACTTCGCATGGTGAAGTGACCATCCGCGGGAGTCAGCGGGTTTCAAAAGAGTGCATGTATGTGGCGCTCAAAAAGACTGCTAAGGTCCCTCCCAAACAGCAGCTTCAGGTAACATCACAGGTTCTAGAACCTCGGGACTGTACCCCATTGGGGGATGCCACTGCTCAAATCCAGCTAGATCCGTCTAAGCCGGAGCAGACAGTAACAGTAGGGGCCGTGGACGTGCCATGGCTACATCAGGCCATTATTCAGACCCTGCGAGAATATTCCGATGTTTTTGCATGGTCTCCTCTGGACATGCCCGGGGTCTCTCCCGAGGTGATTACCCACAAGCTGAACATCGATCCTAGTGTCAAGCCAATCCAACAGAAGCAGAGGAAATTCGCTCCAGAGCGAAATGAAGCCATTCGAGTTGAGGTGAAACAACTCCTGGACGCGGACATCTTGTTCGAGGTATTTTACCCCTCTTGGTTATCCAACCCGGTAATGGTAACAAAAACTAGTGGGGCATGGCGGATGTGTGTTGACTTCTCTGACCTTAATAAGCACTGTCCGAAGGACTGCTATCCTCTGCCCTCCATCGATCAAAAGTCCGAAGCCATTACGGGGTACGTGGCACTTTGTTTCTTAGATCTGTACAAAGGCTATCATCAGATCTTTATGGATCCACAGGATGCTATCAAAACGGCGTTTATCACTGCCTTTGGGTGCTACGCTTTCAAGAAACTGCCCTTCGGGCTCAAGAATGCTGGAGCCACTTATCAGCGTCTAATGGACTTTGTCTTCCACGACCAGATAGGTCGCAATGTTGAGGTTTACGTCGATGACTTGGTCATCAAAAGCTCCTCCCATCCTTCATGTGTGCAGGATATCGCCGAAACATTGCGCACCCTGCGGCGCTATAACTTGCGACTCAATCCAGCAAAATGCACTTTCGGTGTTGGCTCCGGGAAGTTCCTCGGGTACATGGTTTCACAAAACGGCCTGCAGGCCAATCCGGCTAAACTCCGCGATGTATTAGACCTGCAGCCACCAAAGACATTCAGGGATGTTCAACGCCTTACAGGTGGCCTAGCGGCCTTAAACAGATTCTTATCGAAGGCAGCGGAGCGCCATCTCCCATTTTTCAAGATCCTGAGGCAAGCGAAGTCCTTTGAGTGGACTCCAGAGTGTACCGAGGCTTTTGAAGCCTTGAAACGTCATATACAGCAGCTGCCTACTTTGTCAGTTCCTCTCCCCGGAGAGCCGCTGTACTTATATCTGGCATCCGCCGAAGAAGCTGTCAGCGCCGCTCTTGTGCGCGAAGTGGAGGGGGTTCAACATCCCGTATATTTTGCAAGCCGGGTGCTCCATGGGGCCGAGACGCGATATTCCGAACTTGAAAAAATCGCTTTGGCCCTAGTTATGGCAGCTCGGCGTCTTCGGCCATACTTCCAGGGACGTGAAATACGAGTCCTGACCAATCACCCTATACGCCAGATCCTTGTGAAACCCGAGGTGTCCGGGCGCCTCGCCAAGTGGGCAATTGAGTTAGGTGAGTATGATATCCAGTTCCTCCCCCGCCGAGCAATTAAAGGTCAAGCACTTGCCGACTTCCTGGCCGAAACCCCGGAAGACAATCATGAGTCCCCCGCAGACAATGATACACCGCACCGCGTCACACTCGCTCCTTCACCCCGGATGTGGCAACTATTTGTGGATGGAGCATCCACGGTCCGAGGAAGTGGTGCCGGGCTGCTTCTCATCGACCCCGAGGAGGTCGAGGTTAAATATGTCATCCGATTCAAATTTGAGGTGACCAACAACGAAGCTGAATACGAGGCAGTCCTCGCCGGGCTCCGGCTCGCTCAATCTCTAGGTGTTCGTCACCTAGAGCTCTTCACGGACTCCGAGATCGTGTCGAAGCAAATTCAGGGGACTTATGTCACCAAGGAAGAAACAATGGTCAGGTATCGCGCTCTAGCACTCAAACTCATGTCAACTTTTGATACAGTTATTATCCAGAAAATCCCGCGTGCTCAAAATTCCAGGGCAGACGCACTCAGCAAGTTGGCCTCCGCGGTCCAAACTAATATATCTCCGGATATCAAGGTTGAAGACCTCTCCCATCCAGCAATCCATGAGGCTACAGTTTCAGTACTGACCGACAGTGATCCGAACTGGATGACTCCGATCATTCAGTATCTCCAAGATGGGATTCTGCCCACTGACAAGCTACGAGCTCGGCAAGTTGTGCTCAAAGCCCCCAAATACTCCCTTCATAATGGAGTTCTATATCGACAATCGTACCTACAACCGAATCTTCGGTGCCTCGCCCCTGCCGAGGCTGTTCAAGTTCTGCGGGAGGTTCATGAAGGGGCCTGTGCAAGCCATATCGGTTCCCTGACTTTAGCAAAAAAAGTTCTCCGCTGGGGATACTATTGGCCTACCTTGTTCAACGATGCTCATGACTTAGTGACTAGATGCAGCAAGTGTCAGCTACACTCCAGGGTGAAGCATTTGCCACAGACCGAGCTCACCAGAATCCAAGGTGCATGGCCGTTCATCCAATGGGGCATTGATATTGTTGGGCCTTTCCCTGTTGCTCCGGGAGGGTTGAAATTCCTGGTCGTCGCCGTAGACTACTTCACTAAGTGGGTCGAAGCCGAACCACTTACGGCTATCACCGGACAGAATATTTTAAAGTTTGTGTGGCGCAATATTGTTTGTCGCTTCGGCATCCCGAGCACTATCATCTCGGACAACGGTAAACAGTTTGCCAACGATCCATTCTGCTCATGGTGTGAAGAACTCCACATCAAACAGATTTTCACTTCGGTGGCTCACCCTCAAGCAAACGGGCAGGTTGAGGTCACCAACCGGACCCTTCTCACGGGAATAAAAAAGCGCCTGGATAATGCCAAAGGTCTCTGGGCTGAGAACCTTCCACAAGTCTTATGGGCTATTCGTACAACGCCGCACACCTCCACCGGGGAGACTCCTTACAGCCTTACTTACGGCTCCGAAGCCGTTATCCCCGCTGAGATCAGTGTGCCGAGTCCTCGCCTCCTCACATTAGTTCCGGATGATAATGACGAGGCTCTTCGCGCAAATCTGGATGAGCTCGAGAATCGCCGAGAACAATCGTTCATTCAGCAGGCTAAGTACAAACAGCGAGCTGCCCAGTATTACAACCTCCGGGTTCGAGGTACACAGTTCAATGTCGGGGATTTAGTCCTTCGGCTCAACTCGGCCAGCAAAGCTGCCCCTGAGGGCAAACTACATGCTTCTTGGGAAGGCCCTTACCGAGTCGTTGCTGTACATGACTCTGGATCCTATCAGCTTGAACATATCAACGGGACCCTGATCCCCCGAAGTTGGCACGTCACAAATTTGAGGCGATTCTATCTGTGAGGGCCACATCGCAAGTACTGTCTTTCCTTTAATTCCCTTTATAGTTGTTATTTCACTTTGTACTTTTGAGTTAGCTCCGGCTTTTATCATTGAATAAAATTTCTTGCTTGCGTAACTTACTGTGTTAATTCTTTACGTTACGGGGACGCCCTAACACTATCGTACTATCATTATTAGTCTCCGGACAATCAAACCTCTCTCTCTCGGTCCGTCCGAGGAGGTTTGCATATTAGTCCCCGGACTCACATCACTTTCTCGTCTGTTTAACCGGAGAAACGCTTACTCCCGCCTGATCCGTCCGGGGAGGAATTTCACTCCCGCCTGATCCGTCCGGGGAGGCATTTCACTCCCGCCTGATCCGTCCGGGGAGTTTTTAACTCCCGCCTGATCCGTCCGGGGAGATAGGATTTATCCAAACCGTGTTCCCGAACACCTACTTAAAACAGTTAACAAATTTTCTATCACGCTCCCGAACACCCGATTAAAGTGATTTGTAACAAGTTATCTTCGTTACTCCAGTTTGTACACGTTCGACAGTTTTATTATCAACTTCTGAATATTCAAATCAAATGGTTTTTTACATAAGACTCCAAAAGGAAAAAAAAAAAAAAAAAACAACAAGGCAACAAACAAAAGCTACTGTCTATGGCCCCCGAGCCAATATTGCGCGCTTCGGCGCTGGGACCCGCTCCTCGGTCTGTGTTGGGTCCTCCGGGATCTTGAAGATCCTTGACCTCGGGCTCCGGCTCTGTTACCCTCTCGGGCTCTGGCTCGGTCATCCCTTCGAGGTTCCCTTCGCCGAGGACTTTCTCTAGGCGCTGGCCTAGGAGCTTCATCTCTAGTCCGCTCTCGGCTGGTTTGTTGTGACGCGGACCTCGGGGATTGAGCCCATTGCTCAGGGTCCCACTCCTCCGGGACCATCACCTCAATCTCTTGAGCCAGCTCATCGACTACCTCTTCGGCAATCGTCACGGGCTCCTCTTCAGTTATAGTCACCGGAGCTGGCTCTCGGATGACTATGCCTTTGCTCTGCTCAGAGGGCTTCTTCTTGCCTTTGGTCTTCTTTTCCTTCCGAGGAGCTTTTTGCGTACTTCGGTCCTGGCTTGTGCTCGCAATGAACTCTTCAGCAGAGGGCCTCCGCCTGATTCGGCCCTTCAGCCCTTCATACATACTGAGCAGCAGTTCAAGCACTTCTCTTTTCCTCACGAGTTCCGCGGACTCTACCGAGCTCCTCGACATCAATGCCGCAATGTCACTCTGGATTTCAACAGTCCGCTCTTCTACTTCTTCAAAAGTTAGAAGACCAAAGTCGGACAGAATCCGCTCATACTCCTTATGATGAACGCGGACGCGGCTCATCTCGGCGGCTGTGGTTCGATACTGCATCTCGAAGTCTTTGGCTCTTTCATTGGCCTCAACCACCTTCCTCTCCGCCGAGGCTATCTGCTTCTTCAACTTAGGCACCACGTGCATCTCCAAACGATTCTTCTCTCCGCGGAACCACTCGAGTGATCCCATTAACTTCTTTATTGTCTCGTGCAGCTCCGCGGTGTTCTAGACAGATGATAAGAGTCAACCAGAACGATTACTCTCAAACATATTAGAGTTGAATACAGTTCGGCAACAAACATAATGGATCGCGTAAATAAACAGATGACAAGAGTCCAAGAAGAGGGAATTGTATTTCAAATTGCAAGAGTACAATTGTTCAATTACATCATCCCTAACATTTCTACAAATTTACAAGTTTAAATTTGCGGGGATCTACTGACCTCCCGCTCAATTGCCTCAGTCTCTTCGGGCAACTCTTCTCGCCGGCCCTCAGACACCTCAGCATTTCCCTCTTCGGCTGCTGCGACGGCCTCGGCTTCAGCAGGGACTTCGACTTCCATTGGTGGGAGGGGCTCGGTGTTTTGGGCGGCTGGGACCAGTTCACCCCTGCAGAATGCCAGGAATTCAGCGTCCTGGTCCACTTCGCAGCTCGCAACTTCTGCGGCAGTTAGGAGCTGTCTCTTCTCCCCGAGCGCATTCACCAAGGGCCACTCCGGCAGTTCCGCTAGAGAGGCGTAATAGGCCTTTTCCACCTCGGCCGCTGCCTCAGGGTCATACCCGAATTCTGGACGAGTAATGTCCACCTCCGGGTACGCCTCCTTCACTTCCTCCAGCACCATGGCTCGGGTGGCTTTATCCCCTATTGCCACGAACTTCGTCTGAAAGTCGAGGAAGGTCGAGGTCTTGAATAGCTTATCAGCGAAGGCCCTCAGCAAAGCCCCCTGCCCTCTAACCACGGCTGCTTCCCTCGCCTCCATCTCTGCTCGCAGCTGCATCAGCTCACCTCGGAGGCCATGATTTTCCGTCTCCACACCGCGCAGACGCGCGATCTCGGACTCCACCAAGGCAGCCCTCTTGCGTGCCTGGGTCAAGTCATACGCCAGTTTGTCATTTCGCGCGCGAAGGTCCCGCGCCGTCGCGGCTAGCTCTTCCTTGGCTTCCACTTCGCTCTTCAGGCCGACCTCTATAATCCCTTTGGCCAGCCGAAGAATCTTCTCGGCATCCGTGCCGTCAAACCCCAGCATACTGGGGATCGCCTGCTCTCCCTGGATAAGTTAAACACAACGCGGCACATGGATTAGACCTCGGTTATACACCTCGCGTAAGTCCAAGTAATGAGCAGCGTTTTTGAGTGTTACCTGCGAGCTCTCCCCCGTCCGGGGCCTCTTGGATGGGGCCTGCGGCGTCCCAGTAGGCTCCGGCCTCTTCTTTGACAACGCCGGAGACCCCGCCGGCGTCACTCTTTCCTCCGACCCCGTCGACGGACGCGCACCGGTTGGTATCTTCCCCCGGGAAGATACTTCCGCGGCTTTCCCCTTCTTCTTGGCCGCTTCAGTCTTGGCAGGGCTCCCCGATGCCGGTTGCTTTCCGAAGCGTCCCACTGCATATGTATCAATGGTTAATTCTGCGCAAAACAGTAAACTTAAATAACAGGACACAAGAACTCCTACCCTCTTCGGCATCTCCGTTTCCTGAATAATATGGGCTAAGCCCAGCCTTCTCCAGTTCCTCCTCGGAACAGAGGGTTTGGAAAGTCCCCACTTGTCGGAACGTGTGCTTCACCTCGGCCCCCGGGCTCTCCACGGGGGCAGTATCCAGCACCTCGTCACTCCTCCACTTCGGAAGAGCTATCTTATTCCTAACAAAGATAAACTTCTCTTTCCAACCCTCTACTTTGCTCGGGTTTTGAACCTTGAACCCTCCTCGGGCTCGGGGGCTAAAGGAATACCACCCCTTGGACTTCCCGAAGTTCTTCAGCTGGTAGAAAAACCTAAAAAGCTCTACAGTTGGCTCTATTCCGGCCTGCTTACTAACTACAGTGAACCCTACCAACTGCCTCACCGCGTTCGGCGCTAACTGGCAGAGGGCAATGCCGTAGTATCTTAACAACTCTACGACTATGCCCCACAGCGGCAATCTCAATCCTACTCTAAGGGGGTCAATATATACGGTCATAAACCCCTGCGGTGGGCAACAGGCCCTATCCTCGGGGGAAGGAATTATGTAATCAAGGTCGAAGGGAAGATAAAATGATGGGAGTTCCCTCTCAAGTTGCCCCCGCGACATCCGTAACCCTATGGAGGATACCTCAAGATCCACCGCCGGGCATTCATAAAACGATACCATCATGGTATTACACTCTAAACCATCGACTCTGTCTATGGTTCTAATCACATCCTTCTCCGGAATGATATATGATAGGGGGGGGATATCTAACGGTTTATCCGAACCTCCTACTACTTTGATCGAGGCCGAAGATGAAGAAGATGAAGAGGATGACATACTTACTTGATTTGAATTCGAAAGGATGGATTTGAGAAATTTTTTATCTCTGATGAATCACAAACGCAAAGTTCCTCTTTTTCCCGCTTTCTATAACAGATGAATCACAATGGAGAAGATGAAAAGTTACTGTGCAGTTATTCCTAATATAAATGCAAAAAACCGACGGCTCTGATGCAGCCTATTCAAATTCAGTGATGGAGATTCATGCGTGCTCTTCACGCGCTTTACAGTTACCGAGGCGCGTGGGGAACAGCTGTCTTGGAACTCGCAGAGCGTGTCACTTCACGTCTCTCTCTCTCATTATGGCGCCGCCAATCACATCAGCCTCACCCTTCTTCAGGAAGATTCAAGATACACTCCGGTGTACCTTCCACCTCGGCCATACTACCACACTCCGGTGCCCCTACCATTTCGGCCAAACTACTCACTCCGGTGTACCTTCCACCTCGGCCATACTACCACACTCCGGTGCCCCTACCATTTCGGCCAAACTACTCACTCCGGTGCCCCTACCTTCCACCTCGGCCAGACTGTAATATACTTACAACGCGTTTTTCGCTTCTGGGAAATTCGATATCTCATTATAGGTCCCAAACACGTCGGCCCAACTCGGCACTGCGTCCATTGACTGCTCCGCAAAGTCCCAGGGACGCGGACACACTCCGTCACGCATAAACACTTCGGCCTGCCAGTGACCCCGGTCTTCTTACTTACAGTTCCACCCCGGTGACAACCGAAGCTCCTACCTCGCTTCGGCTGGGGGGGGGGGGGGGCATCTGATAGGGATGACCCGGTTACTTCGGGCCGGGTTAATCCTGAGCCCACTTACCAGCTCAGCGAACACGCCAGCAAGCGCGAAGGCCCAGGCCCAACAGGCCCAGCAACACACATTCGGTCCAGCGAATCAAATCTGTTCCGTGAATCAAGGCCCATGATCTTTTCCCAACTGCCATGCAGATTTGGTGGGCAAGATTATAGGGATTTAGTTAGGGTTTTGGCTGAGTAGTATAAATAGGTGAAAAGAACTCTGAATGAGGGTTCGCACTTTTGCATTCTGAATTACGACTTGTAAACTCAGTGTTCCAGAAAAAAGAAACACCTCGGCGATTGCCGTTTTCTCCCCGTGGACGTAGATCTCCGGATCGAACCACGTAAATTCTGTGTTTTTACATTCTGTTCTTGTTGATTACTGTTCAATTGTGTGATTACCGGATTGCGCATTATCAGCATACACGGCCTCCACCACCGCTTAGACAAGTGTTTTTTTTAGGTCTCCCCTCAGTTTTCTTTCTGTGCTCGAGTTTCTGGTGATCTAATGTTCAAGAGAAGAAAAAAACTCCAATTCGGTATTGATTTGCACATGATGATTTACACATCAAATAAAAAAGAGAAGACACATGAGAGTTGGGGCAGATTTAGGGGCTGCGGCTGTAAATTATCCAATTATAATGAATGAGGGGTTAATCATACTATGAAATAATGTGGGAGGAGTTGTTAATTAAATGGAGTATTGATTAACTTATTTATTATGTACGAAACACCATATATGAGAATGGATTCAAATTAATTACCTTTTCTACCTCCACTAACTAGTAGCATTGATAAGTAAGGATCGAATCCCACGAGAAGCGGTTGGATTAATTATGTTTCTTATTATTAATAACTATACGATAACAATAAATAAAGGAGGGTTATTAATTTACTTACTACACTAATCAAATAAATAATTAATATTAAAAACTCAAAATACTCAATCAAATAATTAATAACCCGACTTAACTCAATTTCAAAATAATAGGGAAAATTGTATTTAGAAACTAGGGCACTAAGTATACCATTTTTAAAAAATATCTTCTAACTTACGAAAAATTGGTGAAAATGTCCTGTGACCGGCTGTAGGCTGTTAACCAGCTGATCACCTGTGAGCTGTCTTTTTTACTTTTGATAAAATTTGTATAAATGCCCAGTATGTTTCCCGTCTTTAAAAACTAGAACACTAACTATACCACTTTTTAAAATGTCTTCTAATGTACAAAAAAATTGGTGAAAATGCCCCTTTACCGGCTGTAGACTGTGACACAACTGTTCATTAATGAGGTGGAGCTCTTTTGTGACGTGACATTAATTTTTTTTTTTTTTTCTGCTGACTCACTTGTTAGGGTGGAAAAATAAAATAAAATATTAGTTTGAATTTATAAAAATTTATAATCCCAAAAAAAGTTTAAAATTCAGAAAAATAAAAATTTTATTTGGGAAATTTATTTTATAAATTATAAAATTCATTTAAAATTCAAAGATTTAAAATTTTATTTTTAATATTTATTTAAAAATTTATAAAATTCATTTTAAATTCAAAAATCAAAAAAATTATTACTGATATTTTTTTAAAATTCTAAAATTTATTTGAAAATCAGAAAAATAAAAAAAAATATGAATTTTTTAAATAAATTTCTAAAATTCATTAATAATTTAAAATTTCTTTTTTACTTTTCTCATGTTATCATTATTTTTTTTTTTTAATTATGAATTAGGATAATTATATGAAATATTAATAAATAAATTTTAAATTAATATTTTAAAAAATTAAAAACTAAAATGTTTCATTCTTCTTCCCTAATTACAACATACTAAACCCTAATATTTATAGATGTCTTGCAATCTTACAAAGACACCAACATGCAAGACGAAGAAGAAGCCAACAATGCTTTGCCCAGCCCACCCATCCACTAGCTGATTGGAACCTGACCAGTCACCCGATTCTTTGCTTATTCGCCTCCTTCCTGCCGAATCCGTCAGCGCCAAAGTCGACGACATATTTTTTTCCACCCTAACAAGTGAATCAACAGAAAAAATAAAAAGAAAAAAGAAAAATTAATGTCACGTCAGAAAAAGAGTTTCACCTCATCAATGACCGGTTGTGTCACAATCTATAGACGATCACTGGGCATTTTCACCATTTTTTGGTAAGTTAGAAGGTATTTTTAAAAAAGTGGTATACTTAGTGTCCTAGTTTTTAAATAAGGGAAACATACTGACCATTCATACCAATTTTTCCGAAAGTAAAAAGACAGCTCACATGTAACCGGCTGGTTAACAGCCTATAGTCGGTCACAGGACATTTTCACCAATTTTTCGTAAGTTAGAAGGCATTTTTAAAAAGTGATATACTACCTCCGTCCCAGCTTAACCTGCCTACTTGCCATTTTAGTTTGTCCCACCTTAACCTGCCTACCCCATAAATAGCAAATTTCTCTCACAATCTCCACCCTCAAAATCTTCATTCTCAATCTCCACCTTTAAAAAAGTCAAAGATTCCACAAAATCTGCTTTTTCTTAATCCCCGTGTCCGGTCAACCTAGGCAGGTTAAGCCGGGACGGAGGGAGTACTTAGTATCCTAGTTTCTAAATAGGAGAAATATACTGGGCATTTGTACCAATTTTTCCAAAATAATATTAGTTCTCAGTTCAGTAACTCCCTATTCTTATACGAGTTAATTAACTAATTAAAACTGATTATCTATCCCACAACTTTCTAATCCTAGATCGACAACAAGTTCTGTTGGCCCGAATTATCCCTTAATATTAGTCAACTAAGATAAGCTCATTAGCTGATCCTATTTAATTGAACAGCCTAGAACAATCTCTCTATGTTTAATTCATTAAACTCATTAATAATTAGGATAATAGGTCATATTAGACTCCAAATACATACGATCGATTCGGATGGACTAGATTTATGTTACCCCTAACGAGTTAATCGTTATTAGTACTCGCGATTATAAAATTGTAACAATTACGAATTACAATTTTATAATCTAGCATTGATAAATTAATAACCTAATTCGACTGACCCTATCAAATCAATAAATCATGGGTTATATGATCAAGCAACACAAATAAGTAATTGGATAGAAATCTAAATCTAATTATGGATCAATTAATCATAAAACACGAATAAGGTTCAATATCCCTTCAAAATAGTATAAACTAAATTAGCTACTCACAATTAAACTATCGTCTAAACTCTGATAAAAACAAGACATAATAAAAATAAACGAAAATAAAGAAATCAAACGAACTTCGAAGGACAGTCTGCCACCGTCAGTCTGCTTCCCACAGTCAAAGTTGAATTCTCTCCTGGATGTTTTGCTGACTCTCCTCTTTTATAAGCCCCAATTGGGCCTTTTTCATCCAACAACCACCGCCACTTTAGCCTAATTATGAGGCCTGTTGGCTTTTTCCCCACAAGTCTTTCTTCCATTCAACGACATGTTGTATATTTCATGGACCTGAATTGACATTGGGTTATTCAATGACAGCCCGTGGATATAATGTTTTGGCCATATTTCTTTTTATAGCCCAATATCTCCTATTGTCTATCTCTCGACCCAGAATCTTTCAATAGAGTCCAAAATCACTTCATATGCACTGTATTTAACATGAAAAACCAACAATTGGAGTAATCGGTGCCAAAGTGCAGATAAGTAGAAAAATAACAAATGTATGATAATAAAATGCATTAAAAACATATTCTAAACAGTCTAAATAATACATATTTTTCTATTTATCAAATCTCCCCAAACTCAAATCGTTGCTTGTCCTCAAGCAACTTAACTAAAAAACAATCTAGGAGAAACAAAAAAGTTATCACTCGCTCAGACACCTCACTAAACACATTTGGGTTTTCGTCACTTGGTAGGAAGAAGTATAAACTTTCTTTTAAAGCGCACAAAATTCGGGCTAAAATCAAACTCTCCACTAAATTTTATTGGTGAAAAGGTCATCGCAATCCGAACTTCCCGCAAATGAACCACAATTTCATCATGCATACTTCGTTTTGTTATGTTTTCTTTTTCCTTTATATAAATATAAATATGCTATAGCACAAGAAACTAGTCGGAACATTGGATTACACTTCGTATCGAGGATCACCCCCTTTTCTTCTCCAATTTTTTTTTTTTTTTTTTTTTTTTTGTGAGGTCGGCAGCTCCACACCACTCGTAAGTTAATCCGTGTGCTATTATTGATTTGTAATTTTTGCTTTTGTTTTATTTTTCACATTCGGACCTCTACGAGTAGGCAGCTGATTCAGGCCCTCACCATCTTTCTCGCAATTTTTGTTTTTCAACTACACACCATTATTCCGAACACAAATATTTTCCAAGCTTAGGGGGGTGGTATCCACTACTACTCAAACTTTTACTAAGACAGGCCCAAATTATTAGAGACATAAAATAAAACACAAAAATAAACATATGAAGCATAGGCATGTCAAAATTGATCCGATTCGCTCCGATCCGAGGCCTTTAAGGCAGAGCAAGATCCGCCCCGATGAAGAATGGGGCAGATGCGGGTCAGGGATCCCGCCCCGCCTTGCCCTGCCCCGCCCCGTCCCGTCCCTATGTATGTATAAATTTTTTTAATATGTATTTATAATATAAATTTTTATATATAATATGTTATATATATGTCTAGCTAATATATTAGATTATGATTAGATCTAGTAAAATTAAATAATTAAATTCTATTTTTTAATAACTAAATTTAAAAAAAAAATATATTGAAAAAAGTTAATGTAAACCAAAAAATTAATATCCTATTGACTTCAACAAAAAAAATTAAAATTTTTAACAAAAAAAAAACTAATTTATTTTATTAAAAAAAATAAATAAATAAATAGGGGCGGGACGGGGCAGACCCGCCTCGTGCGGGGCAGATCACGGGGCGTTTTGCCCCGTGGCGGGTCACGGGGCGGGGTGGGGTAGGGCAGGGCGGGGCAGAAAATCCAGAAACCCGACCTGACCCGCCCCGTTGACATGCCTAATGAAGCATACTTGACAAACCAACTTAATCGGGAATACAATCAGACACAATATTATCCTTTCACATAGTTTCGGGGGTCAATTACCAAAAGCAACATGTATTATGAGCCTTTTTTAGTTTTGCAACCTAAACATTTTATTTTTTCCGATGACAACCTGTATTAATTGTTTTATTTCAATTTGCAACCTCCGGCTATATTTCCGGCTATATAGGCCATGTGACTTGCACATGTTCCTTTTTGGACCAATAAGATGGCGACTAATAAAATATTTAAAAAAATATTAATAAATATTTTAAAAATTTCATAAATTTCATTAATAAATCTAGAAAAATTTTAAAAAAAAAATCTGAAATTCTTTTAGAAATTCTTAAAATTTATTTAAAATTTGAAAAAATTATTTATAATCGAAAAAATAAAATAAAATAATTTTGTAATTAATTAAAAAATTCTAAAAATTCAGAAATTTCATTATAAATTCTGAAAATAAAAAAAAATTATTTCTAAAATTAATTTTAAAATTCTAAAAATTTATTTAAAATTAAGAAACTTCATTTAAAATCAAAAAAATAATTTTAAAATCAGAAAATAAAAAAAATAAAAAAACCGGAAATTTCATTTATAACTCCAGAAAATTAAAAAAATAAAATAAAATTATTTTAGAAATTCTAAAAATTTATTAAGAATTCAGAAAATTTATTTATAATCCCAAAAATTAAATTCATCAAATGAACTTCTTAAATTTATTTATACCGGAATATACGAAGTTCCCTTCTCTTTTATACTAATTTTCTACAATTTATAATTATTTTTTAGTATTTCAAAATTAATTTCTAAAATAATTTTTTTAATTTTCTAAAATTTAAAATTAGCTATCTGATTTTAAATGATTTTTCTTAATTTTAAATAATTTTTTAGAATTTTTAAATTAATTTCAGATTTATTTTATTTTTTGAATTTATAAATGAATAGAATTTTTTTTGGATTATATATTTTTTTTAATTTTAAATAATTTTTTGGAAAATTATATATGAATAGAATTTTTTGAATTTCAAATAATTTTTTTTTCTGAATTTATAAATGAAAAATAATTTTTTTTTTTTCTGAATTTTAAAAATTTATTTAAAATTAAGAAAAATCATTTAAAATCAGATAGCTAATTTTGAAATTCAGAAAATTAAAAAAATTTATTTCGGAAATTTATTTTTAAATACTAAAAAATAATTATAAATTGTAGAAAGTAGTATAAAAGAGAAGGGAACTTCGTATATTCCGGTATAAATAAATTTAAGAAGTGCATTTTATGAATTTAATTTTTGGGATTATAAATAAATTTTCTGAATTCTTAATAAATTTTTAGAATTTCTAAAATAATTTTATTTTATTTTTTTATTTTTCTGGAGTTATAAATGTAATTTCCGGTTTTTTTTATTTTTTTATTTTCTGATTTTAAAATTATTATTTTTTATTTTAAATGATTTTTCTTTATTTTAAATAAATTTTTAGAATTTTAAATTAATTTTTAGAAATATTTTTTTTTTCAGAATTTATAATGAAATTTCTGAATTTTTAGAATTTTTTAATTAATTACAAAATTATTTTATTTTATTTTTTCGATTATAAATAATTTTTTAAAATTTTAAATAAATTTTTAGAATTTCTAAAAGAATTTCAAATTTTTTTTAATTTTTCTAGATTTATTAATGAAATTTCTGAAATTTTTTAAATTATTTATTAATATTTTTTTAATATTTTATTAGCCGCCATGTGTCGCCATCTTATTGGTCCAAAAAGGAACATGTGCAAGTCACATGGCCTATATAACCGGAAATATCGCCGGAGGTTGCAAATTGAAAAAAAACAATTAATACAGGTTGTTATCGGAAAAAATAAAAAGTTTAGGTTGCAAAACTAAAAAAGGCTCATAATACAGGTTGCTTTTGGTAATTGACCCTAGTTTCGGGGTTGTTTAATTTTGGAAAATTTAACCAGAATATATCAATTAAATAAGCCGACTTCTTCTACTCAAACAACATACCCCAATAAATCAAACAACATCACGAGTTCCCACCCTTTTTTTTTCTTTTTCTTTTTTTTTTGGTAAAGTAATTGTGCAAAAACTAAATGTGCATGAACTTTAAACTATAAATAATCACAAACCTAAAATGCAATCTATATGAGAATATGAAACCAATGCAATAATGCAAATCACATACATACTATTTTACACGCAATTAATTCCTCCAAACTTAATTTCCAATCATCTCGCGCAAGCACATAAGCACAAGTAAAAAGAGGATTGCAGTAAAGTAGTAATAGAAGGTCACCGGATTAACGAGGACGAGTGCTTGGAATCCTTTTCTTTTCTAATTAGGTGAGTCACCTCAGGTCTTCTTTAACCCTGTGTATCCCAGCAACAATTCTGCCAGAAATTTACATCTGAAAAAAAAAAAAAAAAAAAAAAAAAAAGGAAATATGCAAAAGTAATTATAATATTACGAAATAAAAAGGAATGAAGTATTGAGAAAAAAAAATTATGGGTTGCCTCCCATATAGTGCCTTTTTTTAACGTCGTCGGCCGACTCAAGACTTTCCTTTTAGAAAATATACCAAGGAGGCTTACGGGCTGGTTTGATGATTGTGGCTCCTTCGCTACTGTATGTGTTTTTATTCTAACATGTTTTCTTCTCAAGTATACTATTAGAGCCACATTCAAGTTATATTCGTACTTTAGTTCTTTTTCGCAAACTGTATGTGGCGCATTGGGTGACTTAATGTGTATCTTGAACCCAACATATGGCAGGATACTGTGCGTCTTTAATACAATGTCTGACAACACACTTGATGACCCAGTGTACGTCTGACACACAATGTCTGATGGCACATTGGCTTGCATCCAATGTGTGTCTGTTCAGCCTAACTGTCGTTTCCCTCTTCATTTTGCAACACTTCCACAGGTTTTTCATTCTCTTTAAACTGTTCTTCGCTCCTCAAAATTAAGGCACCGTTCATCAGATTTTCTTTGGGTTGGGATGTCAATTTCTCTGTTTCTTGACTTTCTAATCTGCTTACCACGGTAACAAATTGACTTATTTGAGTCTCCAGATTTTTTATTCTCAACTGTGTATCTTCCTGAAATTGCTGAGTGTTAGAAACCAATATTTTCATCATACCTTCCAACGACATATTGGAATTCTCCGCCATAAAATCATCAAATATCAATAGTAAAGAACGATACAAAAAATCAACATCTTGATTGACACACTGGATGATCCAATGTGTCGTCTTGTTACTAATGTGCGACTGCATAATTCACTAATGATGTAGAACACTAGTATAAAAGTGACTAATACTAAAACTAAATTAATTAAGGAAACTAAATTAATTAAACGCCGCTCTCCTGCAACGGCGCCAAAATTTTGGCCATGCGGTCGAGGCACGTCAAATTAACTACCTTTTCTACCTCCACTAACTAGTAGCAGTGATAAATAAGGGTCGAATCCCACGAGAAACGGTTGGATTAATTATGTTTCTTATTATTAATAACTAGAAAATAACAATAAATAAAGGGGGAGGAGGGGAGGTGTTTGATTTGTATTAATCTACTTACTAAACTAATCAAATAAATAATTAATATTAAAGACTCAAAATACTAAATCAAACAATTAATAACCAGACTTAACTCAATATCAAAATAATACTAGTTCTCAATTCAGTATCCCCTATTCGTATACGAGTTAATTAACTAATTAAACCTGATTATCTATCTCACAACTTTCTAACCCTAGAACGACAACAAGCTCTGTTGGCCCGAATTATCCCTTAATATTAGTCAACTAGGATAAGCTCATTAGTGACCCTATTTAATTGAACAACTTAGAACAAGCTCTCTAGGTTTAATTCATTAGACGCATTAATAATTAGGATAATAGGTCAGACTAGAATCGAAATACATACGCTCGACTCGGATGACCTAGATTTATGTTACCCCTAACGAGTTAATCGTTATTGCTACTCGCGATTATAAAATTATTACAATTACGAATTACAATTATATAATCTAGCATTGATAAATTAATAACATAATTCAACGGGCCCTATCAAATCAAGAAATCAATAAATCATGTGGTCATAAGATAAGCAACGCAAATAAGTAATTGGATAGAAATCAAAATCTAATTACGGATCAATTAATCATAAAACACGAATAGGATTCAACGTCCCTTCAAACTAGTATAAACTAAATTAGCTATCATAATTAAACTATTGTCTAAATTCTGAAAATAAACGGAAATAAAGAAATCAAACGAATTTCGAAGGACAGTCTGCCGCCGTCAGTCTGCTTCCCACCGTCAAAGTTGAATTTTCTCCTGGATGCTTTGCTGACTCTCCTCTTTTATAAGCCTCAATTGGGCTTTTTTATCCAACAAGCACCGCCACTTTAGCCTAATTATGAGACCTATTGGCTTTTTCCCGCACAAGGCCCAATCCGTTCAACGGCCTGTTGTATATTTCACGACCTGTGACATTGGGTTATCCAATGTCAGTCCATGGATATAATGTCTTGGCCCATATTTCTTTTATAGCCCAATATCTCCTATTGTCTATCTCTCGGCCCATATTCTTTCAATAGAGTCCAAAATCACTTCCAATTCACTACCTTTAACATGAAAAACCAACATTTTAAGTAATCGGTGCCAAAGTGCAGATAAGTAGAAAAATAACAAAGGTATGATAATAAAATGCATTAAAAACACATTTGAAGCAGTCTAAATAATACATATTTTTCTACTTATCATGGATCCTCTTTCATTCCCATTATCTATTCCTAAACCCCTCAATCAAGCAGGTCATTAATGTCTGAATTGGTCGTCAAATTAACCAAGCAATTCTTAATTTTTTTTCCTTGCAAATTTCACATGGGGGCTGCAGACACAATTTGATATTTAAGGGGATATTTGTTTTGGCATGTCCATATCTGGATAGTGCATGACACATCCTCAAAGTATTTCATTTTGTAGCCGGATGATCCATCCCTCCACATCCACACCTATTACTTACATCACATTTTTCAATTTTTAATACACTTTTTATAATTTTCAATACACTTTTTACAATTTTCAATACACATCCTACTCTATTGTACTCTTAAACTGAAATATTTTTTACTATTTAAATGGATGTTTGGTCCGTGAATGTCTCCCATCAAACGTGGCACATGTCACTACATCCCAAACCAAGTATGCGCTAAAAGTTTCTCAATTTGATTAATTTGATGAAGATGATGAACACGATTTATTGTTGGTTTGTTGGGTTTTGAGTTTTTTTTTTTTCTTATTTTTTAAAGGTTGTAGATGTATTTCCTGAAATTGCTTAAGGTTGGGGAAAGTGTTGAATTACTATTCATCGATGAAGTATATGAGTGTGCTTTATTGAGATTGGGGGCAATCAATAAACACACCCAATCATACCACTTTTTCTTTAATTTACGAAACACTATAAACTACTGAGCCCTACTTGGGTACCAATATGACATTGATACCACTATGCTATGTCAGCCCTTGGATTGAAAATCAGTTAATCCCCGCCATCGAATGTATTTTAATACAAAAAAAACTTAGAAATGATGAACTTGTCATTGTATGTTTTTGGTCCGTTGAAGGAATATCATTATTACAATACCGTGTTAGATCTTTAATTATTGAGTGGGGCTTGGGTGCATCATGTACACAATAGTGCTATGGTGCATCACTCATATAGTATTTTTTCGTGCACTTAAATTATGGTTGATTTACTCATACAGTATGGTTGATTTACTGATTGATACAGTCTCATACAGTATTGTGGTGCACAATAAGCCTATTGTGCACCTTGTACACACAAATTTTTGCCTTAATTATTATCGCTATTTTTTTATTAAAGTTTAGAACATCTCCTCTCCCCCTCTTTCTCTCTCTTTGTCTGCTTCTTCTTTGTTAATTGGGTTGCATTAAATGGGCAGAATCTGCCAAGGGTATAACTTTTTTGTGTTATTTTTATTTATTTCGATCATCTTCTAATTAAAATTACAAATATAATTGATAACTATAATAAGATGAAATTTTAATGTTAACTATCATTTTGAAGCAATCTACAAAATACGGCGTGTTTTTTTTTCATTTTTGACCCTCAATCGAGCATTAATGTTAAAATTTTAATTATCGCCCTCTTATCATTTATATTTCTTAATACATTTATAAAAAAAAATGAATTAAAAAAAAATTGCTCGGGCATCATTTTATTTAATGGTTGTGGAACCAAACCGGTTGCTTCAATCGGTCCAACCGAGAACCGGGCTCTAATTCGGTCTGTTGCCACTACAAAATTGAAAATCATAGGAAACAACAAGAAATCGGCCAAAACCAGTAAAATGTGGACGAACCAGAAAAATCATTGAAAGCGGTCAGGAGAAAATGTCTCAATTTCTGTACTTTCAAGAATTTCTACCAGAAAAGTAATAGATTTGCTAGCGGTCGATGGTGCAACAGAGAAGCCAGTCCAGGCCTGAATGGTTCTTTCTTGTTCTTACTAGGCGTGAGCACGGTCCGGAGCAGTTTGGAGATATGAAAATCTCCATAACCGAATCAAAGCTCGGAGATTTTCGAAATAAAATCTCCAAAACCACTCCGTTAATCGATTCGGTTCTTTTCGAAGATTGGATCTGTTCAGTCCGGTATTCAGAGTTGTTTGGAGCATTCCCTTTAATCGTATTAACAAAATACACGAAAGAATTATAGTGTTGTCTTTACAATGATACTATATTGTTAAAAAAATGTAATACTAAACAACTTTTAGGTTATATATTAAGACAAGTTTCAAACCCTAACTTATAAAAACAATTACAAATTACTGAAGTAGGTATCTTGTATAAAAAAAAACTAGCACTAGATTATAAATGTACTAGCTATCGATAACTTTTTTGGACATCTTATGTCAATAAAGCTCTAGTTGTAAACATTGACAATAAGTTTTGTCTTATATACATGTTTCTTATTTCTTTTTCTTTTTTTTGTTACAAATAATATGGAGAATAGACTATGAAAGTGAAAACGTAAGCTTAATATGACTAATTACACTAAAATCAAAGGGTGTGTTCTCAATAAATTTAGGGGCCCAAATCCCGATAAAGCATACTCATTAACTCCCTCAGCCAAGTTTGGTCCAGCACTTCCCAGCCTTAAGTAAACACACTCAAAATGACTTCAAGAGAAAAATATGAGTGCACGAGAAAGATGAAGAATCAAAGAAGAAGGGAACGAACAAGAAGTCGCTACTAGTATTTATCTATGGTGGAATACAGGTCTATGATGGTAACTATGTGCATTTGGGTCTAGAATTTGACTTTATATATGGTAATAATTAAATATTAGATATATTAATAAATGTTAATGGTTGAATTAAAGAAATTTATAAATGAATTTAAACATATTATGTAATGTATTTCTTTATATAAACTATAAATATATTTACTATTCATATCTCTGTAGTCAATAGATATATATTTGTTATGAAAATTATTTATTATAGATATTCTACTTTATTATTAATTACTAAATCTTTTATGAAATTCTAAAATAATAGCAATATGAATGTTAAAATTACTAAAATCCATAAGGATTCAGTATCTTAATATTGAAAAAATAAATTAAATGATATATAAAAATATAATTACTTAAAATCAGTTTTACTCCGTTCTATTTCGATTTTTTTATTCGAAGTGATTCGGGTTTACAACAAAAAAAAAAACTCGGATTGATTCGATTCGGATAAAGTTAAATAATCAACAGATATTATTGATTTCGGATGCTTTCGATTTGAGGTTCGATATGGAGCAAATTATCTCTGAAACTCGTACTCACCCCTAGTTCTTACAAAGCGACGGTCATTCTTAGAAGTAAATGAGTTTCTTATTGAAGTAAAGAAATGCCATCAAAAATCGACGGCCAAAGAAGAAAATGAGTGTATAGCTGATGAAAGTTGATTTCTTATTTTCGTGGAGAGAGGAAGAAAGAGAGGACCGCGAAAACTGTGGGTGAAAGAAGGGTGTTGGAGTTCAGGTTTGTTCATATAAGCGCCTACAATATGAGCGGCATGAGCGACTCATTAACCCAGCCAACAAGAGTGTGACACGTATAAAACAATTAACTTAAAAATTTTGGGCTGAAAACAATTAAAAAAAAATTAAACGTCATATATCGTCACTCCCTCAACGCACGCGAGTCTGAGGAGAAGACGCTTCTACTGCCCACAACCATCACCACTCGCCGGCACCGCCTTGGACCATTCATCACCACTGACCACAACCTCGTCACGTTCATAGACTCACGGCGTCACATATTGGTTACTCGCGCCCCCGCTTCCGTCGTCTTGTAATAGTCGCCAATTGCAGATCTGGGCACCACTCTCGGGCTCCAACGAAGACCAAAATTTTCAGTCGGTTGAAGGTAAAATAAATTTTATGTACCTGAATTTGTCTTCTTCGCCCCCCCTCCCCCCCACCCCCCAAAAAAAAAGCAATTTTATATTTGGGGTTAAAATGAAAATATGGTTTCTTCAAAAGAGATTTGGCTGACTTTTGAGGATTCAATTGCTTGCTTATATACTATTACGATTTTGAAACAATCTTTGATTTATGCAGAATTGCATTATGGTTAAGGAAAATAGATGTTGCTCCCTTGTAAAATTATGAAGTGAATTTCGTTAAATTCTAAGGCCTCATATTAAGTTTTCTTTACTATTAATTTATAGTTAAAGCTAACTTGTTTTCAGCACATAATTCGTATTCTTGATTGTGAAAGCTTTGTTCAAATACTGATGGAGAAGTGTGAGGCCATTATGAAGAACATTCTGATGCCTTTTTCTTTTATTTATATCGGGTTGATCATTGATGTGTCTTATATGAGTATTCACATGTGCATCCACTTCTTTTAGTGGTTGTATCTTGTTATGTGGTTAGGATGGTTTCGATTCTTATCGCTCAATGTTTCTTTAACTTACATCAGGTGGGCGTCGAAATATTCCCCTACACAATAATTACATTGAAGAAAAGAACATATCAAGAAATCTGTGAGCTGCCACTTTCAATCATCCTCCCTTATACCAGGCGAAATTCAGACAGCAAGAGGGGCACAAAACTAAACTCCAATGTTTTGTTATAATTTTGTATTTATCTTGATGTATAAGGTGCTTAACAATTTTGATTATTTTGGTTAATGCAGATGTATTCTTGGAATTATGATGCCTTTATGGATATTTATCAATAAAAGTTCAAAGTTTTTAGGATTCAATGTTACTTGTTGTGGACCTGATATTCCAATGAAAATATTACTATTTTTAGGACTTGATATTGCTTGTTTTAGATGTTCATAATCAACACAATTGGAGGTGATACACAAATGCTCCAATTAGAAAGTGGTAACTAAAACCACTTTCAAGAATGGTATTATCTTCCTGCAATATTTAATTCTAAAAACATGTTTGTAACTTATATTATGTGGATATAGCAGACACAAAACAACACCATTTACATAAACTTTTAAGACAAACATAAGTAAATGACAATCATATCCGTGCTTTTCTGCCGCATCCCACTAGCTTTGAATAACTAAAATTATAGATATACAACTCAAATCACACATGCCTGCAAGATATTGATTATTGGTTTCAAAAAGCATTACATATTAAACACCAATAGATAAACAACATTTTCTTCAACTCCAGCACTCCAACTTGACACCAACATCCTCATTCTTGCTATCACAATAATCCATTACCACTCCAAACATTATTGGACCCTGCCAAATATACAATGTCAAAATTATGTACAGAACAAAATAAAAAGTTAATAAAATTTCTAATTCAAATAAGTGTACCTGCATTTGATATAAATTCTTCATCAGTTAGATCTTGTGATGAAATGTTCCTCTTGGATACGGCTGATATAAAAATGTTCCTCTTGGATACGGTTGATCTACGTATGTGGAAACTCAAAATAAGAATTCAAAATGCCAAAATAAAATAACAGCCAAGAAAAAGTAAGGAAAAATCATAAAAATGAAGCGATACGAACTTTAATAAATTACTGTTGTACCTTTCTAACAATGTCGGACAAGTTCTCTTGTCATGGCTATTAGAGCCACAACCACGACAAGATCTTCCCTTTGAGCTTGCCTTTTCCTTTGAAGATTTGATTCGTTTGCCACATCCTTTCGCTCTAACATGTGCAGGGTCATTAATAGTTTGACTCTTCTCATTCATGTTTTTTCCTTCGGAAGAGCACCACTGCTCACTTTTAACAATGTTCATTTTTTTTATTTCACAGTGCACATATTCGAATTGTTCCATGAGCAAATTTTATCCATCCTCAGTGAGAAACGCATCATCTACTACCATAGAAGCCAAATATGACAACTTTGAGTGTCTTCTCAAAAGCGATTTATCATGAACATCCTTTATTTCGCCACCATAACTATCTTGCACTCTCCCACTATTTGCAGTTTTTGTCCATCTAGGTAGAATATACTTAGATGGTAACTCACGGAACTGCTTAACCCGAAAATAGGCCAAAATGTGTCTGCAAACAATTCCTTTGAACTCAAACTGACAACAACTCCATGACACTATATCGACATTTTTAGTGTAGTTAAGTTCCCGCTGTCTTGATGTCGAACTTGAATCAGCCCTGTAAACGGTGTAGAATGCTTGCAAATCATTCTCACATTTCAAATCCACAAAATAAGCATGACTTTGAGATATTTCCTCTTGGAAAACGTTGAAAATTTTCCTTGTGTATATCTTTGCCATTTGTATTTCCAATTGCCAAAATGACTTCAATTTTGGTTGCTCATTGACATCAGTATGATCAGCTTCCAATTCATTGTGTTGTTGACATCTAAGAGCTCTATTAAATCGTGTGATAAAATTCATCAACGAATTTTTCACTGAAATGTACCTTTTGAAAAAGGAATGACAACTTTCTGCCCTCTCACTGCTCAAAACTCCAGCACTGAATACACGCTTAACATAAGTAAGAACCCATTTTCTACGCAGGGAATAAATGTTATGAAGCCACTCCTTATTTACCAAGGTAGAACTAGTCATGAGCTCAACCCAATGTTCTTCAAATTCTCCGATAGACTGAGAGTTCATAATGACATCCTTCAGTGTGTGATACTCATCTCGATGTGTCATTATATTAATTTTTTCGGGAAATTTGGTTAAGATATGCCAAATGCAATAATGGTGATGCGTGGTTGGAAGCACTTGTGCAATTGCATTTGTCATAGCGGTATTTTGATCGGTAACAATGACAAGATGTGGATTGCCTAGCATAGCCTCTAACCACTTATTAAATAACCAGACAAATGATTCTGTCTTCTCATCACTCAAAAGCCCACATCCAAATACAATTGTTTGCCCGTGGTGGTTGATCCCTGTTATTGGAACCAAAATCATGCCATATTTATTTGTGTTGTAGGTTATATCAAATACCACAACATCACCAAAAAAATTATATGACCTTCTTCCAACAGCATCTGCCCAAAAGCATCTCACAAAGTTGTTGTTGATGTCTATCTCAAAGTCGAAAAAAAATGAAGGATTTTTTTCTTTCTCCATTGAGAAGAACTCAATCAATGTTTGCGCATCAACCCCTTTGCATTCTTCCCTTAAATCCCGGTTATAGTTCCTAATATCTCGTTCAGTACACCCAATAAATTCAGGGCCACCAAATTCAATTTGCATCAATCTCACTTGCTGGCATGTTGGAAGATTTGCTTCAGAGCTGACACATGCCGATGAGACTTCAACAAATGTACTTTTCTAGGTGTTGTAAGCCCATGGTTGCGCTCCTCAATGAATGAACTCACAATCCACTTTGGCCCAGTTTGTCGTTTAACAATTGACATCTTAGCTTTGTAGCCCACTCGAACAACTCCACGATTTCTTTCGATAACTCCTTTTTTTTATTCATTTGTTTTCTCCTTTTTATAGCATACAAATGACTTCCATGTCGTTTCGTATGTACCTTTATTCCTCTTACTGTTATATTGTCTTACACTAAACCCAGCCTCCCTTGCATACGTATTGTAAAATTGAAATGCTTCTTCAATTGTAAGAAACTCCTGACCAGTTTTAGGCTTGCGTTCTTGCGGAACTTGTGGAGTGTAAACTTCAGTTGAGGAGTCATCTTCCATCTCTACCATAAATAAATCGATATCACAGTAGCATGTAAACATTCTAAACTATATGACAAAAATCTAATGATTTGCATTATCCTAAACAATAGTAATATGCTTCTTAATTGATTTTAGTTGTCATACATAATGTAAACATAAATAACATATCAAATTCAATAGGTGGAAGGGTAGCCATATAAATCACAAAAAGAAATTGTTAACACAAAATAAATACTGCATATACAAACCTAAGGGTGTAAAGCCGCAACGAGAAGTCAATTGCTCAAAAAATTCATCAAGATTCTTAAGAGAGAGAGAGAGAGAGAGAGAGAGAGAGAGAGAGAGAGAGAGAGAGAGAGAGAGAGAGAGAGAGAACAAGGTCACTTTAACAGTGAACAATTCTACATCTTGCACAAAGTATCATCATTTCATCACACATAAAGTATCATCATTTCATCACACTCAATCTCTTTTTCATCTGCATATATTTTCATTTTAAAAGAATTAAAAACCTAAAAGTAGAAGTGTTTAATTTGGAGAGGGGGAAGGCGGAGAAGAAAAATTCAGGCAAGTCAAAATTTATTTTACCTTCAACGGAACAATAATTTTGGCCATCTTCGGAGCCCGAGAGTGGTGTCCAGATGTACAGACTATCGATTTTACAAGAAGGCGGAAGTAGAACGCAAGAGTGATCCTCGATATTTGACGTCGTGAGTTTGAGGACGTGATGAGTTTGTGCCAACGTTGGTTAAGGTTGCGCCGGCGGTGGTGCCGGAGAGTGGTGGTGGTAGTTGGCTGTGGAATTCACTGTGTGGGGAGATGTATTCGCGCGCATTGAGGGAGTGAAGATATATGATGTTTAATTTTTTTTTTATTGTTTTCATGTGACGTCCCCATCTCAAAGAAACTTATATTTATTAGAAAAATGGGCAACATCACTAAAATCTATAAAAATCCTTGAACTTTAATTGATGAATATTTATTTTTTTACTTGAAATAATAAGTACTCAAAAGATGTTTGTAAGTCACGTTGACACAATCTTAAAACAAGCGGAAGCTCATAATTACTTCAAGATAGTTCATCATAACTTTTAAATAGAGGTCGCATAGTTTGAAAAAGTAGTTTAACAAAGTTTAAAGCGGAAGTGCGTAATGAAATCTTCACAGTTTGCTTACATGACCCACAAAATAGAGTTTAATAAAGTTCTTTATCAATTATTAGTAGCTTTCACTTCGGACGAGGGCCCACATCCATCTTCATTCCTCTTCCACATTAGTACCTGAAAGGAGGGGGTGAGTGTTCAAGAAAAACACTCTGTGGGTAGTGGGTTCACTCGGTTGCCCACTTAGATGTCATACAAAGAATTGCAATAATGGACAGTTACATAAACAATGCATATACCATCAACTCATAAAACACACCCGAAAACATGATGGACTCTAAATTAAAATAAATATACCATATATACATAATATATATAGATACACATAGGAGCACATAGGTGGGGCACGTGTTGCCCCGCTCGAGCAGCATAGCATATTCGGGAGCGACCCGAGGGTGATCTTTCGATCCATAACATGTACGGTGTTACCCGTAGAGCATAATCATATACGGTTTTACCCGTAAGCATAATCTTATACGATTTTACCCGTAAGCATAATCGTGTACAGTTTTACCCGTAAAGCATAGCATGTACGGTTTTACCCGTAAAGTTTTTGAAAAGCATAGCATGTACGGTTTTACCCGCAAGGTTTTTGAAAAGCATAGCGTCTACGGTTTTACCCGTAAGGTTTTCGAAAAGCATACCATGTACGGTTTTACCCGTAAGGTTTTCGAAAAGCCTAACATGTACGGTTTTACCCTTAAGGTTTTTGAAAAGCGTAGCATGTACGGTTTTACCCGTAAGATTTTCGGAAAAGCATAGCATGTACGGTTTTACCCGTAATGTTTTTGAAAAGCGTAGCATGTACGATTTTATCCGTAAGATTTTTGAAAAGTATAGCATATTCGGGAGCGACCCAAGGATTTGTACGGTGTTACCCGCAGTCCTAACATAGCTAGTACGGTATTACCCGTATAGAATACACATAATATGATTTACCCATGACTTCACATAAATTTCACACAAGTTTCACATAAACTTCACATACTCGTCACATAAACGTAGGCCTAAGCAACATTCATGTAAAAACCATTATAACAATAATTTGCATGAAAAACAAGTAGACAACATAAAATAGCCACATAGAGTTACCCCACCTAGAAGTGTGTACGACTAGTTGGTTGTATAGTCCTTCTCTAGACAAAGGTCCTCTTCTACTTCAACTTCTTTTAGTCCTACAATATAGAATACTTGTCTTAGCATAGGTGGGTACTAGGCTTTTAACATAAAATGAAGAATTGAAGCAAAATTTGTAATTTTATAAAAGTTGAGGGACCATTTTATAATTTTCTAAAATATTTCAGATTTATACTTTTATGTAAAACTCTAGATTTTGGAATTTGGGTTCTATGAGAATTGGTTTGAGCCGAATCGGATTAAAAACGGGTATTTTATGACATTTTAAAGGTCTAGTGGCATTGTTGTAATTTCTAGAAAAATCGTGGCAAATTTGTATAAAAAGGACAGTGGCATTTTCGTAAATACATGAATTTGTTGACTTCCTAAAAGGCTGATAGAAATTGAAAATCAAAAATTGCATTTTAGCCCTTAAAGAATATCTAATTTTAAAAAAAAAAAGATAGTACAAGAATTTCTGCAGCAACTTTGACCAAACTTTTCCGATGACTCAATCGATGGAATTATAATCAGGACATGGTTATGGAAAGCTCTCGTCAAGAGATTTTCATAATTACCAGCCACAATAGAATCGGAGTTTGGAACAAAAAGTTATGGCTCTTTGAAGGTGGTTCGGTTATATAGGTTTCGCCTAAACTTTGACCGGCCATAACCGGAGTTCTAGAGCTCGGATTGCGATTCCGAAAACTGTTCCGGAATCCTCTCGCCGAGCACTATCATATTATATAATAAAATATGGGTTTTGATAAAGGAACGAAAATAAAAATGGGGCAGTAGCTGATCAGACGAGTCTAAAAAGTCGCCGGGTCAGTTTTCCGGCGACTTCGCCGTATTTCGGTGGCTGCAGATGAAACATTTGAGATGGAAAGAAAGAAGAATTACCAGCTATGCTTTGTGGGAGAAGAAAGGAAGACTTCAAGCTATGTTTTGGTGGGAGGAGGTGATGGAATGAAGACTTCCTCACACCTGTATTTATAGACCTATTAAGCACAAACCCGTGGTATCGGCTGCTAGTTTTGAGCAATAATGTGGGTATAAACCCATGGAATTTAGCCATTGGTTTTGGAAAATATTGTGGGCATAAAACCATGGAATTTAGCCATTAGTTTTGGGAAATAAATCCTATGGAGAGGGCTTACCATAAAATGTAGACTTCTCTTATCATTGGGTAATATAACGTCTAAATGTTGTCTAATCAAAATTCTGTATCCCGGTCCGTTAAAATATTAATTCATACCATTACTTACAAGGATCAATAATTATGCAAGTGTAAGAAAAATAATTACAAGAAGTATAATGCGCACAAAAATAATGCAACTAATATATATATTCAAATAAAATAATGCAACTAGAAAATTCGGGTCGTTACATTTCAGCCCAAAAAATTTTAAGTTAATTGTTTGACACGTGTCACACTCTTGTTGGCTGGGTTAATCAGTCGCTCATGCCGCTCATATTGTAGACGCTTATATGAACAAAGCTGTGTTGGAGTTATGAATGAGCGGGCACCCTTTTTATATAAGATATTAATTTAATATACTAAGTGCTCAACTTTTTATGGAAGATTTATATGCAATAATGCACAAATCCTGTTTAAAAGAAAAAAAATGCATTAGTTTATGAGAACGTGAAAAATTATTATGAAATTTGTTTTTGATTAGATTAATTTTCATTTGTTGAGATTAGATAGAAAATTCTTTAATAATATATTAAAACTAGGTATACTTAACTAGTTATAAATTATCATATCTTTTGAATTAATAGATCATAGAAGAATTTAATAAGATTGTCTACCTTTTTATTATGTATAAATATTTTGAGTATAACTGCAAATATTTTACATAATATAACAACAGTTGTATAAATATCATGAGTAATTCTATGATACACCAATACACCTAATCTTTTTACCTGTTGTAGTAGGTAACTAACAATTTTTTTTTTTTTACTTTTTAGTTAATTATGTTGGACCCCCACCACATTCATCTAATTTTATTACACATCTAATGAGGCATGTGTCTAGACTTCAAATTAAATATTGAAAATTGTTACACTATGTATTTAATAAATGATATGCAATTTTTCCATTTTTTCTAAATAATAAATTCAATTTTTATATACAATATAATTTTGGTATATATATACACATATATATATATATATTTTAATGCATTACCTTTTAATAAGTTTATTTTTGAATTAATCATAAGAAAATAAATATTTATGACCAAATCATGTTCTGTATCAAAAAAGCTATCCATAATTCATATAATAATATTTTCTTTTGAATTTAGAAAACGTCTTATTGACATGTTGCGTTGAATTGAAACAAGAAAAAATGAAGTGAGTATATAATTTGTTGTTTTTCGTTTTCTTTTGTGAGGCCGAGTACGTAATATTATTAAAAGTAACTATACATTTGATTCAATCAGTATTGTTAGAATTAGACCGGGTCGGTTGGTGCAATCGAAAACCGATGACAGAGCCGAGGCGGTATGATACAAATAACTGTTTTGGAGTTGGACTAGAAAAAATTGAGTTGTACCGCTAAAAATCGTCGAACTGGATAACCACCGATATTTCTGTTTCTTAACGTTTTTTTCCCCTTTCTTCACCCTTCTTTCTCTGTTCTTTTTGTTAGTAAATTATCTCAGTCTCTCCTTTTCTTTAGATTTTCTCTCTCAGTTAGTCTTTTTGGTTCTGATTCCCAAATTCATATTACCAAATCCATCGAATAGGTAATTTTGCATAAATTTGGATCTCTCTTTTACATAAAGTCTAACTTTGGTGTTGAGAGAGTGAATCAGTGAAAGAAGATCGGGTTTTTGAATAGCTTAAGATCTGCTTTGGGTTTGCACAAACGTATCTGAATTGCAAATTAAATGAAAATACAATACTAATTTGAGATGACTTATGCTCTCAATTTTTACCACAGACTTAGGAAAGTGATGAAAGAACAAATTCTGATTTTAGATTACCAAAACTTCGTCAAAGGCCAGCAGCCCTTTCCCCCACAACAATAACTTCAACCCCGACCTGTGAAATATGTTAATTAAAATATATTGTTTATTGATTGATTATTTGGTTAGATCTTAGTAATTTGTTGGTATCATGTCTAATCTTCAAATAAGAATCAATAAAATAATTTTTAGAAAAAAAAAAAAAAAGTTAACCATTTATTTTTTAATAATTTAATTAATTAATTTATTAAATTTACGTTTTTATCTTAATATATATATATATATAAATGTGTGTGTGTGTAATAAAATAAAATGGAGCTAAATATGTAAAAAAATCATTTTTCGTCCAGTTGCAAATATTCAAGGATTTTTATTAATGTATATGTCCTAATGATAAGTTGTTGTAGTGCTAGCATTATGTTAGTTTGTTTATTTGTCAAATTTTTGAAGGCTTACGAGAGTGTTATTATTATTGAACATTCTCTTTCCCTGTTCTCTTTCTATTTCAATTGTATTGCTATTTATTGCTTGATGATGTTGTCTCTTGTTTATACATTGATGATTTGTGAGTAGTCTCCTAGTTTTTTTAAGCTAGGAATTAACATCAAGCTTCGGGGTTGATGAATCATTGATTTATTTTTTTATTTATTATGGGTTATGGGAACCTACGGCTGGAGTTCACTTAATGTGTAATGATTTCTAAGGATTTATCATGTTAAGTCATCGGCTAGATCGTGTTTTGTCTTTCGATAACCTAACAAACAGAATCCCTAGATATGCATTGGGGATACGACATTTTAACCCCTAGGCTCGGAGTTGCTTTCGGTTCGAGGCTTGTTCAATTTGGATCCTAAAATGCACATAGATACTAAGAGCTACATCATGAAATTCGTGGCTGAGGGATTAATATTGGAAAGTTATGTTAATTGAAGCCTTAATGATGTAAGTGGAGTCCCATTAGAAGAAACTACATTGGGAAGGGAGGAGAGTCTAGAGAACGCTTGTTAGGATGGGGCGAAATCATCTTGTGCTAGTGTGTTGTGATGACACCCCCACATCGGTCTATAATGTGGGAGTGGCCATTATAAGATTTTCTAGCCCTATTGCAATAAAGACCCTCCGGACCCGAGGTCGGTTCTTCATTCATATTTAGTGTTGGTATTCGTCATAGGACCTCGTTTATTCTTCTATCTATAGGGGGAATAGGAATACCTTTCATTCCTAGGATTACATCCATTTGGGACTCCAGTTGGGATGAATTCACTTATATTTTATCCACAACGAGTTGTGTACTTGTCTTTGGTATATCAATTCCATTTGCTTCGGTGAAACCAAAACTTCGGGAAACCTTTCTTCATCGATTGATTTACTTTTATTTATTATTTTCATGATTCTATAGTTTCACCTTATCTATATATTGAATTGCTAAAATAGCACCGAAGAGACTTTGCTAGTGCACACGGAGAATCCTCCCTGTGGATATGATATTTTTTATACTACTCGTGTCACGAGTTGACACAGAGAATCCTTCCTGTGGATATCTTCTATAATAATCTCATATACCATGATAGGAGTGCCATAGATGCATATCCAGTGAATGTTTCATGAACAATGAGATTGAAGAATCTTTCGATCTTATTTAAACAATGGCCATATCCAATGGAGTAAGCCAAGAGGTATCAAGCTCATCTTCAGATGTGCTAAGAAAAATGCAAGGTATGCATTAAGTGGATACTCTGAACTTAATAGCATCGAAACTCGAGGTTTTAACCAAGGAGTTTGACATTATGAAGTCCGTGAGTACCACTTCCACCCATCCCCATCTTTGAATTTGGTGTTTTGTGACATTTTTGGAGGGGAATGATACCTTGCGAGTGAGCATACTATTGTCACCCAAGTGGAGAATGTGAGCTTACTTGAGTGAGAAAGAAAAAGAGACCAGAATCCCTACACCAACACGTATAACCCCGAGTGGAAGCACAATCTGGTATTCTCTTATCCCAACAGTCAAACTACCAAAAATCTATTTTAAAAGTAATACTACTAAAGTCAACCCTATGCATCTAATCAAAATCCTCTGGGCTTTTCACCTGGCAATGGGAATTCCAATCCTTCTAGGAGAAATGAAATCGATACCATAATTGAGGAAATGAAAATCCAAGCTAAGCGGGACATGGATGACGTGAATGCTAAATTTGAAATCCTCATGAGCCATAACAAGATGTTAGTACAATACCTCCTTAACAAATCGGGACTTCATCTAGGCAAGCAGGTAATCTTTTAGGGCAACCTGATTACAAACCCTAGGAAGACCTTAAGTTTGTGGGCAAGGAGAATATACATGAGGGAAGTTTGAGTAATGAGAAATGTGATAGGCCTGATTGGTTGAGGAATGGAAACTAGTTCCAAAGAAAAGGGAACTCTCATTAAGAATGAAGGAGTGAAGGAAGAGGGAGTGAGAACTTTGAGGAAAATGTTGGAAATCCTTTATCACTTCCCACCTCATGTGGATCATTTGGGTAATGTCATGATGGTAAAACAATTAGGTGATCAAAATGAATTGAATGAACATAAACTAACCTTTAATAGTGAAAAAAGGTTTTTTGAACTCCTTCTCAAGGGTAAGACATTTATTAATGGAGATAATTTTCATAATGCCGCATCCTTTTTGAAATACTTGCAAAAGACCTATTCAAAAAGTGAGGGTCTACAAGTTTCTGGAGTCCTTCTAAAATTGGAACAAGATAAAATCATCAATGATGACGGTTCGACTCCAAAACTTGAAAACTCGGTGTGTTTTTCCATCTATTTTATAATTGGAAAGATTGTCTTTTATCATTCTTTGTGGACCTTGGTGCTAGTGTTAATGGCACGAGTCTTAAAAAAACTGAAGAGCTCGATTTAGCAAGTTTAATCCCACTACTATGTCTTTGAAATTGGCCGATTCTCGAGAGGCGAAGCCGACTAAAATTGTAAAAGACGTGATTGTTTAAATAGAAAAATCAAATTTGCCAACCTACTCTTTATTATCTTGAACATTGAACATGGGCTCACATTTTTAGAATTATTTAGGCGCCTCTTTTTGACAAGTGTGGGGGCATTGGTCAATGTCAAGGGAGGCCAGCTAATTTTAAATATGAGGGATGAATTACTTAAATTCTAGATGACAAGCCATCAACATCCCCGTATTTTTGGAAATCAAAAGCCCCTCGACATTCTCAAAGTATCACCGAAAACAATTGACATATTTGCTAAATTTGGGATTCTTGAGCCAACTCTACCTTGGTGTTTAATGAGAAAAAGTGTGGAAAGAACAAGAATATGACATTTGTTAAAAAAGAATCTGGAGGGGGTGAAAGGCCCACATTTAAACCCCCATAATTTCTCACTTTTTCAGGTCAAGCTAGTGATCTTAGAGAAGCACACTTAGGAGGCATCCCAATCATTTTCTTATTTTTTTCAATAAAATTAGGTTGTTAGTTCAAATTCGCTAATTATAATTCCTTTTTAGATATGATGCTCTTGTTCGAGTTAATATGGATAGGAATTGAAGGCAAATTGTGGAAAAATGTGTTGGAGGACAAATCTTGAATTAAAATTCGTGCTCGGGCCTGAAATTTTCAGAAAATTAAGTTTTAATTTTTTTCATCTAAGTCGGAACACGACATTAGACGAGAAATCAAAGAGAAAATTGAAAAATATGAGCTGAAAGCCTTTAGCTGCCCTCCCCCTTTCATTCTCACACATCTCACTTTTCTCTCCTTGTTTTTCTCTCACACCCAAGAGCTCCCCCTTCTCTCTAAAATCTCCAAATTTCACAAACTTTAAATCCAAACCACGCTCAACTCGTTTAGAACGAGCTGAATTCTTTCGGAAGGATTGCTACCCAGGGCGAGGGAATGCATTGCATCGAATATTTTCCATAAATGTCGATGGAATCTGGCGTCGGAATCACCCCATTAGGGAATTGTTGAATTATGACTTTGCAAAAGGGAGAAAAGGGAAAGGGGAAGTCTACCAAGTCCCATAATAGGGAGGTCAAGTAAGAAAAATAAGAGCCGAAGGAATACTCGAGAGGGATCATCGAAAGATTGGGATGATAGTAATAATGGAGCACTTAATCCTTCTAGATCTTTACTTCCACATGAGGATGATAGAGTACATTTTTTGGTTATGAGTGGTAAAAAGATGGAATGCTCGAAGTTCATTGATTGGGAGGAGTTGAGAAAGTTTCCTTATGGGAGCCAAATCGAGGGATGACAATCATTTGAATTTACTTGGAATTCTAATGGAAAGGGTGCTGACATATCGAGATCTTACATCAAATTCTTTAGTACCCTTTGTATTGATAAGCACAAACAATATTTTTCCATGGGAAGTATGTACTTTGTGGTGATGAAGAAACGTTTGAAATGGGAACAAGGGATATAACAGAGAGAAATTAGGTCTTCAAGTGTACAATCCGAACACTTAGACATTGGATTTTAGTTTTAAAGCCGACGTATTCTGGATAAGCTTTCCGGGAAAAGTAAGCTTGTAGGAGTTCGTTCAAGTCCTACACAAATTAAGGACAGATGCGTACGTTGTTTGCATACCATCTTAGTCCACACAATATTTGTGAAGAGGATGTTTTGGGGTGGCCTCACATGAGCTCTACTTCATTTGGGCTATGATGATGAAGCATTCGATCAATGTATCATCCTATGTGATTGGATATTGGGTAAAAGTCCAAGGAGGTAGTTATCACACTATTCGCATAGGTGGGTATTTGACGAAGGATCTATCACAACTACCCAACATTGTAATCAAACCAAGAGACATTGGGGAAGAAGTTGACATCCTACACTTGGTGAGAGAGGACACTCCTAATGTTCAAGTGGAAGAGGAGAGAGAGGTGAATGAAGAAGATGAATGCTACCAACTGCGAATAGATATGAGATTAATGAACTTCATGAGAGGATGGACTTCTTGAAGAGGTAAAATGGTTCTTTAGGAAAGCAACGTCGATATCTTGATGAGGATGAATGAAAGAGTTGAAGTGGTAGATAAAAGGGTCGATTTAATTGAAAGACAAGGTTGTGAAAACCATACTTCATTGGCTTTTCAAGAATAATGTCAAGACTTTTGGGTACCTCAAAAATATTTTCAAGAGAGGTTCGGATCATGAAGGCGGTACAGGAGTGGAAAGGGTAATAACCGATGTGACAAATGTTATTACCACATCCTTCGCTTCTGTTTTCAACGTGAGACATAATTTTCCGACTACTTTAGGCTCATATGCATGGCCCTAAAGCATTAAGGGTACTCTTCTTATCCCCGTCCATCACTTTACTTCGACCAATGAGTTCAAATCAAGGAAAATGTCCATTTCACTTAAGACTTGCTCCTGGAACTTGACTAGAGACCAAATAGGGGTTGAGGATCCTCCCCTATGGGTTAGTTTCTGTCACTCTTGCCCCTTTTATTGTTGTGATTAAGTAAAACTAGGATTTTTGTTCGAATAAATGGTTTATTTGGAAATGTGTTGCTTGACATTCTTAGTATGCACCGAGATTTATTTGCTTACTTATTGATTATATTTGGTGTGCATGTATCTTACCCCCTCGTGGTTTTGATTTATGTTTCTTGAGCGGTGAGTTTAACTCAATTTTGTGCAGAGTGAGTAGAATAGTTATTTTGTATGTTACAAGAGGATGCTCTTCATTTGTTTGATTAGCTCATATTCATAATCTATGACACGTCACCATGTTGCATTTTTTTTTATGTTTATTGTTTCTTTTGATGAATAAAAGGTTTCATAGGTTCTTGTGGAGATTGATTTATTAGTATACGGATTTGAGGAAATTGGAGATATCTCACGCTTTGAAAAATTCCAAAAATATTCTTAGAAGTTGGGTATAATAAAAACTAGAGGATTTCTTGTCTAAATCAGTAAAATGGATAGGTTGATGTGATATACAAGCAAGGAAAATTTTTAGCATAGGAGATAGGATTGGAAGTGTAGATAAAATAGCTTCCCGAAGTCGTGTCGCTTGTAAGCATCACTTCAATTTCAAAACACACACGACACGATTAAAGATGATTTCATGAAAAAATAATATGAATTGGTATGGGTGGTTAAAAAAGAAAGGAGATGTAGGAAATGAGTGATCAGGTATTTAAGGTCACTTGATGAAGTCATTGCAATTATATCTTGTTACATTCTAGTTGAAAACTCAACTTAAAATTCGAGTCTTGAGCGAAGACCTTGCGTAGCTCTAAAAGAGTAGTGAGGTCTTATAAACAAAAAATAGAATAGTAGCATTCATTTCTTTTAGACTTAACCAGGTGGAAAAATGAGAAATTGGTAAATCAAATAAAGACGGTTGGCTCAAAGAAGAAAAGAGCTACATTACCTACACCGGGTGAGTGCGTGACATCTTCCTAAAAATAACCGAGCCGATACCACCTATAGTCGAGGATTTTGAAAAATAATGAGTCGTCTAGAATCACTCACAATGAGCACATTTTGAGATTAAAAAGAGGACTTTCAGTGTATTCGGCCTACAATACTAAGTGAAATAAAATACCACTTATTTTTGTAAATCTTATGTCTCTTTGTTTCCTTTCTCGTCTATCAAATTCCTTGAAGTCAAATAGTTAAGACAAACATTGGTGAATCAAAAAGTTAGAAAAATGTCTCAACCAAAAAGAGAATTCAAATTCTTGTGGACTCCTAAATTTTTTTCAATCTCGTTTTCTATAAAGCTTAAGTGATAAATTTGCTCAGTGAATAGCAAAGCTTAAGTTTGTGGGGATAATGAACATAAAAATGATCGCTTTTTTTCAATGTTTTTTGAGTTCATATTTTTTTAAGACGAGCCTTTGTTTATTATGTTTAAGTGCATTTTCATATAAAAGTGTGTTTTGGGTCGATTTTCCTTTTTAATATGATTTGTTGTGTTTTTAGTGTTTTTGAGTTATGTTTTGAAGCATAGAAAATCTGGAGGTTCAAGGTAGCTACTTGCACATATCCTTCCGTTCTGACCTATATTCTGAGGCTCAGACGAGCCATATCTACTCCCGGGCTTAAGCCAACTAACAAATCTTCAAGTCCCGAAGAAATATTGTACAGAGACCGGGAGGAGAAAATGAGAGGAAAAGTAGCAAAATAAAGGAAAACGGAGTGACGTGTATGACAGGTGAAAGGAACACTCGGCGTTCGAACAACGATTGGGATGACCAATACTGCAACAGGTACTACTCCGATATCGCTACTGGTTTACCACCAGTACCCGTCCCTGGACCCAAATATCGCAATGGGTACCACACCAGTATTGGTTTTGGTACCGACTCTAAATTTTTTCCAATATTTTAGAAAGGTATTCCAAACAAACCATTTTTCTTACTTCATATATATATATATGTACACACGATCAATATGGAAAAACCTTGACCACTAGCCAGTATTAGTTTTACTTAAGAGGAATGCATTCCAAATTACATGAAGATTATTTATCACTTTGTAATGAGTGTGTTTAAAGATTATGTAGGTGAGGCAGTAATAGAAGAAGAAATGTTTGCAGTTCCTTATTTCAAGTGTAAAATCCAAAAAAAAAAAAAAAAGAAAAGAAAAGTTTAATCCATACCTCTTTGCCAAGATTCGTCATCCATGGTGTATTCAATTTGGTTACATAATTAATTTTAGGCATAAGCTTTTATCCGGCTATAGAGTTTTATCGGTTGTACGGTCGATAAATTCATAACATAATCCTATTTGACTTAGTTAATAAATTTTGGAATAAAATATGACATAAATAAATGTGGAGATGGAACTAAGAAATTTAATTAGATGATGGTGGGTCCCCTTGTTTATATGGCTTGCCACATAAGTGGTGGGCATATAAGTTGGTGTTTACCGGTGGGCATATGATCATTTTCGTATATTTGTGTATTTCTGTAACCCTGTAGTGCACCGTACATAATATAGGGATGTGATGAATGAGAAATCTCTAATTATTATGCACCTCTCTTTTCTTGTCTTTACTGTCTTCTTTTATATTTCTCCTGCAACACGCTATCAGTACGCGGCTTGAATCAAATTACGGTAGACAAGTTCCAGTATATTTACGGTAGACAAGTTCCGGCATATTTTCGTAATAAAGCACCATTGGTACACGTGTCCCGTGCACGCACTTTAGGGCACCTTTAGTGTCATTTTATTGTCAATAATGTGCACAATCACGTGTACTTTAGTGCTTTTGTATTCTCATGGGCAAAATAATGTGTTTCTAGTGTTTATGTGTTAAAATAGGTGAAAAAGGATCGAAAAAGAACATCAAACGATCCCTGAGTCGATGGATCATTCGAGGCCACAAGGAACAGGGCTGAAGGATTGATCTCGGCCGAGACAGGACGCAAATCTCAGCTAGTACACGTGATCATGCATTCATTTTAGGTCGCTTTAAGTGTCGTTTTAATAATATTTTCATGCATATTTTATCGTGTATCGTGCATATTTGTGTTATTAGGTAGTTTGACGTGTTTAGTTTGTTTTCATGTCAAAGCAGGTGAATTAAGGCCGAAAAACAGGTTCGAAGATCTCAAGTCGACAATCCGAGCTCAAAGGGAAAAGAAAATAAGGAAAAACAGGGGACCTTGCCCGCGTTGCTAATGCCACGGCCGAGGCTAACTAGCCCACAGCCGTGGTAATTTGTACAGAAGAGGGCCATTTTCACTCAGCTAGATCGCGATCGAGGCAAAATATGGGTCACGGCCGAGGCATACCAAGGCCCACGGCCGCGGCGAAGATTAGCCACGCCCGTGGCTAAAGATCCAGAATAAGGGGTAAATCCAGCCCAACCGAGACCACAGCCAAGGCGATAACTGGGTCGCGGCCCCAGTTCCAGCCCAAACCCTTGTTTTCCACCACGCCCGCGGCCAGTTGTACGCCACGGCCGCGGCTCGGCTCCCTGTTTTAATACTGAAACACGTTTTTGCCCATTTTTCAGCCCAACACTTTCTTCTCTATATATATAAGTTCATTTTTGAATTTGACCTAACCTTGAACCCATCCCACACACATATTCAGCCACTATTCCCCATTGGAAGCAAAGGATTGGAAGGGGATTGAAGATCAAGATCATCAATCCTATCTTTTGGTTCATTCTATCTTATTTTCATGTTTTCTTGGATTTTCTACTTATTTTCTGTTCGTTCTAGCTTCCATGGGTGAGTAGCACCCTTATTTCTACCCTTGATCAAATGTAAAACTTTGAGTGACAATGTTTACAAGATTATTGCTAGTTGATGTTACCATTTGATTGCAATTTCAAGTATTCTATACTATTTACTGTTATTGACTCATATTTGTATGTTTTTTCTTGGCTTGATCAACCTCTAGGAAGTGTATGAATGTGTTGCTAGAATTGGAAATCACTATCGGTAATTGTAGGATTTTCGATTCCCTAGTAGCAAACAACGAGTGGTTTCGTTGGTGATAGTGTAGAGTTCGACCTCTAACCCGGAGCTTTCGAGGTTTATGTCAAATCTGTTTCATTATCTTGGAGCTTTTATCATTCGATTTCCAAATTGAAGAGAGCTTGTTCGACATTTTGGTTTAATTGGATAGGGCTAGTCGAAGAGCTTATTTCGATTAGCCATAATTACGAGATAATACAGTTGCTAGAGCTTGTTAGTAGTCATGAAATAGGGACTTGAAATGCTTTCCATTGGGCATCAACAATAGTTGTGTAATTCGTTGGAACCAAAGGGATACTCGATCAAGGGTAGATACTTTAATCATATTTTAAAAATTCAAAAACCGAAAAAAAATTATTCTATTTGTCTTTGTTTATTTGAATTGTTAAAATTGCTAAGTATTCTTAGAGTAATTGTTATTTAGTTTGCTTACTAGGAATTTAGGTGTTAGTTGTTGTTTCATTAAAATCCCCCCACTTCTTTATTGTTTTTCTAGCTTATTTATATTATATTTCTTGATCATAATAGTTTCATACATAAAAGCAAAAAATTGTTCCACCGTTCCTCGTGGGATCGACTCCTACTTACCACTCTACTAGTTAGAGTAGTGGATAAGGATAAGTATATATTTATATACAATTAATTTGGTACGGTCCAACGACTCGTACCAAATTTTTCCGTTGCCGGGGAACATCAAACGATCGCTGAGTCGATGGATCATTCGAGGCCACAAGAAACAGGGCTAAGGATTAATCTCGACCGAGACAGGATGCAAATCTCGGCCGAGATGCCTCTCAAGGGAATCCTGGAATTTTGAGAGAACTGAAGATCTCGGCCGAGACGGATGTTGCATCTCGGCCGAGATACCTCTCCAGGGAAAATCAGAGATTTAAAAAGATGAAGATCTCGGCCGAGATGAAATCCAATCTCGGCCGAGATAATTCTAACCCTAAAAAGCCCCAAAAATCCCTTTTCACGTCTTGACCGAGATGCAATCCAATCTCGGCCGAGATCACCCCTCGGTTTACAAATTGAAAAATCCCTTTTTCACGTCTCGTCCGAGACACACTTGCATCTCGACCGAGATTCCTTGCCCTGTTTTAAATTTCTGAACTCGATTTTGCCTTAAACTGAAGTAACAACTCTTCCCCTATATATATCCTCCCTTTCGAAATTAATCTATCTTGGGACATTGAATAACATATTTCTCCAGCCTCCATCATCCTCAAGAGCTACATTGGGAAGGAGATTGAAGGCTTCTCATTCTTTCTACCCAAGTTCTTGGTTCCTTCTATAATTTTATCATGTCTTATTGTGTTTCCTTTGATTTACTGGTTGTATTAGGTGTAATGGGTGGCTAGCACCCTTATTTCAGCCCTTGATCATTAGTTGAACCTTGGATTGAGAATGTTTATGTAATTTCTACTGTTGTTGATCGATTGGATTATGTCTTTGGAATTTTCTATGTTATTTAGGATTATTGATTCACACTTATGAATTGGATTGTGGTTTGATCATCCATTTGAATATTTGTTAGTGTGTTGCTAGAATTGAGTTTATAATCCGTAATTGTTATGAATTCGATTCCCAGGTAGTAAACAATAGATTCATTTTATTGGAGATAACATAGATTTCGATCACTAGATGAGTTCTATGTCGAATCTACTCCATTGTCTTAAGTCGTAAAGCACTCGACTATTGATTCTTAAAGAGCTTGTTTTAGGATTCGATAAGTTGAGTAGGATTAATTGAAGAGTTTATTTTGATTAATAATACTTAAGAGACAATTGGATTGATAGAGCTTGTTATCAATCTTGGAGTAGGAATTCCATGGCTAACTAATTAATTAATGACATTAATTACATAGATTGTTTGAAACAAGGAGATACTTGATCAAGGGTTGAATACTTTAGTCATACTTTGAAAATCTAAAAATCAATCTATCTATCTTTCTTTCTTTTGTTAATTGAATCTTAAGCTTAGTTCGTCATACTTAAATAGTTGTTCCTAATAGTTATTGATAGTTTATAGTTTGACAAACAAAACCCCCCACCTTTATTGCTTTCCTTGTTTACTTTTGTTCTTGTTTGAATTTTACAATTGCTTGACATATTAAAACAATATTAGACTGTCGTTCCTCGTGGGATCGACCCTTACTTATCGCTCTACTAGTTAGAGTTTTAGGTTAAGGCTTAGTGTGTGTGTGTGTGTGTGTATATATATTCATCTATATATATATATATATATATATATACTAATTAATTTGGTAGCGACACACGACGATCCTACCAACCATCTGTGAAGGTATTTACTTATATTACACCCCACTGAGAATTTTCTTATAATTGGAGAAGATTAGATGATTTCCTCTGCCTTTATTCATAAGATTACTAGGATTAGGATTATGAGTTTCAAACTGTTAATTTACAGAGATGGGTTAATTGCACCACAATTTTTGCTAATAATTTATAAAAGAATAATGTGTAAAGTATACAACATGCTGTGAATGTTAGTTGTATGTTTTTCATGATGGTCAAAGAGTAATTACTTTTGATGGTTATTTGGTGTTATTTTTCTTTAGCATCAATGATGTCCAAATTGAAATCAATTTCTGAAGTTCCTTATCTTCTAGCGGGTACATCTATGGGTGTTTGTTCTTATTTAATTCGATTTCGATTCTGTCCACATCTTAATATTTGATGCCTTTTTTATAATTTTGATTTGATTGGTATCGAGCTATAATTGGTATGGAGATAGGATTGAAAGATCGTGTTTTCCAATGAATTCATCAAATCTTCTCAACCATATTTGAGAAGTACCACCAAGATAATTCGAATCACCCTATTTTGCAAACTAAATGTAAATAACTAATATTTCCTTATGATAGCATGATGTGTTTATTTAAATATTTTTGTGAGCGTGCATGAGAAATATCATGTGCATATTGACTTTGGGCAAATTGAGAAATTATGAATTTATGTGTTCACCTGAATTTTGTTGTATACAATTTTGGCAATAATGAGTTTTTACTTGATTTTAAATGATATTTCTTGGAGTCTAATATGCTCAATATGCTCAGTCTGCTTTGACATTTTCTCTTGAAATTGAAAGTTATTTAGTCGAATTATTATTCTCTTTGAGGATTTTGTAACAAGAAATTATGATAAGTTATTTGCATGATTATATGAGATTCATCATTGTTTTGCCTACGAGTTTGATTAAGCTCGACAAGTTGTATATTACCATGATAATGAAAATATATGGGCATTACCAATCAATACAAATTCAACTGTGTGATAAAGTATTTCCACCAAGTACCAAAAAATAAAAAATAAGGTATGTCACTTATGGTCCAAAAAAATTATTTAGAAGGAATTGAATACCACCATATATTTTCTAATGTAGAAACTATTTTCCTACATCCTACAAGAACAACGCTTACAATCATATCATCAATGGACCCAAATGACAATCACTGTCTGACAAAGTAGAAGTCACAATCAATGTCCTAATGAACTTGAGGCGATACATTAATCCTAGCTTGCACTGGGAGTTTTTCTTAGTTAAAAGATACTCAATTAACTGTGAAATGCAATAAAAGAAATATTGAAAGTGTAGATGAATCTCTACTTCCAAAATTAACTATTTAGGGGAAAGAAAACCACTCACTAAACTAAGATTATGAAATCTCTCTTTCTGTGTAAAGAAATTACAGAAGATGGTATGATACAGAGAAATCTCTTTATTTTCTTTCTCTGTTGCTTATAATAGAGAAAATGTATAGGCTAAGAGTATGAAATAAAAGAATTACAATATTCAATTAACCAATCAACCGATGCAAGTAGTTGAGAGGCATGATCAATTTCTTTTATGAAATAACACCAAATGCGTGGGATAAAGAAAATCCTCTAACCTAACTATGATGAACTAAATTGTGGAAATAGCCCCAAAGTAAAAGAAACAAGATGTATTTATCCCTACAGTCGTGGTAATGATATACCAGAAGGCAAGGTAAAGGCTTTCCAATGTGTCTACCCCACATGAACATGGTGGTCATGACGCCAAAGTACGGATGACACCATAGAAATCTATGAATAAAAAGAAAAGAGTTGGTAATAAACTTTACTTGAGTATACAAGTATAATACATTTGTATAAAAATTTCTTGAGCAATTAACATAACAGATGGAGGAACTCGCTATAAAAGATGGAAATCATTATGTCTACCTCATGATTGTGGTTTCAAATGGCAATAAATACTTTGCTTACTTTATGAAAATACAATTTTAATGTTTCAAGAAAGTTGTGAGCGTACATGTATTCATTTGTGAGTACAATGATTAAGCCATCATTGCATCACAAGTGCAAAAAGGGTGAGGAAATGTTCAATTATATATGCCTAATAACATAAAAGTCACAAAAGCTCTGTATAGATCGAGAGCTACCTCAACTTTTTTCAGCATAGACGCTTGTGTCAAATATTATTATTTAAAACCAATTGTGAGAGTGGAATTAAATATAATTTGAGATCTTTATGAATGTGGAAGGAAGCACATCTAAAAGAAACCAATAAGTCTATTTAGTGACAATATCCCACTATTATCCAATTTGCGGGTCAATTATTGTAACCAAAATGGACTTTAGGACAAAGAATCATATGTTGTTACTCACAATAAAATTTGAGACACATACTTATATATTGTTCAACAAAATGGACTTTGAGACATAAATTAATATGTTGCCACAAACAATGGACTTTGGGACATTAACTCATACAAGCTTTGGTACAACTGTCTTAGACATCTTATTCATAACATGATGATCAGTATTTAAGAAATTATATGGACATTCTTTATTTTGAGTGAAGCACACAATGAGATGAAAATATGAAACATTGTACAGTGTCATTCGTAATTCCGTTATAATGTAATCAATGATTTCTATAGTACTAGAAACACAACCAACATCCCACTCTGCCTCATTAACTATTTTAAGGCACATCACTCGTTCTTCCAAACCTATTATTTAGCAAAAAGTAGGATCCAGACCTTCCTATGCCAAATATATAAGCAAGACATTCCATTCTTACAAAAGAACACAATACAATACATGTGGACCTATTAAACCAGAGAGCGGGTCACTAAAGTATCTATGGTTCTGTTAAATGCTTTAACACGCTAAATGATTGTCAAATTATTGTCCATAATAAATGTTGCATTTGAGAAACTCCTAGAAAATATTGTATAATGGGCTCACTAACCTCACTCCATAAAGTCTCTTGTTAACACTAGAGAGTTCCATCAAAAGGATTTAATGATTATTACATATCAATCAGGATCAATGTAGAGCATCATTTAACTCATGTGCATACACAAAAATGGTCTCACATAAGCCACCATCAAAAGGATATAAATGGAGGATTAGGCATTGGAAATGCATACTAAAATGTCTATCGTATATGAAGTTATGCAATATTGGTGCAACTTTACTTTATTCGTCTCAAACCCAGTGCTGATTAACAATTTGTGCGTACAGTTGGTAACTGGATTTCTGATATTTTTACATTTACACATATGTCGTTACGTAGTAGATGTGTCTATTGCGCCCCAACAGCGTACCAAAATGGATCTTTATAGAAATTAAGTATTTATGTTGGATATGAATTTCCAATGATTACCCACTATTTGAAACATTTGATAGACGAGATCTATTTGTCGCAAGATTGGTAGATTTTCACTATAATGAGACAGTTTCCCCGTTGTTAGGGGAAGATAAGAAAAAAAGATTTTTCAAGAGAACGATAGGAAGTGTTTCTCAGTATGTCTTATTAGGATCCTCAAAATTGAAGTAAAATGAATTATCGATCTTCAAAGTATGGAAGATGTGAGTGTTGATGCATTTGTCAAAATTGCTAAAGTGACAAAATCATATATACTAGCTACAAATATTCATGTAAGGTTAAAAGCCCCGATAAGGGGCACAACACCGCAGATAAAGGCATTGCAACCACACTTAGTGGAGGTATGGTTGAGGTCATGGGTCCTAAAAGAAAATAGGATGCCACGTGGTTCGATAAATACCTGCCCAAGAAAGGTGCCAAGTATGGCACAACTCAAGTCATCAATGAAAAGAATTATTCTCATGAAAAAATCTTTGATTAGTTATGTCCATGAATCATTACTGGTGTGCACGAGATGATGAAAAAAATTTCCACATTAATGATATACATTATTGCTCAAGGAATCATATAGCACGATGATATCGAACCACACTTTGTTGCAACATGTCAACACAAGCATATTGGCTTAAATGAAAAAGAATCAATCCAAGTAGAACTTGATTCTATGTCAAAACGATAGGTATTTGGTTTGGTAGTGCTAGCCTCACCAAGTGTAAATTCTATAGGACATAGACTAAGTTTTGTCAGTATGCATCGTGAGAAGAACAAAGTCTTGAGATACAAAGCTTACTTTGAAGTACAAGGTTTCTCATAATGCACTGGAATACTGTGAACAAGTTTCCTACAAATAAGTTTCCAAAGGATTGGAAATGCATCATACTAATGTGATTACAACATTTCTCTTTGGGGATCTTGTTTAGAGATATGTAAAAGTGTCTGATGGACTTCTATTACCCAACTCAAATGACTCTAAACCAATGAGTGCATTTACAATTTTAAATTAAAATGTTCATTTGATCTAAACAATCTGGACAGAACTGGTATACCCGTCTAAGTGACTACTTGATTGGGAAGGGAAAGAAAAATTAACTTTGTCCTCGTGCATCTATGAAGGAAGCAAGTTCCGAATTTGCATCTATAAAAATATATATTGATGTTATGGACATAAAGGTACTCTTAAAGAAATTAGAGAAACCATGAAGTATTTGAATTTGAATTATGATAAAGGATCATCAGAAAACTCAGTATTGTCAATGTCTTGAACTAGAAGGCCGAATTTATGGAATATTAATTTCTCAGTTTGCATATATCTAAAAGATTATCAGATGATTTAATGTATATAAAGTGCAATCTGTTAGCACTCCTATGATTGGTTGAAATGTGGACATAAGGAAAGATTCATTTTAGTCTAAATGAAATGACAAAAGAGCTATTTGAAGATGAAATTCCCTACTTAATTGAAATATGTGTATTATTGTACAAAACTCAATGCACTCAACCAAAATATCTCAAAGAACTTGTTAGTTATTCAGGACAATATAGTATCAAGATATCACAAAATATTATGATATCTAAAAAAAACTACTTGACATGAATTTGTTCTTCCTATATTAGAGACTGAGATATTACAAATGAAATTGTAACCTCTAAATAAAATGTCAAATGTTCTCGTACATAGAGACAAGAAGGATTACAAATGAAAATGTAACTCCTAAAGAAAATGTTGAAGCTACCCCTACTCCGAAATACTAAATACTACCTTAGTTTGTTTTATTGATGTTGGTTATCTCATTGGCCAATGTAAAGGCCATAGCTGGTTATGTATTATCATGAGAAATACGATGAAATCTTGAAGATCAACCAAGCACGACTTTTCAAGTTAGCTCATCAACTCATCCAGAGATCATTATCCTACATGTAGCAATTTGCGAATGTATGTGATCAAATTTCATCATCACATAAATAGAAGAGGTTGGTGAGATAAGTCCTACCATGGAAGATCTACCTGAATTTATAAAGACAATGCAATTTGTAACAAGAAGATGAAACTAGGCTACATCAGAGGTGATAATACAAGCATGCATTATTTGAGTTTTTCTATAACCAGTAACATAATTTTTCCTCATGATTTATGAAAAATTGAGGATGCAGAGACTTTTAAAACTCTACTAATAGATGTACGAATGGGGGAAACGTGTAGGCTTCGGGGGAGGGGGGGGATTTCTCTTTGACCAAGGTTTATCTTTTCTCACTGGGTTTTGTTACTTGACAAGATTTTTAACGAGGCAACGAGTTATGCACCAGTTCGCCTTTACTTGGCACAAGGAGGGGTGTTGAAGGAAAAATACAATTAGTGTGTCTTCGTTAAAAGTAACTGATGAAGACAATTTAGGTATTCCCTTATATTTATGTATTTGTGGAACCCTTTATATAGGGATCTGATGAATGAAAAATCCCTAATTATTTTGCGCCTCTCCTTTCTAGTCTTTACTGTCTTCTTTTCTAATTCTCCTACAACAATATCCTTTCTAGTCTTTACTGTCTTCTTTTCTAATTCTCCTACAACAATATAATTTATATGGATTATTTATTTATAATTTGTATTTATTTGCCTAAATGGAGTTGATGAATTTGCCTAAAGTTTCATTATTTAAGTTTTTTCGATAAAAAGATATTGTACAAATGTGTATTATTATATTTGTAAATTTCTTATAATACTATTATAATAGAGTTAACCTTTTTAGGTTGGGTTGACACTCACCGACACATCATGCATTACATATTAATACCGGGGGGATTCTATTCACACCACTAAATCCTCTCTTCACACCACCTTTTTTTTGGGACAAAAATAGCCATTAATAAATAGACTAAAATATCCTTTTTTATCTCATTTTTTTTATTAAAAATAATTTATGTAGAAAAATAAGTTAAACTTCTCCCCATACAATTTAAATCTTAAATAAATAATAAATAATGTTTATTGAAACCCTAATTCATCAATTAATTACACCAAATCACATACAAACTCATAATTCCAAGAAAAAATCAATCATGGATGAAGAGAAACATAATGATACGACCGAGATAAGTCGTAACTATATTTTCATCTTCTTTAGTTCACGATTGTTTGTAAAACGCAGCGTTTTTCGAGATGAGATTTATGACTTGCGTTTATCATGATATATAAATGCATATGGTGGGTTATGACCGAACGATTGGAAGAATTCTGGCTGATACTTGCCGAACCATATTACCTTATTCGGTCAGTAATGACTGAACGTTTGTAAAAATTTAAGTTTACTTTGTAAAAAGCAATTTTTTTTTCGAGATTTGAATTCTGAATTGCGTGATCATGATGTATAAATGTATACGGCGGGTTGTGACCGAATGGTTGTAAGAATTATGTCTGCTACTTGCCGATCTACGTAATCTTGTTTGGTCATTACTGGCCGAACTATTATAAAAAAATTTAGTTAGTACTCATCGTGTAATAAACGAGAGTTAATAATGGTCAGAATTATCATTAGGTTTCGTACCTCCTTACGCGTTAATTCGGTGGATACATGCCGAACCGTCGTAACAATTTCGCTCAGTAGTGACCATAGTTTAAAAACTAACACGACAGATTATGACCGAACGGTTGTAAGCAGTTTGGTCATTACTTGCCAAATTAAATTAACTTGTTTGGTCATTGCTGACCGACCTATTAAAAAAAATGTTAGAATTTTCGGTGATTTTCGTACATGAGTCACGTATTAATTCGTAGGATATTCGCCGAACCATTGTAACAATTTCGGCCAGTTACGATCATTGTACAACGCTTATATGGTGGCTTATGACCGAATGCTTGTACGAAGTTTGGTCATGACCTGCCGAACTATATTATCTTGTTCGGTCATTGCTGGACGAACTGTTATAAAAAATTTGTTAGAATTGTGTGCGGTTTTCGTACGTTAGCAGCGTGTTAATTCGGTGTTTATCCGTTGAACCATTGTAATAATTCCTCGATTCTTCTATCAGATTTTTGCTCAAAGAAATGAACTTTTGAAGACTGAAATGGGAGACGAAAAGCTCATAAGAATTCTGAGAAATGAGAGAAAGAACGTTGGTGTGCTGCCTTTTGTCTTTCAAAACATGTTTTTATTTAATTGATTTTAGTTTTTAATTACTAAGGGTACAAATGTCTCAAAATGTGGTATAGAAAGTAAAAAATATAAAAAATAAATATGTGATGTGGTGTAAAAAGAAATAGTGGTGTGGAGAGAGGATTTTGTGGTGTCAATAGAATTGGCCTTAATACCGAGACAAAATGAAATGATAAAATACACCACAAACATGATTCAAAAAACAATTTGACGGCACAAATTTTAAGATGAAATTAATTTTTTTCTATTTTGACGTTTATATTAAAACAAAATAGATATCTTGAAAACATGATAACATAATCCGAATATGAATGATTACCATTTAGCATTCATTTTAGGGTTCTAAATATAATTGATACTTCCCATACCAATATCATTAGTTTGAAAATACGTTAATTAGACAATCACCTTGTATCACCTGTACCCCAATTTATAATAAATATTACAATTAATATTTATTTATTATTATATTTTTAAAAGAAATTACAAATCATGCAACGCATGGATGAAATACAAAAGATAAAAGCAACTCCACAAGTAAAAACATTATAGTTCAACCAACACGGCCAAAATTCTGCACAATTCAAAATTTGTAGAAATTGATGCAGTCAAATGCGACAAACTTTTAGTGACTTTTTCTGGTAATCAAGAAGCAAAAGAGTCAAAATACGTGCCGGAAAGAAAAACAACTCAATTGTATATATAAAAAGAATCCCTTAAATTTTGTCACGTGCAAAAAGCCCAGCAAAAAATGACGAAAAAACTAATTTAGTGGCATAAATATCAAGTCGTATACTCCAGGTATATTTATGCTAACACAAAAGTTGAGTTTTTTTATGCGCAAAAATGTTAATAGTTTGATGAAATTTCTACAATTAACCCTTTCATTTACTCCATACTAGAGAAAAGTGAAAATAAAACTTTATTCAATTAAACATTCAATCCCTTTGTTCGCTTTCTTTTTCCCAGTAATTCAAGTGAGCCGAGAGTTCAAATCGATATGAAAGAAGTATATATATAAGAAAGGGGAAATAACTCCTAATATGGTAATAACCGATATATTATGCAGACAAAGGGTGGTTAGTTTTACAAATTTTACGCAGTATCTGGGATTTTTTCTGGTGGGCAATCGGGGTCCAAACCACTACCAAGGCGATGGCTTTGGTATAGCCATCCAGTGATCACTAAATCTCAACATCCTCAAACATTCAATTCACCTAATCCTGGGCCCAAGGGTTCAAAAAGACCTTCAATTTCTGCGGCATTCACTTCTTCCAAGCTCCAAGGATTCCACTTGGGATTCTGACAATAGTCAAATAACACTAATCAACATTCACAACAAACCATAGTTAAATGTTCCTATCTTGCTTAGTTAAACCATATCAGAATTTGGCTTAACTGTACATCATATACAGTTTGAAGAACACCACAAAATTCAAATGAACCCCTATAACCTAGCCAAGTTTAACACCAGATAGACCGGACAAAGTATCATGTCCTATTATTACTACTATTTAGGGGAAAAAATGTTATCTTGCTTTTTGAATTGTCAGAGTTTTTTTACTTGACCATCAGAATTAACCGACGTTTGTACTATGACCTCACCAGCTGACTATTCACAAGATTCCACCACGTCCACGGCGCTCCAAATTTGGAGTATATTATCTTGCTACGCTTTTTCTCCTAAATTTCATGTTTCTTCACAATGTACCATTTGTCAAATAATCCTTGAAATATTCGACTATTGAGATCATAGGACAAATATCGAGTAGTTCAAATGACTACTGGTAACATACAGTTCAGATGGTAAAGTCCAAAAACCCAGCAATCCGGATGGCAAGAAAGTATTTTCCCCTAATTTCTGTTTAAAAGTTAATACCATGAAAAGATTTCTGTAACAATTGCATAAATGAGAATGAGAAGATAATCTCAACGTATGTTGATTTTTTTTTTTGCTTCACTATGTAAACAATGAACAGGGGAACATGAATGGTGTAGCGACAGCTTAAAGATCAATAACACTTTAAAACATAGAGGTCTAAATATTAAGATGGCTTTTCTTTTTCCTTTTGCAAGCTGCATAGTTTCACTTCTGCATCACTTTCTTAAGGGCTTGTTCTGCTTTCACTAGAGTAGAGGGAAAAATGTAATGTGAAACATATTTCAAGACCACCTGTGACGCTCTAAATCTCATCAGCTTTCATAACATAATGATGTTGATAGTAAAAATTAGGCTTCCTATACAAGATGCGGCCAGCGACAATACATGTCAGGTGATAAGAAATGAGAGTTAAAATTCTAAGCGAGTCTACATGGTTGTACCAAATCTAGAAGAGAGGTTTGTTATGATCACTATATAACTTAAAACCAAGAACAACAAGGTTGCAAAGAATGATTTACCAACTTATAAGATGGTAGAACATCTGGCAGCCAAAAATAGTTTGTAATAAAAACAGTAAGACACAAGAAAAAGAGTAACACAACAATGATAAGAATCTAACAGCAAAGTGCAGGGCATCATCACCTGATCTTTGTCCACTAAGACAGCCCGAACACCTTCAGCAAAATCATTACGAAGAGAAGACCTTATAGCAATTCTATATTCAGCTTTCATCACCCCAGTCAGCTGAAAAGAGCATGTTTCGAGCCAGAAGCAATGAGAAAATATGTGACTGAATAAAATTGAAGGTTCGTGACCACCCCGAGAGGGCTTAGAAGACAAATGAGGATACAGAAAGTAAGACATATCTTTACCGTAGACAAATCATTATTGCTATTGCCTTGGGCAGAAGCAACTCGTGAAAAATGCTTATCTGTGAGGCAAAGAGAAAAGGGAGCTCCTTTCTTGATCCCTTGCAAGGCATCCTTTGCCCACTCTGCCACTGAGAGAAAAGATAGTGGGAATCTGAGTAAACCATTGTTCATTACATGTTAAACACTGAAAGATTATAACAAATATCAATATTAGCCCTCACCCAGTGTATCACCACTCAGCTGATGATTTTCCAGCTCCTCTATAACCTCCTTCACAGATTTGTTACATCCAAAGGTTGAAATTATCCGAGGTAAGAGTGACTTCAGACGAGGTTCGGACTCAGGGTTTCTGCTGTATCTTTCCAACAGAGTTCTGATGTCGTAATCAGGGTCGTCAGAACTACATAAACAACAGACAAATTAGAGCAATTTCGCTAGAAAACGTGCTGCTACACAACCCAGAAGATAACACTGATATATTTTTTGTATACGATAGCATGCCTGTAGCCGCTAAAACTACAAAGATATCAAGCAAGGGATATTTATTACATATCATATTTTGATAGTGTTACTGTTAGCGGAAGTTTTTAAAGAAGAGAACATGTAAATATATACACTCCACAGAAATACTAGCATGAATGAAGTACAGATTCCAATGAAATGCAGAACAGAACCGAGCATAACATAGTTAAAAATAGAAATAAATTTAAATTGCAGCACAACAAGCATACAAGGTGGTTGCCATGAGATCTTCCTTTAATGAAGCCAAGGTCCCAGAAGGCACATAATGTGTTCCCAGACCAACATATAGAGCATCAGCTGGTGTTGATATTCTATTTCCAGTCAATCCAAGATAAGCCCCTGCAAAATGATAGAAAAAGTAAAAACAGAATTGGTTATATGAAAAACATCCTGAATGGAATACTTGATTGTTTTCTTGATTATTTCGAGTGTCCCTGAGTATATCAAATTATCTATATATTCCCTATCACGCTACCAAACACTGGCTCACTCTTGGCAGATTTAATTTTATCATACGAGAAACAGAACAAGAAAAGTTTCAATCTATTAAGGGCATGTTTACTACAGCCTACTGGCCTGGATAGGACAAATTAGTAGTGCACAATCCATAGTTTACTATCAGGATCATAGGGGACTGACGTATCCGCCGGCCCGCTACAAATGTCAAAATCGGCTACTGTAGCAAGGATTTGAATCCGGCCTGAGGGGGTGTGACAAAGATATCATGCTTTCTGGGTTAGGTGAGTAAATACAAATATGTCCCTGAAATTTGTGTTAGGATGATCTCAATGCCCTATATTCATCTCCCACACAAATTAAATTTTCAGGCACACAGTTCATTACCTCTCTCTTCATTCCATATTCAGATCTGAAACACCATAAATCTTAGATACTGATTCTCTTTACAAACTACAGCCGGGTAAATGTTAGTCACACTCCGTCGACGTTGTTCCACCTTTGCTGTCATCCGATGCAGATTTTTTGATCCACCGTAGTTACATAATCTCTCATTTTTTCGCGACTCTGTGTTTACAGATTCTTGGGGCGTTTGCCTGGTTTATTTAGCTATGAGATGGGATATAATAAATGCACTCCATCACCACTCTACTTTTTTTCTACGGACTAACAATAGCTTCGTTTCCGGACGACCTCCACGAAGAAGTAATTACCTGCACACGAACTTGAGGTTTGATGCACAATGTTGATTTTAGTAATTTGTTTAGACGTTATAATTGGATCTATGTGGGCAGCGATTAAGCTTCTCCTCATGGGAAGGATATGGCCTACGCAAATTCTGAGGAATGAAAGTGAAGAATTTTCTTGAATTTTTGTATGAAGAAGGCAAGGGTCAAATAGGTAATTTAATATGTGGAGCCCTCAACAATACACTTTATTCCCAATGCAACCAAGTATGCAGTCTATGTGTGTGATAAACTGGGATAGGGGAAGGCCTAATTTTGTATAGTATGTGAGCTGACTTACCATTTATCAGTTTAAACGAGTTGGAGATATCACATGAAAAGCCCAATCAGGTTATCCCCATCCACGTAGTAAACATGCCCTAACAGATTTTGGAGTACTTGCCCAACAAGGCAACAACAATAGGTCTTTCTGCTTTTAGAGCACGGTGTAACACTAGTCTCACCCTTGGCTGCCCCAGAGTGTATTGCACACAAATTACAGATAATTTGTCAAAAACCAAGGTGTATTTATTAGCTCCTAAGAAAACTAGTTAAATTAAGTATAAAAGGTGAAACTCAATGTTAATTCACATACCATTGAATATTAAATATATAGCTAAACCATCTTTATGCAACTATCGTTTGCAAGTACTATAGCTATAGAAATAGAACTCCAAGACCAATCAGTTGACACACACCCCTCCCCCACACCCACCCACCCAAACACCAAAAAAAAATTAAAAATAAATAAGAAATAAATCCACCTTTCATTAGAGTTCACTACAAGATGCGCCAAGTTTCATGGATTATTCAAACACAAGAAAACGCCTTCAAGACTTAATAACTCAGTGCCCAAACAAATGATACACATATCATCTCACTGCTTCTTTCTACAAAATCCTGTTGCATTTATGTTTTTTACAAACCACAATAATAGTCAAGAATGTGAACTACATGGATATTTATACTCATGTGAGAGATCCAAAAAACTGCATTGCATCACGCTAAGTTTAGAAAATAATTGACATTCTCAGTTAAGGCATGATATGATGATATTCCTTTCCCATGGAAGGAGGAAATAGAGGGAATGTTGTACTAATATATATTGACAGGAGAGCTGATCCATATAAGAGAGCAAAGGATCTTATTTTGCATTTTTATTAGATCGGCTGACATTTTCAACAATCAAATTAATTCGTGAATTAGATCCGACAGGAACAAGTAATTTACAATATTCGCGAAACCACACAAATCATTATAACTTTTATCAAATATATATCTGGATAAGAGAGACCCAATCAGAAGTTATTAACAAGGGAAATTAGGTTGTCTATTTCATATGGATACGGCTAAATAAAAAACGACTGACCTACTGCTCCTTCTCCAGGACTTTTTGCTGCAATATATGCAAAACCAACATCTGGGAACAGGCCAATACCATTTTCTGGCATAGCAAGAACTGTTTTCTGACATAAAATGATGCAAAAAATAGATAATTCTGAGCATCATCCATTAAGCTGCAGCACCAAACTACACTGGACTAGTGATTACCTCGGTAACGAGTCTGTAACGACCATGACCTGAAAGGCCAATACCAAATCCCATAGTTATGCCATCCATGAAGCAGATATAAGGCTTTTTGTACTCAAAAATCTTGCATATCAGCGAGTATTCAGCAGTGAAGACCTAGTCATGAACACAATACGATCAGGACTCAGATAAAAGAATTTCTGGACTCATGCAGCCCAACAAAATGCAGATTAATAACTCACAAAAACCCCTTGATGAACTATGGGTAAACTAAGTCCTGCTGAAGCCTGAATAGCATCTTGGACATTTAAAGAAACTATGCCAACCATTGATCACAGAAAAATGATTCTTTTCAATTTGCAAATATCACATTCTAAATTTCAAATACAATTGGTTGTAAGTGTTGAGCAAAGAACTGAATAAGTAGCATCAGCCTAAGGCACCTCATGCAGGTAAGACAGTTCTAGGATAAAACAATGAGGCGATAAACTTAGTATTGGCATGACGCACCATAAAACAAGTTTACAAGAACCATTTAACAATTAGAGTACTTAAGTGATCTCCATGAGAAATCAGACTACATAATTGAGTTGTTCGTTTTCACTTTTACATGTAGTTAGGTGTCGTTTAAACTAAATCACAAGACACAGCATCTTCCTCGCTTAACGACTAGTAAAACATGAAACTTGCTAGATGGTACTTATTCCCCCTTTCCAGGGACCAAATCTGTATAGGTGTGAAGAATATAACTCTTCAAATAATTGGACAACTTGTTATCTGCATGATGAACCAGTGTTAAGGAAATCGGCCAAGGCAGCACCTAGGCACCAAGTGGCCCCTAGCCACACGTACTCTGGCCTACACAGCCTTGTTAGGTGTCAGGACCCCTAAACACTGCCGTAGCAGGCTTAATGGCTATTCTCCTCTTTCCAAATTTAAAAAAAAAAAAAAAAAAAAAAAAAAAAAGGAATCAGAATTACAGCGTCGCCTTTATTTTATTTTTTTAGTATACAATGAGAATCAAAGTAAAAAATACATAAGTTTCATACAAAAGAATAGTGATTTTGACCTGCAGTACAACGAGAATGGAAGTACTTTGAATTGTGAAAAAGAGCCTATAGATGAAGCTTGAATCTCTTGAATGTTTCCAACATATAAATTAAATTAAGTGTATTAGGGCAAAATCTTATGAATAACATAAAAGAACTTGAGGCTTGCGTAAAAGAGAATTTACTAGGCACCCAAAGCAGCATTGGCACTAGGCGCATGTCGGCCACAGAATTAGCGCCTAGAGATTTGTGCAACATTGTGCCATTTGTATTACCGAATTTATTAGAACCTCCATATTTCTGGTACTTTCAGACATTACACCAAAAAATCTTACTCCATATTTATTTCCGGAATCACTTAAAAATTTTGGAAGAAGCTTCTAGGATTTATCCGTATGGGACTACATACAATTTGCGCATCATGTGTTCTATCAATTAACAGTTAACACCAATCTAATATACTTTTGGATGCAAAGAAACTTCTTCTAGGTGTCGGCCAGAGGAGCTACAGGTGTAATAGATGCTATCAAGAAATTTCTTTCCACTTTTTCATCAGTTTATATATATTGTTTCATAAGAGTTAGTTTATTTTCTGAGGCACGCCTTCAATCGTTCAGCACCTTATTCAAATAGCAGCTATAGTTTGATTAATCAAGGTTTGGACTCTAGTTATTTATTCGTAGATAAAGTCGGGTTATTGGGTTTAAATGGGCTTTAGTTTATACCATAATAACAGAACAAAAAAGTAAGTTGCGATAAAAGTAAGTGGAAGGTCTAGGTCTCCTGACAAGGCCGGAAAGAGGGAGTGTTCGGGCGGAGTAAAGTGGTACCACGGATTGGTACATGCTTTAGGAGTTTATGTATTTAGTACGATTTCAAGTATCAAATCGACTGACTAAGTTCAGCTGGCTATTATATCTTTTGCTTCTCGCCCAATTTGTTGTTGTGTCATATGTTTAAGTTTAAGTAGCCCTTTTGTGGATTATGCTACTTGAATGATCAGGACATATTACTCTTGCTGTCAATCTATATTTTGAAAATGCCAAGCTAAGAGTATGTCATCTTTCTTGATGCCTAATATGTGGTTTTAATGAGTCTTTTCCATTACATTTTACATATGTTTTTTTTTGCACCTCACTTCAAAAAGGTGAGCACATCACATTGTGTCTCAGGCTCCAGGAGCCCATTGCGCCTTCGTGTGCCTTTTTCCATTAACTACTTTGCGGTCTCGCCATTTTAGAATTAGTGTCACGTCAAGAGATCTTGGGTTCCAATCTTGCGGCAATACATCTATTAGAGGGGTCGACATGCAAGGGTTCATCAAAATGTAGTTAATCTATAAGGGATGGGTTGTGTTGTTTACTATTAAATGATTCTCCTAGCTATTAGACGTGGTAACAACAGCAATGAGAATATATTTGTCACATTGCAGCAGACCCCATAATATCATTGAACTAAGAAGTAGATGAGTTGATGAAGCTAGTTTGCAATGTCGAACAGTCAACAATTTAAGAAATCACACAATCACATCACAAGCAAAATGATTCCTAGACCTAGAATATTTTTATGATCATTAATAGTCAGTTTTTCACTTTGCTAGAAGACCTCAATCATGTCTGATAGTTGATCTTTTGTTGTAATCTGACATAATCACATCACGAATAAAATGATTCCTAGACCTAGAAATATTTTTATGATCATTAATAGTCAGTTTTTCACTTTGCTAGAAGACCTCAATCATGTCTGACAGTTGATTTTTTGTTGTAATCTGCTTCACATCACCACCTGCACATGAAATTTAATCTAAGAGTCTTAGCAGCCAGTAGCAAGATTCCAGCCAGTACCAAGATTTCACCACTTAAACAACTAACCAAAGCAAGCCACAAAAAATGTATTAAGACAGCCAATTTCCATGTTTTATTTACAAAAACAACTATCACACAAGGCCACGCCATGCAAAGGATATATTTCATGACTAAAGAGCAACCTTTTGTACAAGAGGAGTGGATTTGTCCTTTTGAATTTCAGCAACCACACCTTTAATATCCATCCCTGCATTGATCATGAAATTTACCCTGAAAACCTTTCCAAACACTCGTGACACAATGTACAGCCCCCAACTAAATATCATTTAAACACCATGTATCGAGTTTTATACCACTTGTATATTAGACAACATAAATGGAACTGAATGGTCCGTAGGATTACCTGCTGAAAATGCACGAGGCGAGCTGCTTTCAACCAAAACACATTTGACCCTTGGATCTGTTTCCCATTCATCCAGATAACTCTTATATTTGATGTCCATATCTACATCGGATTTCAGTGAAAAAAAAAAAAAAAGTTAGCAACCAATAAACCCCGCATCAGTCAAGCCAAATAGACCTGTACCTACTAAATCAGTAAGCAAATTCCAAGGTTAGACCGAATCATAGAGCATAAACTGATAACACGAACTGAATCATGTAGCTTGACTACAAATTTAGCTAAATTGTAAACATTATATGTAAATCAAATTGCTATGAAACAGCACGCTCTAAAATACCAAAAAGAAAATCTAATAAACAAACAGAATCAAGAGATCTACGGTCATAGAAGAAGACCAAAATACCTAGGTTCATAGCATTGAGTGCCTTGGGGCGATCAAGAGTGATTAAAGCGACGCCGTTGGGGAGAACACTCCCTTTGACGACCTCATCAGCCATAGCGGCAAAGCTTCGAGCTGTTGAGAGCCGGAAATTGTAGGGCTTTATAGAGCAAAAGGAGGGCCGTAGGACCGAGACAGCAGAGAAACATAAACGAACGTGCACGCCCATTTAGTTTACACGGTCACATAAATCTTGTTTACTCATTACTGAGTGCAGGGATTAATACATTTATTTAAAGGGAATATTTGTTTCTTAGATTAAGTGGGGCATGGTATATTCGAGCGTGCAACGTGTGAATTTAACGATGGTGTAAATTTTGTGTTTGTTTTATAATGGAATATGATATCATTTATAAAAAAAATGCAATGAATATGCTGGAAATTGAGAGAAAAAAAGTAATGAAAAGATAATATAATAAATTTGGATTTAAGTGAATTAAAATATCATAATTCTAAATCTCAGTCCAGACCTAAGTTTGGATTGACCCGTCCTTCCTCCGGACGGGCAAATCGACAAACAAAAAAACCAAAGGGATGTAAACCTCATTATACAAAACATCGTTCCACATATATCACCGAAAAGGATAATTTTTTGAAACATTCCCACGTACAAGTCATTTAGCAACTTAGGACACTTTTAGTTGGAAGTATGAGATTAAAGAGTACTATATTAAGTTGTTACTAAAGCAATGTATAAATATCAATGGCTTGGAATGGCTCATAATAATTATACAATGTTTGGTAGCAATAATGAGAATTTGTATGGTTAATAATAGGGCATGTTTGGTTGGGGCTGGGGGTGGCTGGAATACTGTTGGCTGGGGATAGTAGCTGAAGTTAGTGGCTGGAAGAGTAAAAAAGTGATGTTTGTTTGGGTGGTTGGGTAGTGGTTGTAGTGCTGGATATAATTTTTAATTGTATAATGAGATGTGTTATGTGTAAAAATTTGTTAATTATGATTGATTTAATGATTAAAGTGGTATTAAAATTTGTGATGGTTTCAAGTGGCTGGGCCAACCTGTATAAACAAACATATGGAGGGGTTGGGCCAAGCCATTAGGGGTTAGACCAACCCCAAACAAACATAGCCATAGTGTTTTGTAATATTGATAAAATATACTATCATTGGGTACAATTTTGGTAGAATTCCCTTATAGCCCTTCTATTGGCTGAGTTATTACCAAGAACTACTCCTACCACCCCTCCATTTTCTTGTTCCTTTCAATCGACCATCTAGGGTTGGAAAATTGAGTTATTTACATTGAATTGTTCAAATATTCCACGCCAATAGTATTCGTCTATCCGCCAATCAGTCTGCCTTTCCCATAGCCCTTGTTGTCGGCAACCACACTTTGGAACGTTGCCATCGAGTTCATTTTATATTTCCAGATACAAGGTGAAGATATTATTTGTCTCGCATTTTTATAATTCTTTATATTTACAATCATTGCGTTTGAAGGGAAATCTCTATTCGAGACGTTAAAATTTTATGGATCCTGTTTGGGAAGTGATAAAGCGCAATCTGTTATCAAGAAAGCACCAACCAAAAGATAATAAATTAAAAGGAAAATAGACAACAGAACGCAAGGTATACGTGGTTCGATCCGGAGATCTACGTCCACGAGAAAAATAATGTCCCTGCCAGGCTCTTTTTCTCTTCTCCTTTTTTCGTTTAATTTACAGATTATATCACAGAAATCAGAGTTCGAACCCTCCAAACATCTTGAATTCTACTATTTATATCATACAAATCACAACCCTAACTACATTCCTAAAATTATGGCCACCAAATCTGCCTTCGTGATTGAGAGGAGATCGTGGGAGAAATCTTCAATTCCCTGTGCGTTGCTACCGCGGCCTAGTTACCAAATCTGTAATTGGGCCGATTATCGGGCTTAAAGCCCTAGACAACTTGGGCCGAGTATTGGTCTTGTAACCCTGGGCAACTGGGCCATACCTACCAGATGCCCCTCCCTCACATAAGCCGGAGCAAGAGGCTTCGGCTTGTAGAGCAAATAAGAGTAGGCGGGAGGTGATGTGAAATAGGAGATCGATGGGTACGTGATTATTCCCGGAGTCCATTAAAAGAAATTTAAGATAATGCAAAAACACCGGGGTCCCTCAGCCGGAGTTAAAAAATGTAAAACCCCCGGGTTCCCTCGACCGAGGTTGAGGAAAAGCAAAACCCCTGGGGTCCCTCAACCGGGGTTGAGAGAAAGCAAAACCCTTGGGGTCCCTCAATCGGAGTTTAGAGACTTCTTCAACACGAGTGCTGGATAAAGCTGATGCGCGTGACTGACAGGTGCGCACAGTATTCGAGTAGGCGCGTGTGAAACGGCACATATTATGGGTTTCGAGGCGCGTGTATGGCACGCGAATATTATAACCGCTGATTTTAAACCATTGAATCTAAACCGTTGCTGAAATTATAAGAAAATGAGGGAAACAAAAACCCTTCACCTTCTTCACTTACAGATATCTGAATCGCGCATCAGGGAATTCAGCGATTGTGCCAAATTTGAAGATTATCACCACACCGATCAAAGAAAACAAGTAAGTATGTCTATCTCATCTTCATCTTCGTCTAGAGTTGAGGAGGTGGGCAAAGAAGGGGAGCCTTTTAGAGCACCCCCTATACGGGTGATCTTCCCAGATAATAGTGAAACTAGGCAGGTTTACCGGGGCGATCTGAGTGAAATTCGGGTGGAGGCAGTTAGTTTCCCCCACTGTGAGGAGGAAGTTGAAGAGTTCGAAGTAGCAGGGGTGAGACCCACTGTGACTGAGGCCCAAATCAGAAAATGGATTCCAAATTTCTTCTTGCCCTTTGACCTTGAATTTATTATTCCTGAATATAAGGATAAAGCCTGTTACCCCCCTAAAGGATTTATATCCATATATATAGATCAATTGGTCGTAGGATTGAGGTTTCCCCTGTGGGATTTTTTGGTGAAGTTGTTGGAGTATTATGGGTTAGCTCTGGGACAATTAGGGCCCAATGCCATGAGGCAGGTGGTAGGATTTTTAGTGGAATGTAGTAAGGGGGGATTGAAGCCTAGTGTTAGTTTATTTAGGCATTTCTTTCAGCTTAAAACAATGGATAGAAATAAAGGCTGGTATTACCTTAACCCCAGGCCAGGTAAGAAATTCAAAGTAAAGAACCCGAGCAAAATTGAAGGATGGAGAGGTAAATTTATATACGTTAGGCAAGAGAGGGTTCTTCCGAAGTGGCAGAGGTTTGAGGTAGTAGATAGTGCACCAGCGGGGGAACCCAGTATACTGAAAAAAGTCGGTGTTCTGGGATCCAAATTCTCAGAAGAAGTCCTGGACGAAGCTGGGTTGAGCCCCTATTATTCCAGGTGGGCCGCTGGGACCTCGGATTCCCAGAAGGAGGATACCCCAACTGATACTGTATTTGGTTAAAGCTAAGTACCTTTTCATGGTTTCCTCCTTTGCTGTATTTGAGCCATTGATTTGACTAGAGACTACCTCGGAGTCAGTATATACTCGAATGTGTAAAGCTCCTAAAGTTTTTGCAAGGCGAAGACCAGCAAGAACCGCCTCATATTCAGCTTCATTATTAGTGACTTTAAAGTTGAAGCGTAAAATATACTTGACTTCGACGTCGTCGGGCCCAGAGACGATGACCCCAGCACCACTTCCCCGGGTAGCGGATGCGCCATCTACATGGACATGCCATCGTTTGGCTTCGATACTGGGGTCAGTAGGGGAAATGTCCTCAGGACGCGGGTTGGAGTCAGAGCCCTCAAAGGGAGCCTCAGCTAGAAAATCGGCTAGGGCTTGGCCTTTAATGGCTCGGCGGGGAAGAAATTGAATATCATGCTCTCCCAGCTCTATTGCCCATTTAACGAGTCGGCCAGAATGATCGGGCTTACTCAAAATCGGCTAGGGCTTGGCCTTTCTGTAAGGACGTTGATAACATGTCCTTGGAAATAGGGACAGAGGCAGCGGGCCGCCATAACTAGTGCTAATACTGTCTTCTCGATAACGGAGTATCGTGTTTCGGCTCCTTGTAAGGCTCGACTAGCAAAATACACAACCTTCTGAGTCCCTTGATCTTCGCGGACAAGAGCCGCACTGATGGCTTCATCGGAGGTGGACAAATATATATATAGGGGTTCACCAGCAATCGGGGCGGAAACAATGGGAAGTTGGCTGATGTGCTGTTTCAGGGCTGTCAGAGCTTCTTCACATTGGGGAGTCCATTCAAATCTCTTAGCTTGCCTCAGAATTTTAAAGAAAGGAAGTTGTCGTTCAGCCACCTTAGATAGAAACCTGTTCAGTGCAGCCAATCGCCTAGTAAGGCGCTGAACATCTTTTTCTTTCTCAGGTGTCTTGAGGTTGAGTATATCCCGAATTTTGGAGGGATTAGCTTGGAGTCCTTGAGGGGAAACTATGTATCCTAAAAAATTCCCGGAACCGACCCCAAAGGTGCATTTAGCCGGATTTAATCGGAGATTATGGCGTCTGAGTATGTCCAATGTTTCAGCAATATCTCGGACACATGCATCGAAAGTTCGACTTTTGATGACGAGGTCATCGACATAAACTTCTATGTTTCGGCCAATTTGGTTCTGGAAGACGTGATCCATCAATCGTTGATAAGTTGCCCCGACATTCCTAAGTCCGAAGGGCATCTTTTTGTACGCAAAAATGCCGAAGTCCGTTATGAAGGCTGTCTTAATAGCATCCTTTCGATCCATGTTAATTTGGTGGTACCCTTTATAGAGGTCCAAGAAACAGAGTGCTGGATGTCCGGTAATGGCCTCGGCCTTTTGGTCGATCGGAGGTAGTGGATAGCAATCCTTTGGGCAGTATTTGTTCAGATCGGTAAAGTCCACACACATTCTCCACGTATTATCAACCTTCTGAACTAAAACAGGATTCGCTAACCAGGTCGGATAATGAACCTCGAAGAGGATATCTGCTTTCACAAGCGCTTCAACTTCTACGCGGATAGCGGCTTTTCTGTCTGCAGCAAACTGCCTACGCTTCTGCTGTACCGGTTTGATTGTTGGGTCAATGTTTAATTTGTGGGTAATCAAGTCCGGCGAGACACCGGGCATGTCCAAGGGTGACCAGGTGAAGACCTCGGAATATTCACGCAGTATCTGAACAATGGCGCTGTGAAGTAGATGTAAGTGTACAGCACCGACCTTAATAGTTTGCTCGGGTTTGTTTGGATTAAGAGGTACTTCAACTATCTCGTCGCCAAGGGGCTGAATCGGGATCGACGCGAGTCCCGGGGTATCTATCTGAAATTGAGGTCGAGCAGCCTGCGTAGTCCGCTGTTTGAGTGCAATAAGCATACACTGTTTAGCCATCTTCTGATCGCAACGGATGGCTATTGCTCCGTAGGGTGAGGGACACTTCATCGTCAAGTGAAACGTGGAACATACAACTTGTGCAGGAGTAAGCCAATCTCGTCCAAGAATCATATTATAAGGAGATGTAGATGACACCACATAAAAATCAACAAAGACCGTTTTGATGGCAAGATGAGTACCTACCGAGGCTGGGAGTTTAATGATCCCTTCTGCCCGAACTTCTCCCTGCGTAAATGTCTGCAGGGGTCCGGGTGCAGGCCGAAGCAGATCACGAGATATGCCCATTTTTTGGAAACAATCTGAGAAGATAACACTCACAGCTACTCCATTATCAACATACACCCGTTTGATGATAATATTTGCCACAGTCATATCAATGATGATAGCATCAGTGTGAGGTGTGCGCTCAGGTACGGGGTCGTCTTCGGTGAAACTTACTGTTTCAGTTTTATGGATACGCTTGTGACGGGGTTCCTCAGGAGGAGGCCTGCGAGCTTCTGCGATAAGAGCTTTGCGAGACACTTCTGCTGGCTGCGTGCCATAGATCATATGAATGACACTATTAACAACACGAGTTGGAGGGTTAGTCCCTTCTTCTTGAGGAGGGGGAGCTGGCAATAAGCGAGGTTGTTGCTGCTGAGTATTTTGCCTACTTCCCTGATCGTATTTTGGGTAGTTGCTGTTCCCGGATCGATGATTCGGCCATTATGACCGACCTTGTTGCGAGCCCCGATTATTATAGTCTGCCCGATTTCGTTGCTGGTTTCCACTTCTGTGCTGTTGTCGATTGTCTGGTTGAGCAATATACTGGCGAAAATATCCCTGTTTTATACACTCTTCAATTTCTTTGCTAAGTTCTCGGCATTCTTCTGTGTAGTGCCCATGGTCATGGTGATATTCGCACCACTTGGTGCGATTTCGTTTATCGGCCGGTGCAGTCATGCGAGTGCAAGATCTTAGATCGGCCTTGTGGATGGCATGTATTTCAGTTCGGGACCGATTCAAAGGTGTAAGTTGAGGTAGATCGTGACGAGTCTCTAGTCGCCCTCTGCCCAGCCGTTTGAAGGCGCTGGTGCGAGTGTTAGACCCGGATTGTCCTTTATCTGACTGTCTCTTAGCAATAGATTTCTCTCTCTTACGTCTGGTTTGCTCGTCTGCTTTAGCGAACTTCCCAACCACATGATAGAGAGTCGGGTGGTGGCTGGGGTATTACGGGCTAGCTCGGTGTACAGTGGTCCGGCTCATAATCCATTCATGAAGGTTGTGACAATGATGCTGTCAGGCTGACTTCCCACTTTCAAACTTTCGGTCGTAAAGCGCTCCAGGAACTGAGAGATGGTTTCTCCTTCTTTTTGTTCCACGTTCATCAGATCGGCCAAAGTGGACATGGGCTTTGCACGTGCTTCGAAACGTGCCCAAAAGTGTTCAGCAAGTTCTCTAAAAGAGGATATACTATTGCGGGGAAGTGAGTCAAACCAAACCCGGGCCTCATCCTGAAGATACTCGGGGAAAATCTTACTGTAGTGAAGAGACACGATATGATCTCGACTGAGCATGTTGTGCCTAAAAGCCCCGAGAAAGTTGGCTGGGTCTCCAGTTCCGTCATAAGGTGATATGGCAGGTCTCTTGAACCCTTCGGGAAGGGGCGTAGCCAGTATTTCTTGGGAGAATGGAGTGATAATGTCTCCATTGGCATCAAGACCTAGACTCCGGTCTAGTTCAACATTGCGTTGTACTCGCTCATACTCCTGAAGATCTAAAGTATGGGGATGGACATAGCGAGCTATCGCGTTAGGTGGACGACGTCGATCAGCGTCGGAAAGTTCTTCGTTGCGTTGTCTTGACCCATTAGAAATCCCATGGTCCTCGGGGGAACCAGGTCGCTCTCGTCGTTGGTCCTGACGCACATGGCGTATAGGATCTTGTTGATTGTGCGGGTTTCGACGAGGGGGATGTACCGCGGGGTTGGTGGTATTTGCAGCGGGTCCCTCGAGGTTTAAACGATTGGTTGCCCAATCCTGGAGGACATGAGCATGTTCCTGGAGGAAAGCCTGGAGTAACTCCGGAGTCATTTGAATATTAATCGACGACTGTGCAGCAGCAGGATTAGGATTTTGTATGTCTTGTAGGTCGTCCGGATTCACGACTGGGCCTTGGTTGCCCTGATGATGAGATACATTTTGCATTAGTTGTTGCCTCGGTGGCAAAGTTTGATCCACGGGTGGATCTTGATTGATCTGATCACCTTGGCGAGATTGAGTTAAACGGGTGGTCACCATGGTATAACAAGTGCAGTATTAATATTCCGCTCTATCTTTCCCACAGACAGCGCCAATTGATAAAGCGCAATCCGTTATCAAGAAAGCACCAACCAAAAGATAATAAATTAAAAGAAAAATAGACAACAGAACACAAGGTATACGTGGTTCGATCCGGAGATCTACGTCCACGGGAAAAATAATGTCCCTGCCGGGCTCTTTTTCTCTTCTCCTTCTTTCATTTAATTTACAGATTATATCACAGAAATCAGAGTTCGAACCCCCCAAACATCTTGAATTCTACTATTTATATCATACAAATCACAACCCTAACTACATTCCTAAAATTATGGCCACCAAATCTGCCTTCGTGATTGAGAGGAGATCGTGGGAGAAATCTTCAATCCCCTGTGCGTTGCTACCGCGGCCTAGTTACCAAATCTGTAATTGGGCCGATTATGGGGCTTAAAGCCCTAGACAACTTGGGCCGAGTATTGGTCTTGTAACCCTGGGCAACTAGGCCATACCTACCAGGAAGATTTATCTGAGTGTCTTTTCGGCACCACTTACAGACTTCTTACTTATTATGTTGCGTCTATATGTTTTTAATAATTTTGCTAGCTTGCCATCATTTTACAGCAACACTAATTGCGTAGGTAGCTCATGGGTAATTTACGAGGTACAGTTGCCTCCTATTTGTGTGTGTTCAATGGTCTTATGGTATATGGCAAGCCGGCAAGTCTGCAATTAACTACGATCGTTGGTTCTACAGATGTCCTATGAACGGGAACCATTCGAAAAAGAGCATTTGGTGTGATGAATTCCACAAGTATGAAAATATGGAAGACCTTCTTATTTCCTCTAGCATTGTCGCAACATCGCAACATCACAGGCCTGCAATGATGACGTTCATCGACCTAGTTTGCGTGCGATGAACACGCTATTTGCCAGAAGGAAGGAAAATTGGCTTCTTAACATAAATACACACAAGGGTGAAATTGCGAGAGTGAAGGTCATCCTGAAATCTAGCCGAAGAATGGTTGCAACTGAAGTGGTGGAAGAGGAAAGATAGATGAAGAAATGATAGCAACTACATCTGGCGATGTTGAATCGTCTCGACATAGTGAGCCAATAGGATTAGAGGAAAGACTACAGTCTCTTGAAGATATGGTCAACGACATGCAAGCTGATCAGACGACAATGATGAGAGATCAGGCGACCATAATGACGGACCAGGCTCTTATGATGAGGATGATGGAGCAGTTCAAGGAGTATCACTTCAGCTCAGGCCATTATGAGAGACCGCCACCCTCGTCTTAGAGGGAGTTTGTAAGTTGTTACTATTTTCTTGTCCTATTTTATTTTGAACTGATGGGTATATTCCCAAACTAAGTTTTAGGAGAGGGGGGCTTCATCAAGTGGGACGGGATATAATTGTTGCATTGCATGTAGGTTGCATTTAGTTCGTAATTTTAGTTTCTTAGGATGGTTTGTGTTTTTGCTAGTAGATGCATTTAGTAGTCAAGGTAAAGTCGAGTTGTTGTACGCTCTTGTCGGAAAAAAAGCTTTAAGGAGAAGGTAGTCTGAAGGGTACTGCAACCATTTATTTATGATGTTATAAAAATATTTCGATTGAGAAATTTATCTGTCTACTTGCTTATCTTGGAATGAGAGAGAGACTATGATCATTTAGCCTGTGAGATTTTGCGCCATAATGCAACTCCCAGTTTTGGAGTTCAAATTATTCTTGACTTGTGTGATAGTTGATCAAATACATTGAGCCTCTAGAACTTTCCTTATATCTTTTTAAAAATACTAAGCATTTATATGGGCATTGAAAATTATTTTATGCCATCCTTGATTTTAGCTTATTAAAGCCTTAAAGATTTGCCTAGCCAATTGCATTATATTCACTAGTCAGCTACGTTGAGCTTTTCGCCTTGTTCTTGATAGTCGTATATTGCAAGCTTTATCTGTTCTTTTGACAGTTCCATTATACTTGAATTAATTGAGTGAGGAGATGGTTGGAAGGTAGATAGAAGTGAGAGGCAAGATTCGTGCGGGTGGGTGGTATATGGTGATTGGAGAAAAAAAGAAAGATGTTATGACTTGTTATAAAATCTTGGATTTGTACTACTTTTGACCTCTTAAAAATACAAGTAGTAGTAGAATATGAAAAGAGGTTGTCTCAGTCATTTTTTTTACCATGATATTATTGGGAAGAAAAAACGAGAAAAAAAAAAAGAAAAAGGGAAAATTGGTATAAATACCCAGCATGTTTTCACTATTTAGAAACTAGGACACTAAGTATACCACTTTTTAAAAATATCTTCTAACTTACGAAAAATTGGTGAAAATACCCTGTGACCGGCTATAGGCAGTTAACCAGCCGGTCACCTGTGAGCTATCTTTTTACTTTTGGGTTTATTTGTATAAATGACCAGTATGTTTCCCTTATTTAAAAACTAGGACTTGAAGTATACCACTTTTTAAAAATACCTTCTAACTTACCAAAAAATGGTGAAAATGCCACGTGACTGTCTATAGACTGTGACACAACCGGTCATTAATGAGGTAAAGCTCTTTTTCTGACGTGGCATTAATTTTTTTTTTTGCCTGTTGACTCATGTTTTAGCGTGAAAAAAAATATGTCGTCGACTTTGGCGGTGGCGGATTCGACAAGGAGGAGGCGAATAGGCGAAGAATCGGGTGATTGGTCAGGTTCCGATCAGTTAGTGGATGGGTGAGCTGGGGCGAAGCATTGTTGGCTTCTTCTTCGTCTTCCATGTTGGTGTCTTTGTAAGATTGCATGACATCCATAAATTTTTAGTAAGTTGTAATTAGGGAAGAAGAATGGAACAATTTAGTTTTTAAATTTTTAAAATATTAATCTAAAATTTATTTATTAATATTTCATATAATTATCCTAATTCATAATTTAAAATAAAATAATAATAACATGAGAAAAATAAAAATAAAAATTGAAAATATTAATGAATTTTAGAAATTTAAAAAAAAATCATAATTTTTTTACTTTTCTGATTTTTAAATAAATTTTAGAATTTTTTAAAAAATATCAAAAATGAACTTTTTAATTTTTGAATTTTAAATCAATTTTATAATTTTTAATAAATTTTAGAAATAAATTTTTTATTTTTGAATTTTAAATTAATTTTATAATTTTTCAAATAAATATCATAAATAAATTTTTTAAATCTTTGAATTTTATAATTTTTAAAATAAATTTCACAAATAAATTTTTTATCTTTCTAAATTTAAACAATTTTTTGGGGATTATAATTTTTTATAAATTCAAACTAATATTTTATTTTTATTTTCCCATCCTAACAAGTAAGTCAATAGAAAAAATGAAAAATTAATGGCACATCAGGAAAAAAGAGGTTCACCTCGTTAATGACTTGTTGTCTCACAGTCTATATACGGGGCATTTTCACCATTTTTTTGTCAGTTAGAAGGTATTTTTAAAAAGTGGTATATTTAATGTCCTAGTTCATAAATAAGGAAAACATACTGGTCATTTATACCAATTTTTCCGAAAGTAAAAAGACAGCTCACAGGTGACCGGCTGGTTAACATCCTATAGCCGGTCACAGGGCATTTTCACCAATTTTTCGTAAGTTAGAAAATATTTTTAAAAAGTGGTATACATAGTGTTCTAGTTTCTAAATAGAGAAAATATATTGGGCATTTATACCAATTTTCCCAAAGAAAAATCTTTTAGTTCAGAATATTTTCTTATTACTAGCTAGCTCAATTAGAGTTAGTTCATGTAGTGAGGAAGAAGGTGAAGAGGTCTGGTTTGTAGCTCTACTGAGGGGTAGTTGAGTGTAGCTCGATCAATTCAAGTGATTCACTTCACCTAAATGTACCACACCTTGTCCGAAAAGCATGCATGACAACCGAATGAAAGAACTTTCTGATTCTTTACTAGCATACAATCAAATGTAATGGAGAGGTCAGACGAGAGACAAGCATATGATAGGTTGTATTTGCATTCACCTTGACTGAAACACAACCTTTATATACATTTGAGTGCTTGAGAGATGTACTTGTCTGTGACGATATCGTGGTCGATCTCAAATATGTCCGTGACTTGAAACGTACATAGACTTTGTTTTTTTTTTTTTTTTAGACTTATGCTTGCAAGTATTTCCTGATGATTGATTTTTCTAGCTTACTTGAATAAGGGAAATATTTTGGTGTTTTATTACTGAAGGATGGGCAATGGTCTCAGTATGGGGGAGTTGATAACCGGTATTTTTAGTGTTTAATGAGCTCAAAGTAGGCGCATTTAATGTATAAATTATGTAACATGTGACTATTTTGTTGTTTATTTCAATTAAATCTCACTTGATCTTGGAAAAGTTATTTTAAAAGAATTTCAGGTGCTTAAAGATCATTCTTTATGAGATATATGACCCGAGATTGGAAGAATCGAAGTTTGGGGGAGAATACTCGAGCGTACGGGGTTGAACAGGCGAAATCGGGCCGGCGCACGGCCAGACACTGTGCGCTGGGAGATGCAAGCACGCGCGTAGCGTTGGGCGCCCGACCAAGCCATGCGATTCCCCGTGGGCCGTGGACGTCTTTCAGAGAGTTTGCAAATTCTAGCCCGTGTACGGACAAGTCGTGTGTGGTATGGCAGTGTTGTACACGTTTTTGCACATTTTTTGGGCAAATTGGAGCCTATTACCCCCTTTCTCAACCAGAATATTAAAAGACCTAGAGCCATTATTTGGGACATCAATTCTCATATTTTGGAGTGAAAAGCAAAGGCAAAGTAAGAAAGACTTGAAGAGTAAGAAATCAAGAGCAAGTCGATTCAGTTCTATCTTTTCTTATTTCTATATAAAACTTGATGTTTATTGGATATTTTTTTATTAACTTTATGAACACGTATGGCTAATTTTGTTGGAAAAATAATGATGTATTTGAAAATGACTCTATAGAAACGGGGGGTTGTTAAGTCGAGGTAAGAGTTAAATCTTTCTTCGTAAGACGATATTACCATGTATACATAGTACGCATGGTCTACAATAATCATCCCCAAGCTACAACAACTTTGAACTTTAGAGTCGCAACATAAAGAAACTAAAGTTTTCGGCGAACTACTTGATATTCAAAACTTTCTTGAAGACTCAAAGATTAGAAGACTACAATTGCACAAGATGATATATGCAAATTGTAGTGGAGTAGGAATTAAATGAAGTGTAAGCCCTGAGGTCTATTTATAGACTACTAGATGTTATTTTTTTAACAGGTGCACATGTTCGACTTGATCAATCACAACCATTAGATCATACCTCTTGATCAAATATCAAGATCTTATGGTTCGATTACATCATTTTTCAATCGTTCACGTCCTTTCGTTATCACATATTCTACATGTACAAACACAACTTTTCAGGACACCTTTTGTCATACAGACACTTCTCCATTCCCACCAAAAAAATGAACAATCCCCTACATGAATGGAAGAAGTCGTCGACAATGAATTCAAAGTTGGAATTGCTCAATGATTGGTCAATATCAACCTTCTAATCACTCTATTTTCTATCAGGCTAAACCGCAAATGCATGGTGTAGTTAATAGCTAGTGGCAAGCAAGAGTATTGTATCCACATGGTTCAATGGTAGTAAGTATTTGATATTTAACACTCTACTTTTATTTAGATGATCGTCAATTAATTCAGGGTGATTAATCTACTAAAGCAAATAGAAGTAGCAAAACAAATTAAACTAAAAAGAACAATAAATAACTAAGACGATTCCATTATATGACGAAGTTGGATAGCTCAAGTGGCAGAACATCTACTACCTAGGTCTTTAGTCCTAGGTTCGAGTCACCGTGGGGGAGGAGAGGGTTTTTTCTTTGTTCTTAGATTAGGAGAAAAAAAAATTTAAGACGATTCCATTATATAATGATAAATCCTAGGGTTATTGATTTCATCTAGCATATGAAAAGAATTTTTCAATCAAACAAGCCTCCTAAATATTCATCTTATAAGGATAGTCACAAATATAGATTAACTACTCTCACGAGCTAGTTAACCTGTATATTAATTACTAGTCTGTATCACTACCTCTCTTCAATAATTGACTCCATAAAATCCTAAGATTATATCTCCCTCATGTTTAATACCAACATACATTCACTAATTGAATATCATCTCACGATCTCAATCTAATTAAACAAGTAAGTATAATCACATGGCCACATGATTAAACTAACAAATAGATCAAGAAAGCATGAATAAGATAAATAAGAAGAAAATACTTGTAGAGGAACTACATCAATCCATTTACTAGACTACTATCAAGCCCTAGAATTATAAATGACTACTCCATAAACAAAACAATCAAATCAATACAATTGTAAATCAGAATTCTAATATACAAAAGAAAAGAAATAAAATGATTGATAGAACCATAGGGATGATGGTGGCGTGACGGCGTGCTTCTCTCGGATACTCCGCTGCTACTCCTTCCTCTCCACGAAACGACAAAACTAACTATGACAAAAACTAATAATACTTAAGAAAAGCTGAATAATAATTATTCTAAACTATTCTAACTGTCTAAAATTGATAAAGAAAACTCCAAAATTGTTCCTAAGACTATGTATTTATAGAAGTACACAACAATAGGTCTGGATTGGGCTTAAATCGGATAAAATCTATAAAACACATCATCCGAGAGAAAATTGGCCATTTTAGACGACCCAATAAGCCTAAGTTACTCGGTCAAGCAAAAGCTCCAATTTCGCTTGATTTTTCAAAAGTGCAGGGTGTTAGGCCGAATGGAGCTATGTTATTTGGTCTAGCATCTGGTACTTTGCAATGTTGATCCAACTTCAAAACTATTTGTGAAGAGCTTCAGGTCGAAGTTGGACATTGGCTATTTCTGACAAAGGTGTAGATAGTTGAATTAGCTTTCCAATGTTACTGGTTGAACCTTGATTGAATTTGTATAACTCAAGTTATGGGAAAAACACTGCTGGTGTGTCATTTCACCAACTAAAACAATTCTACACAGCTCAACTTTTTTCATAATTTTTGCTATTTTGGAGAAGGAATTGGATAATATCATCAAACATAGAAGTTGTAGCTCTATGTCTTACCTTTCCAAGAAATAAAGAATTGAGTGATTTCGACTTGTACAATAAATGTTATGCTCATTTTTCTACAACTGCGCAGTTCATTCCAAGTTATCCTTTTAACCTAATCATTCCATTTGGACCCTTTCGTTACTTGATTTGTACCGGGATTTCACAATTACTCCAAATATGCTCCATGTTGTACCTAACTAGCTACAAAATCAACAAACAGGTGAAAATTCACCAAATACATCAAATGAGAGTTAGGAAGTACTATTCTATGCAATAATGTTGTTTTAGTTATAAATATGTGCCTAAAAATCACATAAAATATGGAGTGATCACCTTCCAGAGCCAATTTGTAGTAATCCTCCATATGAATGACAATTAATGCATGTACCCTATGCAGACACACAAAATGTTCGGCGAACTGTCATTGCATCGAGGTAGGTAGATTTCGCCTTGAACCTTCCCTAGAAAGAGAGAAGACTTACCAGCTATGCTTTGTGGGAGAAGAAAGGGAGACTTCAAGCTATGTTTTGGTGGGAGGAGGTGATGAAATGAAGGCTTCCTTACCTCTATTTATAGACCTATTAAGCACAAAATCATGGAAATAAAACCGTGATATCAACTGCTAGTTTTGGGCAATATTTTGGGCATAAAACCATGGAAATTAGCCATTGGTTTTGAGCAATATTGTGGGCATAAAACCATGGAATTTGGCCATTGGTTTTTGGTTAGTAATCCTATGGGGAGGACTTACCATAAAAATACAGGCTTCTCTTACCATTGGGTAATACAACGTCTAAGTGTTGTCTAACTAAACTTCCTTATCCCGGTCCATTTAAAAAATATTGATTCATACCATTACTTATAAAGATCAATAATTATGTAAGTGTAACAAAAATAATTACAAGAAGTAAAATGCACATAAAATAATGCAACTAATATTTGTGAAAATAAGATTGAATTTATTAAATTATAATCATGTTACAATTTGAAAAGAATCTGGTCAAAATGATTACAATGAATTTGTGAAATTTTGGTGACAAACTTTTGGCAAAATAAGGTTTGAGACCTAAAATGATAATTGTGTATTAATTGTATTATTAGTATGCTTGTTAACATGTTTCGCTACCATTTGGAATTTATTTTATCCAAATTGAGCAAAGTTTATAATGTGAAAAATATGTGTCGTTTCGGTAAGATTTGAAATAGAGTGTGTAACGACCCGATTTTCTTAAAATTCTTTTAAAGCATTTGAAAAAGACAAATAACCATATAACCGGAAATCCTTCATTTTAAATATAAGACAATTCCTAAATCAGATCATTAAAAACTTCTCATACATAAAGAATTACGTGATAAATATAATAATAAACAATTTTTTTTTTTGCACGTACCATATCAAGTAACATGGATTTATTTACATAACTCTCAAACAATCACAACGGAAAACAATTTCACTTAATTCGATTCTAATCACTTTTCTAAGAAAATTAACTTTATAAACTTTAACTAAAGTTAAGTTATCCCAAAACGAAATAAATAAATTGAATATATTGAAAACATATTATTTTGCCTAGCAATTACCAAAATATATCTTATAGAAACAATAAAGTCTCATAAAACTTGCAATTAAAATACTAAAATAAAAATTCTTATATTTGGATCATATGCTTTCACCGCACCGCCCTTGCCCCCGCGTCAGCTCCTCAACTGGACAATGTTAAGTGTGTGTGTGTGTGTGTGTGGGGGGGGGGGGGGGGTTAAGCTACCACCGACCGCTTACAAGTTCATATTGATAATATATGGTTGAAACATAACCATGAATAACAATCAACTTACAACTTATCATAACTTATGTGTTCACAGGTTGCCCCAGATCACAACAACTTAACATACGTGTGCATATGTTGCCTCGGATCACACTAGCTTATAGGATTGATCCATCAAACTTATAATGCAACTTGCATTTCATAGACTTATAATGCAACTTAGGTCTTCCATTGTATAAGGTAACAATTATATCAAATATATGAATCCAACACTATAATTAATAAGACAAGTTAGAACACCCACCTAAAATGTGATGTGTGAATGCACTTCAAGAATCTAGAGTGAAAATGCTCATGCAAAGTATGTTCCTAATCCTTCTTGCCTCAATTTCGTCCTCACCATAATATTAAGGCAATATATTTTGATTGGGTTGGAACTAGGAATAAATAAATAGGAATTTAAGGGCATGAACATGATATTTGAAAAGATGTGGAAATATTTTGAAAGAAAGTATAAGGTTCTATACTTATACATATTTTACGTAGTTGTGACTAAATGTTTAATATCTCACAAAATATATTGGGGAAAAATATGAAATTTTGAATATAAATATGTAACTCATACGTACATATCATAATTCAATTTCATAGATTTATAAGAAGTAAAAATAGGATTATTTTTTTAATTTTTAAAACCGAAATAGTTGCGACAGAAAATTCAGCACAACCTTGAGAAAAACTTAATAACTTGAAAACTACTTGATTATTTTCTTTAATTTTTTTGCATAAATGATTAACCGCTTCGGTCCTAATTCAATCATCCACATAATGGGTCTCAAATATAGGTGGGCTTTAATCTCCATTATTTGAGCATTTGCCCAACTAGTATCGCTCCCGTGCGATGCACGAAAATTTATTTAAAAAGTAATTATCTTATTAAATTAAGGAAAAATTAGTATAAATACCCAATATATTTTCACTATTTAGAAACTAGGACAATAAGTATACCAATTTTTAAAAATGTCTTCTAACTTACCAAAAATTGGTGAAAATGCCCTGTGACCGGCTATAGGCTGTTAACCAACCGGTCACCTGTGAGCTGTCTTTTTACTTTCGAAAAAATTTGTATAAATGACCAGTATGTTTCCCTTATTTAAAAACTAAGACATTAAGTATACCACTTTTTAAAAATACCTTCTAACTTACCCAAAAATGGCGAAAATGCCACGTGACCGTCTATAGACTGTGACATAACCGGTCATTAATGAGGTGAAACTCTTTTTCTGACGTGGCATTACTTTTTTATTTTTTATTTATTTTTTCTGTTGACTCATTTGTTAGCATGGAAAAAAATATGTCGTCGACTTTGGCGGTGACATATTCAACAGGGAGGAGGCGAATAGGCAAAGAATCGGGTGATTGGTCAGGTTCCGATCAATTAGTGGATGGGTGGGCTGAGCGAAGCATTGTTGGCTTCTTCTTCGTCTTCCATGTTGGTGTCTTTGTAAGATTGCATGACATCCATAAATATTAGGGATTAGTATAGCCGGTCACAGGGCATTTTCACCAATTTTTCGTAAGCTAGAAGACATTTTAAAAAAGTGGTATACTTAGTGTCCTATTTTCTAAATAGAGAAAACATACTGAACATTTATACCAATTTTCCCTTAAATTAAATATAATATTATCTAACATAAAAAAATAGAATTATTATATTCAAACTAAATGAATATTTGAATAATCATTTTTTCTTTTTTTACAATCAACCTGAACTTTGCGCTTTCCTACCTTTGCAACCTTTGGCAGCAATTTTCGGAGAGAAAAGAAATTATTTAAAAATAATAAAAAATGTTTAGAAAATACAATATTTATTTTTAAATTCTATTTTTTTTTTAAAATATCATAAACTTAACTAGAAAAAATTTAGAAATTATTTTAATAAAAAAAATTCAATTTTCATAAAAAAAGATCGAATAATTTTGATATTACTTCAAATAACTTTAAATATTTTAAAAGGATTTATTTTTACAAAAAACTAATTAAAAAGATACTTATATCATAAAATTTGACTTTTCATAGATACTTCCACATGTCTTAAACGAAATTTCGTAGATTTTTTTAAAAAAATTCAAGATAACTTTCAAATATTTTAAATAAAGTTTAAAAGATAATTTTCAAAAATTTATAATAGTTTTATGATTTTAAAAAAATAAATTTTTTTTTTATTTTTCTTGCTTAAAATGATTTGATTTGAACTTTTTTTTAATAAAAATACTCAATTCTTTAATATATTTCCAACATGTTTAAGTTAATTTTCTGGTATTTTAAATGAGGTTTAGAATTTAAAAAATATTTTTTAGATTTTTTAAAATTTTTCTAATATTCTTTTATTTTTCGCACTTAAATTGCTAAGTGACATTGCAAACGTGAAAAAATGTATAGTTCAGGTTGTGATTGAAATAAAAGAACTGAAAAACGTGCATACTACATGTTGTAAAATGATATAAACTCAAACTATGAATAATGTAAATAGCAATTTCTCCTAAGTGATATATGGATTTAATATAACTTACATTTCATAAATATACTATTTTATAAATTTACATTAAGATAAAATATTCTTTTTAAAAAATAAATTATATCTACTTTTAAGAATGAATATCTCCTAATATTAAAACCCAAACATATATTTAGTGTGTGTGTATGTGTATCCACTTTAACCTATACGAACCCGCAATAGCTTAATTGAAAATGAATATTTAAACAAACACAAATACATAAATATCACATGACACACCAAAATATATCAAATAAAATAAATTGAATTGTATTATAAGAAAATTAGTGTTTTCTTCTTTTTTTTTTCAATTTTTTTTTTAAATATTTTGATTTATCCAAATAATTTTTGAAATTTTAACTATAACTATTTACTTTATTTTAAGAAAAATTATTTTTCAAGTTTTAATATTTTACATGGTGGTTTAATATACTCAAATACTTTTTAGATTTTAAATAAATCTTGATATTAATAAAATAAAATTCAATGATTATTCTATAGTTGGACTAACAAAATAAAGCATATGAATTCTTCAATATATCTTAATAATATATGTATATGGTGAAATTTATTTAAAGATACAATTAATATATATATGTCTTTATATTTTACTTAGGTTGCAAAATATGAAAAAATGCGACAAAGTATTGTTTATATTGAGAACTCTAAAAAACCTAGTTATCTCAAGCATATTAATTTTATTTTTTAAATAGAAATATAGATTGTAGCACATGTAACTCATAGTTTAGATTGCAAAGTGTAATTATTATTTATAGCGAAATAATATTAATAAATAGAAAATATGAATATGTAATAAAAAATAATTTCAAAATTAATTATCATATATAAATATATGTGAAAGTCGTAGTCCTATGATTAATTATAATAAATTAATATTTGTAAATATAATAATTTAATTAGTCAATCATTAAATTATAAATTAACTTTTACTTTTAATTTAATAAAGTATATATTCATTTATTAAGGAAGGTAATACTTAATATTGTATTAATTTAAAGAAAAAAAATATAATTAATGTCTTAGAAGAAATTAAGGATACATTAAAGATATATTTAGGCGAAAAAATTTAATTACAATAATAACCCTCAATTTACTTTTATATATATAGATATAGATTAGCAAATGTGATAATTTGATAAAAAAGATATCATGTGGCTTTTACTTCACCAAAAGTGACTATACCATTACTTTCTATTTAAAAAAGTAGTAGTTGTTATAAATCACAAAGTGATTCATATATATTGTGGACACTTTAACCCGTTACTTGAAAGTGAGTCAAAAGCATGAAGCACGACATCGCCAGAAGCACGACAGTGCCGGAAGCACGTCAACCAAGAAGCACGACAACGTAAGCACGACAGTGCGGAAGCACGTCAATCCGAGAAGCACGACAGGGCGGAAGCACATCAATCCAAGCACGACAATGCGAGCACGACAATGCGAGAAGCACGACAGTGCGGAAGCACGTCAATCCTAGAAGCACGACAGTGCGGAAGCATGTCAATCCAAGCACGACAATGCAAGCACGACAGTGCAGAAGCACGTCAGTCCAAGAACGACAATTCAAGCACGATAGTGCGGAAGCACGTCATTCCAAGCACGACAGTGCAAGCACGACAATGCAAGAAGCACGACAATGCGGAAGCATGACAGTGCGGAAGCATGTCAGTCCAAGCATGACAATGCTTTTGTAATTTTTTCTATAAATAGGGGTCATATGTTGAATGAAAATACGATGATTTCCTCTGGAATCTCTACTTTCCCATATATTCTAGTCCTTTACGAATATTTTATAACACGTTATTAGCACGAGTTTTGCTCAAGAAGGTAGGAGAAACTGAATTGATATTATTTTTCCCACTTCTATTCTTCCCTGAAGGAAATGACAGGTATTGAAACAAAAAAGTTCAAACCCTCGATATTACCTGCAGTAATTATTTGACATGGTGTGTTAATGTTAAACTACACCTTCGAGGTACATCACTTGTTGAAACTTTGAATGATACATATATAGAACATGTAAACAAAAAGGACGAGGCAAATGGCGCTGATATTCATTTGCCATCAGCTTTCTGAGGATCTAAAAAATGAGAATGTACAATTGAAAGGGCATGTGAAATATGGGAAAGATCCTAGATAGAGATTCGACCACACCAGAAGTGTGATGCTGCTACAAACACAATATGAATGACAACAATTAAGGTTGCCCGATTATGTTTTTCATTGCCGGTTACAACTCAAAGTAGTTATCTCGACTTGCTCTTTGCGGGACAACGTTATCAGAATATGAAAAGTTAAAGAAAATTTTCTCTACTATGTATGTCCTAAATATGGTACTCCAGCAGCAGTATCGAGAAAGACAATTTAAAATGTACCGTGAGTTAATTTATGTCCAGCTAAAAAAAGCTAATGTGATACTCTTGAGAAATCATGATATACGTCCTACATGATATATAGTTGTGCCTGAAGCACATGTTAATTCCAACATATTTATAGGACGATCTAGAGGTCACGAGTATAAATCCACTAGCGGACCTACAAGCGTAGACGTGGTGGTCCTCGTTGATATGAACAAAGTTATTCTAGAAATAACAGTTATCAAATTAAACAAGTGCAATCTACGTAGAAAAATCAGAATCGGGTTAAAATGCCCGCAAGGAAATCTGATGAAAATACTTGTTATAGATGTGGGATGATCGAACATTGGTCAAGAATCTGTCTTTCTGCCCACACTTGGTAGAATTGTATCAGACCTCGAAAAATGGTAATAAGAAAAGTGTTCGAGCACATGTGACTGAGATTGTTAAGCCCCTTGCTATTGTAGAGGCCAGTACATTTAAAATTGTACATGATCAAATCCCAAAACAGGATAGGAAATCATTAGGTGTATTAGATTTCTTATAACATGTTCCTGAAGCACATGATTCTGATTGGTGGAGAAATATTTGAACTTAGTCTACTTTTCCCAGAAAAGTAATATTTTTTTTTTGTACATCATGTTTTGTACCTCCCTTGAACTATGTGTTTTCCCGAGGTTGAGATCATTTTGTCTTAAAGTTATGTAAATAACCATCCAACTCGGATGATACATTCCCGAGCATGAGTTAATGGTACAAATGGAAAATATTGAAGAAGAAGCCTATTGTCTACTTGATAGCGTAACAACGCACACAATATTATCTGACAAAAGGTATCAAGTATGACTTTGTGCAAAATACGAGTCCCAGAAATTATAAATGGCTCTAAAAATGTAACAATTATATTACAAATAGTACCATCTTGCATATTGAAATGCATCCAGAAGATGAAAACGAAACTTGTTAAGTGTTAAAGATATATGTCTGAATGATTATACTTTACAGATTCTCATTAAAAGTCACACGAAGAGTGTATGAGCATCACATATTTTAAGACGGGTAAATGAACTACCCATGAAAAGATTAGTTGAACCTAATTTTCGTTTATTTGCATATATTTGTGCTAACATTATTTGCATAATTGCAAGAATGATTGATTTTGCTTGACTGTGATTTTACCACCAATAACGTAACAATTTCATTTACATGTCTTGTATTGCATTTTAATTGCTTGATTTATTTATTCGTGATATTATCACCTATAGGGATAGTTATATTGTTCTAGAAGATCTTAGTGATATCAGCGCTATCTGAAATGTATGTTACCTGAAGTAACTATATATCTTGGTACCTTGAAGTAAAAGTGCACTGTAGAAGTTCGATAAACTAACAACTCAAATAAAGACGATACTAAATGGGGATGCTACATAAAGTCGAAACACGAAATGAAATTATTCAAAAGTGGAAGGATATGATATTCTCCATTGAGCATGCATGCTGTGAATATGGTACTCTAGCAGTAGTATCTGAAAACGCTTGCAGAAAAATAAATCCAGATCTGGTTTATGTTTATTAAAAAGGAAAGTGATGAACACTTCTTAAAATATAATGGTTTGCGACCTTATGACGTCCCACATAGTGCCTATAGAGCACTTTGGAATTCCAGCAGAGATAGAGGCCAAGAGAGGTTATGGACACATATGCAGATATAATGATCCTCCTCAAATAACATATGAGTGACCGTGACGGATGTAAATATTCCTGTCAAGATGATTATCCGATTTTAATAAAAATATCTTATTCAAAGATATTGTGATAAAGACAAGACATATTTAATAGATTGTAAAAGTTCCCGATATTGAGAAATATAACGCTTTTAAATTACCTCTCCTAGATGACGTGTTTCCCTGAGATTGAGATGGTTTTATCAATAATAAAATTATTCTTGTTGAATTACAATGAGGTTATGCTTATTGTGTTTGAAATATATGATCATATATTTACTTCCCTTGGATGTCACATTCCCGAGGTTAAGCTTATCTCTCTTGAATGATATGTTCTCAAGGTCGAGTTAATATTGTCAAGTTAGATTAAACCGTGAATATTTCTCGAGAATGAATTTGTGTACAAACACAAAACATCCATATCATGTCTCATTGAGATTATTGATAGCTCTAGGAGTGCAAGAATTATATTATTAGACCCGGAAGATCTACTAAATTTCAAACATGTACATCGTAATGTGCATAATTTGGAGGCACTGATTAAAAATAGAAGGGGTCTCTGTATATCAAATTATATTGTAAAGATAACGAACAACCCATGAGAAATTTGAAGCAACAACTTCTGGGTTGTATTGGGTCCAAATTTAGACTTTCGAATCATATATCATTATGCTGGAAGCTAGTGAATCATGATATATTCGGGTTGTGGCATGATCGCCTTGACATCCAAAAAGTAAAAAGGTATGTATGATTGTTAAACATACTAAAGACATTCATTGAAAGCACAAAGATGCTAATGTCCAAAAGATTAGTAATGGGTATCATATTTAAAAGGAATTAATTGCCAAACTTTCAACTTAAATGGTTTGTTATTATATTTGTAGACCAATACACCCAGCAGGTGGGTTATTCGAATACTTTATGGTCCTTGTAGACACATCCTGCAGATGATCCAAAATATATTACTTCAATGATGAGTTAAATTTTTTTGCTTGATACTATTGATATAAGATCCGAACTCAATAGTATGACTTGAAATTGTGCAGTACTGCATGCATCAGCATTAATGAGAATATGCCACACTACTTACGACATGAACTCCAAAAAATGGAGAGTAAAATGTTCAACAATTCGATATTACCAAGATCTTGCAGATATAGCTACAAAATCCTTGTCAGCAAGTGAATTTGAGAAATTACATTGGAATGAGAAGAGTTACGAACTTGCAAGATTGATAATATTATATGCATCAGGGGGAGCGGGTTTTGGTGTGTTGTACTCTTTTTTCCTTATGCCCGGTTTTTATCCCATTAGGGTTTTTCCAGCTTGGGGTTTTTAATGAGGCAACTATATGCACCTAACATGAATTAGTGTTATGCACTCTTTTCCTTTTTAGATCGGTTTTGTCCCACTGGATTTTCCGACTTAAGGTTTTTAACGAGGCATACTTATAATCAAAGTAGTCCTGAAGACTGACCATTGCCAAGAAATGTTTAGAATTAAAACAATCATAAAGGTTGGACCATAAAAGCTAATGAATACAATTTTCTTATGATCGATTTTTTCCCACAGGGTTTTCCGACTTAAGTTTTGGATGATGAATATCTATTTTGAAGACAAATAGTTCTACTCTTACTTTTCACCAGTTTCTGCCAATATATTTTTCGAGTTTGTAAATTTTACGAGACATTTCTATATTCATCAAATTGATGAAAATCAATGATGATAATGTGTCCAAGGGGGTGTGTTATAAATCACAAAGTGATTCATATATATTGTGGACACTTTAACTCGTTACTTGAAAGTGAGTCAAAAGCCAGAAGCACGACATCGCCAGAAGCACGACAGTGCCGGAAGCACGTCAACCAAGAAGCACGACAACACAAGCACGACAGTGCGGAAGCACGTCAATCCGAGAAGCACGACAGTGCGGAAGCACGTCAATCCAAGCACGACAATGCGGAAGCACATCAATCCGAGAAGCACGACAGTGCGGAAGCACGTCAAACCAAGCATGACAATGCAAGCACGACAGTGCGGAAGCACGTCAGTCCAAGCACTACAATGCAAGCGCGACAATGCGGAAGCATGTCAGTCCAAGCACGACGATGCTTTTGTAATTTTTTCTATAAATAGGGGTCATATGTTGAATGAAAATACGATGATTTCCTCTGGAATCTCTATTTTCCCGTGTGTTCTAGTCCTTTACGAATATTTTATAATAGTAGTTCTATTTTGGTAAAATACTTTTTCAATTCATAGCACCCCTTGAGAACGCCATCTACATGCAGCGAAATCGACGGAACCATGGCTCTCAGCCTCTCCGTAGCGCCAAGCAGGACCACCACTCAATTTTGAGTTTTCTGAGATGGGGTAAATGTGGTTGTGGAGGGATGTAATTGACGTGAGATGAACTAAATCTCGCACAGTGATTCGAATAGCAGTTAACATTCCTGCAGAGGTTAAACCCCGCCTAAAACTAGGCAAAGAAGTCAATAAAACCACAAAAGCATAATTTTCGTGCCACGAGATATCTCATCCATCTCGCCGATGTTTTGGGATGTCAATAAGCAGACTGACATCATACCATGGCCACTTGTTGCCTCGCAACCCTTCACAGGGTGACATCCATTATATTACCTGTTGCTGTCGTGGACTTGTGTTTGAACGATGAAGACGAGAGGGATAAGCGAAGAAGCAATATTGACGGGTTCTACTGCAATTATTTTGCTCACCAACAAAGGTTATGTCATGGGGAATTGTAGGCCCACTATTTAGAGATTTTTTTTTCCTCTCTTCTTCTCTCTTATCTTTATTACAACATTATGCCACTTGAACCATGGAATTAAATCATTTTATCTCATGAATACATTTTTTTCTCTTCACACATCATCAACATGAAGTCTGATCATGACTTTGTTCTTCATCCATATTTCCTTGCAATTAACCATATTTAGGAGTACGCAAGGAAACAATTTGGAAATGGACACATTTAAATCAAGCAAACTTATTGAATCTATACGTCACCTATATTACAAACTTTATTTAGTCTTGCAGGGCTGATGCATGATTCAAATATATTCTTCTCTGAGTTGATCCAAAGGCCATTAAAAGTTATGATCTTTGGTAGCCATTTTCAAGCACACAAAAGATAGTCTTATGATTGTTGAAAAAATAATGATGTATTTGAAAATGACTCTATAAAAATGAGGCTGTTAAGTAGAGGCAAGAGTTGAACTCTTTCTCCGTAAGACGATATTGCCTTTTGTACATCAATGTTATTGTAATCAAAACTGGACTGACTGATTCGACCGGTTTAACCGGGAACGTACCTCGGTCCGATCGGATTCATTTCATAAAATCGGGTTTGATGTTTGATCGGGAAAACTGCTGAAAACCATAGGAGCCTAAAAACATCGATGAACCGAATAACTCGAAAAACTGGGAGAGAGAAAGCTTTTAGGGAGAAAAAAGTTGAAGATCTACGTCCTTCTTCATTCTGTTTTCAGATTTGGAAATTTTTTAAGCAATTTCTTCTTTTTTACGAAATTGTACCTTCTTCCATATTACTTACGACAGATCTACCAGAATCAATTGTAGAGTAAGGCGAGATGGACTTCGACTGAATCATGAGACTTTGAAGATGTAGGTAAAAAACAATCGAATGTGTCTGTTGGGATTGAGGATTCGATGGGATGCACATAAGACCAATGAGAGATGAAAGAGAAATAAAAATTCAATTAATTACTCACACTAATATTCGATTCACAGTGACCTTGGAAGTTGGAAATACTTTACTGTCAAAGTTAGCCTTCTTTAATAGTGTGATGTGGAAATTATTATTGATGTAGATAAATAAATTTCGTGTCCAATTAAATGGTGACGCATGAAAATGAATATGTTAAATATCAATTAAAAATACTATTCGTGCCTTGGAAATTTAATTAAAATTGATTCCTAAGTATATAGCGTGATTGATATTTAATTTGAGCTAAAATAATTAATATTGGCAAAAAAAACCAATTAATTGAAAATGGTCCAATCAGATCAATAAAGCCCAAAAGGCCTAAGCAAATCAAGCCAGATCAGGTCAAGCCCAATCAAATCCATGGTGGTCAATCACATGACACCACCTAGCAAAGAAAATATGGAAAGAGGTTCTCCCTACACCTATAAATAGGGACCTCTCTTCATTCATTCAAAAACAAGTTCAGAGCTTCAAGAAGATTGGAAGAGCTCCAAGAAATCCAGAAGACTCAAGGCATTCTTGAAGATTCGAAGACGTTCTTGAGGATTCAAAGGCGTTCTTCGTAAAAAAAGCATACAAACAATGATTAATTTGGAATCAAATCATCTGACATCCGGACAAACATTATTGAAGAACAACCTAAGCAGCGAAGGAGATTTTAAAGAATATTTCGCTCCATCGCTTCAAGAACAAAGAAATCAACCGAGGAGAAGGATCAGAGGATTCAAGAATAGAGATTGTAACTGCATCATATTTTCACTTCGATCCAATTGGATTCAATCTGTACAAATATTTTGTGTTTGTTTATTCGATATGCAAAATTTGTCGTTACAAATTTGGTACACCCGGTGGGACATCTCTACCTCTCATCTCTTCTCCTCAACCAAAAGTTCAAGACAATGCAATGACCCCTCTCAAGATTATAGTGATGAAGATTGGCGCCTAAAGTTCTTCAAACACAGATGTGAATGTTATCACTAGGAGCATGTCAAAACGATCGCAATCACTGATATCTTTAAAAGGAAATCCTTCACTTGAAGTTGATAAGAATGATTCTCTGTATGTTGCCAGTGATGATGGAGAAGAAAGTGACAACTCCACGTGTTCTACACCTCGCTCCATATCAAGCTCTTTACCTACTTAAATCATAGACTCAATCATGATGACGAACCTAAGAACTTTAGAAGAGTAGCTTGCGTGCTTAACCAAAGCAATTGAAGGACTTACAAGACTCGTCTAAGAACAAGACTCTAAGATAGAAAAACTTATGAGCAAAGTTGACAATGGTGATACAAGTCACGCTCTTGAAAAATAATCTACGGAGGACCAAGATGAGGCTGGGGGCTACAAGGCATCATCATCCACCAACTGAAAAAGAGAGATCTTTGATGAGCTGCAGGTTTCATCCGATGGATTGGTCCATGTCAACCAATTGAAAGAGATCATTTTAGGAACAATCAAAGATAAGTTTGATGGGAGCTCTAAGGGATCTTTGTCTTATACCAAACCATATACTTAAAGAATTGACAACTTGAAAATGCTGATAGGTTATCAACCCCCTAAATTCCAACTTTTGATGTTAAAGGTAACCTGAAACAACATGTAGCACAATTTTTTGAGACATGAAAGGATGTCGGCACCTATGGTGATCATTTGGTGAAGCATTTTGTCCGCTCATTAAAGGGGAATGCCTTTGATTGGTATATAGACTTAGAGGCGAACTCAATTTACAGCTGGGGGCAAATGGAGCATGAGTTCATCAACCACTTTTATAGGACCAGCAGGACGGTACTCGGTGAGCATGATCGAGTTAACAAACTACTACCACCCCCTCTCTTCACCTGATACAAGGCAGTTGAAGTACCTGCCGTTCGATCTAGGCCCACCAAGGAGAAGTTGGTGGAACAGAGACAGACGAGTATGCTACCTATCAAAACTTTTTTGTTCACTCAATCTAAGTCCTTTCTCCTGTTCATTTTGCATATGAATTCCCTATTTTGATTTCCTAGTTTAGCCACTGTTGCACGTGCCGATGTAAGACCACTCTTATCTTACCATATTTCTATTTCACCAATAGCCAACACCGGCTCGACAATGAAAAGATGAGCGTGTTACCGACTACGTTAATTGAAGGAGAAACTTGAGTCTCAATTGCAAAGAATGCAATGAGGCCTCAAATATATCCTTCAAGAGATTAGGCTAGAGACATTTGAAGAACTAGCAAGTAGATCTCATGATATGGAGTTGAGTATGGTTGAAGTTGGAGTTGATGGACCCCCGGTTTATGAGCCCCATAAGTTCAACAATGGGGGCAAGTATTTTACAAAAATCCAAAGAAAGACTCCATGGCTGTTAGTGGAATGCAATCAAATTTCGAAGAAATAATTATGCCAAAGGAAAGAATGTCCCTCAAGATAGGGGGCAAAGAAAATCAACTTTAAAGGAGATGCAACCGAAGACTTATCCATTCTTGACGATGTCTCAGGATATTTAATGATTTGATCAAAGAAAATCTGATCGGGTTGTCAGAATTGAAGCAGTCGGAAGAAGCTGGACAAACTGATGACACAAAGTACTGTAAATATCATCGCTTGGTAGGGCATCTAATCCAGGATTGCTTCATATTCAAGGACAAAGTCATGCAGTTAGCTCGACAGGGGAAAATCTTACTGGATGAAGAAGATGCGGTTGCAAATTTTATCATCACTAAAACAATGCTAGTTATGATGATGCTTCATGCTATAAGACGGATTGAGAAAAGAATAGATCATGTCAGTTTAGAGTTGAAGTTTATGGCGATGATGGTGAGTGCAAGCAACTTGGCAATGACCTTGACAAATGAGGACTTGCTACTTGGTTCATAATCGCACAATCGACCTTTGTTCGTGATTGGATACACTAATGAGAATAAAAACTTAATTAATGGAAGTTCGGGAGTTAACATCTTATCTTTACGAGTATTGAAGAAGTTGGAAATTCTCGTAAATGAGCTCACCAACAGCCGTTTGATGATTCAAGGCTTCAATCAAGAGGGGCAAAGGGCACTTGGCACCATCATGTTGGAATTGATGATAGAAGACAGGATTTCTATTGTGCTCTTCTATATCATCTATACCAAAACGTCATATAATATGCTTTTGGGTCATCCATAGATTCACGAGAATAGAGTAGTTCCATCTACCTTGCATCAATGCTTTAAGTACTGTCAAGAGGAAACTGTAAAGACGGTGCTTGGTGACATTAAACCTTTCACAGAGACAGAATAGACCTTCGCTGATGCTAAGCACTATTTTTCAGAGAAACCTAAAGAAGGTCAAGTAGAAGAAGATAAATATCCATCTTTGGCTCGTTCTAATAAAAGAAAGAAACTGCTCACAAGTGTTTAGGCTTTAAAGGAATTAACACTGCCTTTGACCAAACTTGATGCATAAAAGCCTTTTGTGCCACCAACTGGGTACGATTCTCACGGGAGCGTTGCATTGGGAAGATTTCCCCTGAAATTCCAAGCCAATCGGAGTTTAGACTTAATGCTACTTAGAGAATGTTGAAGATGAGTGGTTACACCATCCAAAGTCCTAAGAAAGGCCGTGGAGATGTCTCCCATAATCTTGTCCGTATTTCCATAAAGAGAGCCAGTGTGAACTACATCTTTGAAGACGAGGCATCATCACCTAAAGATACATTTGGCAAACATGGCAAGAAAGTAAATCGAGTCTCCGTCTTTGGTAGGCTCGGCCCTTTTCTGGCGGGTAAGAGAAATAGTCACCAAAGGTTGAATGGTGCAAATGAACAGTTTCATAAACTACGCAGTTTGATACCATCTTGGATGAAACGTCACACAACCTTGAGCATATCATGTGGGAGTGTTCTCAAGGCTAAGAAGAAAACTGTGATTCTCACACGAGTCTGGAAGAGTGAAGAGGAGGATAGAGAAAGTGTCACTTCCTCAAACTTTGTTAATACTAACATCCACCGCATAACTTCTCGAAATGTTGAAAGTGCCCAACAAGGAGATATTTCTTTTTTGATCAGGAGAGGGTCCATCACTGAAACAAGTGATACTATACGTATTATCCAGGTGACACAAGGAGATATTAGACGCAGCAGGTCTAGTTCAGTGCCTCGCCCCCCACCCAACCTTCCTCAAATTTGTGCTCGAGTTTTTCAGCACACTCGAGATCGAAGAGGAGACAAATTCCGGCTCTACAGTTCATCATTTCAAGTTCCAGCTTCTAAACAAAGAGAAGATACTCAGCCACGACCGTTTGAAAAGCATATATGGTTTCAAGACCACAACCCACGGTGATCGCGAGGTGTTGAAACAGTTCAATGTGCAACAATTCTGGGAGCAAATCACTGCCGCCCCTGGAATAGTTGCACCTCAAGCCTACGATCCTAGAGGCTCCAGGCTTACTTCCATTCGAAGCCCCGTGGTGAAGTATCTACAGAAACTGTTGAGCTCCACCATATGTGGACGGAAAGAAATCAGCTCTCCCCGCTTATACGAGATGGAGATTCTTTGGGCCATCGTGGATAGAAAGGAGAGGAACTTCCGATATGATTTGGTATCATGTTTTCAGAAGATAGTGAAAGAATTGAGGACGGAGAGAAAAAGAGAAACGGAAATGCCCGACCCGATCTATTGTGGGGCGTTGATAACCCCTATACTCGAGCACTACAATGTTCCCCTTCCCGAGTACACACCTATCACCACTGATTATTATTTGGATTGGGAGGAGATGGAGAACATGCGCATCGCCATGCTTGGGTACAAAGAGGGCATATCGGGTCCGGCTGTCCCTTACGTTCTCCAAAACGAGGGACCTTACCTCCGCTTACCCAACCCCGGACTGACTTACATCACCAACCTGGCAAGCACGATGAATTTGGAACTGAGCTCCGAGGCACACCTCAATGCCTCCTTGGAGCCAAACCGGGAAGAACTGACCAAATTCAAGCGTGCTAAAAAGCCACGTCCGGTGGCACGGGTTCGGAGCGTAGGGGTTGAAGGGGAAGGAAGTAGCCAACCAGCGCAGCCGTCAAGAAAAAGATCATCTACTGCCATTCTAACTCAATCTGAGTTCCAGGAACGGCAAGAGGGCTTAATGGCGGCCATGGGGGACGAGATCAAAGGCGTCAGAGCCGAATTGGTGGAGCTACGAGCATCTATTGGAGCTGAGCTGAGAGGAATCAAGGAAACTATCCAAGAAAATCAGACCAAGATTCTCGACCTTTTCAAGTCAATAAAAGGATGTTTCACCGGCTCGAGCCCCCGACCTTCCCGCTCGCTGTGAGTAGAGCGACCGACAAGTCTTACCTTTTTGTCCCAAACTTAGTTGAAAAACTAAGTTTGGGGGAAAACAAAAAGATAAGACCATTTCGGTTGCTCGAAACCCCCTACCCCCCGTTTTTCTTCTTTCGTTATCTTTACTGTTGGCCTGTTAGCCATTTGACATGACTTGCTTGTTGGATTTCTTGTGACGGCCTGTGTGCCAATCTAATTTGTATATTGATTGCTTTTGTGATATGTGTCCATTTGTATTGTTGGTAATATTGCCGGCCTGTGAGCCATTGTCATTTTTTATTAGCCTTGGTTGGTAATATTATTACATATGCATTTGGCTATTTCGGATTTTTGAATAATCATTGGGTGCTTTAAAGTCAAATTGTTTGTTTGTGTTGATAAGTCCACACACATTTTCCCTTTATTGTTATAGGAGTAGGATTCTTAATAAAGTAGTTCATTTAGTTAATGTTTGTGAATAAACGTGTAATAAAATGGTTAAGTTCGGCGAGCCACCAAATTGTACTCCTCTTTTTCCACAAACTAAGTTTGCAACTAAGTTTGGGGAGGGGGTGGGATTCGTACAAATTGGCAGCTCGAGAAAGCAATTGGATGAAGTTTAGGATAAAAACAAGAAAATGTGGCATTGATTAATGATGAAAGTTTTTGACAAATATCTTTGAAAGAAGCACATGGTAGAGCATGATAGACTTTTGAAACAAAATTGAACATACACTCAAAACTTTTGATCAAAAATTGCAACCGAGTGAGTTTTTGAGCTTTAGAAGATACTCCCATCTTTGGAGTAACGTAAACTTTCTTTCGGTGTGAAATTCATTGAGTGCATTTAGTTGTCTCTAGAACTTGCCTTGATTCTCTATTTTGCATGAGTCGGTGCATTGTGTGACATTGAAAATGATCATAGGAAATCCTGGATAATTTGGTAACGGCGCCAAAATTCGGTAACGCGATGTCGTGTGTCGCTTTACCAAATTAATTTGTGTATGAAGAATACACTTAAACCTTACCGACTATCCTACTTAGTAGAATGGTAAATAAGGGTCGATCCCACAGGGAACGGCCGAACAGTTTTGATTACGATGTCAAGCGGTTTATGATTAAGAATGCAAGAAATAAATACTTAAGAAAGCAATAATGGGGGGGTTGATGGGAAACTAACAATCTTTTAGTGACAATTAAAAGCAAATAGACACAATTAAAAGAAACAAGTATTCAAAAACACTAGGAGAAATCTTTTTCGGTTTTAGTTTCAAATAGTAAAACAAGTCACCCTTGATCATGCTTCCCCTTGGTCTTGAACAATTGGTGCAACTATTGGTAATGCCCGATTGAATTGTGATTTAAGCCCTTATCTCAAGACTATTAACAAGCTCTAATAGCCTTGTTGTCCCTTAATCTTAGTTAATCAAAATAAGCTCTTCGACTAACCCTATTCAGTTTAACCGAATCCTCGAACAAGCCCTCTTAGATTCAGTCACCAAAAGCATTAAACACTAGGACAACGAGATAAATTCAACATAAAACTCGAAAGCTCGGTTTTAGTGATTGAACTTTGTGTTATCCCCAATAAATAATTATTGTTTGCTACTCGGGAATCGGAAATCCTACAATTACGGATAGTAATCTCCTATTCTAGCAACACATTCACAAATCCCTTAAAGGGTGATCAAACCAATAATCAATTCATAAATGTGAGTCAACAAGAACAAATAACACAAAACACTTAAATACACAATAATCTCGGTAACATTAACCGTAATAATCACATCAATGTCTCGACTCAAGGTTCCACAATGATCAAGGATGAACTAAGGGTGCTAGCCACCCATATTAACTAATACAATCAGAAAATAAATGGAAAAATGAAGAAACATGATACTGATTTGGATGTATCCAAAGATGTCAATTGGAGAAGATGATCCTTCAATCCCTTGTCCAATCTCCTTCCTTGGTGGCTGAAATGTGCTCTCCAAGTATCCAAAAGTACTCCAAAAGTTATCCAAAGTTAGGTTAAATTCGAATGGGATGATATATATATATATATAAAGGGAGAAAGTGCTAGACAAAAATAGGCAAAAACGTATTCAGGATTTTAAAACAGGGTAGTGAATCTCGGCCGAGACGGGAGTGTGTCTCGGCCGAGACGTGAAAAAGGGTTTTCAAGAATTTTGGGTCGAAGGTCAATCTCGGCCGAGATTAAAACGTGAAAAAGGGGAGACTAGGGCTTTTTAGGTTTTGACTCATCTCGGCTGAGATTAGGTTGCCTCTCGGCCGAGACTTTCATCTTTGACATTCTTCAAAAATTCCCTGGAGCCTCATCTCGGCCGAGATGAGATTGAATCTCGGCCGAGATCTTCAATTTTGCAAAACTTCAGAAAACCCCTGGAGCCTCATCTCGGCCGAGATGATATTGAATCTCGACCGAGATCTTCAGTCTTGCAAAACTTCAGAAAACCCCTGGAGGCTCATCTCGGCCGAGATTAACATCCTGTCTCGACCGAGATCTTCAGTTGGCTCTTCCTTTCTTGCCTCGATCGATCCCTCGACTCCTCGGTCGTTTAATCTTCGATTTCGACCCTTTTTACACCTGTCTTAATACAAAAATAGCTCAAACGCATTATTTTGCCCATTAGAATATAAAAGCACTAAATACACATAATTATGCACGTTATTGACACTAAAATGACACTAAAAGTGCCCTAAAGTGCGTGCACGGAACACGTGTACCAAATCTCCCCAAACTTAAAACTTGTTCGTCCCGAACAATAAAGAGAAAGACAAAAGAACACGTGTTTAGGGAAAAGTTTAGTGGCATTTGATTTCATAATTTTCATGAAAAAGAGTAAGAGATCATGATAAAAGTGAGCATGTGTGATAGACTAGATCTACTACTCTCGAGACAAAACACTCTAAACTTAAGATCCTCACATGGTGAGTGTAACTCTCGACTCTCAAGTGTATCAAAAGGGAAGTGTATACGCTCACATTGAAATACATAAAATGCCTACCATAAGCTTGCCAATCATCTAAACTTCGATGTATACCGACATGTGTGACAAAGAATCAAAAAGGTCTTTAACGGGTTGTAATGTTGGTTTGGGGTAAGGTGGGATAATTTTGGGTATAAGTGACTATAAAACGGACTAAATGAGTCGTGCACTACCCATCTACCCCTCAAACAATGGTCACTCAACCTCACTCTTTACTTCCTTAGTAAACCAATCCCAAAAATTGATTTCTTCTCCTTACCACAAAGTCCACAACCTAAATGCTTTCTCAATTCTCCCTTGGAGTGTATTTTCTTTTGAATTCTTACAACTTTGAGAACATCTATTAAAAGGCATTTATATTACTAGCCTCTCCAAATCAAAAGCAACAATGAGTATATACACTAACTTTTTCTTTTGTTTTTCTGATTTTTCGACTTTTTTCGATTTTCGAATTTTTTTTTTTTTTTTTTAACACAAACAAAAATTGGAGAGGACTAGTATTCTCGATTCTTTTCCTATTGTTTCAATTCCTTTCACCCTTCAATATTCCCAATAGTTCACCCTTTTCAATCCCAAATTACCCGACTACCTTCCAACCACCTCCCTCATACTCAAATAGTCCAATTAGGTTCAAAGGCTAATCGAAAGGGTTTCGGCTTGTAGAATTGGGCTGTCAAACAAGAGGCTAAAAGCTCAAGGGGCTCAACTAGAGACAATATCAAATTAGGTAAAAAGGATGTGTTTTCAAGCTTGAAAGTAGGCTCAAATCAAGGATTGCCTAAGATCATTTTCAATGTCACACAATGCACCGACTCATGCAAAATAGAGAATCAAGGCAAGTTCTAGAGACAACTAAATGCACTCAATGAATTTCACACCGGAAGAAAGTTTACGTTACTCCAAAGATGGGAGTATCTTCTAAAGCTCAAAAACTCACTCGGTTGCAATTTTTGATCAAAAGTTTTGAGTGTATGTTCAATTTTGTTTCAAAAGTCTATCATGCTCTACCATGTGCTTCTTTCAAAGATATTTGTCAAAAACTTTCATCATTAATCAATGCCACATTTTCTTGTTTTTATCCTAAACTTCATCCAATTGCTTTCTCGAGCTGCCAATTTGTACGAATCCCACCCCCTCCCCAAACTTAGTTGCAAACTTAGTTTGTGGAAAAAGAGGAGTACAATTTGGTGGCTCACCGAACTTAACCATTTTATTACACGTTTATTCACAAACATTAACTAAATGAACTACTTTATTAAGAATCCTACTCCTATAACAATAAAGGGAAAATGTGTGTGGACTTATCAACACAAACAAACAATTTGACTTTAAAGCACCCAATGATTATTCAAAAATCCGAAATAGCCAAATGCATATGTAATAATATTACCAACCAAGGCTAATAAAAAATGACAATGGCTCACAGGCCGGCAATATTACCAACAATACAAATGGACACATAACACAAAAGCAATCAATATACAAATTAGATTGGCACACAGGCCGTCACAAGAAATCCAACAAGCAAGTCATGTCAAATGGCTCACAGGCCAACAATAAAGATAACGAAAGAAGAAAAACGGGGGGTGGGGGTTTCGAGCAACCGAAATGGTCTTATCTTTTTGTTTTCCCCCAAACTTAGTTTTTCAACTAAGTTTGGGACAAAAAGGTAAGACTTCTCGGTCGCTCTACTCACAGCGAGCGGGAAGGTCGGGGGCTCGAGCCGGTGAAACATCCTTTTATTGACTTGAAAAGGTCGAGAATCTTGGTCTGATTTTCTTGGATAGTTTCCTTGATTCCTCTCAGCTCAGCTCCAATAGATGCTCGTAGCTCCACCAATTCGGCTCTGACGCCTTTGATCTCGTCCCCCATGGCCGCCATTAAGCCCTCTTGCCGTTCCTGGAACTCAGATTGAGTTAGAATGGTAGTAGATGATCTTTTTCTTGATGGCTGTGCTGGTTGGCTACTTCCTTCCCCTTCAACCCCTACGCTCCGAACCCGTGCCACCGGACGTGGCTTTTTAGCACGCTTGAATTTGGTCAGTTCTTCCCGGTTTGGCTCCAAGGAGGCATTGAGGTGTGCCTCGGAGCTCAATTCCAAATTCATCGTGCTTGCCAGGTTGGTGATGTAAGTCAGTCCGGGGTTGGGTAAGCGGAGGTAAGGTCCCTCGTTTTGGAGAACGTAAGGGACAGCCGGACCCGATATGCCCTCTTTGTACCCAAGCATGGCGATGCGCATGTTCTCCATCTCCTCCCAATCCAAATAATAATCAGTGGTTCCCAATCCAAATAATAATCAGTGGTGATAGGTGTGTACTCGGGAAGGGGAACATTGTAGTGCTCGAGTATAGGGGTTATCAACGCCCCACAATAGATTGGGTCGGGCATTTTCGTTTCTCTTTTTCTCTCCGTCCTCAATTCTTTCACTATCTTCTGAAAACATGATACCAAATCATATCGGAAGTTCCTCTCCTTTCTATCCACGATGGCCCAAAGAATCTCCATCTCGTATAAGCGGGGAGAGCTGATTTCTTTCCGTCCACATATGGTGGAGCTCAACAGTTTCTGTAGATACTTCACCACGGGGCTTCGAATGGAAGTAAGCCTGGAGCCTCTAGGATCGTAGGCTTGAGGTGCAACTATTCCAGGGGCGGCAGTGATTTGCTCCCAGAATTGTTGCACATTGAACTGTTTCAACACCTCGCGATCACCGTGGGTTGTGACACGTCGGTTTCTAACCTAGTGTTCCGCAAGTGTGCGGATGTAGGTGTAGTACTATTGTCAAGGTCGATCCCACAAGGAATAGTTTTAGGTAGTTTGATACCCTAATACTCTAGGAATGTCCTAACTAGATACTAAGTTTTAAAGGTTGATTTTTCTAATTAAACTACTCAATTAAATATAACTTCAAACTTAGGAAACACGAAAACTAACAATCAAAGAGAAAAGGTATCCTAGGGCTTCGATTTCAGGATATTATTTCAATGTGGAATATGATTAACCAATTAATTTACCAATTCTAATGTTTATTAGGCGGCACGACAATAATCTAATCCTTCTCTCGAAGCGATTAAACCGTTGATTAATTAAGCTAATTACCCTCTAGAGTCAATTAAACCTAATAACTCCCAAACGATCTTAAGCCACGGCCTACACAGTCATAGACAACTGCGCTCTATGTTCTAAGTCTGATAACAATTCCCTCCTCTCGAAGCGGAATTGTTAAACTAAATTACTAAATCTAGGTGATCAAGCTAAATTCAGTTTAAGCATAAACATAGAGATAAAACACATAAAGAATGGAATTAATAGATTAAAACATAAATCAAAACATTGTCATAAAAATCCCTACTTTCTAACCATAGGACACGAATAGCTTAGCTACTCATGCCTAGTAATAATCCAATACAAAATCTTAATAAAAACATTGTAAAGAATTAAACTAGAAAAGAATAAATAAACCCGGATGACTCCGTCTCGATGATCTTCGTCTTCTTTGTCCTCCAAGATGATGTAATTTATGTTCTTGATGATTGATCTCTTTTTCCTAGAGCTTGGGGTCCTTTTTATAGAGTTGGGCCGAATCTTGGGAAAGATAGGATCAAAATCCTATTAAAATATGAAATCCTCGCATAAAAACCCTTCTGACACGGCCGTGTTGCTTAAGTGACACGGCCGTGTTGCTTTGCACAATTCACTTTCTGCTCAACATTTGACACGGCCGTGTTGCAGTTGTGACACGGCCGTGTTCCATTCCAGAACTAACAGCGCTTTGTGGACCACTTTTGACACGGCCGTGTTACAAGTCTGACGCGGCCGTGTCGGTTCTTGCCCGGTTTTGCTCCTGGACCGGTTCAGGCCGGTTCGGACCGGTTTGGACCGGTTCTTCGACGGTTCTCCCTCTTTTGGGCCAGTTTTCACTCTTTTCCAACTTGTTTCCTCGTCCGGTAGCCTGAAAATGCTCAAAATACCTTAAAACAAGTCGAAACACGTCAAATGACCCAAATATTATTAATATAAATAAATGCCGGTCAAATATGCACGTAAATGATATAAAATATGATCCTAAATCGACCTAAATACATGCATAAATAACGTGTTATCAAACTCCCCCAAACTTAAACTGTTGTTCGTCCCGAACATCATAACAAAAGACACAAAGATGACAAGTGATTATGCATTTGTTTAGGGCGACTAGATGATGAATTCAGTTTCAGTCTGATTTTTCTTACAACAACTAGGCAACACAATTCACTTGAGCATATGTGATAACGCGTAAATCAACTAATCTCGAGACTTTGAACTTTCGAATTATTCAACCCTCCCCGGGTAAGTGTTTCACTCATCTCTCAAGTGTTTAAGCTAGAATAATTTCCACTCATATTGAATTACATGCAAAGTCTACCATATGCTTGCCAATCGTCTAAACTAGACCTCGTACTTGCTATGTGTGACAAAGGATCAAAAAGGTCTTTATTTTGGTTGTAATGTGGGCTTAAGGTAAGGTGGGATACATTTGGATTTAAGTGACTATTCATTGGACTAATCAAGTTACGTCTAACCCGACTACCCCTCAATACAATCACTCAACCTCACTCTTCAAATTTCAACAAATCACCTCACAAAGTGACTTCTTCACCTTTAAAAGTCCGTACAACTTAAGTGCTTTTCAATTCTGCGGGTACCACATTTTTGGGACTACCCGACTGTTCTAATCACATTCATAATTTGAGCACTTTATTTTCTAGCCTCTCCTCTATAATACTAATAATAAAGACTTTTTTCTTTTTTCCTCTTTTTTTTTTTTTTTTTTTTTTTTTTTTTTCTAGGAGAGGCCATTCTTCGCTTTTCACCTATCACTTTTCTTTTATTCCCTTCATCTTTTGAAAATATCCCTATTTCCCATTCCTTCCCACAAATTGTTCACCCAAAATTCCTTCCAATTCTCCTCCCTCTAACTTGATTAATCCAATTAGGGCCAAAAGAATTAAATCAAAAAGGTTTCGGCTAACATTGTTAGGTTATGAATGAATAAGGCTATAAGGCTCAATTGGGCTAACTAGGGACAATTTTTTTCAATATGGGTCAAAGGAATTTTCATGGTTCAGAGAAATAGGCTTAAACAAAGAGTTGCCTAAGATCATTTCCTACATCACAACATATACTTGACACATTCTTAGTAAAGACTCAAGGCAAGTTCTAGAGACTAGTACACATATTCAATCAAATTCACACCGAAAGAAAGTATATTACTCCGAAAATTGGAGTATAATTAGGCTCAAATTCTCACAAGGTTAATTTTGATTGAATATTCTAAGTTCAAGCTCAATTTCGTCTCAAAACACCTCTCATGCTCTATTATGTGCCATTTTTTCATCTAAATCATCTCATCATTAACTATTCATCATCCATCTTTCCCAATTATTCTCTTTTTATTTTTTTCACTTTTTACCTATTTCCGGGTTTATTATTCTTATGACTCACAAACTAAAACACTAATAAGACTCTAAACTCTAACTCCTAAGACTCAACATGAAAACAATATGCAATCAAACTCGGGCTCACAGACCCAACAACACCGATAAATCAGATAACTGGGCTCACAGACCCGATAACACCAATTGAAACAATACAAATCAGCACAATGGGCACACGGACCCACAATTAACAGCAAGAATCTCGAATGAAAAAAATAAATCAAAACTAGAAATCTAGCTGCCAAGACGTTCCACGGTCTACCCCCTCCCCCAAACTTGGCTGAAAGTCAATGTTTGGAGGAAAAAACGTGGTACGCCTTGGTGCTAACTTACAAATCGTTTCGACGACGGCGGTGTTTTGAAATCCTCCAAAATCGTGCATGTTGAGATCCTGACGCGGCTGTGTTGAAGGTTGTTGACACGGTCGTGTTACTTTTTTCCAAAATTGATGTTTCTGGATCGTTTTTGACGCGGCCGTGTCATTTGTGTGACACGGCCGTGTTGCATTCCAGTGTTGATTCGCGTTTGGAGGATGATTTTGACACGGCCGTGTTATAAGGCCGACACGGCCGTGTTACCGTTGAACCAAAAATTGGTTTTCTGAGGCGTTTTTGACACGGCCGTGTTCCGTATATGACACGGCCGTGTTGCATTCCAGTGCTGAAAACACTTTCTAAGTGCTTTTTGACGCGGCCGTGTCCGTAGTGCGACACGGCCGTGTTGCATCTTCTGCTCCTTTTAACGCGATTTTTCCGTCTTTTCGACCCCCGTTTCTTGCAACACTCGTCCATGTTGATTCCTAAAAACATAAAACACTAAAACACACGTAAACATTAACGCAATAAAAAATATAAACATAAAATATTAAACATCGGGTTGCCTCCCGACAAGCGCTTTGTTTTACGTCTTCAGCCGGACGTCCTTTTCCTATCAACCTTCTTCTAGCCACCCCGAGTTGGAAGTTTTCTGAACACTTAAAGAGCTATTTGGGGCACGAGGATTTTCTATAGCAGCTAGGGTAGTGTAAATAATGCTACAATTGTGCCTACCCCTTAGACCCGATTTATGTATGTTGAGTGTGATTATTTCGTTTTGAACCCGAAAAACCAACTCCCCTTTAGGTACATCTATTAGTGCTTGGCTAGTCGCCAAGAAGGGTCTTCCTAAGATAAAAGGGAATTCATCACTCCCTTTCATGTCAACAACTAAGAAATCACTAGGGAATTCAAAATTTAGCACTTTTACCACTACATCCTCTGCTACTCCCAACGGCGTTAATGAAGATCCATCCGCCAATTTGATAGTAGTAAAGGACCGTTTAATTTCCCTTAATCCTAATTGTCTATACTGCTTAAGAGACATCAAATTTATGCTAGACCCTAAGTCACACATGACATTATGAAATTCATGACTACCAATTGAGCAAGAAATAGTAAAACTCCCTGGATCTTTTGCTTTTGTTGCTCTTCTTGGTTTCATGCTTGTGTTTGCGTTCTTCTTGGGCCTGCTCGGTCTCTTCTTTGTCGCCTCTTTTCCATCCTCCCACTCCTTTGTTTTCTCTTTAACTTCGATTCTCTCCTTTAGTGGTTCTTGTTTCACAACAACAACTCTAGATTGCTCTAAAGGATCAAGGTTAGCAAAGAACGAATTTTTAAAACAAAAATCAAAAGACTCATCAAGAATAGGAGATGAAGTTTTCTTATCTATGATTGTATTGACCTCCTCCTTCTCAATGTTTTTGACTTCCTCGCTTGATTCCTTTGCTTCTTGGTCCTTCAAGCTCTCTTCATGCTCATCTAGCTCCACAATATTGCAGTGCTCCTTCGGATTAACCACTGTATCACTCGGGTATTGGCCTTGCTTGTGTTGAGCTCCTACTATCTTTATCAGCTGACTCATGTTTGATGTCAACTCTCCAATACTAGCTTGAGTCTGCACCAACGTGTTCTCGAGCCTCTTGATGTCTGCCCCTTGCCCAGTGATATGCTTGTTTAGCTCCATGAATTTTCCATCCACTTTCTTCTCCAACTGAGCTAACTTTTCATCATACTTTTCGAATTGTGACATCGCGATCTCTTCTTGTGATGGCTTCTTACCGTCATGGATCATGCCATTTGTAACAGCAAATCCGGGTGGCGGATTGAGTGTATTTTGCGCGTTCCCATATGAAAAGTTCTGATGATTCTGAGGGTACTGATTGTACCGAGGCTGATTGTTCTGGAAGTTGTTGAAGTTTCGTTGATTCAAAAATTTTACTTCTTCAACTTCTTCCGGACCCCCTGGCTGTTGTGCTAACGTTAGATTAGTTAGCAAATTCACCTGGCTCGTGAATGCTGTTACTTGTGCTGTGAGCTTTTCAATTGGCTCATTATTGACGGGCTCGCATTTTTGGACACTGGCTACCCTCCTTGGCATGTTTCTCTCATTCGACCATTGGTAGCTCGTTCTGGCCATCGCGTCCAGGATTGAGAATGCCATCCTCACTGACTTCTCCATCAAACTTCCACCCGCAGCTGCATCCACTTGGTTTCTAGTCGGAGCAAGTAGACCATTGTAGAACTTGCATACTTGCTGCTTCTTGGTGAACCCATGTTGAGGGCAACTCCGGATAAGATCCCGGAATCGCTCCCAAGCCTCTCCGAATGGCTCTTGGTCCAATTGCTTGAACTGATTGATCTGGTTCTGCAAGTCGAGCATCTTGCTCGGTGGAAAGTACTTCAGTAAGAACGAAGTGCTCAACTCTTCCCAACTGATGATATCTTCCAAGGAATTGAACCATTGGAGGGCTCTATCCTTCAACGAGAAAGGAAACAATCGCAGCTTAACCTGCTCGTGTGGCACATGATTTATTTTGATTGTATCTGCCAATCTTCGGAACTTTATCAGGTGAGCGTTCGGATCCTCCATTGCACTTCCTCCGTACTGGTTCTGCTGCACTATGTTGATCAGTGCAGGCTTCAGCTCGAAACTATTTGCATTCAGAGGCGGAAGTTGTACTCCTCCTGACTGTTGATTAGGATTCGGCCTTAAACAGTCACTAATAGGTGTATTATCTTCTTCTCCCGCATCTGGCTCTATTGGAATCTGTCCGTGCTGTTGTGGCAACTGTTGCTGCTGTACAGGTATCTGCTGCTGTATAGTAGTGACGCGATCGTCCAATCGTGCTAAGGCTGTTAGCACTCTATTTAATGCTTTGCTGTGGTGGGTTCTCCATCTCAGCTGTGAAGTTTCTTCTCATTCGGTGTCTGCGAGCTGTCGCTTCAATTTCCGGATCGAAAGGAAGAAGGGTTTCTTTCCCTTTTGATCTGGTGTGCATACGAAGCCTGAAAACACCAAAAACAAGAACTACCGCGTAACACTAAAATTAACCCAAAAAATAAAAATGAAAATTAAAATTAAAATTATGAAAAAAAAAAAAAAAAAAATCTGGTCTAGTTTCCTCCTATTTTTCAAGATAAAAACTAAGCGCTAAATCCTATTCCCCGACAACGGCGCCAAAAACTTGACACGTCGGTTTCTAACCTAGTGTTCCGCAAGTGTACGGATGTAGGTGTAGTACTATTGTCAAGGTCGATCCCACAAGGAATAGTTTTAGGTAGTTTGATACCCTAATACTCTAGGAATGTCCTAACTAGATACTAAGTTTTAAAGGTTGATTTTTCTAATTAAACTACTCAATTAAATATAACTTCAAACTTAGGAAACACGAAAACTAACAATCAAAGAGAAAAGGTATCCTAGGGCTTCGATTTCAGGATATTATTTCAATGTGGAATATGATTAACCTATTAATTTACCAATTCTAATGTTTATTAGGCGGCACGACAATAATCTAATCCTTCTCTCGAAGCGATTAAACCGTTGATTAATTAAGCTAATTACCCTCTCGAGTCAATTAAACCTAATAACTCCCAAACGATCTTAAGCCACGGCCTACACAGTCATAGACAACTGCGCTCTATGTTCTAAGTCTGATAACAATTCCCTCCTCTCGAAGCGGAATTGTTAAACTAAATTACTAAATCTAGGTGATCAAGCTAAATTCAGTTTAAGCATAAACATAGAGATAAAACACATAAAGAATGGAATTAATAGATTAAAACATAAATCAAAACATTGTCATAAAAATCCCTACTTTCTAACCATAGGACACGAATAGCTTAGCTACTCATGCCTAGTAATAATCCAATACAAAATCTTAATAAAAACATTGTAAAGAATTAAACTAGAAAAGAATAAATAAACCCGGATGACTCCGTCTCGATGATCTTCGTCTTCTTTGTCCTCCAAGATGATGTAATTTATGTTCTTGATGATTGATCTCTTTTTCCTAGAGCTTGGGGTCCTTTTTATAGAGTTGGGCCGAATCTTGGGAAAGATAGGATCAAAATCCTATTAAAATATGAAATCCTCGCATAAAAACCCTTCTGACACGGCCGTGTTGCTTAAGTGACACGGCCGTGTTGCTTTGCACAATTCACTTTCTGCTCAACATTTGACACGGCCGTGTTGCAGTTGTGACACGGCCGTGTTCCATTCCAGAACTAACAGCGCTTTGTGGACCACTTTTGACACGGCCGTGTTACAAGTCTGACGCGGCCGTGTCGGTTCTTGCCCGGTTTTGCTCCTGGACCGGTTCAGGCCGGTTCGGACCGGTTTGGACCGGTTCTTCGACGGTTCTCCCTCTTTTGGGCCGATTTTCACTCTTTTCCAACTTGTTTCCTCGTCCGGTAGCCTGAAAATGCTCAAAATACCTTAAAACAAGTCGAAACACGTCAAATGACCCAAATATTATTAATATAAATAAATGCCGGTCAAATATGCATGTAAATGATATAAAATATGATCCTAAATCGACCTAAATACATGCATAAATAACGTGTTATCAGGTTGTGGTCTTGAAACCATATATGCTTTTCAAACGGTCGTGGCTGAGTATCTTCTCTTCGTTTAGAAGCTGGAACTTGAAATGATGAACTGTAGAGCCGGAATTTATCTCCTCTTCGATCTCGAGTGTGCTGAAAAACTCGAGCACAAATTTGAGGAAGGTTGGGCGGGGGGCGAGGCACTGAACTAGACCTGCTGCGTCTAACAGTTCTAGAACGTTTTGCCGGATGCCCATGGCGTCCAAAATCTTGGGATCGCCATAGCAGGTAGCTGACACCCCCCTCTTCATCAATTTATCAAACCGTTTCCGTTGCTCCTCTGTTCCCAGCACTATATCAAAATCTATGGGCTTCGTGGATTTGTCAGTGGAAGTCGGTGGGACTTCCGGTGGAGGAACCTCCGGAGTAGGCTCAACAGCCTTCTCCTTACCCTTGGCTTGGCTTCTTCAGATTTTTTGCGTGACTCTTCGGCCAGAAGTGCCTTCTTGGGTGTTGCCTTTTGTGAGTTTCGGAGGTGCCATAGGTACCTAAAATCAACAATTCAACCATAAAAAACTTGTGGCAAAATAACTAGTTCAAGTGCAAGTAAGAGATTCCTAGGTTCACTTGAATCTGACTATATCTCTAACAAAAACAAGGCAAAATGTATCAACCATGCAATGACAACCAAATCATATTCATATAAGGTCACACATTACGAAAATATCAACAATTACTCTTGAAAACTAGAGAATATAGTCGAATTTAGCTAACTTAGGTGCAATAGTTTAACGCCTAGCACGTATTTGATAATATGCCACAACGAATTTAGCCTATTCAAAAACTCACAAGATTATACTCAACAATCCACCCACTCCATCATTAGGCAACTATACGAACTATCAATCAATTTTATCATTTAAATGCATAACACTTATCACATGGCAAAAAATCAATACAAGTACTTGTATGTATAACCAAGTTCAACGAATATGCATATAAACGTAAAATTAACTTTCAATCTCAACAATGTATACACTAATACGCAACAATGAATCGAAAGGAGGAGATAGCCGTACTTACAAGTTGAGTTTAATCGAATTTTTTTTTGAATTTGGGTTGCTCGCGCCCTTTTTGAATCGACCTCAAATGTGCTCCAAATCCAAATATTTTCGAAGGAGAGTTGGTGTGGTGATGTGAGTGAGGTGTGGTGTGAATTTTAGAGGTGGAAATCGAGTGCAAAGGTGATTATTGGAGTAGTGTGTGCGTCAGTGTATGAAAATCGCAAGTTTGGGGAAGAACTGACCTAATTTTCGCGCAGGGGGTATTTATACCCGTTTTCCGTCTCGGCCGAGATTTGAATTTGGGCTCTGTGTCTCGGCCAAGATCCGTTCTACGCTTTCAGGAAAACTTGACCCGGCAAGGGATCTCGGCTGAGATTCAGTAGTGTCTCGGCCGAGATGAAGTCTCAGCATTTTTACCCCCATTCTGGACAATCCCGTCTCGGCCGAGATGCATGTATGTCTCGGCCAAGATTGTTCTTCAGCAAATTTGCTTCCATTCTGGACAACCCCGTCTCGGCCTAGATTCGGTCCTGTCTCGGCCGAGATGCTCTTCCAGCGAAATTGGCTCAATTTCCATTCAAACCCGTCTCGGCCGAGATGATGTAGTGTCTCGGCCGAGATTTTCTTCCAGAGAAGTTTTCTTATTTTAGGCCCTTCTGAATCTCGGCCGAGATAATGTAATGTCTCGGCCGAGAAAATCTTCCAGCAAATTTTTCAGATTTTGGCATCTTTGGATCTCGGCCGAGATGAGGTATGTGTCTCGGCCGAGATTTTCTTCCAGAGAAAAATTGGCCTTTTCACTCACATGGAGTCTCGGCCGAGATTTCTTCTGTGTCTCGGCCGAGATGGTCCTCCTCTGCATTTTTCCACCGTTTTGGTGTTCTTCACCCCCATTCTACACCATGTCTTGGCTTTGATTTGCTTGTTTGGTACCTACACACATTTTAACAAACACAATTCAAAATATATAAATAATAATAATAATACTAAACTATGAATTTAAAATACGAGAAAACGAGTAAACGCCGGGTTGCCTCCCGACAAGCGCCTTTGTTTAACGTAGTTGGCTCGACGGACGCTTTTTCAGTTTGGTGGTGAGTCTTCCACTCGTTCTTCTTCACCGGGGCTTTCTTGAATATGCTCTAGATAAGGCTTGAGAAGATGCCCATTGACCTTGAAGATTTTTCCGGTTTTACCACTTTCAATTTCAATGGCTCCATGATCGAACACCTTAGTGACAACAAAGGGTCCTACCCATCTCGAACGGAGCTTGCCCGGAAATAACTTCAACCGAGAGTGATATAGTAGCACTTTCTCCCCAACCACAAATGTTTTCCGGGTAATTCTCGAGTCATGAAAAGCCTTCGTTTTCTCCTTGTAGATCATGGCGTTTTCAAAGGCTTCATTCCGAATTTCTTCGAGTTCTTGCAATTGGAGCTTTCGGTGTACACCGGCTTCATCAAGGTTCATGTTGCATCTCCGAATAGCCCAGTAGGCTCTATGTTCAAGTTCCACCGGGAGATGGCATTGCTTTCCATAAATGAGTCGAAAAGGAGACATACCAATTGGAGTTTTATAGGCAGTCCTATACGCCCATAATGCATCATTGAGCCTCAAACTCCAGTCTTTGCGATTTGGTTGCACGGTCTTCTCCAATATCGACTTGATTTCCCGATTCGAAGTTTCGGCTTGCCCATTGGTTTGTGGATGATAAGGCGTCGAAACTTTGTGCAATACAGCGTATTTCTTCAGCAATGCGTCGATTGTTCGGTTGCAAAAGTGTGTGCCTCTATCACTTATGATGGCTTTTGGTATCCCAAACCGAGCAAAAATGTTGGATTGGACGAACTCGGCCACAACTTTAGAGTCATTGGTTCGGGTTGCTTTCGCCTCCACCCACTTGGACACATAGTCAACAGCCAACAATATGTACAAATTCCCATAAGACAAGGGAAACGGTCCCATGAAGTCCATACCCCCAACATAAAAAATTTCACAGACTACAATCGGGTTTTGGGGCATTTGATTTCTTTGAGAGACATTTCCCGTCTTTTGACAGTTGTCACAGGACTTGCAAAAAGCAAGGGCATCTCTAAATATGGTGGGCCAAAACAATCCACTCTCAAGCACTTTGTATGCCGTCCTCTTCGGCCCGAAGTGGCCTCCACAAGCATGTGAGTGGCAAAAATTCAACACCGAATGCACTTTGTCTTCGGGAATGCATCTCCTGATTACTTGATCTGACCCATATTTCCACAGGTATGGATCATCCCAAACAAAATGCTTCGACTCACTCTTCAACCTATCCTTCTGCGGTTTACTCATCCCAATAGGAAATCTCTTGGACACCAAATAATTCACCATGTTGGCATACCAAGGGGCCTTCATGCTTGTCATGGCTAGCAATTGCTCGTCTGGAAAGCTCTCCTTCAAGGGCATTTCGTCCTCCTCTTGTATCAAACGACTTAAATGATCCGCCACCCAATTCTCCTTTCCCTTCTTGTCTTTGATTTCCAAATTAAATTCCTGAAGTAGCAAAATCCATCTGATGAGTCTTGGTTTAGCTTCCTTCTTTGATAATAGAAACCGAAGAGCTGCATGATCAGAAAAAACGATAATCTTAGTACCAAGCAGATATGACCTAAACTTTTCTAAAGCAAAAACTATGGCCAAGAGTTCTTTTTCTGTGGTGGTGTAGTTTGCTTGTGCCGGATTTAGGGTCCTTGAGGCGTAGTAGATCACATGGGCTGCTTTTTCCTTCCGTTGCCCCAATACAGCTCCCACTGCATAGTTGCTTGCATCGCACATTATCTCGAACGGCAGTGTCCAATCCGGAGGTTGGATGATGGGGGGCGATGTAAGGGCCTCCTTGAGCTGATCAAAGGCCATCTTGCAATCGGTTGACATCTCAAATTCAACGTCCTTTTGCAATAGCCGACACAGAGGGGCAGAGATCTTTGAAAAATCCTTAATGAAACGCCTATAGAAACCTGCATGGCCAAGAAACGATCGAACTTCCCGCACAGTTGCGGGGTAAGGCAAAGCAACAATAAGATCAACTTTAGACTTATCAACCTCAATCCCTTTTGATGAAATTATATGCCCAAGAACGATGCCTTGCTTAACCATAAAATGACATTTCTCCCAATTCAAAACAAGATTTGTTTCTATGCACCTTTTCAGAATTTTAGCAAGATTATCAAGGCATTTTTCGAAAGACTCACCATACACACTAAAATCATCCATGAAAACTTCAATAATATTCCCAACATATTCGGAATAAATACTTACCATGCACCTTTGAAAGGTGGCTGGGGCATTGCATAGCCCAAATGGCATCCTCCTCCATGCAAAAGTACCGAAGGGGCATGTGAAAGTGGTCTTCTCTTGATCTTCTGGAGAGATGGCTATTTGAAAGTATCCGGAGTATCCATCCAAGAAGCAATAGAAGGAATGCCCGGCCAATCTCTCAAGCATTTGGTCAATGAATGGCAAAGGAAAATGATCTTTGCGGGTCATGGCATTTAGCTTGCGGTAATCGATGCACACTCGCCATCCGGTTTGCAAGCGGGTGGGAACCATTTCCCCGTCTTTGTTCTCCACCACCGTCACTCCCGACTTTTTGGGCACGACCTGTGTTGGGCTCACATATTTGCTATCCGATATTGGGTAAATAATCCCAACATCGAGTAGCTTGATGATCTCCGTCTTTACCACCTCCATCATAGGTGGGTTAAGCCGCCTTTGGGGTTCCCGACTTGGTTTGGCATTATCCTCCAACAATATTCGGTGCATGCATAGGGATGGACTAATGCCTTTGATATCAGCAATAGTCCACCCTATAGCTTCTTTGTTAACCTTGAGGACCCCGATCAATGCTTGTTCTTGAGTGGATGTGAGCTTTGATGAGATAATCACCGGTAGGGTTTCGTCCTCCCCAAGATATGCGTATTTAAGATGGGGGGGAAGGGCTTTGAGCTCTATGGTTGGTGCCTTGATGGTAGAAGGTAGCAGCTTTTCTTGAGGTTCAGGCAAAGGTAAGAATTTGGGAAAGGGCTTGGTTCGGAAAGGCTTGGATGATTTCGATTGTTCCACTATCCCCACAAACTCTTTCTTGGTGTCCATTGGCTCTATCTTCTCTAGATCGGCCGCCAATTCAATTGCTTCTTCGTCCCTACAATAACACTCAAACACTTCCTCCGTAAGGGGATCAATAACATCAATGACATCAATAGAATAAACACTATGCAATTCCTCAGGATATTTCATTGAATCAAAAATATTGAATTGCACCACTTGGCCAGCAAATTCCATGCTAAGAGTTCCCTCTCGCACGTCAATCTTTGTTTGGGAGGTATTCAAGAACGGCCTCCCAAGCAAGATTGGAGTGGAATCGGGCGAATTTCCATGCATATCAAGTACATAGAAATCTGCTGGAAAGATGAGGTTATCCACCTCAACTATCACGTCCTCAATCACCCCGTCCGGAAACGAGGTGCTTCGGTCCGCCAGTTGGATGACTACCCTCGTGTCTTTCAGTGGACCCAAGTTCAAGCTATTGAAAATAGAACGGGGCATCACATTGATCGATGCCCCCAAATCAAGCATGGCCTTTTCAATCAAACAATTACCGATCTTACACGGGATGGTGAACATTCCCGGGTCCTTGCATTTCTGCGGCATCTTCTTCTGAAAAACCGCCGAGATATTTTCTCCCATGAAGACTTTCTCATTCCCATGTAGACGCCTTTTGTTGGTGCATGAATCTTTCAAAAACTTTGCGTACCGCGGAATCTGTTTTACGGCGTTCATCAAGGGAATACTGATTTCCACCTTCCTGAATACCTCCATTATCTCCTTGTCTCTATTTTTGTCGGGAATCTTCTTCATTTGACTCGGAAACGGAAGTGGGGGCATTTCAGATTTTTTGTTGGATTTTAGGGAATCTCGGCCGAGATCTTTATGTGTCTCGGCCGAGACAGGTGGGCAGAGAATCCTATCTTCTAGACGAGGTGAGACATCTCGGCCGAGATCCTGATATGTCTCGGCCGAGATTTCGTATTTTGCACAATCCCTTTCACTTCCAACTCTACTTGCTCCTTCACTTGACTTCCCCTTTTCAAGGACTTTACCGCTTCTCAAAATCCCCACACTGACATTCTCAATTTCACTTTGTGGAGAGTATTTCATGGTAGGAAAAGGCAATAGGTGGTCGGGGAAGCATGCAGCTAATGCCTCCTTTTGCTTACGCAACTCCTTGGCAATCTTCCACTTAGGTGTCCGAACTTTACTTTCAACCACATGGGAGGTCTCTTCTTTCCTTGAACCATCATCCACGTCCACAGTCTGTCCTTGTGAAGTATACCCGGGCTTTTCAGGCTCTCCAAGTAACTCCTCATCCATAACAGCAATGGCACTCACATTTTTCGGGTTGACTTCCGGTTGAGCCGGTAATCTTCCTCCTTGTGCATTTTCTAAACGAGAAACCGCCGATGCTATTTGACTGACTTGATTTTCGATACTCTGAAACCTAGAGCTTGATTCCTTCTGTAATTGGAGCGTACTAGTGGCTAGGCTTTTCACTATATCAGAAAGAGAAGGATCACAGGGTACCTGCTCGGGTTGCTGTCTCTGCTGGAACATTCCCCTAGTAAAAGGGGGTCGGTTTTGCCCACTGTGATCACCTTGTTGATTATTGCTCGGATTCTGATTGCCGTATTTGAAATTCGGATGGTCCCTCCAACCCGGGTTGTATGATTGTGAATACGGATCATATTTCCTCCCGGATGAGTTGGGATTAAAGTTGTGAACCGTGTTGGCATGAGCCTCCATTTCTTCTCCGAGAACCGGGCAAGTATCAGTGGAGTGTTCAGTGACTTGGCAAATTTTGCAAGGCTTGGAAGTAGGTGTGCCACCCGAGATTACCTTCTTCACCAAGTCGGTGAGTTGGTCTAACCTCTCTTCAACAGTCGAGTCTATCACATCCTTGACCCGTCTCACCGGCTCTCTGCATCCAAATTGTTGAGTATTAGCAGCTATTTTGGATATCAGTGCTCGAGCCTCAGTAGGTGTCTTATCAGATAAAACCCCTCCACTCGCTGAATCAATCATATTTCGGTCTGCCAGGCAAAGTCCTTCATGCCAATACTGAATCAGCAGTTGTGAAGTGATTTGATGTGGAGGGCAACTTCCAACAAGTCTTTTGAAACGTTCCCAATACTCATATAATGTTTCACCTTGCATCTGCCTCACTCCACTGATTTCCTTCCGAATGGTGGTGGCTCGAGAAGCTGGCAAGAATTTTTCGAGGAATTGGGTTTCCATCTGCTCCCAGGTGGTGATTGATCCGGATGGAAGGTAATATAGCCAATCCCGAGCAAGATCCTTCAGGGAGAACGAGAATGCTCGAAGTTTTATCTGTTCTTCCGTCACCCTTGATGGCTTCATACTTGAACAAACCACATGGAACTCCTTGAGGTGCTTATGAGGGTCCTCTCCGGACAATCCATGAAAGGAAGGTAGTAGGTGGATGAGTCCGGATTTCAACTCGAAAGCCGTGTCGTTTCCTATGGCTGGGAAGGTGATGCACAAGGGCTCTTGAGCAACCCTAGTGTTAGCCAACTCCTTCATTGTTCTTTCTTGACCTTGATCCTCAGCCATTTCTTCCAAGTTAATAATCTCTTCACCCCCTAAATTCAGCACTTCGATTCTTTCTCGGACTTGCTCCAAATCTCGAGCTCTCCTTCTCAATTCACGTTCACGTTCCTTAATATCCGGTTCAAATAGCAATCCTTTTTCTCCTTGCGAACGCAAGAACATTCACTACAAGTAAACAAAAATAAGGAAACAAAGTGAGATTATAAAATTACTAATCTAAACAAGAAGATAACTATATATGTAACTAATCATAATGCTTGATCAACAAATCAACTCTATTCTAATCACCGTTCCCCGGCAACGGCGCCAAAATTTGGTAACGCGATGTCGTGTGTCGCTTTACCAAATTAATTTGTGTATGAAGAATACACTTAAACCTTACCGACTATCCTACTTAGTAGAATGGTAAATAAGGGTCGATCCCACAGGGAACGGCCGAACAGTTTTGATTACGATGTCAAGCGGTTTATGATTAAGAATGCAAGAAATAAATACTTAAGAAAGCAATAATGGGGGGGTTGATGGGAAACTAACAATCTATTAGTGACAATTAAAAGCAAATAGACACAATTAAAAGAAACAAGTATTCAAAAACACTAGAAGAAATCTTTTTTGGTTTTAGTTTTCAAATAGTAAAACAAGTCACCCTTGATCATGCTTCCCCTTGGTCTTGAACAATTGGTGCAACTATTGGTAATGCCCGATTGAATTGTGATTTAAGCCCTTATCTCAAGACTATTAACAAGCTCTAATAGCCTTGTTGTCCCTTAATCTTAGTTAATCAAAATAAGCTCTTCGACTAACCCTATTCAGTTTAACCGAATCCTCGAACAAGCTCTCTTAGATTCAATCACCAAAAGCATTAAACACTAGGACAACGAGATAAATTCAACATAAAACTCGAAAGCTCGGTTTTAGTGGTTGAACTTTGTGTTATCCCCAATAAATAATTATTGTTTGCTACTCGGGAATCGGAAATCCTACAATTACGGATAGTAATCTCCTATTCTAGCAACACATTCACAAATCCCTTAAAGGGTGATCAAACCAATAATCAATTCATAAATGTGAGTCAACAAGAACAAATAACACAAAACACTTAAATACACAATAATCTCGGTAACATTAACCGTAATAATCACATCAATGTCTCGACTCAAGGTTCCACAATGATCAAGGATGAACTAAGGGTGCTAGCCACCCATATTAACTAATACAATCAGAAAATAAATGGAAAAATGAAGAAACATGATACTGATTTGGATGTATCCAAAGATGTCAATTGGAGAAGATGATCCTTCAATCCCTTGTCCAATCTCCTTCCTTGGTGGCTGAAATGTGCTCTCCAAGTATCCAAAAGTACTCCAAAAGTTATCCAAAGTTAGGTTAATTTCGAATGGGATGATATATATATATAAAGGGAGAAAGTGCTAGACAAAAATAGGCAAAAACGTATTCAGGATTTTAAAACAGGGTAGTGAATCTCGGCCGAGACGGGAGTGTGTCTCGGCCGAGACGTGAAAAAGGGTTTTCAAGAATTTTGGGTCGAAGGTCAATCTCGGCCGAGATTAAAACGTGAAAAAGGGGAGACTAGGGCTTTTTAGGTTTTGACTCATCTCGGCCGAGATTAGGTTGCCTCTCGGCTGAGACTTTCATCTTTGACATTCTTCAGAAATTCCCTGGAGCCTCATCTCGGCCGAGATGAGATTGAATCTCAGCCGAGATCTTCAATTTTGCAAAACTTCAGAAAACCCCTGGAGCCTCATCTCGGCCGAGATGATATTGAATCTCGGCCGAGATCTTCAGTCTTGCAAAACTTCAGAAAACCCCTGGAGGCTCATCTCGGCCGAGATTAACATCCTGTCTCGGCCGAGATCTTCAGTTGGCTCTTCCTTTCTTGCCTCGATCGATCCCTCGACTCCTCGGTCGTTTAATCTTCGATTTCGACCCTTTTTACACCTGTCTTAATACAAAAATAGCTCAAACGCATTATTTTGCCCATTAGAATATAAAAGCACTAAATACACATAATTATGCACGTTATTGACACTAAAATGACACTAAAAGTGCCCTAAAGTGCTTGCACGGAACACGTGTACCAATGGGCATACAAGAGCACGTATAGATTTCAGAATTCCTGAGGAAACTAATGAACATGTTGCATCATCAAATCACATCACTCTATGTTAAGACACTTTAACGAAGGAAGTCTATCAATTGGTGCATACAAGTTCATCACTAAAGATGGTGTGCAGATTGACCTAACAAGTGGAAAGATTTAAAGTGCTACTATGATTGAAGTGAAAAAAATAAAAAAAAATAAAAAAAAATCCTGGCCTGTATGAGTATACACTGTGCACGACACCCCCCAAAAATAAAACACAAAATCGGCAATTTGAACTTCATTATGACTTGGTCGATTTCATTAGGGTATGTAGGCAACTTAGAAATATTCAAAGTTCAGTCATATCTTGTGTTTTTCCCTTTTCTATGTTGTTACTACTACATCAACCGAATGTGAAGTCAAAATGGGGAAAAGTTAATAAAAAAGAAGTAGACAACAAAAGTGGGTGAGTTATACCTTTCAACTCTCCTGAAGGATCTTGATAGTGAAAATCTCTCCTCCGGCATCATGGGTGGTTTGATCTTAGTTGACTCATCTGTCCTAGTTATCAAGTTGATAAAGTCGTCCAAGCCAAAGTTACTCCAAGTTATCCAAAGTTGACTCACCTATCTTGGTGGTCAAGTTGATAAGTTGTACATGTCTTCATCAAGCCTTAGTCTACTCGGAAATTCAAGTCTGTCAAAGCAGACCTCAAGCCTAGCTCCATCATGTTCGTCAAAGTTCAAGAGGTTGTCTCTCTGAGTCAACTCGCCTCTTGGAATCTTCAAGATGAATTCGTCTTTCCTTGTCGAGATGTGCATATCTTTAAATCTTCTAGACGAATCCGCATCTTCATTTTGAGTCTGTTGACTTCATCTGTCCAAGTCGAGTTCGGCTCTCCAGATCTTCTGGATGAATTCTCATGTTGAGTTTGTTCACTTCATCTCTCTAAGTCAAGTTCGGCTCTCCAAATCTTCAGGATGGATCCATATCTTTAGGTTGAGTCTGTTGACTTCATCTCTCCAAGTCGAGTTCATCTTTTCAACCCTCGGGATGAATCGATATCTTTATGTTGAGTCTGTTGACTTTGTCTCCCCAAGTCGAGTTCATCTCTGCAGATCCTCTAGATGAGTCCGTCTCTCCAAGTCGAGTCCTTCAGGTCCGCCCTTCAAGGTTCAGTTTGTCGCTCCATCTCTTTACGTTGAAGTAAGTCAGGTCTGTCTCTCATATCTCCGGGGTCAATCTAACTCTAGATGTCGAGTTTGATGGTCTATTTGTTCAAGTCAAGTCCGCCTCTTGGTGCCTTCGCGATGAATTTATTTCACCATGTTGACTTTATTGAGTTTGTTTCTTTAAGTCGAGTTCGCCTCACCAAATCTCCAAGATGAATCTGCCTCTCTAAATCTCCAAGATGAATTTGCCTCTCCATGTCGAGTTTGATTGTCTATCTCTCCTAGTCATGTCTACCTTTTGGAATCTCCAGGATGAATCCACCCCTTCATGTTGAGTCTGTTGAGTTTTTCCTCAAATCTTTGGGATGAATCTAGATCAAAGATGAGTCAATCTGGCCCACCTCTCCAAGTTGAGTTTGTCATATCCGTCTCTCCAAGAGAGGTGTCTATCTCCGGCTCTTCATGATGAGTCGTCTCTCCATGTCGGTACAAGTTGAGCCTATTCTAGTGCAAAATTCTGTTCAACCGCAGTAGCTCCAATGCTAGTAGTGAAACATCAACTCTCCTCTTGCTCTTCCTGACATCGAGATACACGAAGTAATGGATTGTTCTTTGAAGAGTTAGTCAGCAACATCAATGGATTGAACATCTCTTCATATACGATCTCTTGGTCAACATGAAATGTTTGTAGATCAACTAAAGCCATCCCCTTGAAAATGAAAGAACCTGCATAAAATATTAACTTTTGAGGAGAAAAAAACAACAAAAGAATGCAGAACTCGACGGAGACTAGGCTAGATGAAATTGGAAATGATAACTCGGTGGCTAACTTGATCGATTTGACTCCGTATTCACCAATTTAGTACAACCATTTTCCAAGATGTTCAAACTGCTGCAACGACAAGCTACAATATTCCAGGATATTCGAACTTGCAAGAGACCAGCAAGAAGGATGGAAATGTTATGGACAAAAATCAAAGGCTGAAAATTTTGGATTAAGACTTTGATACGACCACTGATTCACCAGAAAGACAACAAAAAATGTGAAGCTTGTCCCGGACTAACAAACTCAATTTGAACCAACTTCAGCGACTACGTCTTCTAAATTGTTCCTTGAATATGATTGGACGTCGGTGGCATCGCCACTTTCAACTGATGTGGTGAAGTTGTACTCGCCATTAAGGGGGCAGTACCCAGGTGATTTGATGAATGCAAAGACCACTCTTCAACAACTAACCAAATTTTATTCGCAGGGCCATTAGAGCCGCATGTGTCGTACTCCTGCTCATTAGATTCTACCCTCAAAGCTTGCGATTCGAAGGTTTTCCAACAGATTCTTGCACGAATACAAGTTGGGCTGATGATAATCTTCTTGTTGAAAAAAATATAGAAAGAAGAAAGAAGGGAGAACAAAGGAAGATGACAAAATAAACTAATGTAGTCTATCTGATGCAAAAATATGATTAGGTATATCTCATTTAAGGCCTTCTCCAATGGCCTTCCTAAAAAAACAGGTATTTGTTTGCCACATTAGCGCCACCTCAAAAGCAAAAATGCCTATACCTCAAAACAAACTTCTCCCCAACAATATACCAAAAAAACAGGCATATGTGGGGGGCCCACTTCAATGTTCCATTTTATCTCTTTTATTTATTAATCTACCAACTATATTAATTATTTAATTTTCGGATAAATAATAAATAATTAAATTATATCGATTGTTTTAATTTTTTATATTTTATTAATATTTTGAAAAAAAATGAAGAATATATTATTATTTTTTTTCATCATTTAAAACGTAAAAATACAAAATAAAAGCACACACGGTACACCAAAAAAAAAAACTCGAAAGCAACAAAGTAAATTTCGAACGAAAAAATCTGAACCAAAAGAAAAAACAACAAAAAATGAACAAAAAAAAAAAAGAACAAAAAAACGAAAAAATAAAATAAAATCTGAACCAAAAGAAATAAAAACAAAAAGAAACGTAAAAAAAATAATAATAAAGGGAGGGGGGGGGGGGGGTGTTCAGCCCAGCAGGCGTGAGGCTCGCCAGGCGCGCCCCCCACGCGCGCGTGGCATCCATGCACTGGCTGCCCCTCTTCTTTTCCCAACGTCTGCAGCTCACTCGCTCTCTCCCCCACTCTCCCCCACCCAAAATACCTAGGTAGCAACTTTGCCACCTCTTCAAAATACCCAACCCCCCAAACTCCCTCCCCATTGACATAAAACCCCACTATGGATATTTTCACCATGCCATGTCAACAAAAACCTCTCTGATAAAGCCGTAACCCGGATATCAAGTAAACCACAATCAAAACGCTTAACCAAAGTAATCGAACATGCAAGAATATGAGCAACTCAAGAATTTACGTGGTTCGATCCGGAGATCTACGTCCATGGATGAAGGCAATAACCTTCCGAGGTGTTTCACTATCTTTTCTTGAATACCGGAGTACAATCTTACAAGTATTGATTCTAGAATTGAAAGTTGGAACCCTAATCTCCACGATAATTCTCCTACTTATACTATACAATAACAGCCCTAACAAAAATCCCTACAAATCCGCCAATCATATCTGCATGGCCATTGGAAAAGATCATGGGGGATCTCTTCCCAACTTCCCAAGGACGCCGCGTATGGGCTTGGCTGCGTTGGGTTTGCGCTCTTGGGCCCAATTGACCCGTCTGGCGGGCTAGGCCGACCCGGGGAGATTGGGCCATACCTAGCAGATGCCCCTCCACCAGCCGGAGCGAGGTAGGAGCTTCAGTTTAAAAGATGCGTTTGTTGGCCGAGGTGCAATTGCTGTAGTCGAAGTTGATGCGGAGTAGCATCGCAGTCCTGTGAAGTGACCAGAGGATATAGACACGGGTGTGTGGGAACCGAGAAATGTGCGGTGTGAAAGAGTCATCCGGAGTCGGACTGAGTTCACCCCGGGGTGAAAGAGTCAATCGGAGTCGAAATGAGTCGCCCCTGGGGTGAAAGAATCAACCGGAGTCGAACTGAGTTGCCCCAGGGGTGAAAGAGTCAACCGGAGTCGAACTGAGTTACCCCCGGGGTGAAAGAGTCGACCGGAGTCGAACTGAGTTGCCCCCAGGTTGAAAGAGTAAACCGGAGTCGAATTGAGTTGCCCCCGGGGTGAAAGTAACATGCCGAGTTGAACCACAAAGCTTCCTGGGGAAGGAATTGGCTTGACGTGATTGGTCACGTGATCATCATGTGCGTGGCGTGTGTGAGACACGCGGGTGCGCAACCCAAGGGCGCGTGTAAAGCACGCGCTAATGTTAGCCACTGAATTTTAACAGACGCGGTGTGGGCTATTGATTCTCTGTATTAGAGGGAAACAGAAGTGACAGTTTCACTTTACTTTTCATTTGCAATCAAAATCTAGCGGGAAGACGAGAAAGAACTCAGCAAATTTCTGGAAATTGCTTCAACTTTGTGCATTCATCTTCGAAATATCAAGTGAGTATGTCTTCTTCCTCAGAATCTTCTAGTGTTAGGGTGGTGGGAACAGAGGAGAGCCCGTTTGACGCTGCACCTCTCCGAGTTATCTTCCCAGAGAGAAGCGAAACTAGGAAAGTATATAGGGCCGATCTGAGAGAAATCTTGTCCCGTGTAGTCAAATTTCCCATTTGTTTAGAGGAGAGGGCGAATCTGGAGGTTGCTAAGGTGGTGCCTCGAGTTACGGAGGCCCAAATTGAGGCAATGATTCCGTCTTTTTATTTCCCGATAGATTTAGAATACATATTACCCGGACCCCAGGATAGGGCTTGCTGTCCACCACGGGGGTTCATCGCAGTGTATATAGATCAGCTTAGGGTAGGTTTAAGATTCCCATTGTGGGATTTTGTGGTGGAGTTGCTAGGATATTATGGTATTGCTCTAAGGCAGTTAGTACCGAATGCCATGAGGCAGATAGTAGGCTTCATGGTAGTATGTAAGACCTCGGGGGTGGACCCCTCTGTAGAGTTATTTAGGTATTTCTACCAGTTGAAATCAATCGGGAAAGATAAAGGTTGGTGCTCGCTGAACCCGAGGCTGCAAAAAGGGTTCAAGGTGCAGAACCTGAGCAAGGTAGAAAACTAGAAGGTTAAGTTTTGTATGTGAAGGAGTCGAAGCCGATCCCGGGGTGGAGAAGGGAGGAAGTCTGAGACGGGGTACTAAAGGGAGTACCGGAGTCAGTCGAGGTGTTCGAGTAGGCGGGGACGCTGAAACAAGTGTTTTCCGATGAGGAGTTGGAGAAGGCCGGGTTGTCCCTGTATTATACGAAGGGGCCAAACGCAAGGGCGTCGCCACCCTAGAGTGAGGGCTCTTCAGCCGGGGTTGAAGTGGAGGGTAGGAATTCTTTTTTGTAATTGATTGTGCAGCTGACAATAGGGCCTGCTAACATGTTAACTGTTTCTTGCAGTGGGGCGCTTTAAAGCTAGTCTGCAGAAGAAGGCCATCGGGAGTGCGCAGCAGACCCCTGATCCGGAGAAAGCGACCACCCCGAAGTGCATGACTCCCGAGGTGGAGAAGGCCTCGGGGAGGAGGCACGGCGATGTGGCCGAAGAGGTGGCCGCGCGATCGGACACGGCTCCGAGGGCGAAGAAGAGGCCGGGGCCTATGCTGACGCCGCCCTCCGTGTCGAAGAGGATGCGCACGGATCCCGCCTCGGAGGTATTTTATCATTGTTAAGGTTCCAACTTGATGTGCCATGCCTGATAAAATTCCTGCAGGGCCAGACAAGAGTAGTGAGCCACGAGGTGGCCGAGATGGAGGAGGTGTGGACCCTGAGCCAAGGGCTCATTGGGTTCGGGCGCCGCCTACAGAAGGAGGAGACGGAGGAGCTGGCCGAAGAGCTGAGGAAGCTGCGCGGGGAGTGCGACAAGCTCCGCACCGAAGTGGCTGAGGCCAAGAGCAGACAAGTGACAGCTCGGGGCAGAGTGCTCGAGGCTGAGAAGGAAGCCGCCGTCTACAAGGAGAAGTGGCAGAAATGGCCCTCGTGCGAGGAGAGTTGGTCGCAGCCTTGGAGGAGCTGAAGAAGAAAGCCGAGGGCCAGGGAGCGATGCTAAGGGCCTTCGTCGAGTAGTTGTCACAGACGGAAACGTTTGTGAACTTTTTGACGAACTTCATGGCGGTGGGTGGCGTAGCCACGCGCTCCGAGGTGCTGGAGGTGGTGAAGGAGTCGTACCTGAAGGTGGATGTGTACAAACAGGAGTTCGGGTATGACTACGCGGTTGTAGGCAACATGGACGCCGCCTACTACAACGCCCTGAAGCAGATGCCGGAGTGGCTACTGGTGGAGGCATTGGCCCAGAAGGGGACCATCTTGATGGCGCATGATGTGTCAAGCTGCTCGGTGGACCAGGACGAGGAGTTCCTGGGATACCGAATGGGCATGCACGTGCCAGAGCCACGGCAGAGGTCCCCGCCTCCGAGGATTGAGCCCGAGACGTTGGAACTAGCTCCCGAGGAGGGTGGTGCTCTACAGCTGACAGCTAACCCAGTCACAGACCCGGGTGCTACCACTTTGGTCCCAGGGGAGGTCAGTGCCCCTCCTAACTCAGGCGAAGACGTAGTATAGGAGCTCATTTTTTGAATATGTATCTGTAAAAAACACTTGATCTGTAGTCATGGTTTTGTCAATGTATAAATGATGACTTGTCGATGTCTGTGTGATTGAATACTGAAATCATGCCTTGAGCTCGAACATAATATGTGTTGTGTATTGGTGATGTTATAATGGTGCTCTATACATTATGTGTGCAGCAGGAGAACACCGAGGACCTTCACGAGGTCATTCAAAAGTTGATGCAGTCAATGAACTGGCTGCAGAGGGAGAGAGATGACCTAAGGATGTCGGTGGTCCCCAAGCTGGAAAAAAGACTTGCCGTTGCAGAGAAGAAGGCAACCGAGGCCGAAAAGGCAAGAACCGAGGCTACAGAAAAAGCCTTGGATCACCAGCTGAAGTATTTATCAAAATGCGCCGAGGTGGAGCGGCTCTTTGTCCATCAAAGGGAGTACGAACGGATCTTGTTGGAGTTCGGCCTATTAACCTTTGAGGAGGTCGAGGAGCGAACTGCTGAAATTCAGAAGGAAATAGCAGTACTGATAGAGGCCGGACATACTGACTCCGCCGAGCTGGTGAGGAAGCGGGAAGTGCTAGAGATACTCCTCAGCATGTACGAGGACGTAAAAGGCCGTAGAAGGTGGCGGCGTGCTGCGGAGGAGAATATTGCCAGCTCTAGCCGGGGGAACTCCTCGAAAGCTCCTCGAAGGAGGTCAAGGGGCTCGGCAAAAAAATCAACCAGAGTTGTGATCCGAGAGCCGAGCCCGGTAGTAGTCGCAGAGGAGGAAGTCCAAAGACTTGCCGAGGAGATCGAAGTGATGGCCCCCGCAGAGTAGGACTCTGTGGGATGGGTGAACACTCCAGGGCCAACTCGGCAACCGAGTCCCCGCCGGCGAGGAGGCCGAGGGAGTGGGAGGACCGGAGTCCAATCCCGGGGCACTTCCAGATCCCAGAGGACACGGAGAAGCTCCCGGGACGGGCCTCAGCGCCGGAGTGCTGGGTGTTGGTTAGGGAGTGACAGGTAGATAAGTTGTTTCATAAATGTAATGTATTTTTGTAAATAAAATGCATTTTGAAAAAATGATCATATATGTAATAAGTTCTTTTGCAAATAATAGAGTAGTGATGTATGTGTAGCATGATGCGAGGCCCCGTTTAAATGTGTTAATACGACGTGATGTAAGTAATGTATTAGCTAGTACTCGGGAGTACAGGATGTTGGTAAGCCCTTGTTCGGAAACAAGGCATAAAATCTCCCCGGACGGATCAGGCGGGAGTCAACATTTATACAATGACAAAGTCGATAGCCTCTCCGGATGAATCAGGCGAGAGGGAATTCATGTCCGGGGACAAAGTTTATGGTCTCTCCGAACGGATCAGGCGAGAGACCAATGTGTCCGGAGACAATTAACGATTGACGCAATAAATATTCGTGTAATTTAGGCTGGGGCGTCCCCGCGGCGCAAAAGAGAAGCAGTATATGCCTTTGTAGTAAAAACTTTTATTCATAGTTATTGTCGGAACAATTAAAAAGTACAAGAGTAATCTGAAAAAATAAAGTACCGCGGCGTAGAAGTAAAAGTATGTACAGAAAATTAAAAGTAAGAATAAGTACTTGACATGGGAAACTATAGATAGAAACGCCGCAGATTGCTGACGTGCCAAGTGCGAGGCATTGGTGTGCCATCCAAATGTTCTAACTGATAGCTCCCGGAGGCGTGAGCGGCAGTGACGCGATAAGGCCCTTCCCAAGTGGCGTGCAATTTGCCTTCGGGGGCAGCTTTGCTGGTAGAGTTTAGCCGAAACACGAGGTCGCCCACCTGGAACTGTGTTTCTCGGACTCGATTGTTGTGGTACCTAGCCGTTCGCTGTTTACACTTAGCTTGATGGATGAAAGATTGTTCGCGTTGATGCTCTAGCTCGTCAAGGTTGGTCCGGAGTGCTTCCTCGTTGGCTCTGGGATCAAGGTGCAAAATCCTGGGGCTCGGAACTCCCACCTCGACAGGAATGACAGCCTCGGAGCCGTAACCCGGATATCAAGTAAACCACAATCAAAACGCTTAACAAAAGTAATCGAACATGCAAGAATATGAGCAACACAAGAATTTACGTGGTTCGATCCGGAGATCTACGTCCACGGATGAAGGCAATAACCTTCCGAGGTGTTTCACTATCTTTTCTTGAATACCGGAGTACAATCTTACAAGTATTGATTCTAGAATTGAAAGTTGGAAACCTAATCTCCACGATAATTCTCCTACTTATACTATACAATAACAGTCCTAAAAAAAATCCCTACAAATCCGCCAATCATATCTGCATGGCCGTTGGAAAAGATCATGGGGATCTCTTCCCAACTTCCCAAGAACGCCACGTATGGGCTTGGCTGCGTTGGGCTTGCGCTCTTGGGCCCAATTGACCCGTCTGGCGGGTTAGGCCGACCCAAGAAGTTGGGCCATACCTATCACTCTCCATTGGGGAGGGCCTTATAACTAAAGGTGTGTCCAAGGTTTAGCATTTTTCGTCAAATATTGAAGAAATTTGATACATATATTTTCTGTTCTTAGAGGTGTCAAAACGGGTCGAGCCCGTTGGGCCAGCCCGCCCCGCTATACATAATAGGTAGGTTGGGTTGGATATTTAGAGGCCCGTTGGGCGGGTTGGGGGCGTGCCGGGGCGGGCTAGCCCGCTTAGAAAAAAAAAATTAATGAAATTTAGTACTATTACTAGGGTTCAAATGGGCTAGCCCACTTTAAAAAAATAAAAAATTAATGATGGAGATGGAGAAGAAGAAAATGAAGATGATTTTGATGATGTAATGGTTAATGAACTATAGTATACTTTCATTTTGTGAACTTTTTATTTTTATATGTTGGATTTCGAATTATTGATTATGGACCTATCACTTATGATGAATGTTTGTGAACACTTTACATTATTTAATAGCTATTATATAATGAAAATGGTTAAAAAAAAAAGTAAAAAAAAGGTGGGTTGCCCGCCCAACCAATAACCCACCGGTGGGTTGGGTAAGGTTGGGATTTGAAGGCCCGCCATATAAAAAGCCCGCCCCGCTAAATGGTGGGTTAAGGTGGGTTGTGGGCCAACCCGCCCCGCCAACCCATTTTGACACCTCTATCTGTTCTCATACAAGCCACGACTGTAGCTATATGAAAAAGGAAAATATTTTCGTGGTGAAGTGAGTTATTTTGTTGCTGATGGGAATCATTTGTAAGAATGGGAACAAAATTAAGATTGGACTCTCTCTTGATTGCAAGTGGACCCCACGTAAATTTGGGAGGATGTGGTCAACTAGCCACCGCTTGAAGTATAGAAAGATTTAATAGGTAGTATTATAAATAAAGAAAAGAAAACAAAGGGAACAAGAAATGTGGAGACCACATACTGGTCACTCACAAGAGTCAAGCGAAAATCATTTTCATGCCACAAGACGGCAGATAAAGGTATCCAGAATAAAAATAAAAAATGGCTAATTAAGATAGAGCAATTACAAGACAAAGCCAAATTAGTATAAATAAAACTGGAAATGACCGGTTCGGTTGGAGAGGAGAAATAAATTAGGACTGTCGCCGAGCAAACTACAGAGGTCGAGCTCCCAATCATTTTGCTCTATGTCACGAAACCCGAGCGTGGGGGATTAGCAACGCTCCTCACATCGTTGTGAGTCAAAAAATCCCTCTGAGGATTTCAATGCCTTAGCTCAGAGCCGTAAAATCTGTAGTTGTGACCCAACAATGAATTCCAAGACGTGTACAAATCTCCAACACTAACCCAGTAGAGTCCAGCTAAACAAGTCAAAGTCCCGAATAAGAAGTAGAAAATAAAACAAAGGCGACAGGTTGACTTGGAATACAAACCCAGCTATAACAATAATCTGTTCTACACTCGGAATCCCAAAGGGCTCCTGAGTCGAATCCCGAGGCAGAACTCCTCAGAGAAGATATACGGACAACATAATAAGTCATGAAAAGCATGTGTCCATCCCAACATGAGGTGGCCGGAATATATGTCATCAATGTATCAAATGAAAGTGGCGCACAGGCCGTCGGAAAATAAAATTGGCGCACAGGCCTGCGAAATTGAAATCAGCGGAAAGGGCAAAAAACCTGAACCGGTTTGGCTGGAACAATTCATCCCCATAAACCCGATGCACAGCGCCGCAAGAGGAGGCTCTGACTGAGCAGGGTGGTGAGTCGACTCGCTGGTGAGTCGACTCACTGGTGAGTCGGACTCAGAAGGAGGTTGCGACTGAGTCGCGCAACAGATCTTCGAGCGAACGCAGAGGCGTGCCTTCAATCGCCTGCAAACGATGATGATTCGTAGATGAGAAGCAACCTGGAAGCGCGATGATGAAACGCGATGTGGTGGATCTGAGATATCCAAAAGCCAGACTCAGAATAACATCGCGAAGAAGAAAGGCTTGAAACTTCCTTGAGGTGCTTCAATGGCAGCAGACGAGTCTTGAGAGAAATTGCCCAATAAGCTTCGAACCCAGAAATGGCAGAGGTATGAAGCGCGAAAGACGTCGAGCTTCTTGATACGCTGTGAATCTCGAAGGACGCCATCAATGGCGGCTGCTTTGAGCATAAATCCGGAGCAAGAACCCCAAGAAGTCGAACAGATCCGATTCAAAAACAAAGGAGCTCTGGTCTGGTGCGTCAATGGCGGATGGATCTTGACATCCCACAAAGATCCAGGTGCACCGGATGAAGAAAACTGGGTAAGAACAGTTCTTCGAAAAGAAGAATAAAAAACGAAGAAAAGAACAAAAAACACAAGTTAAAATCTAACAGAAAAAGAAACGAGAAACAAGAAAAGTGAAATAAAAATAAACAAAGGTTGGCCGGCGGCTGCCGGCAGCCGCCAGCCAAGGAGGAGGAAGACAAGTTTGTGCTTAAGTTTTTAGAGAGAGGAGAGAGCGTTGTAGAGAGAGGAGTGAGGAAAAGTTGAAGTATAGAAAGATGAGGTTACAAATAAATCTTCCTTATGAATAAGATAATGTCCTTGGGCATTATTCATTTATTTGCTTAATTCAGCCCATTATATATGTTTAAATATGGAGAACTCAGAGGCTTTTTTAAGAGCCCAACATGCTTCTTGTGGCAAATGTAAGTGGGTTTTACTTTATTTTGGACTTCCGTTTGATGGGCCGGGAGAGATGCTTGGTAAACTTAATACTTCCGTTTTTGCTCGACTCCAATAGCAAATAAATAAGTAGAGTGAATTCGCGATACATTCACTTCAAGACTAGACGTCCATGAACATATAGCGAGGGGGCATTTGTAGATAAATAAATTTTGTGTTCAATCAAATGATGACATGTGGAAATTAATATATTAAATATCAATTAAAAACATAATATTCATGTCTTGGGAATTTAGTTAATTAATTCCTAAGTATTTAGTGTGATTGGTATTTAATTTAGGCTAAAATAATTGATTTTGGCGAAAAAGCCCAATCAACTAAAGAGAACCCAATCAAATCAATAAGGTTAAAAAAGGCCTAAGCAAATCGAGCCAAATTAGGCCAAACTCAATCAAATCAAGACAAGCCTAATCAAATCAAAATGGGCACAATCAAATCAATTGAACCCAATTAAATCTATGGTGTCCAATCACATGACACCATCTAGCAAATAAAATATGGAAAGAGATTCTCTCTATACCTATAATAGGGACCTCTCTTCATTCATTCAAACACAAGATCAGAGTTTCATGAAGATTGGAAGAGCTCCAAGAAATCCAAAAGACTCATAATATTCTTGAAGATTCGAAGATGTTTTTGAGGATTCAAAGGCGTTCTTCGTAAAAAAGTGTAAAGATAATTAATCCGGAATCAAGTCATCTGACCTTTAGACAAACTTTATTTAAGAACAACCTAAGCGGCGGAGGAGATTTTGTAGAATATTTTGCTCCAAAGTTCCAAGAACAAAGAAATCAACCGAGGAGAAGAATCAAAGGATTAAAAAAATAGAGATTGTAACTACATCATACTTTCATTTCGATCCAATTGGATTCAATTTGTACAAATATTTGTGTTTGTTTATTCATTATGCAAAATTTGTTGTTAAATTAACATGGGTTAATTAGTTTTCAAATAAATCTTAGCTATATTAGAAAATATAGTTAAAGTTCATTATACCGGTCTGATCATCGGTTGAACTGTGACGACCGGTTGAACCATGATTCAGTGGTTAAGCCGATTTGTCGTTCGATCCGGTTATAACAAAATTATTATACATATTGCTCACGGTCTACGATAATCGTTCTCAAGATACAACAACTTTGAACTTTAGGATCATATCACAACGAAACTAAAGTTTTTGGCGAATTACTTGATATTCAAAACTTTCTTGAAGACTCAAAGACTAGAAGACCACAATTGTGCAAGATGATAAATGCAGATTGTAGTGCAGTAAGATTTAAATGAAGTTCAAGTTCGGAGGTCTATTTATAGACTTCTAAACGTCATTTCCTGAACGGGTACACCTTTTTGACTTGATCAATCACAATCGTTAGACGTCTTGATCAGATATCATGATCTTATGGTTCGATAGCATCCTTTTTCGAACATTCTCGGCCTTTTCATCTAACTGACACTTCTCCATTCACACCCCAAAATTCCAATTATTTTCTTGTATTCCAGGGTAGAGAGTAAACTATGTGGACCTTATAATTTTATTGAATAAATTGGATAACGTTCTATGTTTTTATTTATTTGTTTTGGTCAATTTAATTTATGCTAATCTGATAAATTATTAGACATCTTAGGCTTAATAAATCGAGATTCGTGAGAGGAAATTTATTAATAGGTATAGAACATATAACATAATTATTCAATAGAACTGAGAAGTTTGAGAGAATTGTGAGGACGTTAGTCTTTAAGTCTTTTGGGAGTTGCGCATATAAAAGTCAATCGGAGACAGTGGCTCTTGCATGTAATCTACTATTTATCCACTCCGGGAGGGAGTTTAAACTAATTTAGCGAATGTCCTATAAAAACTAGAATTCAGTTGAAAGATTTGATTAGTTATATATAAACTGTCAGTGAAACATAGTTGAAATCGATCCCTAGGATATTCTTATTATTTCATCTTCCCTATATTTGAATTGCTTGTCACTCTGATTTAACTGTTACTCGCTTAACCTAGTTAATTAACATTATAAAATTAAATTATCTAGATGAGATTATGTTATTACAATTTGCAGTAGTTAATTGGCTTAAAACCCCGATCTCTATAGAATCGACCTTGCTCGTTGCTATTTCCTGCTACGACTGTACATTTGTGGTATAGCTAGGGTCTAAAATATAGTGAACATCTACTCTTGTGAGTTATGTTATATATAGGATTTTACAAAAAAAAAAAAAAAAAAAAAAAAAACCTTTTATTGCAAAAATACATATATATTATGTTTGAATCAATTAAAGGAAGAATCAAAACCATCATTGTTTTATAGTTCGTGCATAGAAACTATGCTAAAACTAAATATTCGTGCAACACGAGGGAAAATTATTAGGTTATATATTATATATAAGTGAAAAATGTAGAGAAAACATTATTTGACTTTTACATATTTCGAAGAAGTTTTTTTTTTTTTTTTTTCAATAGAGTAAGAAAGAAAATCCAAACCTGTGACAAGTTGTCACCTATAATTTTTTATTGAAAATTATCAAAAGATTTCGATTTATATGAAAATAAAAATTGCAAACGACCAATTTCTACATGAATAGTTTTGCAAAATTTTATCTTTCATTCTCCGCTTCTCTGTAACGCATAAGGACACCCTAAATATGTTAAATAGTTCTCATATTAGCGAAAAAAAACTACAATGTAGGAAACATTAAAAAAAGTCTAGCTACGACTAAAAAGCATAACTAGAGAGAAAAGAAAGAAAACCTTTCGTGTTACAATCCGACAAGTAAAGGGAATAGATAAAGTAAACCAAATCATAAATTCTAGACAGTTGAAGACATGAATAAACAACACTACCATGAACATGAATGATAAGCAGACCTTGGACTTTGGAGGAAAGAGGAAATCGACAGCACAACAAAATATAAATCTCAACTGAACACATGAGAGAGCCGTGTTCCTCAATATATATGAGTCGAGAATCATGGCAGAAGACTTTCATATTAAAAATGACAGGACGCAGAGCACAAAACCGATCGACAAAACAACATACAAGATGGAGAATTCCTCATGTGCTGGGATATTGTGAGATGCAGAAATGTGCAACTCTTTTTATTTGATCATCACATGCTGATAATCTAGTGGCACAAAGAGGACAACATAAATTAAAGAAAAAATTGTTTGAAAATTTTGAATAAGAATAATAGGTCAGAATTGATAGTTGAACTTGTCGCGAAAATTGCTCCAAATTAATGTGATTGGAACGACCTTCTCAAACCGCAAGCGTACGATTTGTGACAGAGGTAGTATATAAGATATCGAATCCACAGGGAGGATTTTCCGTGAGAATCGGCTCAAGCACGTTCGAGCAAGTTAGGTCAAATGAAAATTGAGAGTGATGACTACTCTAATGACATAAAGCAAATAAAAAAAAACCAAGAAATCACCCCTCACGTGCGAAAATAAAGCAAGGAGGGAACCGATCGATGGGGCAGATATTCTCGAAGCTCGGTTTCACACAAGCAATATAGAATTAACAATTGGAGTAAAGATGGATGTGGAGAAGTTTTCAGGTAAGAATGACTTCTCACTTTGGAAAATCAAAATGAATGCAATACTGATTCAAAATGGTCTAGACTCTGCACTTCTTCCTGTTGATCAATGGCCTGATGCTGAGAAATCTAAGTTTCCAGAATTGGATAAGAAGGCTTTGAGTCTTATATTCCTATGTTTGGGTGATAAACCTTTGAGGGAGGTATCAAGGTACAAGAATGCAGTGGAGGCATGGGGAAAACTGGAGGAACTCTACCAATGAAAGTCTTTATCAAACAAACTATTTCTGAAGCAGAAATTGATGTCTTTCAAAATCACTGATGATAATGTCATTTCTGATCAACTTGATGAGTTTGTCAAGATGATTGAAGAATTAGAAGATTTGGGGGTGAACTTGGAGGATGATGATAAGGCTCTGATGATGCTGAATGTTCTTCCAAAGTCCATGGGAAGTTTCAAAGATGCATTGATGTTTGGAAGGGATGGAAAAATCAGCTATGAATCCATCCTGTCAGCATTGAAGACAAAATGTTTCCAAAATCATGGAGAAAAGGGCTCTGCACAGGCTGGAGAAGGTTTGAACATTAAGTTAAAAAAGAATACGGAACGAGAAAGATACGGCCGAAGTACGAAAATTGCACGAAACCGGGTACGCTCGCGAAAACCGGCCGCAAACTACGGGTACCGCTGCCGGTCCAGCAAGCGGCCAGTAGGTGGTCCCTGGGTCGGTTCTGGACTGACAGCCGGTGGTCCAGATGGTCCGCAAGCCGGTTCGGTAGGTGGTCCGGCTGTTGGTCCGGTTCAGGTTTCCAGCTTTGTACCTCAGTCTTCAGTCGCTGTTTCAGAGCCCTTCCTCTCGTTTTCTCGACCCGAATCCTTCATGACTATTGTTTGCGACTTGATGAAATTTGATTTGAGCTCTTTTTGATTCGGGTTTGTTTGGACCTTGATTTGCAGGCTGGAACATGGCATATGTGCGATCAACCTCTTTTTCTTTCTTTCTCTAATTTGAGGCCTTTTTATCCATTTTCTCGGCCCGACTTCTTCATGAATTTTACTGGTGACTTAATGATCTTCAGTTCGGGCCTGATCCTGACCCATTTTGGGCCCTTTTGAGCCTTGGGATGTGGGCCAGAGTATGAAAATGGATGCGAGCGATCTTCTAAATTCTTCTGAGATTCCTCACCTTCAAAATACGATACAAAAACACCCAAAAGCGCATCAAATCATATAAAAAATGAAAAACCGTAAATACAATATAACACAAAATCAAGCATAAACACAACAATTACACGTAATTCTCTATAAAATATGAATGTAAAAAGTGCAAGAAAAACGGTAATATTTGCGTTCATAAATGACCATCGACATGCATATGCCCAATGGCGGCTCAATATTATAAATATTCAGGACAAGATTTCATAAGGCCAACATCAATCGTAACAATGCCAATAGGCTGGTCGAGATAGTTGACCATCTGAAAACCCATATGGCAACGAATTTAAACAAATTGAATCAACGTGAATCAAGCCCATATAGTGACTTCATAGAGAAACCAACGAAAGGAACCACATTGAATGACATTTAAGATCTGACGATCTAATCCTAAATCATTATAACATCGATGGGAAGAAAAAGCATAAAGAAAATTGTTATAGAAAAGGCACACATAATAAGGAAAATCTAGAAAGATGATAAGATAAAGTAGGAGCCACCGCGGGCATGAAGAAGATGAGAAATTCTCACTTGATTTAAATGTATGTGCACACCTTAAATATGTAAAATGCAACATTCTCAAAAATGGAGAACACAAAGACATAAGGTGTAGACAATGTTCTTTTACAAGTTTTAGCCAATTAAATTTGGACCGGAATAAAAAAGACGTTATAGCCGAATATGAATGCCAATGTTATGATAGTGTTTTCTATTAATAAGTACTGAACTTATAGCTATTATGTGTTGAGGTTAAAATTGATGGAATATTTAATGTAGTTGAAGAAGTGTTTATTTGAATGCTATTTGTACATGTGTTGGATTAACAATCAGACTACATCTTTCAATCTCTTCGCTAGCCCTTGCTGACCACACGATAGGTTGCTTGGCAAACCAAGATGATTTTTTTTTTTTTTAAGGTAATATTAAATTTCTTTCATGTTGGGGCAATACCCTTACATCTTGAGTAACAAAGGAAGCAATTGATGGAGACACTTCCTCAATCCAAAAGAGTTCCGACACAACGATATCTCAAATTATGCTACAGTATGTGCCACCATATTAGCTATACTAGGAACATAAGAAAACAAAGAGCATCCTATGGAATTACAAATCGATAGTATATTCTCTTTCACAAGGTCAACTATCGGGTCCAAGCCAACCTTACCCATGAAACCATGTATCACCGTTTGGCAATCACTTTCTATCTCAATTAAATTTATGTTTGGTGTTCATGTTTAAAGTCAAGTGAGATAGTTTGTCATGAACGAGGTGGGATAATTTATCACGACCAAGGGGCCCACTATATTACACTCCACTAAGCTATTAATTATATTTTTCTCAAAACAAGACGATATATAAGGAAAATACTAAACATCAATAATACTAATACGTCAAACCAAACACACTTACTAATAATAATAAGCAGTCTCATCCTATTTTATCTTTGTTAGGTTTTTTGGCCCAAACATTTTATTTCTAAGGCCCACTTAATAAAAGCCCAAAAGACCCCCCCCCCCCCCCCAAATCCCAATTTATCTACTACTGCCCTTTTAATTCATTTGAATTGGGGTTCACAAAGTAAACGACTTCTTTTTTGTCAAATAGGGAGATAAGTAAGTAGATCTTAAATGGGAGTGAAAAAAGGTCGTTGGTGATTTTGTGAGAGAAAAAGGCAAGGCTGCCCTCTTTTACCTCTTCCTCTTGGTGAGTACAAACGTGAGTGAAGTGAGAGAGATAAATGGTGCTTTGTGACCATGTTGTTTCTCCTTCTTTGTCCATTGGTTGTTTCTTTCCCGTGTCTTTGTGACTGTGTCTAGTGAGGGTTTTGGGTTTTGGGCCTCGGGATTTGTCTTTGTAGGTTATGGCTACGGGCTACCTTTTGGTCTTCACTAAGTTCACCGGGACCGTTCGGAGGAAGCCAAGTGACAGAAAAATCTGAGCAGGTGCTCAAACAGACCTCAATGGAGGTAGCGGGATGAATCGGGACTGTAACAACAAATTTTGCGTTTTTAAATTAATAAACACAAAATACTTGTACAAACTAATTCCAACTGGATTAAATGAATAACTTTGTAGGTTACAATCTCTATTCTTCAATCCTCTGATTCTTCTCTTCGAATATCTTCTTTGAATTTGATAATTTGGAGTGAAATCCTCTTCTTGATCTCCTCCGCCGCTTGAGTTGTTCTTCAATAACGTTGTCCGAAGGCCGAACGGCTTGATTCCGGATCGAATGCTACTCCTTGATGATTTTGACGAAGAATGTCTTCGAATCTTGAGGAATGTCTTCGAATCTTCAAGAGCGTCTTCGAATCTTCAAGTGCTTTAAGTCTTCTGGATTTCTTGGAGTTCTTCCGCCTTCTTGAAGCTCTGAACTTGTGTCTTCACTTCTTGACTTGTGTTGTTGTGATTTTGGTGGAGAATGAGGCCCTATTTATAGTGGTAGGATGGAGAAAACCCTAATGGGCTTGAGTCTGAATAGAGCGATATGATTGGTCCTTCATAATATCATTATCCATAAGATAATTATTAAATTAATTATATTTAATTTAATAATTACTGCAACAACTTGACACATGGAGTATTCTAATTGGTCCACCATGACTTGATGTTTATCCTCATCTTCTTGGATAATTACTAAATTAATTTAATTTAATTTAGTAATATCTGCATCTTGACATGTGGCGGCTTCCCATTGGTCAATAAAATATATTGTAACTCACCAATTTAATTGACTATTTAACTTAGAAATTTTATTTACCCAATTCCTAATATTTAAAAATAATCAATATAAAATTGATATTTAACATATATTTTATTACGTGGCACATTTTAATTGGATATGAAATTTGCGTATCAACAGGGACGACCACCCAACATCATGACACTTTTTCTCATTTTCCATAGACACAGTATCATGATCCATCTCTTTGTAACAAGAAAATAGGACATATGGATAGTGCATTCAGAATCAACAAGCCATTCATTTTCACACACAAAGTTAGAATACACAGAGTTCACAAAAATCAGATGTCTCAGTCACCATATAAATATCACTAATGTTTCCATTACTAGAAGCCATATTAGCATGATCATTATGTTGATTCTTGGTATTTTGGTTTTGACTTTGCTTAGACCTAAGACAATCTTTAACTAAGTGACCACTTTCACCACAATTATAGAATCTTCTATTTTTAGACCAAGACTTAGACCTACCTTATCCTTTCTCTTTGGACTGACCGGAGAGTTGGTTATTTTGTTAGAAATTTGATTCTGGTTATACTTTGATTTTGAAGAATGTTAGACATGTGCCTGATTTGTGCAATAACTTGATATCATGTGCTGCTTTGGAAGATGATGGGCTAGAAGGTAGGTGGTGGAAGGGCTTGAAGAAAATCTTGAAAGGGACTTTGGTATTTTCAAAGCTTTTAGAAGGAGTAATATGTATGTTTGTATTGGTGTGCCTGTGTCTTTTGCTAAAAATTATGTGAATGTTATCCAAGAGTGTAAAACAGATTTTTGGCATAAAAGACTTGGTCATATGAGTAGTAAATGTTTGGAAATCTTGCACAAAGATGGCTCTTTTGGTAATGATAAACTGTCATGTATGCCATTTCGTGACTCATGTGTGTTAGGCAAACAACATAAGGCAAAAGTTAGTGTCTTCATCTTTCCCAATCAATCTGTTGATACTGATATACTTGAATATTTGCATGCTGATGTGTGGGGTCTTGCGAGTGTGCCTACTCATGGTGGAAGCCGCTACTTTCTCCCTGTGATTGATAATTTTTCTCTTAAGGTCTTTGTGTTCCTGTTGAAAAGCAAATTTGATGTGTTTGAAAAGTTTAAACCTTGGAAGTTTTAATTGAGAATCAAACTGGGAAAAAGATCAAAATTCTTAGGACTGATAATGACTTAGAATTCAACAATTACTTATTTGATAACTTAAGTGTTGAATTTGGTATTCAAAGGCATAAAATTATTCCGTACACTCCGCAACAAAATGGTGTTGTTGAGCGAATGAATCGAACTTTACTTGAAAGGGTGAGGTGTATGCTTGCATCTTCTGGTCTTTCAAAAAAATTCTGGGGTGAAGTTGTTATCAATATTACATATTTGACAAACAAGTCTCGTTATGTGCCTTTGAATGGTAAATGTCCTGAGTTTGTTTGGTCTGGGCGAAAGATTGATTTTTCAAACTTGCCTGTATTCGATTGTGCTGCATTTGTTCATCAAAAGAGAAACTTGAACCAAGGCCCATAAAATGTGTTTTCTTGGGCTACCCTAAAGGTGTGAAAGGGTATAGATTATGGCTTAGGGGTGAACTTGGTCTAAAAATGTTAATTAGTAGAGATGTGGTTTTCAATGAATCTGAATTTCCTTGTTTAACTGCCTATTTGCCTGTTGCTGAGTTTGACCTGCTCTAAATAAGGTGGAGCAATTGCCTAGTTTGAGTCACTTTGATGAATCTGAAAATTTGCATGCTGAAACTGTGAATCCACCTGCTGTGTTTGAAAATTTACTTGCTGAAAATGTTGAGAATGTTGATGTGCATGAGAGTATGTTGAAAATGTGCCTGAAGATACTGGGTTAGATGATTATCAACTTACTAGGGATATAACTAGAAGAAACATAAGACAACCTTCTAAGTTTGATGATTTTCACACGAGCTCACATACTTTTAATGTTTTCGAGTCCATTTATGGAAGTGAACCTAAGTCGTATCAAGAAGCCTTAAAATATGACGAGTCTGTTGAATGGTTAAATGCTATGAATTATGAAATGAAGTTTTTGCATGTTAATCAAAATTGGATTCTTGTGCCTAAACCTGAAAACTATTCTGTTGTGGATTGTAAGCGGTTGTATAAGATCAACAATGAAAATGAGACTACTAGATTTAAGGCTAGACTTGTGGCTATGAGTTTTACTAAAAAAGAGGGGATAGATTGCACATAAATCTTTGCCCTTGTTGTCAAATTCACCATTGTTCGTATTATGCTTGCATTAGTTGCTCATTTTGATTGGGAGTGGAAACAAATGGATGTTAAAACTGCCTTTCTACATGGTGAAATAGATAAGAAAATCTTTATTAGACAGCTGGAAGACTTTATTGACAGCAAGAAACTTGATCATGTATGTTTGCTTAAAAAATCTTTGCATGGTTTGAAACAATCTCCTAGACAGTGGAACAAGAAATTTGATATGTTTATGCTTTGTTGAAAGTTTAAGAGGAGTCTATATGATCATTGTCTTTACTTCAAAAAAAAAAAAAAATGCCTTTATTCCTGTTTTCTTGCTCATTTATGTGGATGATATGTTTTTTGTTAGTCCTTGCATAAAGTCTACTGAGCATGCTCAAAATTATCTAAGTGAATTTTGAAATTAAGTTCTAGGAGATGCAAAGAAGATTTTGGGCATGAACATTATGAGGGATAGAAATCTTTTTACGATTTTTCTCAATCAGATTTCTTATGTAGAAAAGATTTTGAATAAATTCTCTATGTCTGCTGCCAAGTTTGTGAATGTGCCTCTTGCTACTCATATGTGTTAAGTAAGGATCAGTCTCCCAAATTTGAAACTTAAATGGATTCTATGAAAATTGTTCCTAATGCAATTGGTTATGTGATGTATCTCATGGTAAGTAGTAGACCTGATATTGCTTATGATGTTAGTTGCTTAAGCTGATACATGTCGAACTCTGGCATGCCTCATTGGGAAGCATTGAAATGGCTTCTTAGATATTTGAAGGGTTCATTGAATGTTTGCCTTAAATTTTCAAAATCTGCTCAGGGTGTTAAACTAGTTGGCTATGATTCTAATAGTACTGATGACAGGGACAATAAAAAAGCAACAACTTCATATGTGTTCACTTTGTGTGGCTCTTGTATTAGTTGGAAATCTCAATTACAGCCTCTTGTTGCTCTATTAATGACCGAATCTGAGTATGTGGCTATAACTGAAGCCTTGAAAGAGATGATCTGGCAAAAAGGTCTTCTTGATGGTAATGTTGTTGTTTATTCTGATAGTCATTCTGGCATATAATTGGTAAAAATCTTGTGTTCCATGATAGAACTAAGCAAATTGACGTTAGATTTCATTACATTTGTGATGTTGTTGCTGAGGGCTTAGTTAATTTGAAAATGATAGCATCTGAGGTTAATCCTGCAGATACAGAAACTAAGTGTTTGCGTGTTGAGAAATTTAGGTCTTATCTAAATACTTTGAATTTTGATTCATGTGATTAGACCGTGTGGTTGTGTTCTTTGTGATATAGCTTACTTTTGAGTTTGTTATAAATCCACCTGTATTCACTTTGTGTTTTTTGCAGGTACCGTAAGGCAATGATGAAATTCTTGTGGTTCCCCTATTTATTGTGAACTAGTAGTGAACTGATGTTAGGCCAAAGATGGAGAATGTTGGGTTTTTTGGCCCAAACATTTTATTTCCAAGGCCCACTTACTAAAAGCCAAAAGCCCCCCAATCCCATTTTGTCTATTGCTACCCTTTTAATACATTTGAATTAAAATATAATATCCAATTTGGTAGGTGTTTCAGGATTGCCATGGGTGTGCATGAGAGATTGGAATGAAATTTTGTACGCTCATGAGAAAATTGGAGGGCGTGAGTGTGAGCGTGAGATGGGAAAAAAGGAGGCTTTTCAGAAGGCTCTTGACTATGCGAACCTAGAAGATCTTGGATACAATGATTTTAGATACACGTGGACAAATAAAAGAAAGGAAGAAAACAATATTCAGGAACGTCTTGACAGGTGTGTGGCCACTGCTAGCTGAAAAATATTATCTTCTGAAATGTAAAGTCACTCACTTGTTCCATAGAAAAATCAGACCATTGTCCCATACAGTAACAATGGGAAGTCCGAAATTCAAAGAAGAAAAAGCGACGAGCTAAGATATACAGGTTCAAAACCATGTGGCTTGAAGATGAAACTTGCCATACTGCTGTCCAAAATAGCTGGACCGAGAGCATCAATGCCTTGCACCCGCCGAGTCTAGTGGAGAAAATAAAAATGTGTGTTTCAAATTTATCAGTTTGGGAGACAAATCACTTCTGCAATATCAAAACGCAGATCCAGGATTGTGAAGCGAAGCTACACTGACTTTAGAATCTGCCTATGTCGGCGAATACCCTTGATAACATGGGCCAGTTGAATCCAATTTAGCGGAGCTCCAGTCGAAATAAGAAGCAATGTGGTACCAACGGTCAGGGGTGAACTGGATGAGGGACGGTGATAAAAATACGTCTTTCTTTCATAGAACGACGTTGGGGAGACGAGAAAGGAATGAGATAGAGAGGATTTGAAACGAGCAGAATGAGTGGGTTGAGGATGAAGAGGAGATTGAGAAAGTGTTTAAGGGCTATTGTGAGGGGATTTTTAAGGCGGGGAATAATCTCAATATAGACAGGGTTGTGGCCGCTGTCAACTACGTCATATATGCAAGATATAATAGCAAAGGCTTTCACAAAAGAGGAAGTAATTGCAGCTCTTTCACAAATGCACCAACAATGCCCCGAGGCCGAATGGTATGCCCGCAATCTTTTATAAAAAATTCTCGTATGTCATTCATTCCGATATTCTTTCTGTTGTTCTTGATATTCTGAATGGACAACAGGATCCTTGTGCTCTTAACCATACGTTTATTGTCATAATCCCAAAGAAAAAACATCTGGAATTAGTCACTGATTTACGCCCTATTAGCTTTTGCAATGTCATTTTCAGAATATCACAAAAACTATTGTTAATAGACTGCAACTTTTTCTTCCAGATCTCATCTCGATTAATTAGTCGACATTTGTTCTTGGACGACTCATTATTGACAATGATCTAACTATTTTTTAGGTCTTCCACTATATGGGTCATAATAGTGCTGAAAAAAGGGGAACTTTTGCTTTTAAGTTAGATATAAGCAAAGCTTATGATAGAGTTGAATGGAGTTTTCTTAAGAAAGTCATGATTAGACTAAGGTTAAGTTAGGATTTTGTGAGACTCATTATGAAATGTGTGTCAACTGTATCATTTTTCAGAGCTTGTTAATGGGCAACAAGGGGAAGTTTTCTCCCCTTCTCGGGGTCTCCGTCAAGGGGACCCTCTGTCGCCTTTTTTTTTTTTTTTTTTTTTTTTGTGCAGAGACTTTCTCAACTCTTTTACAGAAGGCGGAAAGGGAGGGCTTACTTCATGGAGCCTGCATTTGCAGAGGAGCACAATCAATTTTCCATATGTTTTTTGCGAATGATAGTATTACTTTTGGAAAGGCGACGAGACAGGAAATCGATGTGGTGGTGGAACATTATTAGGAGTTATGAAGACGCTTTGGGGCAACTCATGGAGAAGTCAGAAGTGTGTTTTACTAGGGGATTTGAGGAGGAAAAACAGGGGGAATTGGCTGGGCGACTTGGTGTTCGAGTGGTCGAAAAGCATACACGTTTACTTGGGCCTTCCTGCTTCGGCAGGAAGATCAAATGAGGCATTGTTAGTGGAGTAGTGGCGAGGGTGGAGAAAAAGTTGAAGAACTGAAAGAGTGGGTCGTTGTATTATGCAGGTCGAATTGGTCCTTATCAAATCGGTTGCTTAGGTGATCCCCACTTATATGATGAGTTGTTTCCTACTTCCACAATCTACTCACCGACGGATAAACTCTATTTGCCCCAATTTCTAATGGAGGAAAAAAGAACAGGAACACTGAATCCATTGGCGATCATGGGAGATGTTATGTCTAAGCAAGGAGGAAGGGGGGCTTGGTCTTCTAGATTTAGCTTCTTTTAAAAGAAGCGATGTTAGCAAAACAAGGTTGGCGTCTGATCCAAAATGAGAGCTCTCTTCTATCCAAAATTCTGAAAGCCAGTTATTATCCGAACCATTCTTTTCTGGAAGCTGGTATAAGCTATAACCCAAGCTACAGATGGAGAAGAATACTAGCGGGTAGAGAAGTTCTTAGGCGAGGGGTATTATGGCGAGTAGGAGCATATTAAAGGGTAAAGATTTGGGATGAGGCCTAGCTGCCAAATAGTGTGGGTTTCAAGCCAAAGAGTGGAAGAATAGTGTTGATTGGTGTAGTCGAAGTGAGAGACCTTCTATTGCGGTGTTGGGATGCTTGGAATAAAGAATTAATAAATCATTTTTTTGATGTAGAAGAAGCGCTACAAATATGAAGTATTCCAGTGCATGGACATTACGGGCTGGACATAATTATGTGGAAATATTATGAAGTAAAATTGGGATATCATTTGGCAAGAAAAGCTAGAACTAGAGATCAGGTGGGTTCTTCGTCGACTAATGGGGCGGCAAAATTGTGGAGATGGATTTGGAATTTAGATGTCCTGCCGAAGGTTCGGATTTTTGTGTGGAAAACGACTTTGAGTATTCTGCCAGTGTCAAAAGGGTTGGCCAGGAGAAGAATGGAGGTGGATCCAGATTGCAAAAGATGTGGGAGAGAATTGGAGACGGCGAAACACGCTTTCCGTGATTGTGTTTAGACCAATATGTTCTGGAAGGCATAGCCATTTCAATTTTATGACAATTTCCTCACACCGATAGCATCTATAGCAGATTGGCTCGAAAGAATATCTATGTTCCCGGAGAAGGAGACCCACTCTCGTTTTTGTATACTCCTTTGGATGATTTGGAGGGCCAGGAATGTAAAGTATTTCGATGATAAGGAGATGGAGCACATCCGTTGTTATATCATAGCTGAGAAGACGCTGAGCGATTACCATGCAACGAAGTTTCCACCACTATCTCATGCAACTGGGGAGGTACCGAATGGGTGGCGTCCACTGGCAGGTGCAGCGGTGAAACTAAATTCTGACGCCTACTGCTTCCACGATCGGGGAACAAGACTGGGGGGAGTTCTACGGATGGAGGGTGGGAAAGTGCTTCTCGACACTTATGGATGAGAGGCTGGAAGTGGATGTGGCTGAGGCAGCAGCTTGCTGGGAGGGGGTTAAGCTGGCGTGGGAGCTCGGTGTAAGGCAATTAGAAGTGGAAATGGACAGTGTTTCAGTTTATCATCATTTGAAGAAAGGAAGTGGATACCTATCATATTCTGGCTTTGTTTATTTCTAAAATTGTCTTTAGTTCGTAATTTTGTTTCTGTTAATTTTAGTCTTGTTAGGCGTTCGGCGAATCAGGTTGCGCATCATTTAGCCAGACTTGCTTTTACGTTTGATTCTCCTTGTAAAATGATCGACAATGTGCCGGATACACTTGAACACTTGCTTTCGACGGAGGTTCCCATCACTGATTTATAAATAGATTTCCATTTAAAAAAAATATTCATTGAATTGAGGGAGGGGGGAGAGGGGGGGGGGGGTGTTTCATAAAGTAAGCGGCTTCTTTTTGTCAAATAGGGAGATAAGTTAGTAGCTCTTAAATGGGAGTGGGAAAAAGGCCGTTGGTGACTTTGAGAGAAAAAAGCAAGGCTGCCCACTTTTACCTCTTTCTCTTGGTGAGGACATACGTGAAGTGAGAAAGATAAATGGTGCTCCGTGACCATAATGTTTCTTCATCTGCTGTTTCTTCCCTGTGTCTTTGTGACTACGGTCTAATTATAATTTTGAGTTTCGGATGTTTCTTTTTCCGTGTCTTTGTGACTACGGTCTAGTAATGATTTTGGATTTTAGATTTTGTAGGCTGTGTGATTACAGGCCACTTATTTGTTGTTTCTTTCTCCGTGTCTTTGTGACTACGGTCTAGTAATGATTTTGGGTCTCGGGTTTTGTAGGCTATGTGATTACAGGCCACTTTTAGGGTCTTCATTGAAGTTAACTGGGACCATTCGGTGGAAGTCAAGTGACGGGAAACTTAAGCCGGAGCTCAAATGTAGCTGGACGAACCGGGACGACCACCCAACAATCTTATCTATTATCTATTCTAGATACCCAACTCCAAAACCAAACATGCCGTAAGGATACCTATGCTCCAACTCAGCTCCATATGTGCTGATTAGACAACTTTCTGAAGCTTGATACAAAATCTAACAGGAACAAAAAATACTAGAAAAATAAATAAAACAACAATCGTTTCGCTCAGCTTAATATGGCACTGTTTTCCTATATATGTAGTACTTACAGAAATAATACACGCTGCAGCACTAGTACCTAAAGATGCACATGAATTGAACTAAATCAAAATACTAATTTTGAAAATAAAAAAATACAGCTGTTGCACCAATCTAATCTAATCTGCTTATGGATACCACTCCAACACAAGGACTCGCAACGTTTCATATTTTCTTCACAAGTAAAACTCCATATATTTTCTTTTTCCTCAAAAAAAAAAAGAACACCAAACAAAAATGTCCCATATAGTTTTATTTTAGATGCAAATGAATGCCAAAGCTCCATCTTGATTACAAAATTTACAGATTTCAAGTGAATCACTTACTTACCCTTCTCCAAATTTACCTCCTCTGGAAGTTAAAGGATTTGATTGCGAATGCGAAAATCACAGCAAACAACAGACAAAAACCGAACACCATAACTCCTGCAACGGCGACGAAATCATGCCTGAATCCAAAAACATTTTTCAGTAATAGCTTCGTTGACAACAACTGAACTCCATCGGAAAGTTTCACGAGTTTTTCACTGTCACCATATTGAGATGCAATGAGGCCATATAGACTCCAAGCCACAGGGTTTGCCCAATAATACCATCTCCACCATATCGGAATTCTCTGCAAAAGAGTGCACATTTTTCAGAATATAAACTTATCGTAACAGAGTTTTATAGTACAATTTTTAGGCTTAATAATAAAAGAATCCAAAGTTTTGCATCATTTTGCTATTTGGCCAACTCTGATAAATTGTCCATTTAGGATATTCGAAATTAGTTGACATATGTATTGATCTGGAAGATGCAGATCTGACATATATCACCTAGAGCTCACTCGATTTAGACCGAATTTTGTATGTGCTACACGTAGTAAAATTTACTGTCCATGTATACATACACATGTCCAGTGTGTGTTTACCGGTCATGGATATTGTATGCATACTTCATGTGATGTGACATTGTTATATCTCCTTATAGCCTTAAACTCAAATCCCGGTGTTTCCCTTAGCAATAGATATAATAGCTAATTTCAACAATCCTTGCAAGTTGGCCAGAATTGCATTCAATTAGCTAAATAACAGCCAAATTGACAATTTTAAAAAACGATTGGTCAGAACAGAATATCGCAAAGCTTTGCACTTTCTGCCTGGCCTTTTTTCGCCTATCCCTCTTTAATGGTACTCCCTGTGTCCCATATATATAAGCTCATTTTCCTTTCCTGGATGTCCCAAATATATAGACATGTTCCTTAATTTAAAAGTACTTTCTTCATCGCCTTACTAATTAATGTACCTCCACTGAATATGCTATAAATATGGATACACTATGGAATTTATGAGCATATTTGTCATTTCCAATAGCATTCTAAAAATGTGTGGAAAAGAGGGAGTAAATGGTTACTCTGGAAAAAAAAAAAAAAAATTATTCAAGTAATAACTGGAAGGCTGAATTATTTTATTTATTGAATTCCTGTGTGCAGAAGTAGAGGGTGATCATGCATGCAATTAACTTTCAAGTTCTCATGATACTCATTAAAGAACTCCAAATCAACATGAGGAATCGGTGTAAATCCGTTACCTTATGAGGTATCATGAACCCGCTGAAGAGATTCCAAAGCATGTAGAAAGGGGCAGCAATAATCGCCGCCACATTGTGGTTGGGTGTCACCGCAGTCGTCATCATGCCATAGAAGGTGAAATACAACATAGTAAAGTACATAAAATAGATGTACCACACAAATTTAGACACCGTCCACTCAAATGATCCCAGGGAGTAAAATATCGTGCAGTAAATCAGTGCTTGTCCAAAAACATAAGGAAATTCAATAGCAACCTGCAGAAGAGAAGACACTGTTTTACGGTCCCAACATAAAAGCAAACATGAAATTATTCGAGAAGTAGCATAAGCAAAACCTGAGCAAATGCAAATGGCAAAGCTGAATAAGTTCCTGCTGCCCTTTCTCTATACGAAACAAATCTTTCAACAGACACAACTGGTTGAACAGCAGTGGCATTGGTAACTCCAATGAACAGCACTGCTACATACATGGATCCCATAGCATTAAAAATGTCCTGCTGTGAATCCCTGTAACACATTTAAAAGCATAAAATTAAGATTAATTTTTTATATATGCCAAGAATCCTGGTATAATTAATGCGTTTGGTCCATAGTGATGCATGTAACTATGATGATACTTAAATTTAAGAATCTGAGCAGAGAAAAAAAATGGCATTCAAATTCCAGAAGCACCTAATTTCATTATTTAACTTGTTAATCAAAGCTGGTTGCATTATTTATTTCAGCACACTAGCGGAAGAAGTGAAAATTTGGTGGTCTTCCCTTGTCGGTGAATGTGAGTTACCGAGGACAATGTAAAAATTAAGAACAAAAAACAATGCTATTTTCCCATGGCATGAGTGGGCATTGGTTATGACACTGATGTACAATCATGGAGATTCTTAATGGGCTCCTTAAATTCATTCAGCCATATATCATTCTTGGAGTCGGAGAATGCATCATTGCATTTAGGTCAACATAAGTTCTTCATGTAATATTGAGTGGCATTTTCTAATTACTAATCAATGTAATATAGAAAGAACAATTTTGGTGGGCGAAACTAAGTTGAAGACATTTTATCCATATCAATAATTGTTTAGTTATGTAGTTTCTTATAAAACATATCCAATTGAATAATATAAGAAAGTGACAGTTCAACAAATAAGTGCACAAACGTAACCTTTTGGAACCGAAGTCCCAGCATATTGTTCCCAGCATCAGTGCTATTATCACTGTGTAGAAGAATTTGACTGCAGTGTATTGTGGGTTTCGCCAGTAGGATAGGTTCTGCTTTCGGAGGCAAGCCATAAATTGATCAAAATATGACCGAGAATATTTTGTAGGAAAATTAAGATCTTTTGAGTCAACAGCTGGCTTGCTTAACCTCTCAGCCAATTCTTTATTATATCTGAAATGACAAAGAGGCAAATGATTTTTGAGATATTAGAAAACACAATCAATTCGGGGGAAGTTTTTTTAAATAAAACTGTATCCCTGGACATACTGATATAGGTTAGATTTTCTATAAACATCGGCAAAATCAATTCCCAGACGGATCTCCTCTGATGATGATGTAACCTCTAACATCCATGTAGCAGGATTATATCCAGGCCCGATCCTTGGTAATCCATCTATTGCCTAAAAAACAGGTGCATGAACAAAAGTTGCAATGACCAACTTAATGAAGGCATCAACAGATTGAAACAAGATGTCAATCTTTTAAACCTCAAAATACTCGATTAGTTTGCAAGACTTGGGACCGAGTGGACCAGCATAAATAACCTCCCCTCCCCTCTTCAAAAATAAAAGCTGCAGGGAAAAGTGAGATCATTAAGTTACTTGCGTCAATTAAAACTGGTAATATACTGAAATAAGAGATATTATCTCAATTCCAAAATGGCATGGTAGCTGATGTCAGTCAAATACAAATTCTGATGTGTACGTGTAATAACTTTTTTCCCCAGTCTAATTGAAGAGAGTGCTGGGTAATATAATTAATAACAATGTCTGAGATATCAGTACTGATAGAATTGACGTAGTTCGTTAAGTTTGCTTCCATTAAACACTTTGGTATTGCAGTTTACCAGAAGACACGAGTATTATGGGGTAGCTGGAGTAATAGATACTCACAAAATTATGTGAAAACCATTATATTATACTTTGATATGATAAAGATCATATTAAGTTGTACATCTAGAAATAAAGATAAGAAAGACCTCATCAAAAGATTCAAAGATGTCAATACTGGGCTGATGGATCGTGCAAACTATCGTTCTTCCAGTATTAACAATATTCCTCACAGTCCTCATGACAATGGCTGCAGCTCGTGCATCCAATCCTGATGTGGGCTCATCCATAAATACTATAGAAGGATTGGCTACCAGTTCAACGGCAATAGTAAGGCGCTTTCTTTGCTCAGTTGATAATCCATCAATTCCTGGTAGACCAACCAAAGCTCCTTTCAAAGGAGTGAGCTCCACAAGTTCCATAACCTCATCAACAAATGCCTGAAAAAGTAATTTTCTATGAGCCACGTCATTTCCAGATTACTTTGAAACGAAACTTAATTTATAAAAGATAGGGTAAGCACAAAAGGATGAGGAACTGATGTCTAGAGCATGAAACAGAAATAACCACCTGTTGGGTTTCCAAGTCAACATCAGATGACAATCGCAACCAAGCAGAGAAAAGAAGTGACTCAACGACGGTTAAACAGGGTGAATGTATGTCATTTTGCTCGCAGTACCCTGATATTCTAGCAAAAGTCTCTTGCTTTTTCGGATATCCAGATATATTGATGTTTCCTTCTATAATTCCACCAGTCTTTCTACCAGCTAAAACATCCATAAGGGTGGTTTTTCCCGCACCACTAACTCCAACCAATGCAGTAAGCACGCCAGGTCTGAATGCCCCTGTGATGTTATTCAATAACTGGAGTTTGTCCACTGGTATGCCTTGTTGCTTCAGTTCCTGATATGCACGGAATCATTTATGAAGAAACATGTATTCAAAATAGAGATTAACAATCGATGGAAGGTGTACTCACCAAGGGCACATCAACATAGTAACTAATATTGCTGAAAGACATGGAAAGTGGCTGAAAAGGAAGCACCATGCCTTTTGATTTAAAGCTCTTTTCTGTGTGAGAGTGAAATGGCAGTGAGTATACATTAGATTGCTAGTTCTATCTAGATAATAGCCTAGGAACATGTACCAAAGTACAAGAAAGGACGTGCATTCATATGACATGCAAATAGGGAAGCTGAAGTTTTCTTACTAGCAAATGAGCCCGAGTGCTGTAAGAAATCTCTTAGCTGGATAACAACAGGTTCTCCATTTCTCATCTTCTCCCTGTGATCGAGCTCCTCTTTAGAAACAACAGCCTGACGCTTACCCAGAGCTTCAGGAGACATAAACATAATAAAGTGAAAAATGAAGAAGACAATATTAACGTCTCTGAATATGGCAAAGTGATTCCTAACTGCAAATATTGTTAGTTAGTAAGGAGGGAAGACTTACGATCTAGCTTCGAGAGGAACAAGGTGAAAAGGATATTGAATAAGATGGTATAACCAATCAAAGCACCGATACCAATCCAGTACCAGTAACTTTCTGGGAACAAACTGCGGGACTTTAACAGTGCCTGGCCTAGCGACAACGTCGAATTAACTCCACTTCTCTACATCGACAAGAATTTTACACTCAGTAATTTCCCTGATGCAGAGTTAGCACTCCATAACTCAATAATGATATGAGTAATCACTTTCAAATCTGCAGACAAATATACTGTTTGTGCCAGACAGCAACTGCTTGATTTTCAGCCATTGAAGATTAATTTCCAAGTTCAGTCACAATTTTCTCAAATTTAGAAGGACAAAGAGACTTCTCTTGGTTTTTCTAATTTTCTTGTTTCAGTCACATATAAAGTATAGAAGTATAGAAGTATTACAGATTGTATGGTTGTTCACCCAATGGTAAATAACCAGAGACAAGTTGAGCATAAGTATGCTTTGGTGGATGAACTCAGCTACATATGCAACGTTGACACAGACACTTTAGTGTATATAATTTGTAAAAGTGGTCTGATGGATATACTGCAATAAAAAATAGCTTATGCAAATCTTACGGTGTATTAACAGAAGATGGCAGTTGTATGCACGGGAAAATAAAGGGAATGAAATAGGCCTCTTATGCATAACTAAGAATATTTTACGTTCACAATGACCCAGGATCAGAAATTATTGCTTTCAGAATGTGATTCATTAGTTGCTCCACTACTAAGTAAAGTTAAGCAACCCTCAGGTATCATTGGTCAATACTGCCAGACCATCAAAGCAGTGTGTGAATCTCTTAACCAAATGAGTTCATTTAATTCCTTCTGTCATATTAATTTTGTAAAACAGCCTTTCCATCTTTTGTTAGCATGACCATTCAAATTATGCAAAGGACACCTAATGTCCTCATTCTGATCGGCTATGAGAATGACATTAAACTAGTGATCATTCTCAAAGATTACCTTGTCAAGAAAGCAAGTGAGATCGATCAGTATCTTGCCAATATGCATATTATCTATTTATGCTTCTAATATTGTTATTTCAGATATTGACTGCGGACCAATTTAAATATCATATTTCCAAAAGCTATCAGCGAAGCTCAAGTACCAATTATTAAAAATATAACCTTATCCCAAGAATGCCCGAGAAATTCGTTCACACTTGCAGCATCCTGAGCATACATTAGCGGAGAAATCCAAAATCCCCAGATCCACCAACTAGGAATCCTATCTGTCAAAGACAGAGATTACACTGAATCTGCTGATTTCAAAGGTAATGTGCAAAGACTATTTGATGAATCAACCAGAGTGATTTACCTCTTGAAATGATGTATCCCCCAAGAGCCATGACTATCAACATAGCAAAGGATCCAAAAGTATTTGCCACAATCATGTTACGGCCCAACGATCCCATCAGACGAAAAAGAGCTATAGACATTTGATGGAGAAAGAAGAAAAGCACGAATTGCCGAAGAAATCTGCAGTGTCAACTATTAATGCAGATCCTTCCTGCATCACTATAATTATCAAAACAAATGTTAAAAATTATGTTCACCTGGCAATGTTTGGATCAAATCCAACCACATAGTATGTTACCGCCACCCAGAAACCAGATTCTATCAGTGAAGTTGGAATACTTAAGAGCCATGCAGGCATTGTATATGCCCAACAAGGGTAGAAGTGCAAGTCCCGGTGCTTGTAAAGAATTGGAAGCTTTGCCACCAGCATTGAAACCTCAGTGAAGCCATTAAAGAGAATTATCACCATTGAAAAATATAATTCTCCCAAATAAAAGCCTCCATCATCAATTGTATCATGATGCAGTGTAGCTCGGCAAAACACGCTCATGGTAATCAGAGCAACCAATAGCAGCTGGGAAAACCAAAGTCCATGCATGCATCAGCGTGTGATTTAGAAATAAATCAGCAATAAACATTACAAATCCAATCATACGCTTAACAACCCTTCCTATCTTGTTAGTTTAAGATTTGATGATGATATTACCTGTATAAATTTAAAAACATAGATAAACATATTTCGCTTAATAAGCAGTAATTGCCAATTAAAATTGGTTTTGAGAAGCTCCATCTTCTTGACTCCATATTTAGAAGTTGATAAGGCTGCAGGATGACTATAACGCTTATCATATGGAATATCCAGTTCATCAGACAGATTCTTCCCAATGTTGTATGAGCTAAACGCTTCAGCAAATCTCACAACAGACGTATATCTGTAAGGCCGGTCATGTAAAGCCCAATACTGCTCTTGATCCTTCTTCGAAACAACCTACAAGGGAAAACTTCAGAGGAAGAAAAAAGAAGAAGCTACAGAGAGCAACACACGGCATGCTATCTTAAACTCACTTCTTGAAGAAAGTCTGCTACATTTTTTCGCTCCGGACAACGGAACCCCATATGTGCAAAGAACTGTAGGACAGATGTACGAGGTCCTTGGTATACGATTTTCCCCTCAGACAAGAGAATAATATCATCAAATAACTCGTATGTCTCAGGTGCTGGTTGAAGTAGAGAAATCACAGTGGTTCCTTCAAGTGCACGGGTTGAATGCCTGAGATACTTGATGATTTGGTAAGTTGTTGAACTATCAAGACCAGTTGATATTTCATCCATGAATAGCACTCTCGCTGGACCCCCTAATAGTTCACCTGTCAAATTAGATAGCAATTACATAAGTTACATGTTTTAACCCAAAATAACAATTCTAGACATGTACCTGTTGTCAGACGCTTCTTCTGACCACCAGAGATACCTTTAATCATTTCATCTCCAACCGGAGTGTCCGCACAAATATCCAATCCTAAAATCTTTAGGAACTAATTGTTAATACAATGGCACATGTAGATGAAATGGTTTTAGTGTCGACATGTCACGCTTATAATTTCTCATTGCATGAATAGTTCTAATGCACAAACTCTTTTATACATAAAATAGCATCACCATTTAAAATGCTCATGATAGGCAATTGGCATATGCGGCTTATTCTTCAAAGATATCTCATGAATTTGATTCACTTGGAAGTAAAAATAACGATCCAAAAAGGAATGCCGGAAATTTGGACAAAGAAGACTAGGCGACAAACTGGTAGGTTTATGCTTTCAGGTGATAACGATTTAAATATATTAGTACGCTTCTACGGCAAGTTTTAGCTTTTACTTGTTTGCTAATGTCTTCAATTCTAATTTATATAGTTATATGTAATTCCTCTTAATTATGTAGATACATTCAAATTTGAAATTCTATCTGTCAATTCCTGTTTGATTTCTAACATGTCAACGAACAGAGCTTTTTGTGAATAGTTCGTAAACAAGACCGTTTATTTGGTTAAATTAATTTACTTTTCAGCTTGCATAACAAAGAATAAAACTTGAACATTGATTGGCTCGTTCATTAATAGCTTACAAGAAGCTCGTTTAATAATAATAGTAAGTAATAAGAAAAAGAACAACAACAACAATATTAATATTTATATTCCATATAATCTAATGTTATTATATTGCCTGTTATTTTGGTGGACAATTGGTTGGGTTTGTTTGTTTATAGATATTTAGGAAATGTATCTTTATTTGATATTCATGAACAAGGTTAATTAGTTGTTCCTGAGAATAAATGTTCACAAGCATGTGGTCAAACATGTTCAGAGCAAATTCAAACAATCTTGAACACCAACAAGCTTGGCTCGAGCTAGAAGAAAATAAATAAACAAAACACGAACAGTTACAGGTATGATCGCTTTGATCACTTAAAGACCTAATTCTCTGTACATTCAAAGAATCTAGCACCCGACTGTAAATATAGAACCTCAATAGTGTTATGGATGATCAAGCTAGACAGATTCACCTTCATGTAACTGTTCAGAGTGTGGTGTGCAGTGGGGCATAATTGGAAGTAAAACTTCCATGCCTACTGCTTGTGAGATCGGCATACAGATAAAGAAGGCAGCTTTATGTGCAAGTATGTTACAGATGTTAAAAAACTAGACACCATTCTTCTTGATCGAATATTAAACAGTCTAAATAACCTTAGTTCAGTTGAACCATTCTTCTTATTATGAGGTGGGACATCATCAACCAGGGAGAGACCTTCTTAAAGCCTACTGCATCCGGAGTTACCATATAGATATTATACGTCGCTTCAGCTATAGGTGCTAGACTCAACTTTCTAGGAATCATTACACATTGCCAAACTAGTATGTGAAAATGTATCGGATCAATATCAGTGAGATAATATTGCATGAAATTTACCACTTGCACTTATCATGGTTAATATCTAGAAAATACCTTCAAAATGTACTCCACTAAAAGACCTGTCTCCTTCCCCTCCAAAGACAATGCCTGTGCACCAAAAACAAATTCAGGTGAGCTTTTTTCCATTTTTCTTTTTTTTTTCCTTTTGCTCGAAGTAAGTTTCAAATATTATATATCCAGCAAATACGAGAAGAGAAGGGGCACGCGGGAGGTGCAGTGGATTTTTTGCTTAATGTACTACATCCTCTACTTGAAGAATGGTTCATACATTTAAATAGAAAATTAATAAAGTGAAGGATGACAGATACTACAAATGCATGTACCTTCATGAATATATCAAGATCTTCATCAGGCTTGGTTCCAGAAATCTTCTCTCTTCTGGATAGTTCCAAAAGCATATCTGGGGCAGGCTTTAAGGGTCAGTATGCAGCTAATCTGTGGAATGCTGAGAGAACTTTATCAAGTATCAACCTTACCATATTTATAACCAACACCTAGGCAACGTGCTGAAAAATCAAGTGTTTCTCTCACGGTCATCTCTGCGACATGCCTATCTTGTTGACTGACATAAGCAGACGTCCTTTGGGGTACAAACTCATTAAGACCATGTCCATTATAAGTTACTTTGCCCGACACCTTAAAAACATTTTTTTCCGCTTGTTAAAGTTTCTAATTAGCATTCAGTTAGAAGTCTATCATTGCATGTCGATACAAACTGTACCTAAGAAACTTTTGTACCTGAAGATCAGCTTTCAGGCGTCCAGCTAGGGCTAAGAGCAATGTAGTCTTTCCAGAGCTTGGCGGACCTAACAATAAAGTTAATCTACAAAACAAAAAATTAAAAATAAGATGCATGAACAAATACAATATGCAAAGTAATGCGAAAAACCAATAATACATGCCTTCCTGGTCTAATTATCCCACTAATATCGTCCAAAATTGTCAGCTTTCTTCTGTTGCCAGAGTGTATTTGTAGCTGCCTGAGTAAACTCTACAGTCATTGAAAAGAAACCAGAAGTCAGATACTAAAAAATGAACTGCTGGGCACCAATGATCAAGATAGGCCACAATGTACCTCCGCCATGTTGATGATAAAATTTGAGATTGTAGGCAAAGCTCTACTACCAGTGTGAACAGATGATTCAACTGTTAAATGATGAAATCGAACATCGACCTTCGGGAACTCCAGATCAACTCTGCAATAATATACACTGGGACATCTATGAATCCAGATATTGCATGCTTATGTCCAAACACAAATGATTGCAACTTTAAGAATTCATTGAAGAAAGAAAACTGATTATGGTAGCCATATCAAAGGCAGAAATTAAAACCTATGGATGGATTATGCAATTTGTCTTTGCTGGCTAAGAAGAGTTCTTTTGAATCAAATTCCTCTAGTTTACACATTCTCCTTTTCTTCCAATCCTTCCAAATCTCTCTCTCTCTCTCTCTCTCTCTCTCTCTCTCTCTCTCTCTCAACAGTTTGGAAGCTCCCAGATCACGTTCTTCGTCATCCATCTAATGGATGATTCAGATTACTTCAAATTCCATTTATTCTCTTTACTGAAACTCGGCTTCAAAACCTGGAATTCAGATTCCTAAACCCCTCTTCTTATATATCTTGCATGTTCCATTTCTTATCTGAGCATAACTTGGTTACCATTGCAAGGTCAATGTAGTGGATATTGTGGCCATATCATCTCCGGACATGTCAGTGGGTTAATAGTTGTAGCATCCAGAATCTTTGCCCAACTCTGCATTGATGTGAAGGCTCCATTTGCAACAAGAAGCTTTCCACATCTCAAGTATCTTCCTTGCCAAGGCCAACAAACTAGCAAACCCTTGCTGCAAATGATCTAATCTCCAGAATATCCAGCCTATAGAGTGCAAGGAAGCAAGACTATGGGATAACGGGTAACATGATCTACCACCATAGTAAAAACATTGCCCCTTGTTATTTACTCAGTAATCTAATCTGTCACCATTATCGTAATTTGCATATTGGGGAAATCTCTCTACCTCTACGTTTAGCCACTTGAAGTCTCTGACTGTAGTCAAAGTGGCTCCTCACTTGCTTCTCCTTTTTGGCATGAGATTCTCTGCTAATTTCTACAACAAAGAGGCTAATTTGACTTTGCCAACTCACCCATAAATCCAATCCAAATTTTATATATATATGAATGAATAGTATTTTATTCACAAATTAAAACTATAAAAATATACTAGAACTTGAATATGATATTAAATACGACTTAAAATAATATTCCCAATTTAAACCTTGGGCATGATCCAGTCAATTGACCACTGGGTCTATGGTCCATGGCTTGTAGACTAAGCCACCAAAAACATAGCATTCGAAACGAAATTCTTTCTTGCCTAGTAATTTTATTCACTAGATTTACCCTACCATATTTACGAATTAGACTTCCAATTAAATAGGCCTAATGTCGTCTTTTAATGAATTTCAGAATTCAAACATCAGTGTTTTATTCATATTCATAAATAAAAATAACAAAGTATTCGCAGCATAATTAACATAGAATACCCCCAGAAATGATAATGAAGCACGAACCGATCAAAGCGACGTCGTACGCGAGTGAAGAACTTGTCCCAATCGTCATCAACTGAGTTAATCAGCCGGTCCAACACGATTTTCTGCTCTTCCGTTTGAAGTTTCTGCACGTCAATCTCCTTGGAATCGCCCACCATGTTACGGAAAATTCCCCTCCGGACTCGGCGATACGTCGGCAGGCGCTCCAGCGCGGCCCACCGCAGCGCCTCCTCGTCGTCGCCATCCTCCCTAAATGACTCAGAACGCGCAGACAAATTCTCGGCCGAGCTCCACATCAACTTTTAAGAAGATCAGACACAACACTCAGGAACAAAATTAAACCCAATAATGCAATAACAATAACATTAACGATAACAATGTGTGGGTGTTATTTTCGAACTTTAACAAAAAAAGTACGGCGGTGGAGATCAGTAAAGATAAGTTTCTGGCTGGCATTGTTAGTTGGGTCTCATTAATGGCTATAAATAATAAGGAAAAAAAAATGGTTGACATGGCATTAATGGCTTGTGCCTTTATCTTTCACCCAAACTGCATGTGTTTGTTGAATTTGCATGTTGATATTTTCTCCTTTACAATTGCCATGACTTTTCCTTTTCACATCTCCCCTGCACATGCATGTGAAGAAAACCTAAGCCCCACTTATTCAGTTGATGTACAACCGCGTGAGCATAAGGTACTACTAGCATACATTCTGCTGCTGCTTTCTTCAAATGGCGTGGGCTTCACAGTGAGGCATTAAATGCTGTTCTGGTTGCGACAGAAATGGCGGGCCTTTATGGAGTGAATGAGGTTGGTGGCTTTACTCCACGCGCTTACCCTAATGCTTGTAGTCCACTCTCCCTACCGCACCAAATCAAATATCATAATTTTTTGGTAATAAATATCATACAAAATTAAATACAATTAAGAGCACCCACAATTGCTACCTAACACATCACCGTCACGTTATTATCACATTAAAAATTTAAACTCCACTCAAATGCTACCTATTTTCCCCAATGCAACTCAGGTCCAATTAACACTACTTGCCACTATTTAAGGGTCCCACCTTAAAACCATCCTATTTATTTTCCCATCTTCAATTTAATTAAATCTTATTTACAATCTTAACATGTATAATTAACTAGTAAATGCTCCCGTGCGATGCACGGGCTATTTTTTTAAGAGTAAATCAATATTAATATGAACTATACTTTTTATTAAAAATGCATTTTTATTTGATAATATATAACTGTTGGTTGCATCCATATCTGATGGATCCCAATATGGTTGGGACATATATCTGACGAGATATTTAATATCTTATTAGATATATTCCCAATAGGGATGGAGATCTTATCCATAATAGGAGATAGATCTCTCCCATACTAATAAATATACGAATATACTGGTATTCGTAGACTACGGAAAAACACCACAGAATACATATTTCTCCCTTTCTCTCTAATTCTCTGTCTTGGAGAATCACCGGAGTCCTCCAAGAGTCTAGGGTGTGAAGTAGATGGCGAATGCTCTAGTAGTATTCGTTCAGACGGGCTTGTAGACGAATCAGTGCACGATCCTTCAGATTGGGAATCAACCGAATACATTCCGCTGCAAATCAACTGAGGTATACCAATTCCCATATACGTGAATATGTGATTTACGTGCTTTAATTTCTAACAGTGGTATCAGAGCGAGTATTGATTCGTTCTCGCCTGTGTAATTATTAATTCCCTGATTCATATTTTTTAATTGGGAAATTTATTTAAATTTCCTTGTATGAATTAATAAAAGGAGATGAATTTTTTTTCTGGAGTAACATAAACAGATAAAAGGGGCTTGGACCTGTTATGATTGTTTTTCAGGAATAGTATTTTTTTCAAATTGAACCAGTAACGACGAATCCCTGTTCTTTATCAATTTGAAAATATGAAACAAATTGAGCCAAAAACCTCTCTTGCGTTTTCTTTCCGTCTGTCCGCCGGCGGCGGCGACTGCGTCGGTGGGGCTCGCCGCTGATGCATTGCTGCTGCCCGAGGTGGTGAACGGATCCAAAGGCGGCTGCACTGCTACTGGCCCGCTGCGCCGACGGCAACCGCGCGCGGCGTCGCTACTGCCTTGCGCGACTCCGGCCGCGACAGCACAGGCTGCGCGCGGCGCTGCTGTCGCTGCTCCGCCGCCGCTGCTCCTGCCCGGTCGCTCGCTGCAACCCTGCGCTGCTTTAGCCGCTGCTGCTACTGTTGCTGAACGGCTGCTTCTGTGCTGCTGTTGCGTCGCTGCCGCGCCGCTGCTCCGGCGGCGGCGGCGGCTGCGGGAACGGCGGCGGCAGTGGGCTAGGGTTTGTCAGAATTGGGCTGGGTCAGATTGGGCTCAGTGCTGGACTTGTCTAATTTTTTTTGGGGCCAGAATTAGTGTTGGGCTTAATATTATTTTTGGCCTAATTGAACCAAATGGGCCGGTTTTTTTTAACTAAAGAGGGGCTGAAATTTTTTTGCGAATTGGGCCTAATTAACAAGTTCTTAAAATGGCTGCTAATTTTTAATTATGGGCCATTTCTTAATTAATTAATTAGAATGATTTTGTGATTAGGCCACTTTAAATTAATTACATGTTATGTGAATTAATTTAATTATTTGCGTATTTTTATTACGTGATGTGATTGATGTATGTGTGAGATGGTTGATGACAATGGTGGTTATACGATATTACGATGTAATTTTTTTAGAATCATGTAGTAGGAACGAAAATTGTAATCATTTATTTATTTATTTTTCGTTTCTCACTAGGACACATGTATTAGAGGGGCCAATTTTTTAGGCCATGTAATTTTTGTTGTTTCGTATTTACCACCATAGGTCGTTAACATCTCACTTTATTATTTTTTAATGAATGTTCTTGCGATGGACAATTTTTATTCGCGGTCATTTAATTTTTTATTATCGTCTTCAATTGAGTGGGAGATGATTATGAGCCAATGCGGCGATTTTTCGATCTCATTCACTTGTGAGAAATAATAAAATTTTATTTGGACCCGAATAAAAATATTAAATAGACAACCTTCTAACATAGTTTGCGCAAATATTAACAGAAATGGATGCCCAAATGGCTTTTTCTGATCTTTACGGTTCTGGCAAACTAGATGGCCAGAACTATGCCATGTGGCACCGTAAGATCAAATTTCTGCTACATAATATGAAGGTCCTTGACCATCTCACCGAGACTATGGCCGCACCAGTTGAGCCAGAAAACGGTCAAAATGCCCAATATCGTCGCGATTTAGACGCGTACAATAAGTGGGAGAATCAAGATCGGTCTGCGCGCTATACTATGCTTAGCTGCATGCAGGATCATCTGATTCGTGAGTTCGAGACGTTTGCTACAGCTAAAGAGCTGTGGGACAGCTTAAAGGTCACGTACGGCACTACCTCGGCAACGAGACTAAGGGCTTTAACCCTTAAATTCAATCAGTACGTACTTGACCCTAAGCACACCATGGGCCAGCATCTTGATATCATGAAAGACATGATTCGAGAGCTTCAAAATGCTGGAAATGAACTCACCAACGAACAACAAGTTTTGGCAGTCCTAAGGTCGCTACCTGAGCAGACTTGGGACAAGTTAAACTTGTGCTCACACACAACGAGCAAATCCAGACCTTTGACAGCGTCGCCAGTCATCTTTGACTCGAGGCTGACCGTCGAGAGGCGGAAAGAGCACAAGCGGCTGCTTTTGTCGCACATGCTGGCCAACGCAAGCCTAACACAGGCAACCGTTGGAAAAAGCAAAAGAATGCAGGACAAAGCAACGCCAAAAACCAAAACTTGGGCCCGCAAGGTGAAAAGGCTAAAAAGCGTCACCGTGAAAAAAGGGGCGGAAAGAAGAAAGACACCTGCTATAACTGTGGAAAGACGGGTCACTTTGCTCGTAGTTGTACTGAGCCAAAGAAGGTAAGACCCGCTCCTAGCTCTACTGATTCATTTGTCTGTTCACATGTGTTAGTTGCTAATTCTCTCCATGGTTGGATTGTAGACTCAGGAGCAACCAAACACGTGACAAGAGATAGAGTAGGATTTGTAGATTATCATCGAGTACCAGCGGGCAGCCACTACATTGCTATGGGAAATGGCGCGCAAGAAGAGGTGGTGGGAGTTGGTGCATACCAGCTCACACTTAGCACTGGGCGCGAGCTGCTCCTTAGTGGTGTGCTTTATGCGCCTAGTATTCGATGTAATTTACTTTCAGTTTCAGCACTTTTGAGTCAAAATTTTTCTTTCCTGTTTGAAAAGACCATGTTATCTATTTTTCTCGGCAACAACCTTTATGGCGTAGGACATATGAACAATGGATTTTTCATGTTAGATTTATCTATTGAATGCACTACTTTTATTTCTTCACCTGTTGATATTTTGAATGATTCAAATAAATGGCATGCAAGGTTAGGACACATAGGGCGTGAAAGGATGACTAGGTTAGCTCGAGAAGGCCTTTTAGGCAATCTCGCTAAAGTCAACCTTCCTGTGTGCGAACCATGTCTGGCAGGAAAAGCCTGCCGGAAGCCTTTTGGAAAGGCAAAAAGAGCTACTCAACCTCTAGAGTTAGTTCACTCAGACATATGCGGACCCGTAAATGTGAAGGCACGACACGGTGCATCCTATTTCCTCACATTTATTGATGATTATTCGCGCTATGGTTCAGTGTATCTCCTGTCTCACCGCTCGGAAGCGCTTGATTGTTTTAAGCGATTCTTAGCGGAGGTTGAGAACCAAAGAGATAGGAAACTTAAAACGTTACGCACTGATAGAGGGCGAGAATACTTGTCTGATCAGTTCAGGCAATACTGTGAGGAAAAAGGGATCATAAGGCAACTATCAATTCCTTACACTCCGCAACAAAATGGTGTTGCAGAGAGGAGGAATAGGACACTTCTGGACATGGCCAGATCAATGATGGCGCAAGCAAATCTACCAATATCCTTTTGGGGAGATGCAATCTTAACTGCTGCCTACATATTGAACCGTGTGCCGTCTAAATCAGTTCCTTCGACGCCGTATGAGTTGTGGCATGAAAGAAAGCCCAACTTAGAAGGTTTGCGCCCTTGGGGGTCAGCAGGGTTTGTTCATAATACTTCCCATAAGCATGGGAAACTTGGTCCTAGAGCAGTCAAACATATCTTTATAAGATACTGTGACCACTCGAAAGGCTATGTGATGTATGGTGAACATCCTGACGGAGGAATGACAGAAATTGAGTCGCGCGATGTCAATTTCCTCGAGGAGGAATTTCCAACAATTGGAGAAGTTAAAGGAGATCTTAAACTTTATGAGTTACAAGATCTCGAAGACAACGCTGGAATTCCTGGCGAGGATGCGGTTTTACAACCAAATCCAGCAATCGACGGGAATAATGAGAGCGGTCTTAGAGTCAGTGGGAGAATTCCATTGCATGAAGACTCTCAAGATCTAGAGTTGCGCAGGAGCAAGCGTGGAACGGTTCCCCGAAGACGTTTTGAACTCGAAGGGGAATCTTTCATGTGCTTAACAATGGATGTTGATGAGCCAGCCACTTATGAAGAGGCTGTAACTTCTCCAAATGCTACAGAGTGGATAAGTGCTATGGAGGAAGAGATGAGTTCGATGGCTAAGAACCAAGTTTGGGAGCTAGTCGATCTACCGTCTGGACGCAAGACAATTGGGAACAAGTGGGTTCTCAAAGTCAAGCGAAAAGCAGATGGCTCGATAGACAAGTATAAGGCTCGCCTAGTGGCGAAAGGCTTTACCCAAAGAGAAGGTGTGGACTATGAAGAGACATTCTCCCCGGTGGTGAGGTTTGCCTCTATCTGTCTCATTTTAGCAATTGTCGCCCATCTTGATTTGGAACTGTTCCAAATGGATGTGAAGACAACATTTCTCAATGGAGAACTGGGTGATGAGATCTATATGGATCAACCTAAGGGTTTTCAGGTAAAGGGACAAGAGCGCAAAGTATGCCGCTTAAAACGTTCCATTTATGGACTGAAACAATCATCCAGACAGTGGTACCTTCGATTTCATCGAGCTATCACTTCGATAGGCTTTACGATGGTTGAGGAAGATCACTGTGTGTATGTCAAAAGGGATGAGAAGAATTTCACAATTCTCTCATTATATGTGGATGACATTTTGCTGGCAGGAAATGATACGGAGATGATTGTCGCCACTCAGCAGTGGCTATCATCTACTTTTGAGATGAAAGACATGGGAGAAGTAGAATACATACTTGGTGTTAAGATACACCGAGATCGCTCAAAGAGACTCTTAACTTTGTCTCAAGAGACTTATATTAAGAGGGTTCTGGAGCGATTTCGTATGCATAATGCTAAACCCGTTGACACGCCTATGGAAAAACATTGTGTTCTTAGCAAAGATCTATGCCCAAAAACAGATGATGAAAAGGAAAGTATGGCTAAGGTTCCTTATGCAAGCGCGGTAGGGAGTTTGATGTACGCAATGATGTGTACTCGACCAGACTTGTGCTTTGCAGTAGGGATGGTGAGTAGGTATCAAAGTAATCCTGGACGCGCTCACTGGGCTGCAGTCAAAAGGATACTTAGATATCTAAAGGGGACAAGTGATTTAGCTTTGTGCTATCACGATGGCAGTTTGAAGCTACTTGGTTACAGCGATGCTGATGGATCAGCAGATAGAGATGAACGCAAATCCACATCAGGATATGCATTTTTGTTAGGTGGCGCTGCTATCACTTGGAGTAGCAAGAAGCAGCCTTGTATATCTCTATCCACCATGGAAGCAGAGTACATTGCTTGTACATCTGCAGTTCAAGAGGCTATCTGGTTGAGAAGATTTCTTCAGACTTTGCGCGTCACGGCGCATGTAGATGATGCAGTAGTTGTCCTTTGTGATAACACAGCTGCATTAGCATATGCTAAGGACCCCAAGTATCATGGGAGGACCAAGCATATTGACACCAGATACCACTTTATCCGAGATAATATTGCGCAGGGGCAAGTGGTTCTCAGGCACGTTCCCACTGGTGAAATGATAGCTGATCCTTTCACCAAGCCTTTGAGTAGAGATGTATTTCAAAGGCATGTTAGGAGCATGGGACTTCGTAGAATTTAAAATTCTTTTAGCCTGTATGAACAATTTTATTTATCAATAAAATGTGCCCTTATTATATGTTAGAAGTAATGTGTCTATTATGTGTTATGTCACAAGGCTTGGATTGTCCCACTCACACGGGAAATCGCCCTGGCGCTTTGGTGAGCGAGCGGGATGAGACTGGCGGATCAAACATTTGAGTGATCACCTTCGTGAAAGGAACAACACGAAAGGTTGTTGCCCATAGTCGCCTTGGCAAGAGGCCAAGATGAGATCATACTTGATCGATTATGAAGAATGTCCTAACTTCATAAAAGCTTCTTAATAGCCGAGTGTGCGAATCATTAGGAGTTGTGTTGGAGACAAATTCCTAAGTGGTCCGCAGGTCAGACGCTAGAAGAGCGACTGGACTAAGACTCGTATGATGTTCAGAGCGTGACATGCCCAAATTTGAGTGGGAGCTCCATCATAGCATGTATTCATACTACATGTGCTTAATGACGACCTTAGTAAGAGGAGTGACCGAATAGATCCCTGCTTCGTCACTGTGTGAGCTCTTATAGTGTTTCTTGTGCCCTTTGGGACTTTGGACTTTGTCATGAAGTGTAAGCTTGATGACGCTACTTTAGCATGTGTTCAATGGTCATGGTTGATACGGTCTGTCGGAGCATGACTAAGAAAGCTATCAAGTCCAAGCAGATTGACATTAGAGGCCAAGGAAAAACTAAGCTGGTAATGCACTTATGTACTATGGCTCATAGGCCGGCCGACTAAGTCGAATTAGTTTTGACATAGTCATGAGCATAGATACAAAGTTAAGGGGTCAAACATGCTCTTTATGAATACGAGGGGTCAGAGATGTTTGGTCTAGTGCAACCACGTAGTTTGGGGTACACAGCGAGTCTCCTGAGTTGATGAGTTATGTTAGTTGGGTGATAACTTAATATAACTCTCCTCACTTTGTTCCATTCTGTTCTCGCTCGGTCGCACGCCTTAGTCTCTGTATGAAAGAAGAGATATGATGATGAGAATTGTGGAGTCTTTCAGATTCGAGTAAGTCGGATCAGATTTGTATGAGTGGGAGATGTTGGTTGCATCCATATCTGATGGATCCCAATATGGTTGGGACATATATCTGACGAGATATTTAATATCTTATTAGATATATTCCCAATAGGGATGGAGATCTTATCCATAATAGGAGATAGATCTCTCCCATACTAATAAATATACGAATATACTGGTATTCGTAGACTACGGAAAAACACCACAGAATACATATTTCTCCCTTTCTCTCTAATTCTCTGTCTTGGAGAATCACCGGAGTCCTCCAAGAGTCTAGGGTGTGAAGTAGATGGCGAATGCTCTAGTAGTATTCGTTCAGACGGGCTTGTAGACGAATCAGTGCACGATCCTTCAGATTGGGAATCAACCGAATACATTCCGCTGCAAATCAACTGAGGTATACCGATTCCCATATACGTGAATATGTGATTTACGTGCTTTAATTTCTAACAATAACAAAAAAAAAAAAAATGGTTAAAACTTGTTACAACGAAAATTTTTGTGTCCTTTGGCAGTGTTATTCATTCCTTACCTCTTACTCCAGAAAATCAGTTTTTTCAACTAATAAAAATACATTTTAATTTTTTCACGAATTTCTTCCTCGTATCTTATTCCATAATTTTTTTTTTTTATTTCATCCGTTTATTTAGCTTCTCTTGTCTATATCAAAACATTCATATTAAATTATAATAAATTTTGAATAGATCACACTGAATGATAATAATAAATAAAGTGAACATACATAATCTAGAATCCGATATCATTGAACAGATTGAGAAACAAAAAGTTTCAAATCTAATATTAGTTAATAGGATTGAGAAACAAATAATCTTAACGTTACAAATAAAATTAATAAACTAAACTAATAAAATACTTTATATAAAAATAATCATTAAGAAAATATATTCTTTTCTCAAGTTTATTAAATTGTATTGCAATTCTGGATTGTATATCTTCGTTGTTTATTTATTATTGTTAATCAATATGATCTATTCCAAAATTTATTATAATTTAATATTAAGATTTTGGGAGAGAGATGAGAAAAGAAAAAAAAAACGAATAAAATTTAGTATTTTCGGAGAAAAAAAAATCTGCCATAGTGATTTTTTTTTCTAGAGAGTTGAAATAAAACGGATAAAATAACTTATGGATAAAATAATTTTGGAAAAAAATATTTTATAGTGGAAAAAAAATTAAAAAAAAGTAATTTTGTGGGATAAGAGGCGAGGAAGAAATAAAAAATATAAGTAGCCTCTTGGTGGGGTGTGTTAGCTGGCAATATAAAAAAAAATAGTGCGTGCATCCTGCAAACCATTGTACATATTACAAAACCTATAATCTTCATAATTGTATCCGTAGATATAGTAGAAAACTGATTGATTTTTCTGAATAATTGTTAGTGGGTGGCGATTTTATAGGCAGATTATAATTGTATCCGTAGATATAGTAGAAAACTGATTGATTTTTCTGAATAATTGTTACTGTGGGTGGCGATTTTATAGACAGATTAATAAATCAGAAATCATATCTAAAAGATTTGGAATGATGTTTCAATTATGTAACAGATATATTCAATTGAACATTCATATTATTGTATATCAAAAGATTGATAAAACAAATCCAGTTTTTGGTAAAATGTTGATTCTTATATTAATATACACATCATAATTATAATTCATATGTGTATTTCGAGTTTTGATTTTACTGATCATTCAAAATATATATTAGTTCAAATTTATATGTGATTTCATTTGTGCAATAGATCAATATATTATATAAAAATTTTCTGCAATAGATGAAATAATCAATTTAACCTTATATCATGATATTATGTATATGGGGAAAACTGAAAACTGATTGATTTTTTGAATAATTGTTACGCGAGTGATGATTTTATAGGCAAATTAAGAAATCAGAAATCATATCCAAAAGATTTGGAATGATTTGACAATTGTGTAACAGATATATTCAATTGAGAAATCATATCTAAAAGATATCTAAAAGATTTGGAATGGTTTGTCAAAACAGATCCAGTTTTTGGTGTATCAAAAGATTGATAAAACAGATCCAGTTTTTGGTATATCAAAAGATTGATAAAACAGATCCAGTTTTTGGTAAAATGTTGATTTTTATATTAATATACACATCATAATTATAATTCATATTCCTATAATTTTAAAATCACATGTATTTCGAGCTTTGATTTTGCTAATCATTCAAAATATATAATAGTTCAAATTTATATGTGATTTGATTTGTACAATAGATCAATATATTATATAATTTTTTCTGCAATAGATGAAATAATCAATTAACAATTTAACCATGATATTATGTATATGGGGTGACATATATTGTAATAACAGAAAAATAAAAACAAAATTAGAATTTCAATTGAAACTGATACATAAAGTGTTCTGTATAGAAAATAAAAAAATGAATTTTACGACAATAAAATCAGAATTATTCTTCTACTTCGGTGGTTGAACCTCGAATGAGTTGATTATCTCTAATCTTTTTCCAATATTGTATCGGATTGGCTGTATTCATGTTATAAACAAAATGAAAAATTTAGCACAATATATGAACAATAATATAGATAACTCAAATAACAGAAATTAAAAAAATCAAATTTGTTTTGATGATTAAATATTACCGTAGGATACGATGATGGTAGATAGATTTGAATTCTACAATCATCAAAGTTCTTTTCACCAGAATTAAAATTCAATGTTGCTGATTTTTTCTTATTCTGATTTCCAGGTAGTCCTTTTGGAGCATCTATTGTGAAGTACCTATCAAAGTTGACACTGAATGAAAGATGGGTGAAGGAATATGAAAAATAGAAATTCAATCAACAAATGTGAATAGAAACAGTGGAAGTGGAAATAATTGCGAAATAAAGCTATTACAAAATGAATAAGAAATAGAAAATACTCAGCTGCAAACGTAATTCTCATTTACGGAAGACTTTGTGAATTTATAGGAGAATTTATTTAATTGGATAAGGTTTTTTTTTTTTTTTTTTTAAATTCAAATTTCAAAATTTAAAAAAATATGTAACAAAATTCTGTTATAAATAAATGGGTCAATTACCAAAAGCAACCTGTATTATGAGCCTTTTTCAGTTTTGCAACCTAAACTTTTTAGTTTTTCTGATGACAACCTGTATTAATTATTTTTTTTCAATTTGCAACCTCCGGATATATTTCCGCTATATAGGCCATGTGACTTGCACATGTTCTTTTTTGTATCAATAAGATGGCGACACGTGGCGGCTAATAAAATATTTAAAAAAATATTAATAAATATTTTAAAAATTTCAGAAATTTCATTAATAAATCTAGAAAATTAATAAAAAAAATCTGAAATTCTTTTAGAAATTCTAAAAAATTATTTAAAATTTAAAAAAATTATTTAAAATTTAAAAAAATTATTTATAATTGAAAAAATAAAATAAAATAATTTTGTAATTAATTAAAAATTTCTGAAAATTCATTAATAAATCTAGAAAATTAAAAAAAAAAATCTGAAATTCTTTTAGAAATTCTAAAAATTTATTTAAAATTTAAAAAAAAAATTTAAATTTAAAAAAAATTATTTATAATCGAAAAATAAAATAAAATAATTTTGTAATTAATTAAAAATTTCAGAAATTTCATTATAAATTCTGAAAAAAAATATTATTTCTAAAATTAATTTGAAATTCTAAAAATTTATTTAAAATTAAGAAAAATCATTTAAAATCAAAAAAATAATTTTAAAAATAGAAAATAAAAAATAATAGAAAAACCGGAAATTACATTTATAACTCCAGAAAATAAAAAAAATAAAATAAAATAATTTAAGAAATTCTAAAAATTTATTAAGAATTCAGAAAATTTATTTATAATCCCAAAAATTAAATACATAAAATGCACTTCTTAAATTATTTATACCGGAATATACGAAGTTCCCTCTCTTTTATACTAATTTTCTACAATTTATAATTATTTTTTAGTATTTAAAAATTAATTTCTAAAATAAATTTTTTTAATTAGCTATCTGATTTTAAATGATTTTTCTTAATTTTAAATAATTTTTTATTATTTTTTATTTTTCTGTTTTTAAAATTATATTTTTGATTTTAAATGATTTTTCTTAATTTTAAATAAATTTTTAGAATTTCAAATTAATTATAGAAATAATTTTTTTTTTCAGAATTTATAATGAAATTTCTGAAATTTTTAATTAATTACAAAATTATTTTATTTTATTTTTCGATTATAAATAATTTTTTAAATTTTAAATATTTTTTTTAAATTTTAAATAAATTTTTAGAATTTCTAAAAGAATTTTAGATTTTTTTTTTTAATTTTCTAGATTTATTAATGAATTTTCAGAAATTTATAATTAATTACAAAATTATTTTATTTTATTTTTTCGATTATAAATAAATTTTTAAAATTTTAAATAATTTTTTTAAATTTTAAATAAATTTTTAGAATTTCAAAAAGAATTTCAGATTTTTTTTTATTAATTTTCTAGATTTATTAATGAAATTTCTGAAATTTTTAAAATATTTATTAATATTTTGTTAAATATTTTATTAGCCGCCACGTGTCGCCATCTTATTGGTCCAAAAAAGAACATGTGCAAGTCACATGGCCTATATAGCCGGAAATATAGCCGGAGGTTGCAAATTGAAAAAAAATAATTAATACAGGTTGTCATCGGAAAAACTAAAAAGTTTAGGTTGCAAAACTGAAAAAGGCTCATAATACAGGTTGCTTTTGGTAATTGACCCTTATTAAAAAAAATGGGCAACGTCACTAAAATCTGTAAAAATCTTTGAACTCTAATTGATGATGATTTTTGCTCGAAATAATAAATACTTAAAAGACGTTTGTCAATCACGTTGACACAATCTTAAAACAAGCGGAGGCTCATAAATATTACTACAAAAATAATTCATCATAACTTTTAAATAGAGATTTCATAGTTTTGAAAAGTAGTTTAACAAAGTTTAAAGCGAAAGTGCATAACGAAATCTACAACGTTTGCTTACATGTCCATAAAATAGATTTTAATAAAGCTTTTAATCAATTACTAGTAGCTTTCACTTCGGACGAGGGCTCACATCCATCTTCATTCCCCTTCCACGTTTGTACCTGAAAGGAGGGGGTGAGTGTTCGAGAAAAACACTCCGTGGATTCACTCGGTTGCCCACTTAGATGTCATACAAAGAATTGCAACAATGGACAATTACATAAATAATGCATATACCATCAACACATAAAACACATCCGAAAACATGTTGGAATTTAAACTAATATAAATATACACATATATGCATACTATATAGATACACATAGGAGCACATAGGTAGGGCATGTGTTGCCCCGCTCGAGCAGCATAGCATATTCGGGAATGACCCGAGGGTAATCTTTTGATCTATAACATGTACGGTTTTACCCGTAGGGCATAATCATATACGATTTTACCCGTAAGCATAATCATATACGATTTTACCCGTAAAACATAGCATATACGGTTTTACCCGTAAAGTTTTTGAAAAACATCGCATGTACGATTTTACCCGTAAGGTTTTTGAAAAGTATAGCATGTACAGTTTTACCCGTAAGCATAATCGTGTACGATTTTACCCGTAAAGCATAGCATATACGATTATACCCGTAAGGTTTTTGAAAAGCATAGCATGTACGGTTGTACCCGTAAGGTTTTTTAAAAACATAGCAAGTACGATTTTACCCGTAAGGTTTTTGAAAAGCATAGCATATTCGGGAGCGATCAAATGATTTGTACGGTGTTACCCGTAGTCCTAACATAGCTAGTACGGTATTACCCGTATACAATACACATAATATGGTTTTACCCATAACTTCACATAAATTCCACATAATTTTCACATAAATTTCACGCACTCGTCACATAAACATAGGCGTAAGTAACATTCATGTAAAAACCATTATAACAATAATTTGCATGAAAAATAAGTAGACAACATAAAATAGTCACATAGAGTTACCCCACCTAGAAGTGTGTACAACTAGTTGGTCGTATATTCCTTCCCTAGATAGGAGTCCTCTTCTATTTCAACTTCTTTTAGTCCTACAATATGGAACATTTGTCTTAGCATAGGTGGGTACTAGACTTTAAACATAAATTGAAGTTTTGGGGCAAGATTGTAATTTTAAAAAAGTTAAGGGACCATTTTGTTATTTATAAAATATTCAAGTTTCATATTTTATGAAAAATGTATATTTTGGAATTTGGGTTCTGTTGCAATTGGTTTGAGTGGTATCGGGTTAAAAACAAGCATTTTATGACACTTTGAAGGTCTAGTGGCATCGTTGTAATTTCTAGAAAAAGAGTGGCAATTTTGTATAAAAAGGCAAGTGGCATTTTCGTAAATACATGGATTAGTTGACTTCCAGAAATGCTAAGTTTCACTAGCGATAGAAATTGAAAATAAAAAATTACATTTTAGCCCTTAAGAATATCTAATTTTAAAAAAAGATGGTACATGAATTTCTGCAGCAACTTTGACCAAACTTTTCCGGTGACTCGATCGTTAGAATTTCATTTAGGACATGGCTACGGAAAGAGAGAGCTTTCTAGAATGACCAGCCACAATAGAATCGGAGTTTCGAATAAAAAATTATGGCTCCTGGAAGGTGGTTCGGTTATATAGGTTTCGCCTAAACTTTGACCGGCCATAACTGGAGTTCTAGAGCTTGGATTGCGATTCTGAAAACTATTCCAGAATTCTATCGCCGAACCCTATCATATTTTACAAGAAAATATGGGTTTTGATAAAGGAACCAAAATGAAAATGGGGCAGTAGCTGATCCGACGAGCCAAAAAAGCTGTCAGGTCAGTTTTCCAGCAACTTCGCCATATTTCGGTGGCTGGGAATGAAACATTTGAGATGGAAAGAGAGAATAATTACCAGCTATTCTTTGTGGGAGAAGAAAGGAAGATTTCAAGCTATGTTTTGGTGGGAGGAGGTGATAGAATAAAGGCTTTCTCACACTTCTATTTATAGACCTATCTAGCACAAAATCGTGGGAATAAAACCGTGGTATCGGCTGCTAGTTTTGGGTAATATTGTGGGCATAAAACCATTGAATTTAGCCATTGGTTTTGAGCAATATTCTGGGCATAAAACCATGGAATTTAGCCATTGGTTTTGGGAAATATTGTGGGCATAAAACCATGGAATTTGGCCAGTGGCTTTTTGGTTAGTAATCCTATGGAGATGGCTTATCATAAAAATGTAGGCTTCTCTTATCATTGGGTAATATAGCGTCTAAGTATTGTCTAATTAAACTTCCGTATCCTGATCCGTTTAAAAATATTAATTCATACCATTACTTATAAAGATCGATAATTATGCAAGTGTAAGAAACATAATTACAAGTAAATTGCGTACAAAATAATGCAACTAATATATTTTTACTCAATTCAAATAAAATAATGCAACTAGAATATTCGGGTCGTTACACCCTCCGCCTCTTATAAAAATTTCGTCCTCGAAATTAGAAGTTACCTAATCTTGGCAAGTCTGGGTATAGGGCCAAAATCTAACTCTCGAGCTCCCAAGTGGCCTCTTCCTTGCCATGGCGGCTCCATTGGACCTTGACTAGGGGAATCTCCAGATTTCGTAGTTTATTGATCTTTCAATCAAGTATAGCAATCGGCCTCTCCTCGTAGGACAAATCATCCTCAAATTCTAGCCCTTCATGGAGAATCACGTGTTTCGGATCAAATACATACTTCCTTAGCATGGAAACATGGAAAATATTATGTACTCTGGAAAGAGCGGGTGGCAGTGCAAGGCGATACGCCACCTCTCCCACACGTTCCAAGATCTCATATGGTCCAATAAACCTCGGTCGTAACTTTCCTTTCTTGCCAAAACGCACAACTCTTCTTGTGGGTGCTACCTTGAGAAAGACTTTATCCCCAACCTCAAATTCCAACTTCTTCCGCCTTCTATCTGCATAGGATTTTTGTCTATCCTGAGCCATTTTGATCCTCACTCGAATCTTCTCAATGACCTTAATTGTCCTTTCAATTATCTCGGGGCCTAGAATCTTTCTTTCTCCAACCTCATCCCAATACAAAGGCGATCTACACTTTCTCCCATAATGTGCTTCATAGGGCGCCAATCCTATGGTGGCTTGAAAACTATTATTATAGGCGAATTCGACTAAGGGTGGGTATTCCTCCCACTTTCCTCCAAAATCCAAAACACATGCTCTTAGCATATCCTTCAGTGTTTGAATTGTCCTCTCAGTCTATCCATCTGATTGTGGGTGGAAAGCAATGCTAAAGTTGAGATTAGTTCCCATGGCCTTCTGTAGGCTTCGCCAAAATTGAGAAGTGAACCTTGGATCTCGATCTGAGATGATGGATACAGGGACCCCATGGAGTTTTAACACTTGTTCTTGATATATCTGTGCTAATTTATCCAAGCTAAATGTCATCTTAATTGGCAAAAAGTGAACTGACTTGGTCAAACGGTCCACAACCACCCAAATTGCATCGTTTTCACGTTTTGATCTTGGTAATCCAACGACAAAGTCCATTGTGATGTGTTCCCACTTCCATTCTGGTGTCTCCAGCGGTTGTAAGAGACCAGTTGGTCGTTGGTGTTCGGCTTAATTTGTTGGAAAGCTAAGCATCTTTGGACGAACAAGACTATACTTCTCTTTGATACACGTTAATTATGCATGTATTTAGGTCAAAATAGGATAGTATTTTATAGCATTTACATGCATAGTGGTTAAGAATTGTATGAATTTATGTAATTTGGACTATTTGACGTGTATTAGTTCGTTTTGTAGCGTTTTCATAGTTTTTTAGGTCAAAATGAAGAGTTTATGAGATAACACGAAGAACGGGTTTAAGAAAGGATGAATTGGACCATGAAATGAGGTGAAACAAGGCCTAACGATAGAATGGATTGACGCGGTCGCGTCCAAGACGTGACTCGGTCGCGTCAAAAGGGCAATTTTTGAGATTTTACTATTTCAAGTAGGATTCGAATCCTAGTCTCCCCAGGACTTTTCCGAAGCTTATAAAAGACAAGTGAAGCTCGTTTTTCGAGGAGATCAATGACATTATCATCATTACACTTTGAGAGATTTTAGAGAGTACTTGGAGGACGAAGAAGACGAAGATCATCGAGACGGATTCATCCGGGTTTAGTTGTTTTTTTTTTCTAGTTTTTGTTTTTTACAATGTTTTCCATGAATTATTGTATCGAAATTATGCTAGGCATGAGTAGCTAAGCTATTCGTGTCCTAGGGTTAAAGAGTAGGGATTATTATGACAATATTTTGATTATGATTTAATTTATTAATTTCGTTCTTTACGTGTTTATCTCTATGTTTGTGCTTATAACTAAATTTAGCTTGATCACCTAGATTTAGTAATTTAGTTTAGAAATTCCGCTTCGAGAGGAGGGAATCGTTATCAGACTTATGACATAGAGCGCAGTTGTCTATGACTGTGTAGGCCGTGGCTTAGGATCGTTTGTGATTTATTAGATTTAATTGACTCGAGAGGGTAATTAGCTTAATTATTCAACAGTTTAATCACTTCGAGAGAAGGGTTAGATTATTGTCGTGCCACCTAATAAAAACTAGAATTGGTTAATCTATAGGTTAATCATATTCAACATTGAAGTAATATCCTGAAATCGAAGCCCTAGGATACCTTTTCTTCTTGATTTTCCTTTTTTTCTGCCAAGTGTGAAGTTATAGTTAATTAGTTAAATTCTTCAGTTTTCGGTAAAATCAACCTTTTGCAACCTAGTATCTAGTTAGGACAATCTTAGAGTATCGAGGTATCGAACTACCTAAAATCTATTCCTTGTGCCTTGACTGCCATTACTACACCTACAACCGTACACTTACGGAACACTAGGTTAGAAAACCGACGTGTCACTCTTCAGACTCCTCCACCAGAAGACTTTCTTTAAATCTTGGTACATCTTATTGATTCTCGGGTGAGCGGCATATGGAGTACTATGCGCTTCTTCTAGAATCTCTCTGTGGATATCCTCATCCTTTGGCACACATATTCTACTGCAAAATGGTAAAGCACCGTCGGTAGCTATGGTAAATCCCTTGATACCATCTGTGGCTCTTCTCCTCAAATTCTCTAGAAATTCATTATTAAGTTTAAGAACACTTACAACACACATAACAAGATTCAATCCAGAAACGAATGAAAAAAATGAACTGAAAATCGACCAAACAAAACCGAACGCAAAACCAGAAACAAAATGAAGAACACAAAGCTTTTACGTGGTTCGATCAATGTGATCTACATCTAAGGAGGCTCTATACACCTCAATTCACTCCACTGAACAATCAATTACAAGAAACAACTCAGAAAACTAGAAACCCCAATTCACAATCCGAATTGAGCTCAAGAACCCTAGCTTTCTAATTCTAATGATTGTGTAGTGTTTACAGAGGGAAAACTATGTGTATCAACTCGTCTTTACAAGTGGAACAAATATATATAAAGAGCTAAGCTCGAATCAAGAAGCTCTGGAAGCTGGAATCAATTCAGTTTCAACTGCTTTAAAAACTGGTACGCATCTTCAACAACGGTTTCTCATGCAACGGTTCAAAACCGTTGCACAATTCTGTTATAACCGTCACAACTCCGGTTCTTCAATAACCTCCAAAACTGATTTGATATAAACCCGGCTCTACGGTCCGGTTCTTCCCAACCCAAACCCTGTTCCTGATTCTACTCAACCTCTACTACAAGACATGCTCACTTGATGATATTGAATTGACATCTACAAATCTCCATCTCAATGAATTCAAGTGCACTTCATCACCTCTCACTGTCTTCTCATTTCCAGGCTTAATCACATTGTTCAAGCCTTATCAGGCTTGAGCAATGTACCATCTTACTCCTAGGAACTGCCTTAGTCAAGAAATCAGCCGCATTGTCCATAGTATGCACTTTCTTTACTTCAACAGATCCAACTTCAATTATATCCCTTGAAAAATGAAGTCTAACATCAATATGCTTAGACCTCTCATGAAAAGCTTGATGTTTCAGCAAATGAAGAGCACTCTGATTATCACACTGAATAGTAACACAATCTTGTCTTACTCCCAAGTCTTTGAGAATTCCTTTGAGCCACAAAGCTTCCTTGATTGCCTCAGTTAAGGCAATGAACTCTGCTTCAGTTGTTGACAATGCAACCACTGACTGTTGCTCACTTTTCCAACTTACAGCTGTCCCATACAAAGTAAAGACATACCCTGTAATGGATTTTCTAGTATCCAAGTTCCCAGCAAAGTCTGCATCAACATATCCAACCAAAGGTATAGTACTAGCTTCTTGTCTCTGAAACTTTAACCCCACACTGACAGACCCTTTCAGATATCTTAAAACCTGCTTCAAGGTTTCCCAATGTGATTCTCCAGGATTTGACATATACCTGCTTACCAGAGACACACTATAGGCCAAGTCTGGCCTACTACATATCATTCCATACATTAGACTGCCAACACCACTGGCATATGGAACATTCTTCATGTGAATCTCCTCAGCTGCTGTCTTAGGGCACTGATCCTTGGGCAGCTTAGTCTATAGATTAACTGGAATACTTACTGGTCTTGACTCATGCATGTGGAATCTCTCCACAACCTTCTGCAGATACTGCTTCTGTGAGAGCCATAATGTTCCAGTCTTTCTTCTTTCCATAATCTTCCTGGCTTCCCGAAGATCCTTCATGTCAAATTCTGAACTCAATTTTCCCTTTAGTTGTTGTATCTTATCACTGCTCTTACTGGCTATGAGCATATCATCCACATATAACAGCAGAAACACTTGTTCAGCTCTTGAACCTTTGTTAAAGTATACACAGCTGTCATATAAGCTTCTTATGAATCCTGCACTCATCATGAACTCATTGAACTTCTTATTCCATTGCCTGGGGCTTTGTTTCAACCCATAGGGTGACTTCCTGAGAAAACAGACCTTCTCTTCATTTCCTGGAATCACAAAGCCCTCAGGTTGCTTCATGTATATCTTTTCAACCAGATCCCCATGCAGGAATGCTGTCTTGACATCTAACTACTGTAGTTCCAAGTCTTCTTGAGTAGCCTTTGATAGAAGTAACCTGAAAGAGCAATGCTTCACTACTGGAGAAAATACCTCATTATAATCAATGCCTTCTCTTTGTGTGAAGCCCCTGGCCACCAACCTTGCCTTGTATCTGATCTTATCAGCTTTTCCAGCCTCCACCTTTTTCTTGAAGATCCATTTTGAACTCACTAGCTTCTGCCCTTTTGGTTTGTCTACAAGCTTCCAGGTTTGGTTTCTCTCTAGAGATTCTATTTCCTCCATCATGGCCCCTATCCAGTGTTCACTCTCACTGCAACTTACTGCTTCCTTGAAACTACTAGGCTCTTGAAACTCCAAATCTTCTGCCACACTCAGTGCATAATATACACTCCCAGCTAATCCATCAAAATCAGGCCTTTGGATTTGTCTTCTTGGCCTGTCTCTTCCTATACTATAAGTTCTGAGATTTGCAATCTCAGTTTGACCTTCTTCCTCTTCTGATGAACTGTCATCTTCTTGCTGAGCTTGAGTATCCTCCTCTGGTAGTATCTGCTCCTTATTAAGCTCCACCTGAACAGAAATTCTTTCAGGTTACACAGCTCCATCAGCTTCCTCTTGACTTCCAGTAGAGTTGTATCCCATCACATCCTCATTGAACCTTACATCTCTACTTATCAGGAGCTTCTGGTTTCCCTGTTCCAAGCACCATAACCTGTAGCCTTTTATGCCCTCAGGATATCCTAGGAATACACATCTCTGTGCTCTTGCATCAAGTTTGTCTTGCCTAATGTGAGCATAGGCCAAACAACCAAACACTCTTAAGTCATAGTAGTTTGGTGACTTTCCACTCCACACTTCTTCTGGAGTTTTAAATCCTAGAGTTGATGATGGTGACCTGTTGATCAAATAGCATGCAGTGTTTATTGTTTCCCCCCAGAAGGATTTAGGTAATCCAGCATCAATCAGCATACATCTAACTCTTTCCAGCATAGTTCTGTTAAATCTTTCAGCAACCCCATTTTGTTGGGGGTTTAGTGGAACAGTTCTGTGCCTTGTGATGCCCTTAGCTTCACAAAACCCTGTGGATGCAGTGGATAGGTATTCCAAGCCATTATCAGTCCTAAGATGTTTCAGTTTCTTCCCTCTTAGGTTCTCCATCTGACTTAACCAGGTTTTGAACTTGAGGAATGCATCACTCTTGTTCCTCAAAACATATACCCATGTTTTTCTACTGTAATCATCAATGATGGACATGAAATACCTTCCTCCTCCATGTGTTTCTGTTCTTGAAGGCCCCCAAATATCAGAGTGTACATAATCCAGGGGTTATTGGGTGGAATGTATCCCTTTAGCATAAGGTAGCTTCTTGGCCTTCCCCAGAGCACACTTGTCACAGAAATCTAGTGTTCTATTTCCCATTTCACCAATGATGCCCTTCTTGGATAACTCCTTCAACCCTTTCTCTCCAATATGACCCAATCTTCTATGCCACTTCATAACATCTTCTCTGCTTATCACAGATTCAACACATCCTATCACATGTGATCCAATCAAAATAAACAGGCCATTGTGTTGCCTTCCTTTGATTACCAACTTATTGTGTTTAGTGATGTGAAGATGACCATCTAGGGAATTGAACTGGCAGCCATTTGCCACAAGAGAACCAAGGGATAGTAGATTTCTTTTCAATCCAGGGACATACCTTACTTGAGAGATAGTTCTGATGACTCCATCATACATTTTTATTTGAACTGATCCTGTGCCTTTAACTCTGCAGGAGTGATCATTTCCCAGTAATACACATCCACCATCTTCTTTCTGTAGATCCTTGAACCAGGATTCATTGGGACACATATGGAATGAACAACCAGTATCAAGGACCCATTCCTTTTCCATTTTTGTGTCTGTGATGTTTAAGACTTCTGGGATGTCTTCTTGATGCTCTGTCATAGCCACTTCTGCCCTCTGATTCTCCTGCTTCTTCTTCTTTTGTGGACAATCCTTCTTTAAATGTCCAGCTTGCTTGCATTTGAAGCACTTTCTGGTTTCAACCCAGTCTCCTTGTTTCTTTGCATTCTGAGTTCCAGATTTGTTATCTTTGACTCCCTGGAACTTCTTCTTTTGGAAATTCTTTTTGAACTTAATGTTCAAGCCTTCTCTAGCTTATGCAGAGCCCTTTTCTCCCTGATTTTGAAAACACTTGGTCTTCAATGGTGACAGGATGGATTCATAGCTGATTTTTCCATCTCTTCCAAACATCAGTGCATCTTTAAAGCTTTCCATGGACTTTGGAAGAACATTCAACACCATCAGAGCCTTATCATCATCCTCTAAGTTCACCCCCAGATCTTCCAATTCTTCAATCATCTTGACAAACTCATCAAGCTGATCAGAAATAACCTTATCATCAGTGATTTTGAAGGAAATTAATTTCTGCTTCATAAATAGTTTGTTGGATATAGACTTTGATTGATAGAGTTCCTCCAGTTTTCTCCATGCCTCCACTGTGTTCTTGCACCTTGATACCTCCCTCAAAGGTTTATCACCCAGACATAAGAATATCAAACTCAGAGCCTTCTTATCCAATTCTGGAAACTTGGATTTCTCAGCATCAAGCCATTGATCAACAGGAAGAAGTGCAGAGTCCAGGCCATTTTGAATCAGTACTGCATTCATTTTGATCTTCCATAGTGAGAAGTCATTCTTACCTGAAAACTTCTCCACATCCATCTTTACTCCATCCATTCTTTCTCCTTCTTTGAATGTATGTGTTGTTGTTTCCCACAGACGGCGCCACTTGTTAAGTTTAAGAACACTTACAACACATACAACAAGATTCAATCCAGAAACGAATGAAAAATGAACTGAAAATCGACCAAACAAAACCGAACGCAAAACCAGAAACAAAATGAAGAACACAAAGCTTTTACGTGGTTCGATCAATGCGATCTACATCCACGGAGGCTCTATACACCTCAATTCACTCCATTGAACAATCAATTACAAGAAACAACTCAGAAAACTAGAAACCCCAATTCACAATCCGAATTGAGCTCAAGAACCCTAGCTTTCTAATTCTAATGATTGTGTAGTGTTTACAGAGGGAAAGCTACGTGTATCAACTCGTCTTTACAAGTGGAACAAATGTATATAAAGAGCTAAGCTCGAATCAAGAAGCTCTGTAAGCTGGAATCAATTCAGTTTCAACTGCTTTAAAAACTGGTACGCATCTTCAACAACGGTTTCTCATGCAACGGTTCAAAACCGTTGCACAATTCTGTTATAACCGTCACAACTCCGGTTCTTCAATAACCTCCAAAACTGATTTGATATAAACCCGGCTCTACGGTCCGGTTCTTCCCAACCCAAACCCGGTTCCTGATTCTACTCAACCTCTACTGCAAGACATGCTCACTTGATGATATTGAATTGACATCAACAGTCATCTCTACGCTGAGCTTCGACTATCTTCTCTCGATGTGTGGGCTTTGCAACGAAGGTTGCTATGACCGCATTAGTCCTAGCTGGTGGCACTACAATTTCCAGCTTCATCTCATTGAACTCTTCAACCAATCGTTCTTTACTAGTCAACATACAAGTTATGCTTCCTCCTCCTTTGCGGCTCAAAGCATCAGCAACCACATTAGCTTTCCTTGGGTGATAGAGGATGGTGCAGTCATAGTCCTAGACTAATTCCAACCACCTCCTTTGCCTCATATTCAACTCTTTCTGTTCAAATAGGTACTTGAGGCTCTTGTGGTCCGTATATATCTCGCACCTCCCACCATAGAGATAGTGTCGCCATATCTTCAAAACATGAACAACATCAGCAAGTTCTAAGTCATGGGTTGGATAGTTTCCTCAGGTTTCTTCAATTGTCTGGAGGCGGAGGCTACTACCTTTCCATTTTACATCAGGACGCAACCAAGACCAAGTTTAGATGCATCGTTGTAGATAACGAATCCCTCACTTCCGTCGGGTATAGTCAGGACTGGTGCAGTAATCAACCTCTTCTTCAGTTCCTGGAAACTTTTCTCACACTTATCCATCCATTGATAACTAATACCTTTCTGGGTTAGACGTGTTAGGGGTACTGCAATCTTCGCAAAACCTTCGATGGATCTTCTGTAGTACCGTGCTAAACCAAGAAAACTATTAACTTTGTTCACATTGGTCAGCTTCTTCCAGTTACTAACTGCCTCTACTTTAGCTGGGTCCGCTTCAATTCCTCTGGCTGAGATTATATGTCCAAGAAAGACTACCTTGTCCAACCAAAATTCACACTTCTTGAATTTGGCATAAAGTCTTTCCTTATGAAGGGTTTCCAAGGTGATCCTTAAATCCTCGTGTTGATACCTATATCGTGAGAAGACCAAAATGTCATCGATGAAGACAATCACAAACTTGTCTAGATAAGGGTGGAAAATTCGATTCATGAGGTCCATAAATATTGCCGGTGTATTGCTGAGTCCAAAAGGCATAACCACGAACTCATAATGTCCGTAACGTGTTCTAAATGCTATCTTAGGTACATCTCCTTTCTTAATCCTCATTTGATGATAACCCGACCTAAGGTCAATCTGAGAGAATACGCTGGCTCTCTTTAATTGATCGAAAAGATCCTCAATTCGGGAAAACGGATATTTATTCTTAATCGTGAGTTTGTTCAGTTCTCTATAGTCAATACACATTCGAAATGTCCTATCCTTCTTCTTGACAAACAATACCGGAGCTCCTCAAGGTGACACACTGGGCCGGATAAATCCTTTATCCAGTAACTCTTGCAGTTTAACTTTTAGTTCATGCAGTTCCTTTGGTGCCATTCTGTAGGGTGCCTTTGACACAAGTGCTGCTCTTGGAAGTAGGTCTATCGTGAACTCCACTTGTCGGTTGGGTGGTAAACCGGGCAAGTCTTCTGGGAAAACATTAACGTATTCCCTTACTATTGGCACATCATCAACTATTGACATCCCTTTCTTGGTTTCCATTACGTTCACCAAGAAAGCCTGCATGCCTTTCTTTTTGAGCAATTAGGTTGCCTTCGTTGCTAAAATAACGCTGGCAATAGACCCCGCCTTCGACCCAATGAAGGTAACTCTTCCTCTTTGGGTTTCTGGAACACCACCTCATTTTCTCGACACTTGATCGTTGCATGATTAGTTTGAAGCCAATCCATTCCCAAAATGATATCAAAGTCCTCCATGTTAATGACATGCAGATCGGCATTCAAGACCCTATCCTCGATACCGATTACTACATCCTTGCATAACCAGTTTGCTCTAATAACTTTATCAGAAGGTATACTTACTTCTAAATCATCATTAACTACTTTGAGGTTCTTGCTTCTCAGCCTTTCATGCATCCGATAGAAATAAAAGAATGCGTGGCACCAGTATCAAAAAGTGAGAGAGCAGGTATATTGTACACTGTTAGCATACCTTTCATGGTTCCTGAGTCCTCAGCTACTTCTTCAGTGGTCAATGCGTAGGCACGAGCTCTGCCGGCGTTTGGTTGTCCTACCTTGGCCTTTCCTTTGCCATTGTCTCTATTCCCTGGGTTTGGACAATCATTAACGGTATGCATTGGTTGGTGACAATGAAAATATCTTCCAGATCCATAGAGACACTCTCCACCATGGTGTTTCCCACACTTAAGGAAAACAGGTATATCCTTGAATGTATTAGGTCCACGATTCCCGCCGGTCCTAGCTTGCTTGTTCTGAACCGACACCTGATTTGCCCATCTCTTTTTGTTTGTGGTTTCCACTGGCTTCATGAGCGCATTCGACCACTTCGCCATATGTCATAGCCCCTGTCCTTCTAGCATGCATCCGATCTCGGGGCGTAGTACCCTTTTGAAACGACGAGACTTCTTCTCATCTGAATCGACCATGTGAATGGCATAGTGGGAGAGCTGAGTGAACTTCCTCTCATACTCCATTACATTCATAGTCCCTTGCTTCAAGTACATGAACTCTGTTTCCTTCTCCTCATGATAAGAGCGTGGCAGATAGTTTGGCATGACCACTTCCTTGAAATCATTCCACGTCATTGTTTCCATCTGAGCTCGAGTTCGGGTCCTACAGTAGGACTCTCACCAAAATCCAGCATCCACTGTTAGTTGGAAAGTGGCACACAATATTTTCTGTCCATCGGTGCAGTTCAAGTGAGTGAAAAGTCTTTCAAGCGCTCTAAGCCACTCCTCAGCTTCAGCAGGGTCCCCTTTTCCATTAAAGGTGGGTGGCTGAAACCATCGAAATTGATGAACCACATAGTTTGCATTGGCGTGCGGTGCTGGGGGTGCAACGGGTGCTTGGGTGGCATTAAAGTGTTGAGTCAGTCCACTAAGTATGGCGAGAAAATCCTGGGTTGGGAACTCAGCACTCGATGCAACTGGCTTCCGAGCTGGACTATTTCGTCTTGGAGTAGGCGGATCTTGGGCAGGTGGCTCATTTCGACGAGGGCAACCTCTACGTGCCATGGTCTATTCCAATAACCAAGCAAAATCCTTAAATGCCCAAGTTAACCTCATTCTTTCCATCCTAACTCCTCACTCAGTATGTTGGTTGTAAGTCTTGTCTCAAAGTGCTATATGATTTGAGTTTGAATTTTGAAAGGAAATACTTTTAGAACACTTTTAACTTTTGAAAAGAAATTTAGAGAACATAAATTTGAAAAAAAATTCTGGAAAATTTTTTCCTTCTTGAGTCGAACCTTTGGAAAACGTTAGTGAGCAAGTCTCCGAAAGGTAGACCTTGCTCTGATACCACACTGACATCCCCATTTAGATGAAACTTATATTTATTTAAAAAATGGGCAACGTCACTAAAATCTGTAAAAATCTTTGAATTCTAATTGATGATGATTTTTGCTCGAAATAATAAATACTTAAAAGACGTTTGTTAATCACGTTGACACAATCTTAAAACAAGCGGAAGCTCATAAATATTACTACAAAAATAATTCATCATAACTTTTAAATAGAGATTGCATAATTTTAAAAAGTAGTTCAACAAAGTTTAAAGTGAAAGTGCACAACGAAATCTACAACGTTTGCTTACATGTCCCATAAAATAGAGTTTAATAAAGCTCTTAATCAATTACTAGTAGATTTCACTTCGGACGAGGGCTCACATCCATCTTCATTCCTCTTCCACGTTAGTACCTGAAAGGAGGGGGTGAGTGTTCGAGGAAAACACTCCGTGGGTTCACTTGGTTGCCCACTTAGATGTCATACAAAGAATTGCATTAATGGATAATTACATAAATAATGCATATACCATCAACACAAAAACACATCCGAAAACATGTTGGAATCTAAATTAAAATAAATATACACATATATACATGCTATATAGATACACATAGGAGCACATAGGTGGGGCACGTGTTGCCTCGCTCGAGCAGCATATCATATTCGGGAGCGACCCAAGGGTGATCTTTTGATCCATAACATGTACAGTGATACCTGTTGAGCATAATCATATATGGTTTTACTCGTAAGCATAATCATATACGGTTTTACTCGTAAGCAGAATCATATACGGTTTACTCATAAGCATAATCGTGTACGGTTTTACCCGTAAAGCATAATATACGGTTTTACACGTAAGGTTTTTGAAAAGCATAGCATGTACGGTTTTACCCGTAAGGTTTTTGAAAAGCACAACATGTATGGTTTTACCCATAAGCATAATCGTGTACAATTTTACCCGTAAAGCATAACATATACGGTTATACTCGTAAGGTTTTTGAAAAGCATAGCATGTACGGTTGTACCCGTAAGGTTTTTGTAAAACATAGCATTTACGGTTTTATCTGTAAGATTTTTGAAAAGCATAGCATATTCGGGAGCCACCCGAGGATTTGTAGGGTGTTACCCGCAGTCCTAACATAGCTAGTATGGTATTACCCGTATACAATAAACATAATATGGTTTTACCCATAGCTTCACATAAATTCTACATAATTTTAACATAAATTTCACATACTCGTCACATAAACATAGGCGTAAGCAACATTCATGTACAAAACATTATAACAATAATTTGCATGAAAAATAAGTAGACAATATAAAATAGCCACATAGAGTTACGCCTAGTTGGTCGTATATTCCTTCTCTAGATAGGAGTCCTCTTCTACATCAACTTCTTTTAGTCCTACAATATAGAATATTTGTCTTAGCATAGGTGGGTACTAGACTTTAAGCATAAATTGAAGTTTTGGGGCAAGATTGTGATTTTATAAAATCTGAGGGACCATTTTGCAATTTATAAAATCTTCAAGTTTCATATTTTATGAAAATAGTATATTTGGGAATTTGGGTTCTTTTGCAATTGGTTTGAGCGAGATCGGATTAAAAACAAGCATTTTATGACACTTTGAATGTCTAGTGGCATCGTTGTAATTTCTAGAAAAAGAGTGGCAATGTTGTATAAAAAGGGCAGTGGCATTTTCGAAAATACATGGATTAGTTGACTTCCAAAAAGGCTGACTTTCACTAGGGATAGAAATTGAAAATAAAAAATTGCATTTTAACCCTTAAAGAATATCTAATTAAAAAAAAGATGGTACATGAATTTTTACAGCAATTTTGACCAAACTTTTCCGGTGACTCGGTCATCAAAATTTCAATTAGGACATAACTTCGGAAAGCTCTCATCAAGAACTTTCTAGAATAACCAGCCACAACAGAATCGGAGTTTGGAACAAAAAGTTATGGCTCCTTGAAGGTGGTTCGGTGATATAGGTTTCGCATAAACTTTGACCGGCCATAACCGGATTTCTAGAGCTCGGATTGTGATTTCGAAAACTGTTCCGGAATCCTCTCGCTGAGTCCTATCATATTGTATAAGAAAATATGGGTTTTGATAAAGGGAACAAAATGAAAATGGGGCAGTAGCTGATCTGACGAGCCTAAAAAGCTGTCGGGTTAGTTTTTAGGTGACTTCGTCGTATTTCAATGACTGGGGATGAAACATTTGAGATGGAAATAGAGAAGACTTATCAAATATTCTTTGTTGGCGAAGAAAGGAAGACTTCAAGCTATGTTTTGGTGGGAGGAGGTGATGGAGTGAAGGCTTCCTCACACCTCTATTTATAGACCTATCAAGCACAAAAACGTGGAAAAAAACCGTGGTATCGCTGCTAGTTTTGGCTAATATTGTGGGCATAAAACCATGGAATTTAGCCATTGATTTTGAGCAATATTATGGGCATAAAACCATGGAATTTAGCCATTGGTTTTGGGAAATAATGTGGGCATAAAACCATGGAATTTGGCCATTGGTTTTTTTGTTTGTAATCCTATGGAGAGGGCTTACCATAAAAATGTAATCTCTTATCATTGGGTAATATAAAGTCTAAGTGTTTTCTAATTAAACTTTCTTATCCCGATCCGTTTAAAAATACTAATTCATACCATTACTTATAAAGATCAATAATTATGCAAGTGTAAAAAAAATAATTACAAGTAAAATGCGTACAAAATAAACTAATATATTTTTACTCAATTCAAATAAAATAATGCAACTAGAAAATTCGGGTTGTTACAGAGGGGATTGGTGGAGGGTTATAAAGGCACCTGAAGCACCGCTCTGGGTGTAGTGTTGAAATGGCCGGGGTAAAGGATACATGTGTCAAGAGAGTGTGCATGTGTTGGGCTTCATGGCTCCTAGCTAGTTTGGGGTTAAGGATACGCAGAAGCTGGGAAGAGCTACTGACATGCAATAGAGGCTAGGGTGTGTATGGGGTTTGGGCCAATCCAATTGTTCCCAACCTTGACCATCCTCCTCTCGTTGGATCCATTATAGAATAAAACAAACATAGCCTTGGTTATGTAGTTTAGTTTAATTTTATTTTGTTGAGTTTTTTTATTATAAAATAGTGATTATTGTGTCAACTAAATATTATCAGATAAAAGAATTCAAAAGCTATTATGGATATGTGGGACTATACCCACTTTGAAAAACTAAATTTCTAATTTTATCATTTGTTATAATATCAATTCTACCCACTTTTAAAGTGGTAGACATATATACCTCTAATTAAATGTAACTAATTTTTATTTCTCTCTCCTCGCACTCCTTCCCTAGTTCACATTGTGAATTTTCATGACTGTTTCAAGTCCCCTCCCCCACTTCCCAACCCCTTGCCCAAATGACAACCCCAAGGCCCCACCTCGGCTCTTTACACGACATGAAAACACTTTCTTCATTTTTTCCATCAACATTTGCTGCTAATCCATTTATCTCTCTAGATTTCTTTTTTAAGTTACATGATTGGTGTTACTCGAAACACCAATCGTGTAATACAAAATTGATCGTGCAAAAAAACACAAAACACTAATCCTGGTTTTCACGATTGGTGTATTGTGATTACAAAATTGGTTCCTTTACTTTCATGATTAGTTCACGATTGATGTTTCGATTAACAACATGCCCTCCAATTGCGAAAGTAATGAGTTAAGAATTCAAAGCCACTTCATTAAAGATATTCTCATAAAGTGGGTGTAAAGAAGTTGTTTATAGTTGTGGAACAATTGTCATGGCACACATGCTGCGAGGTTCCCAGAGCACATAACTTTTTGTATGATTGGTTGACAGCCCAAAATGTTAATCACGAATTGCATGTTAGTGAGATACAACAACAACCTTGCTTGTTATGGCACAAACCTAAACTACATTTTGTGAAGTGTAACATTATTGATGCTGTTTTTTTTAGACACAATTCAGACAGGATTGGCATTATCATTCGTGATGATATTAGGTCATTTGATGTGCGTTGATCGATGACCTTTGGCAGTATTTTCGTTGTTATCAAGGAGAGGCTGTGGGGTTGCGGGAGGCTCTTCCGTGTGGTAAGGATTTGGGATTCACTCAAGTCATATGGGAAATGAATCCTTAAAATGTGGTGGATGCATTCACAAGTAGAGAAAATTTAAATACGAAGTTTAATAATTTAATTGAGAGTTATAGAAGTCTTATTATGTCTTTGCCTCAAGCTTATGTTTGCTTCGTGAAATGGGAAGAAAATGAGATTGTTCATGTATTTGCATGAGTGAATCGTTCTCATCGTGCCCCCTTTGTTTGGACGGAACGACCTAATTATTTCAGGATACGTCTTGGTGAACTTTGTTGTGATCCTAGCCATTAATAGTATTTGTTTCTTGAAAAAAGAGTTTCAATATAGTTAAAAGGGTATATAATATGATCTTTCTCAAAGTTATTGTATATCGATCATTACGTCATTTACATCGTTTGTATGATGTCCGTAGGAAGAAAAAAATTGGAGAGAAAAAAATTATTAATCAAACATATTCCTTGGTACATAGTGAAAATGATTTCATTTCGTTGAATTTTGTTACACAAGGATGCATGTATACATGATAATTTAAGCACTCATAACTAACACATTCTTGAAACTTATGTCTAACAATCTATCACTAATAATAACCGCTCCTAACAAACTCAAGCTAGTTGTTATATTTCAGCTGCTAACTCAACTTTTTTGTGCTAACTTGTTGATGATATGTTGAGTTGATGTTGTTGACTTACTGACTTACTACCAATACTCCATATTTGCTCGAGACCCGGATGAAACATGGCAAACTTCTATCTGAGAGCATATAAACAAAGCTCAGCTAGGGGCTTAGTTAAAATATCTGCAATCTGATCAGTGGAGGGAATAAAACCAACATCAATTTCCTTAGACTGAATCTTTTCTTTGATATAGTGCACATCAATTTCAATGTTCTTAGTTCTTGCACGATACAAATGGTTAGATAAAAGAGACACATCACCACTATTATCACACAAAAGAATTGAAGGAGTCTCAATTGGAATACCCAACCCTAAAAAAAAAAATTGAACCCAAGTTATGTGGTTGCAATAGTTTTGCTGTGATATTCAGCCTATGCGCTGCTTCGAGCAACCTCATGTTGCTTTTTAGAACTCCAAATGATTGGTTGGAACTAAACACACATAATCCACCAATAGAATCCCCATTATCCGGAAAAGTAGCCCAGTTGGCATCACAAAAACCATGCAGTTTAAACTTGGTAGAAGGAGTAAACAAAGAGTCATATGGATATTGTACCTTTGAGATATCTCAGCACATGTGTACAACACTTCTAATGATTAATAGTAGGCTATTTGAGAACTTGACTGAGCTTATTAACAACATATGAAATATCAGGGCTTGCCATAGACAAATACTGCAAAGCACTAATGGTGCTTCCATAAAGTGTAAGATGACCAAATAGTAGACTATCATTCAAAGTAGGTTTATTACATAAGAGAACGGGGTTGGGGAACATACTACAATCTTGCATAGAGGTTTTCTGCAAGAGAAGTATATACTTTTGCTGATGCAACACAACACCATGTGATAGAAGCTGTGAGCCTAAATGCTAAGAGAGTAGCTCACTCGTCCCAAATTCTTGAGACAATATGAGTTGTCAAGATCCTTTGTAAACTTATGTATGTAATTCTCATTATGTCTAGTAATGAGAATAGCATCTACGTACACCAAAACAAGTAGCAACTTACTGCCATGTCTAAAACAAACAAAGAAAAATCAGATACAGTCTCTTTAAATGCCAACTGACCAAGAACCCTCTCAACTTGTCATACTAGGCCTTTGGAGCCTGTTAAAACCCATAAAGTGCCTTGAATAACTTGCATATATGATGTGGTTTGTTTGAATCAACAAGCCCCTCAGACTATGTCATGTAAACTGGCTTGGTGAGATCACCATTCAGAAACCCATTGTTAACACCCACCTGATGTATTTTCCAACCCCTTGTTACAGTAAAACAGAAGACAAGCCTTGTTGTAATTGATTTGACAATAAGAGAATAAGTTTTAAAAAGTCAACCCCAATATTTTGTTGAAATTCCCTAGAAACTAATTTGGCCTTTTTTTTAATCCAAACTTCCATCTTCCTTGTATTCAACCCTGACCACCCATTTATGACTGACCAAATTCATATAAGAGGAATACGACACAAGCTCACAAGTATTGTTCCTTGTTAATGTAGAAAACTCAAACTCCATAGCTTTCTTCAAGTGATCACGGGATAAGGCATCCTTAACGGAAGTAAGTTCAGTAAGAAAGGAGGAAGAGGAGGTTGTTGCAGTATATATTTGGGTTTAAAGATTCCACGTTTAGATCTAGTTTGCATTGGATGTAAAGGATGAGGAGGACGAATAAGTGGAGGAGAAGGGTAAAAGATATAATGAAGTTGAGCTGTCTGTAGAGTTTGTAGCAATTGGATGAACTGGTAAGATAGGAGCAGTGGCATCACATTGTGAGTTATCTGATTGAGGTAGATGATTCGTCATGGTGTTTTTCAGGAGGAGAGTAGGATATAATTGGAAGGACAGGAATAGAATAGGGTAGAGATGAACATTTTTGTTGCGGTGGAAATAAGCAGTTGTAAGGGAACTCGGTCTCATTGAAACTGGCAGATCTAGAAAAAAAATAACATATTAGAAGAATTAAGACACTTATAGCCTTTGTATGGCAAAGATGGTTGAGCAAGGAAGGTTCAACCAACTTATGTTACATGCATATGTTTTCGTTTTGCCCTACCATTTTGCTGATGTGTATAGGGGCAGAAGATTCTAAAAGTGATACCCTGCTAATGAAACAAAGGTTGTAAAGAGCTATATTCTCCTCCCCAATCAGATCGGAATGCTTGGACCTCAGAGTTGAATTGTGTATTGACAGTTGAATTAAATGAACAAAGGCTTTATAATCTTTCAAATTAAGATGGAGAGGATATAACCACATAAAACTGTTGTAATCCTCTAAAAAAATCAAATAATATATGTAACCATGAGATGAAGGTGTGGAAGATGGCCCCCAAACATCAATAATAACAAGTTGGAAGGGAGCTGTAGTATGTGGTTCAGCATAAAAAAAGTGTAGAGAATGCACTTTCCTTAACTTGCAAGGTTCACAAATGATAGAGAAGAAACTTTTGCCGGAGACCTAAGAGTTATAAGTACATGAGAGAGTACAACATCATTAGGATGGCTAAGCCTCTTGTGCCACACATTTACATCACTTTCAGAGATTACAGTAAATCAACTAATCTCATTATTATGGAAAACAGAACTATAGGAAGCATTAGAACTACAGGAACATCTTTTGAGTTGCATGGAGTAGCTGAGCTGGATGGAATGAAGCTGGAGTGAGTGAGATAAGCTTTTCTTTAGGAATATTTGAGAGATCAAGCAGGTGCAACCCTTCCTTAAGAGAGCCTCCACCCAACATCTTGTGGTAGATCTTGTCCTTAACAAGACAAAGTGAATCATGAAATTCAATATAGGCATAATTATATTTTGTGATCTTAGAAATGCTAAGAAGACTTTTGGTTATATCAGGAACAAAAATAAGGTTTTTCATTAGTAAAATCTTAGAATTAACAGATAAAGTATATGAATGACCAATATGAGTGATAGGGAGTTGAAAACCATTACCTAAAATCAGTTTGTCCTTTCCATATAATCAGACTATATATCCAGCCTATGAAGCTGAGATGCCACATGATCTGTTGCATCACTAACCATGCAGCAGGTGCTATCATTTGTAGCAGCATAAGTGCATGTTATAAATGTTGTGTTGGCTTGTGAACCAAGATTATTCAAAATATACAGGTTGTTGTACTCAGAATTAACCTCACCAGGAATGTCTAGACCTTGAAAAGATATGTCAAATCTCTTAAAATTGAGATGTATAACTAGAACCACGACCAGCATAGTTACCGGAGTGATTTCCATCTGAACTGAATCTTTGCTGAAGCCTCATCTCATGAGACTGAAGAAGAAAATGAACTTCCGATAATGAGAATCATATTTCGTTGTGAGAGTCACTACGACTGACTCATACTCTAGTCCTAAACCAGTTAAAATGTAGAGAATTAGATCCTCACCCTCAATAGTTTGACAGCCATAACATAATCAACATTTCCTCATCTTCAAAATGTAATCCTCCATCCAGAAGCCTCATTTCTGTCGACTGTATCATGAATTTCAAGTGCATGACACGAGCTTTAGATTGAGATCTATTCAAATTCTTTAGAATATATCATAACCCTGCACCAGTAAAGCACCTAGATACATGACTAACCATGTTCTCAGATAGAGTAGCTAAAACCCAGATGAATAAGAATTGATCCTTTCATATTGAAATTCGGAAGTCTGAATCTAGAGTAGGAGATTCAGTAGTAATTGTAGAAGTAGATCCAATATTAGTGATGGTGCTAACCAACTGAAAATACGGTAGTTGACTGGACACACCCTAAAGAATATCCACATATCCATGCATACAAATAATAGGCAAAACTTGCATCCTCCAGTGTGAGTAATTTGATCGGCCTAGTCAAATAGAGAAAGAGGTAAATGTTGGACGAGTGAAATAAACAATTAGAGTAGGAATTGATGAGCTGCTTAGAGAAAATGGTTACAAAAAAGATGCAATTATGCAGTAGCTCTGGATACCATGTTAGATGGTGAAAAATTATGTCACTTTACTGAATTTTGTTACACAATGATGTGTATATACATGATCAAGCACTCAATGACTAACATGTTCTAGAAAGCTCTCTTGTGCTAACTTGTTGCTGATTAGTTGGGTTGCTGCTACTGACTTGCTAACTTACTCCAATATTCCAATGAATATAAAACTTCACAAATCATTGTAATAAGGTTAAATTCAGAAGTTAGAGGATTGATTACAATAATATAGCCATTAGAGATAAGATTCAAATCTTGTACTGATTATCCAATTACGTGGGGATACATTACCTGACAAAAAGTAAAAGCAACACTAGACACCGACAACAAGCCGTAACCACTCTAACCTAAACTCTGCAGAAAGGATGAACAACTCTAAAGCCATACAAGGAGCATTAAATGTCAACGTGAATATGTTATCACTCTTCAATTGGAAGATATCCCAACTGCTATAAATAGCAGGAGATGGAGGACGAAGCAAAGGCTGCCCAATTATTGAGCAACAACTTCAATACATACAACACTCTAATAATCTTTCAAGTGTTTTGTGCAAAGTACATAAGAACATATAGCAACAGCTAGAGCATTCAAGTGAAGATTCAGCTGCATCCAGATTCTCAAGTCAGCCTAGCTCTCAAGCTTTGCCTCAGCCTCAGTCCTTCTTAAACAAAGAAGCCTGTCAACATCTCAACTGATATTCAAGTTTAGAGGCAGTTAGCAAAAGTTGAAGATTTTTTTTCATTAAACCACTCTCACGAGTGGTTTTTGAATGAGGAGTCTTCGTTGAAATCTAGGATTCAAAGAAGACTAGGTTTTCTAAGGAACGTGTGTATAGTAAGAGGATTAGCCTTCCGAGGATATGCAAAAACTACCGTAAGGAGCTAAATTGGACTTAGACTTCGGCGTAGGTAAGTTTGTACTGTGTGAACATGTAACGACCCCGTAAATAATTTACTTATTATTATACTTAAATATTTATTTTTGTCCAATAAGAATTATTTATTCTTCTTAAATTATGATAATTATGTTAATTTATTGCTAAAACTATATTTGATATTATTAGGATTTTAAATATTTAATTTAGTCATGAGCCCAATGCATTAGTCAAGCCCAAGCTAGCCCATGATTTTCACTTAGGGAACAAGACAACATTTTCCTAGTTTAATTAGGAGTCCTAAGACCCTCGGAATATAATCTACAAATATGAGATTCAATGCTGTAAATTAGTATCTTAGCCAAATATTTGATTTTATCAAAGAAATTCATTTATAGGCATTTTAGCTCTGCCTAATTCCTCTCCAAATCATCTTTCCTCAAGAGACAGGTATTCTTTTTAAAAATTTCGTTCCCCTATTTACAAAATTCAAAAAATTACGACATATTAGTATGTTGTTTCTGAATATGTCTATGATGTTCTAAAAAATTCAAGTTAATCCAACATGGGGCTAAAATCATTTTTGGTCCCGTAACTCTTCACTTGTACAATTTTGGTTCCAAAAAAAGTTAAAAATTCAATTTAGTCCTGTAACTTTGGAATTGATTCAGATTTAGTCCCTTTTCTTTCCGATAGTGACCAATTTGACTGAAAAGTTGCATGTATCATTCACATGACTCATTTTTCCAATAGAATTTTTAATATGTGGCACCAACAAGTGATGAGAAACGAGAAAAAATTAAAAATTAAAAAAATCCTCTTTCTTTCTTTCTTTCTTTTTTTTTTTTTTTTTTTTTTTTTTTTTAATTTCTAATGTTATTTTTACTTCAAAATCACTTACCGATGCCAGGTATTTAAAAATTGGATGAAAAAATGAGCCTGGTGGCCAGCACGTGCAATTTTCCGGCCAAATTGATCACCGACGGCGAGAAAAGGGACTAAATTTGGACCAATTCCAAAGTTACAGGACTAAATTAAATTTTTAACATTTTTTGGGACCAAAATTGTACAAGTGAAAAGTTACGGGACCAAAAATGATTTAAGCCCATCCAACATGTATTTTATTTTATATGATTATTCTATTACTTTTTCACATGACCATAAATATTATGTATTCTGTTTTGAAAAATTAGAAATATATATATATATATATATATATATATATTTATTCAAAAAATTTAATTTTTAGGTAGGTATTTTATATACATGTCTTCTATCATATAGTAAAATTTTAAATAGATCAATCTCTTAGTTTTTGAGTTATTAAGGTTTTCCCATCGCTGCACATAATTTGCAATTTCAGGAAATTTGGTTTTGAAAAATTCAAAATCAATAGTTATACTTCTTGGAATCTAAAATTTTAGTATGATACTTTCACGTGAGTTTATTGTCTACAGTAGAATTTTCAAATTTTTATTCTCTACTGTTTATAAAATAAAAATTATTAAATCACTAATGCGCAGTGAATAAAGACGTAGAAGTTCTCTATTTTTCAAATCTATTTTTGAAATTTCCTAAATCTTCTACCAACCCTAAATTCCAAATTTCCATTCATGGTTGCCTAAGTGGAAAGGGGAACGAGACTAGTGAATGTTACCCACATTAAGATAATTTGCATCTACATACCAGGTTGCATCTAAGTTCAGGTGGGGCTTTACTGTGTAATACGATTATATGCTTAATTAATTGTGTATTTTATATTTTTTATATTTTCAAGTTACAAGTGCATATTCAGTTTATTGTATATAAAAACTCAAGTTCCATGAGTACATGGATTACAAGTTTACAATTTATAATTTTGTATATAGTTGTTATAAATTGTATTCTCCACGAACTGAAGGAAGCTCAACCCAACTCTTTATTGAGCCAGGTTAGCTTGGAACGAGCGGGTAGAGTACGAGGGGAGCCGAAAGAATATGACAACATGAATACTTTGATGAAATTTTATTTTCACTCATACAAGATGACTATTTAATTGATAAAGTGTTATTACTTATTTATGTTATTTGACTAATTAATTATTAAGGAGTGTTATTTTTAACTTGTAAATCAAATACAATCTTTGATATTGATTCGAAGGTATTTAAAATATTTTCTATGTTGTGAGTTTAGTGGGGAAGTCTACTTGACTAGTTGCATGATTAGAAGGAGTCTTATATATTTATCTTGAAATATGGAATAATATTTAAACTTGTTAAGTGTGATGTGGGTTATGATAATAAATATTTATTGATAAGTTGATCATTGAAGTATTTCATGGATTATTGATTTATTAGGCTGTTAGCTTTGATGAGATAAATAATATAATTTATTTGTGATACTGTGTCGTATGTGTTTAGTAAGTTCAGTTGCTAGTTGCTACACATGATTTATTCTTTTATAATATTTAGGTTAAAGATAATACGAAACTATAATTTGGAAGTTAGTTAGTTTTATATTAATTTTGTTAGAAGCATGTCTAGAAATAATTTTAGCTATTTGATTTAAACATTAATGAATTTTTCATGATAATTTATTTGCTAATAAACATATCGGATATAATTTGAGTATGTTAATTTTATTCCGCTTCTACATGTGATAAGGTGCTTAGTATTTGTGTGTTTCCTTAACGACCTGATTATGAATTATTTTTTATTTATAAGAAATATAAAATTTCATGATTTGATTTATAACAAATTTATTAGATTAAATTATTTTATGAAAATCGGGTCGTTACAGAGCAACTTAGTGAATTTTCCCTGTGTGAGGAAAGAGTGGACGTAAAAGGATTACCGCACCTTCGAACTACTATAAACTTTGTGTCTACTTTTATATTGTTTTTACTTACTGTCGTCGGCAGACTACTTATGTATTGCATTGATTTGTAAGAAAACGAATTTGCATAAAATTTCGCTGCTTAATACCCTGTCTAAGCATTGCTTACTTTAAGCAACCTACAATCAATCTGCTTCGTGGCTATTGTCTTAATTTCAGCTTACTATATTAGCTTTGCTGTAAGAACAAGTTTCTTACAGTAAGCAGAAAACTATTGCTCAAAGTATTTAAAAAGAAAAATCGAGCTAGAGGTTTATTCACCCCGTCTAAACTTCTACCACTTGGGACCGACAAGTGTTATCAGAGTGGTTCGTTTCACACACCAATCGCCTTTGGTAGCTAAACCAGAACCAACTATTTTCTAGCCAAAAAAATATGTCTTTAAAAGCAAGAGTGTTTCTAGTAAAAAATCATCAACAACAATGGAAACTTCTTCAACTAAGGCTCCTATGTTTTCCTTTGAGGAGTATGAGGACTAGTCTATAAGGATGCAAACACACTTGGAATCTACTATGCATGATGAGATGTGGACAGTCATCACTAAAGGTCCACAAGTAATCATGAAGATCAACACTGCCGTGCGAGTGGATGGTCAACCCTGCACCTCCTCCATGGTGAAAAAGGCACGTATTGAATGAACTGTTGACGATAGAAAGAGGTCCAACTTGGACAATTTGGCAAAAATGTACTTTTGCCACATTGGACAAGGGTACCTTTAGTAAGGTCAAGGAATGCAAAAATGCTAAGGACATTTGGGACTTGCTGAAGGAAATATGTGTAAGCTCAGCTCTACTTTGTGAAAATAGAGTAGCTACTACAACTAGACGTGCTCATACATGCCGGTTCCCGGTTCCAGAACCGCCGGTTCCGGTACCCAAGAACGGTGGAACCGGAACCGCACCGAATAACTATGACAATTTTGGTGTGGTTGGAACCGGCCGCGGTTCGGCGGTTCCAGTTCCAAACCGCCTGTTCCGACAGTTTGGTCTCTCTTTTTTTTTTTAAATAAATATGACCCATAATTTATATAAAAATTAACTTTTTGAGAATTTAACATAAAAAAATTAATGCAACAAAAATATAAACCTTCATTTATTGTTAAATTTAAACATTACAATATAAATTTACAAAATTACAATCTACAAGATACAACAAGTCAACAATTACACAACTTCAAATTTAATTTGGGAAATTAAATTACACTAATACTAAAATCTAAATCACTATATTATATCTAAAATTAAAACTTACAACTTTCAACGTTAAAATAATTATTAAAATTTGGAAAAGAGAAGGGAAAAAAAGATTGGGTGAATCTAAGCCCATGCAGTTCTCTTACCTTGCTTACCTTTTAAATTTGAGGTTGGTTTTCGCTGGACGGAGCTCAATCACTATCATGGTTGCTGCCATGGGAGACATCGGAGTCCCCAGTTGAACATTCGTAGGGAAGCTAATCAACTTCTTCGTCTTCAGCGAAATCTTCTTCTTGTTGTCTTTTGTCGGCCTTCGTCCAATCTTCGAGCAAGAGTTGATTTTCAAGATTCTCGACTGTTAATCTTGATCTTCAGGCATCCAAAGTGTAGCCTCCAACACTAAATGCTTGTTCCACGAAGATGGTTGAAGCGGGAGTAGCAAGAACCTCCTTTGTAATTAGGGATAGGATTAGAAATGCCCTTGATTTTTTCACCCACCACCTTAAAAGCGAGTTGGTTTGAGTGAAATCGAGCTCTTCAAAGGTGGTGTGGAAATATCTTTCAACCTCCGCGTAGGGGTTGCTTGATGAAAATCCTCTTGCTTTCTTTAGTGACCTCTCCTCGAATAAACGTTTGAGAACGTTCTAGGCTAGGATTAGAAGAAACAATTTGGGAAGATGCAGTGGGGTAAGTATAATAATCGCTAGATTCACTAGTGTCATCACCGCATAAAAGAATTTTATACTCTTGAAATGTATCAAATAAAACTTGTTTCACATTAGCAACAATAAGTGCGACATTTGGAGCATCATTACCCGGATACAATGCTTCATAATAAATTTTTAGTAATTCAACTAGGCCATCTTCTTATATCCTAGGATCTAACATTTTAGCAATAAAAAATAAGTCGGGGATTTCAAAAAAATATTTTATCCAATTTTCTCTCATCAATGCAATTGAGCCACTTAAAAGCGGATCATCTTTGTAATAAAAAAAGGCAAGTACTATTGTGCAACAATGATCAATGACAAAGGGTGAAGTCAGGCAATAACAACCGTAAAGTGCTTTCGTCGCCTCTTAATTTTTTTTTAATAATGAAATCAAATTTGCACAAGCATCCCATTGTTGAGGAAATAAAACAATGTCATTTGTTGGGTTTAGTACATACAAATCACATAAAGCCTCTTTGTACTTATAAGAATCATTCAACATTTTGTACGTGGAGTCCCAACGATAAGGCACATCATATGAAAAGTTTTTGGGTTTAAGACCTCGATTTTTGCAACATTTGGTCCATTTTTTTAAACAAAGTAGAATGTCGCATAATGCAAGAAATGATGCTCCGAATAGGCGCAATATGGCTCTTAAAAACTTCTAAACCATCTTGAACGCAAAGGTTTAAACAATGACACATGAATCGAACATAGAAAAATCTACCTCCACTAGAAGGTTGGCAATAGTTGATTACTGCGGGTAATGAGGCCTTGTTGGCACTAGCATTGTCAGAAGAAATTGAAAATATTTTTTGTGACAAACCATACTCTTGAAGAATTGTAATATTTTTTAGTGCAATATTTTGTGCGGTGTGGGTGGTATCAAATTCCCTATATGCAATCAAACATTTTTGCATTGTCCATGTAACAACAACCCAATGACAAGTAATTCCCATGTAATGATGCTCTCTCCAATGATCACTCCAAACATCGAATATATTGAAACTTTTTGTGCTAGTGAAGCAAACATGTTTATCAAAGTTATTTTATACTCCCCAATGATTTTAGCAATACCTCGTGTAAGTGTGCTTCGTCAAACTTGTCTAACTTGAGGGTTGTAACTTAATCTTTCAGAATCCTTAAAAAATTCATTGTCGGCAAAGTTAAAAGGGAGGTTGGGCACAAATAAATTTTGTCAATTGCCGATGTGCGTTTGCTTCACTATAACGAAATAGAGGGTTAGGTTCCGTACCTTGCGAGGTACCGATCATACCTCGTATTTGAGTTTGTGTTTGGATCAATTTCAACCTTGTTGGGGTGGTGGTTGTTGAGATGTTTGGTGTAGGTGCCATATCCGCTACCGGACATCATTGTATAGGGCTTCCCACAATAGTTGCAAGTAACCGTATCTTGTTTTGGGTTCTCCGTGCTCGGAATGTGTTCCCTTTTGAAGTGATACTTAAATATTGCACTCTTGGATTCAAAGCTATCATCCGAATCTCCTCTATCTATAGTACCCGCTTGGGATGGACCACCACCTCTACCCTCTTGGGATGGACCTCCACCTCTACTCTCTTAGGATGGACGTTGTTCGCCGAATTCGGCTAAGTGGGTGGCCGCATTAGCACCTTTAATATTAAGAAAAGAATTAATTAGAATTAAACTTGTCAAATACTTCAATTAAAAAAAAAATAGGTAAAAGAAAATATTTACCTAGACCATCGGCAAGTTCTATATCAAGTGGAAGGTTGTCCAATTTGATGGGATCCTCTTCATCAATTTCAAAGAATCCCGGAGGTGGTGGTGGCAGTGAAGAAGACGAACCAACATGTTGACTCCTTCGTTGGTCAGATCCCCGGCAAGAAGTATTTGATCCGGCTCTACCACTTGACATTTTTTTGAAGTAGGAAATTGTTATGAATCAGTTCTTCTCACACACAATCAATACACAAATAGTAAGGAATGAAAAACAATAAGAAACTCGGCCACAAGAAACCGAACAATGAATCAAAAATAGAAAATGATGAACACAGAGATTTTATGTGTTTCGATCAATGTGATCTACATCCACGGAGGCTCTATACACCTCAATTCACTCCACTTATCAATCAATTACAAGAATTAATCTAGAAAACTAGAAACCCCCAATTCACAGACCGAATTGAGCTTAAGAACCCTAGCTATCAAATTCTATTGATGGAGTAATGTTTACAGAGGGAAAAAATGTGAATCAACTTGCATCTTCAAGTGGTTTCAATGTATATAAAGGACGGAGCTCGAATCAGGGGGTAGAAGTAGTTGTAACCAATTTGTCTTCAACTGCACAAAATTGTTTCAACGAGCTTTCCATAACGGTTTTACATGCAACGGTTTTAATCCGTTGCAAATAGCAGTTATAACCAACTTGACTCCGGTATCCATTTTAACCTCTTTAACTGATCCGACTAAAATCCGGTTCTCTAACCCGGTTCCGGACTCCTCAAATCCCCTACTACATTCCATGATCACTTGATGATATTGAACTGATGTCTACAAATCTCCACCTCAATGAACTCAAGTGTATTTCATCACCTCAACCTGCCTTGTCTTCCAGGTTTTAATCGCACTGTTCAAGCCCAATAAGGCTTGAGCAATGAACCATCTTACTCTCAGGAACTGCCTTGGTTTGAAAATCAGCAACATTATCACTTGTATGGATCTTCCTAACCTCCACAGACCCTGTATCAATCACATCTCTTGCAAAGTGAAGTCTAACATCAATATGCTTAGACCTCTCATGAAAAGCTTGGTGTTTCACCAAGTGAAGTGCACTCTGGTTGTCACATTGAATGGTGACACAACCTTGTCTGATCCCTAAGTCTTTGAGGATTCCCTTGAGCCACAAAGCTTCCTTGATTGCCTCAGTTAAGGCAATGTATTCTGCCTCAGTTGTTGACAAAGCAACCACAGGTTGCTGCACACTTCTCCAGCTTATAGCTGTCCCATACAAGGTAAAGACATAGCCTGTAACATATTTCCTTGTATCCAGGTTCCCAGCAAAATCTGCATCAGCATACCCAACAAGAGGTACAACATTTGCTTCTTGCCTCTCAAACTTCAAACCTACACTGACTGAGCCTTTCAAATATCTCAAGACCTGTTTTAATGCTTCCCAATGAGCCTCTCCTGGATTTGACATGTATCTGCTTACCAAAGAAACACTATAGGCCAAATCTGGCCTGCTGCATATCATTCCATACATCAAGCTGCCTACACCACTGGCATATGGAACATTCTTCATGTGAATTGCTCCTTCCTCTGTCTTTGGACACTGTTCTTTGGATAGCTTAGTTTGTGGGCTAACTGGAATACTTAATGGCCTGGACTCATGCATGTGAAATCTCTCCACAACCTTCTGCAAATACTGCTTCTGTGAGAGCCAAAGTGTTCCAGACTTCCTTCTTCTAATAATATCCATCCCCAGGATCTTCCTTGCTTCTCTAAGATCCTTCATGTCAAATTCTGAGCTCAATCTTCCCTTTAACTGTTGTATTTTGTCTATGCTCTTACAGGCAATGAGCATGTCATCTACATACAACAATAGAAACACTTGTTCAAGCCTTGAACCTTTGTCAAAGTATACACAGCTATCATACAAGCTTCTTTTGAAACCTGCATTGATCATGAACTCATTGAACTTCTTGTTCTACTGCCTTGGACTTTGCTTCAAACTATAAAGTGATTTCCTGAGAAAACAGACCTTCTCTTCATTTCCTGGAATCACAAAGCCCTCAGGTTGCTTCATGTATATTCTCTCAATGAGATCACCATGCAGGAATGCTGTCTTAACATCTAACTGCTATAATTCCATGTCTTCTTGTGTAACTTTTGATAAAAGTAGTCTGATAGAGCAATGCTTCACAACAGGAGAAAATACCTCATTATAATCAATGCCTTCACTTTGTGTAAAGCCCCTTGCCACAAGGCTTGCCTTATCTGATTCTATCAGCCTTTCCAGCCTCCACCTTCTTCTTGTAGATCCACTTTGAGCTGACTAACTTCTGCCCCTTTAATTTGTCTACAAGTTTCCAGGTTTGGTTTTTCTCCAAGGATTCCATTTCCTCCATCATGGCCCCTATCCAATGTTCACTTTCATTGAAATTGATTGCTTCCTTGAAACTGTTTGGCTCTTGAAACTCAAGGTCTTCAGCTACACTTAATGCATAGTAAACACTCCCAGCTTGTCCATAGAAATCAGGCTTGTGGATTTGCCTCCTTGGTCTATCTCTACCAATACTATAAGTTTTGAGATTTGAAATCTCAGGTTGGTCTTCATCCTCTTCTGATGAACTGTCATTACCTGGTTGAGTTGGAACATTGTTCTCTGGTGATTTCTCTTCATTAGTAGGCTCCACCTGAATGGAAATTCTTTCAGATTCTATAGCACCATCAACCTCTTCTTGACTTCCAGTAGAGTTGTATCCCATCACAGCCTCATTGAATCTCACATCTCTACTTATCAAGAGTTTCTGGTTTCCTTGTTCCAAACACCATAACCTGTAGCCTTTGATACCTTCAGGGTATCCTAGGACTACACACCTCTGTGCCCTTGCATCAAGCTTGTCTTGCCTGATGTGAGCATAAGCCAAACAACCAAATACTGTCAAGTCATCATAGTTTGGTACCTTTCCACTCCAAACCTCTTCTGGAGTCTTAAATCCTAGAGTTGATGATGGTGATCTATTTATCAAATAACATGCTGTGTTCAGTGTTTCTCCCCAGAAAGATTTGGGTAATCCAGCATCAATCAACATACATCTAACTCTCTCAACCACAGTCCTATTAAACCTTTCAGCATTCATTGGGACAGTTCTGTGCCTTGTGATGCCCTTATCTTCACAAAACCTTGTGAACTCAGTAGATAGATATTCCAAGCCATTATCAGTCCTAAGATGTTTCAATTTCTTCCCTCTTAGATTCTCCACCTGGCTCAACCATGTTTTAAACTTAAGGAATGCATCACTCTTGTTCCTTAAGACATATACCCATATTTTTCTACTGTAATCATCAATGATGGACATGAAATACCTTCCTCCTCCATGTGTCTCTGTCCTTGAAGGCCCCCATATGTCAGAATATACATAGTCAAGTGGTTCTTGAGTAGAATGAACCCCTTTAGCATAAGGCAGCTTCTTGCCTTTCCTAAAGCACATTTGTCACAAAACTCAAGTGTTTGATTCCCTATTTCACCAATTATACCCCTCTTGGACAGCTCCTTCAACCCTCTCTCTCCAATATGACCCAACCTTTTATGCCACTTCATGAAATCCTCTGTACTTATCACAGATTCAACACAACCTATCACAGGAGAACCAATCAAGATAAACAGGCCATTGTGTTGCCTTTCCTTGATTACCAGCTTGTTGTGTTTAGTAATATGAAGATACCCATCTGTGGAGTTAAACTGACAGCCACTTGCCACAAGAAAACCAAGAGATAGGAGATTTCTCTTAAGACCAGGAACATACCTCACTTTTGAAATGGTTCTGATGACTCCATCATACATCTTGATCTGAATTGATCCTGTGCCTTTAACTCTGCAGGAGTGGTCATTGCCCAGTAGCACACATCCACGATCTTCTTTCTTTAAGTCTTTGAACCAGGATTCATTTGGGCACATGTGGAATGAACAACCTGTATCAAGAACCCATTCCTTTTCCATCTTTGCATCTGTGATGTTTAGAACTTCAGGAGCATCATCTTGATGTTCAGTCACAGCCACTTCTGCCCTTTGATTGTCCTGCTTCTTCTTCTTTTGTGGGCATTCCTTCTTCAAGTGTCCAGTTTGCTTGTACTTGAAACACTTTCTATTCTCAACCCAGTCTCCATTCTTCTTTGAATTTTGAGTTCCAGCCTTGTTATCCTTGGATCCCTGGGACTTCTTCTTTTGATTGTTCTTCTTGAACTTTATGTTCAAGCCTTCTCCACCCTGAGTAGAACCCTTATCTCCCTGAGTTTGAAAACACTTTGTCTTCAAAGCTTAGAGGATAGACTCATAACTGACCTTTCCATCCCTCCCAAACATCAATGCATCCTTGAAGCTTTCCATGGACTTTGGTAGAACATTCAACACCATCAAAGCCTTGCCATCATCCTCCAAGTTCACACCCAGGTCTTCTAGTTCTTCAATCATCTTGACAAATTCATCAAGTTGATCAGAAATGGCCTTATCATTAGTAATCTTGAAAGACATCAATTTCTGCTTCAGAAACAATTTATTTGATATTGACTTGGATTGATAACGTTCTTCCAATTTTCCCCATGCCTCTACTGCATTCTTGCACCTTGATACCTCCCTCAAGGGTTTATCACCCAAACAGAGAAATATCAGGCTGAAAGCCTTCTTATCCACTTCTGAGAACTTTGGTTTCTCAGCATCAGACCATTGATCAACGGGAGGAGTGCAGAATCTAAACCTTTTTGAACCAACACTGCATTCATCTTGATTTTCCAAAGTGAGAAGTCATTCTTACCTGAAAACTTCTCCACATCCATCTTAACTCCAGCCATTCTCCTTAACTCTTCGTGTGTGTGAGCAAGTTTCCCACAGACGGCGCCACTTGTTATGAATCAGTTCTTCTCACACACAATTAATACACAAATAGTAAGGAATGAAAAACAACACGAAACTCGACTACAAGAAACCGAACAATGAATCAGAAATAGAAAATGATGAACACAGAGATTTTATGTGGTTCGATCAATGTGATCTACATCTACGGAGGCTCTATACACCTCAATTCACTCCACTTATCAATCAATTACAAGAATTAATCCAGAAAACTAGAAACCCCCAATTCACAGACTGAATTGAGCTTAAGAACCCTAGCTATCAAATTCTATTGATTGAGTAATGTTTACAAAGGGAAAAAACGTGAATCAACTCGCATCTTCAAGTGGTTTCAATGTATATAAAGGACGGAGCTCAAATCAGGGGGGTACAAGTAGTTGTAACCAATTTTGTCTTCAACTGCAGCAAACTGTTTTAGCGAGCTTTCCACAACGGTTTTACATGCAACGGTTTTAATCCGTTGCAAATAGCAGTTATAACCAACTTGACTCCGGTATCCATTTTAACCTCTTTAACTGATCCGGCTAAAACCCGGTTCTCTAACCCAGTTCTGGACTCCTCAAATCCCCTACTACATTCCATGATCACTTGATGATATTGAACTGATGTCTACAGAAATAATATACATTGAAGTAGGAAACAAGGAAATAAATCTTAATTGAAGTAGTGAAATAGATTTTTTTTTTCTTTTTTTGAGGATATTGCACTACAAAATTGATTTAGAAACACAATTGAAGATGAAGATTATAGAGAACTAAAATTCTAGATTGCAAGAGAGTAAGAATAAGAATAGAGAGAGACAGATGAGATTGAGCGGTGTGGAAAAAAAGGGAGTGAAAAGGGATATTTATAGAGTTTTTTAGGTTAGAAATATTTTTTTAAAAAAAAATTCCTAAGTTTGGGTCAATAATGGCCGCCCAAATTCGAGTCCAACGGTCACTTGATCGTGGCCGTAAAAAAAAAAGAAGAAAAAATTAAAATCATGGTTCGAACCGTCGGTTCCCGGTTCCGCGTCTAACGGACAACTAATCTTGGCTGTTGATTTGCAACGGCCACTAAATCCGTGCCGTCAATTTTAAATTTATGAAAATTATTAAAAAATAATAATAATAATATACGAAACCGGCGATTTGCCCGGCAGTTTTGGTGCCGGTTACGGTTTGCCAATGCTAATCGGTGGGTGAACCGCCGGTTCGCGATTCTCATATATAGGGAACCAGAACCGAACCTTCCCCCTACGGTCTTGATTACGGTTTGGAACCGGAACTATGGTCAACAGTTTCGAAACCGTTCACCGACGGTTTGAACCGCGGCGGCTCGGCGGTTCCAGTTTCATTTGGGCACTTCTAACTACAACTCTAAACGTCAAGCTCTTAAAGAAAAATCTAGAGAGTCTCTGAATGATCTAGATGCTAGATACACAGTAATCTTGAATGAGTTAGTGTCTGTTGGGAAAGACTACTCCCAGCAGGAGATAAACAACAAGTTGCTACAAGCTCTCACATCGGACTGGGATGTAAAAGACTACCCCGATGAGAAATTCAAAGAAGCTAGGTCGGATGGGCATTCACGAACTCTTCTCTAATCTCAAATGCTTTGAACATGATATTTATCAGAGAAAGAGAGAAGAAGAAGAAGAGAGTCTTGCTATTACCAAAGCCTTAGTAGCAAGCGACCCCTCACAACAACTTTAAATGATTCCAGTAACCACCACCATCCCAAAGCAGCAGCTTCAAGTTATTGCTGAGGAGGATCAAGCACCTAAAGAGATGGCTTTACTCATTAGTAATTTTACACGATTCATGCAAAAGCATCCAAGAGGTAACCCATCCAAGCCCCAATACACCAAGCCTACATAAAACTCGAGGATAAGCAAAGAAGTTGGAGATCTTTGCTTCAACTCCAGGAAGACTGGTTACTTTTCAAGGGAATGTCCATATCCTAAAGTGCACAAGTATCCTAAGGAAGTTCCCAAGCAAAGACGGGATTGGAGGATGCAAGAAAAGCTTAGATAAAGGCTCTCTTGAGTAGAGTGGAAGCCATCAGAGTTGTTCCACTGTCTTCAGGGGAACCTACAACATGTGAAGATTCAGACTTTGACAACGACTCTTCATATTCTGACAACGAAGCACTTTTTTTCTTATGGCAAAAGAGATTAACGATCATGCAGAGGTAGATTTTCCCAAGACCTCTTCAAAATAAGAGAATATCGACTCTGAAAGCTTACTCATTTCGTTCAAATAACATATGGCTAACTTTGAGTTAGTCAATCAGTCATATGAAGAGCCGAAGGCTGAGAACATGCAGCTTCTTGGAGAAAATGCAGTTCTTACAGTTGAGATTTAAAATCTTACAGCTGAAGCAATTGATTATTATCTCGAGGGGAAGTAAGTAAGCTGAAGATGTCACTCGCCCTTCAGGCTGAGAAGGAACAAAAACTGATGTCAACCATCATATCTTTCAGTAAATTCTAGGAATCTGGATGAGATACAAGATGTTTAGAGGAACCTATCTGAAATGACAGGGATAGGATTCTCTAACACAGTTCTAACTGTTAAGCAGCAAGTACTTCTACTCATGTTCCAACAATAAGTACATTTGAAACACAACTGCTCCCCAAACAGTATAACGGTAAACATAGAAGGAGAGAGAATGTTCCCATTAGATCAGGGTCATGTTGTTCACCTAATGATGAAAATTTTGCGAGATTTTGCCGAAATCTTGTTTATCCCCTCTGACCGATACTAAAACAAGCCAACATATATTTATGACAAATTATCATGGATATATCGTCACTTTTGCCCGAATCTCATTAATTTCGTCGAGAGTTGGTCCTTTTATTTATTTCATGTAAGGCTGTAAGTGGCCGGCAGTCATTAGATGTTGTGGATCCCAATTTTTCATTTTATTACTTGTTTTCCAATTCTTTTATCTTTTTGCTTCTAATTTTTCTTATTTTTTCTATTCTTTTTTTTTTGGATAATTCTATATCTTTTATAAAACTAAAGAAGAATAATGTGTCGATTTTGTATTACAAATTCTAAATTTATATTATAATAATGCTAAACAACATTTATATAGTTTATTATTTGTGTATTTTTTGTAAATATTTTATTTTATTTGATAATTAAGATGAATTTACATGTTAAAGTTAGGTATTATATTTTTAAAATATCTTGTTAAATTTTTAGATTTTTAATATAATTTCCACCTTTTTTGAAGTAAGTAGTAATGTTGTATGAAAAAACTTTACAATGTGTATCATATTGTCAGATATCATTTATATGGTTTGATATATATAAATTAGTTATAAATACATCAATTTGTATAAAAATTTAAGATAAAAATTTATATTTAAATTAGTTATAACAATTTGTAAAATATTATCTTGGATTTTCAGATTTTTAATACGTTTTCAACTTTTTTTAAAATTGCACTGATATTTCCACCAAAATCGAAATTTCTCTAAAATTGAAAACACCGATATTTTCATAAAAACCAAATTTTTTTCCGTGTGTACATCTAACACGGAGAAGACAACTTCTGAAAACAAACGAGGCACCTATGCAGTAGGAAGAAACAACAACATCCCGATTTTTGTCAAATGTGATTATTAGACGTGCATCTATGTGGTCATATTTTATTATGCATTTTAGTGTGATAAGTGTGTGATAATTGAATTTATTTTATATGATTTTATGTGCTATTGGTGAGAATATGATGATTTTATTGTTCATGTTAGACTTTGGTAAAATTTTAGAACATTAATAATATAGAGGACCTTTTAGTAATTATTAAAAGTTATCTCTTGTTATAAATTGTTGGAGATATTAGATATATTAAATAAATAAAAGGAAATGAAATATATAGTTATTAGTTGAGATAGATTAGGACTCCTTTTAAGTAGTGAAAACGTGTTATTGGAGATAAATCTTTATAAAGTCCTAGTTGCTATAAAACCCTAGCTAACTCCACATTAGCGGGGAAAAAAAGAAAAAAGAGAAAAGGAACTTTAAGAGAATAGTCTTCTTTGAAGAGTCGAGGCTTTTCAACTTGGAACTGCAACAAAGTGATTTAGATTTGGTTGGGAAAGCTTAGTGCGTGTTTAAGGATTGTAGTATCTTTGAGCGTTGGATTTTGAGGTAAGTACATCTCTCACCTGCAATATGAGAACTTTCGATTATTCGGGAAGTTGACTTATTTGTTTGTGCATCTTGTATGAAGGTTTACTTGGATTGTCATATGTGTTTTAATTTGTCAAGACCTGCTTGTTTTGTGAATTTATACATTGAAGTTTGTATGAGTATTATGTACAAGATATGAGTTCATGTTTTATTGAATAAATATAAAGTTTTTTTTAAAGAGTATATTATTATTTTTATATATATGAACTGGTGCATGGGCATGTGACCGCCAACTAAAAGTATTTGGGTACAAGATCACCCAGTTATGAATAAGGGCACGAGACAGCCCTATGAGTTTGAGTTGCTCCTTGAGATTCAGTGGCTAGCTACCCTGAGTCTTAATGGAGTTGCGCGCATTGGTACCTTGTCCGGATCCAAAGTAGTTTTTATTACACACACACACACACACACACACACACATATATATATAAGTTGAGTTATTAAAGTTTTCAAAGGAGTTATGTTGAGATAAAAAGAAAGGTTTTGTGAGATTATGTTGTTACTTACTAAGCAATGCTTATAGTTTATTTTACTCATATTGTAGATAAAGGCAAGGGTAAGATGAGAAGAGAGCAAGGCGGTGTGCAATGGTAGTGACGGTGGAACCTCGGAACTGGTTAGGAAAGTTCACTTAGTTTTTTTTTTTTTTTTTTTTTAATTATTCTTTTAAATTTTTAAGTTTGCAAGTCTTGTTTGAGGTGGCATTTATTTACGAGTTTATTTAGCTAGTCAGATTTTGTGAAGGTTCTTTAGATTTTATTCTATTATTGAAACTTTATATTTGCTTTCGAGCAATGTTTTAGTTATTTTAGGATTTTGAGAAAATTGAAGTTATTCCAAATTTCTTAAAAGTATGTTTTATTAAAAGGAAAATCTTTTGAGAATTTATGTTTATGCTGCGTCGAGTACTTGAGTAATAGTAGAAGTGACACTCCACTAGTAGGGGGTGTTTCAATATGGTATCAGAACCAGTTTTTGTCGCTCCGTCACACTACCGTCGAACATCAGTCTTGCCTCCTTCTAAGTAAGAAAGTATAAGTTTCTTTTGTTTATATCTGCAAATTTTGCTAGAATGTTTAGTATTTCGAGTATGCGTTTAGAAAGAAAGAGCTTGAATGGATATGCCTTAGTCCTATGCTCTTATAATATTATGATATGAAGGTTGTTAAGAAAAAGAAATAGCGAGAGGACGTCAAGCTGTTGGTGATCGCGGTGCAGCAGCACCACAACCAAACATACATGATATGTTAGCTCAACTTAAATAACAAGTTGCACAACAGCAACAACTCATTAAAACTTTGATGGTTATTAATCAGCAAGCTAATCTTGAGGCTCCACCTACTCCAAATGATGCTCCACTTGCTCCCAATGCTGCTTCACCTACTCCTAATGCTGCTCCACAAGTTCGTCCAGGAGGCCTAGCCATAGGGTTTAGACAAGAGTCTAGCTTAATTCAATGGAAGAAACTGAGACCAGAGAATTTTACAGGGACAACAGAACCATAGGATGCTCAAGCATGGTTTAAAACCCTTGAAAGCATTGTAGAATTGCTGGACTGGCCGGAGATTGAGAAAGTGAGGTGTGCATCTTTTTGTTTGATAGGAGATGCTAGAATGTGGTGGGAAAGAGTGAGGATGAAGAGGAACATCAACGAGATGACCTGGGCTGATTTCGTGAAAGAATTCTTTGAGGAGTTCTTCCATATGAAAGTGACCAACAAACACTATGATGAGCTCACTGAATTTCGGCAAGGAGACTTGTCTGTTGAGGAGGCTGTGAGGAAGTTCAATAGGATAGCTCGTTTATGCCCAGAGCTAATTAAGGATGACAAAGAGAGAGACTTCTGTTGATGCTGAAGATGTTACGACCGGAGATAGCTCTGAACGTGAATAGTGGAGTTCATCAACCCAAGACTACGGAAGACCTGATCAGTAGTGCCTAAACCACAAAACTTTATCTGAATGGAATGAAGAACTTACAACAGAAATAACCACTTAATGAGAATCATAACCGTGGAAATTTTGAGAGCCAGAGACCTCAAGGGAACAACCAGAATTGGAAGGGGAATAACAAAAGGAAGCACTGGGATCAAAAGCCTGTGGAAGTTAAGATAGAAGGAGGGCCAACTCATAAGCAAGCAAGGTTCACTCCGTGTCCAAAGTGTGGAAGGATGCACCCAGGGGTTTGTCGGCAAGACATGAGTCGGTGTTACTATTATGGTATGGAGGGACATATCTGTAAATTCTGTCCTACCAAGGCCAATCTACCGTAGGCACAACCGTCTAATCAGTATAGGAGTAGACCTTCGCAATTACATCAAATGCAGCTGGTGCTCGAAGGACCTTCGATTGGTCAAGGAAGAATTGAGGCACCACCAACCACCACCAATACTCGTGCCTTCTCTCTTGCAAAGGATCAAACAGCCGAGGCCTCCACAGTTGTCACAGATCATATACCTATCCTTGATCATATTGCTACTATATTGTGTGATACTAGAGCTATGCATTCATTTATATCTGCATTGGTACATGTGATCGTGCACGCACTTTAGGGTGATTTAAGTGCCAATTTAGTTATAATTGTGTGCATATTCACGTGTATTTTGGGCATTTATTTCTTATAGAGCAGATTAACGCGTTCAATTCGTTTCTATGTCAAAAAAGGTATAATTAGACCATTATACGAGCATTAGAGATTGCAAAGTAGACGGATCGAACGAGGTAAACAGAGGACAAGGGCTAAATGAGCACCTCGGCCGAGACAAACCCAGATCTTGGTCGAGGTATCCGTCCAGGGTATTTGGAAAGAAAAACAGCGTTTAAGGCCTCGGCCAAGACGAGCACTGATCTCAGCCGAGGCAACTCTCTAGGGGAAAAATGAAGGATTTCAAGGTTTCAAGGCCTCAGCCGAGACGAGCACTGATATCGGCCGAGGTGATCCCTGAACCCTAAACCCAGAAAAACCCTTTTTTACCGCCTTGGCCGAAATGGATACATGCCTCGGCCGAGGTCAACCTGTGTCTCGGCCGAGGTCTAAGCCTCTGTTTTAGATTGCAAATGCGTTTTTAGCTTAAAATCCAACTAGCAACTTCTCCTCTCTCTCTCTCTCTATATATATATATCCTTCCATTCGAATTTTAACCTATCTTTGGACATTTTATCATCCATTTCCAGCCTCCATTCCACCAAGAAGAAGGATTGGGCAAGAGGATTGAAGATCATCTTCTCCAATCATCATTTTTGGGTGCTTTTATCTTAATATTATGTTTCTTTGCATTTTAATCAATTTTCTGTTTGTAATAGTTAATATGGTTGAGTAGCACCCTAATTTCTACCCTTGATCGATTGTGGAACTTCGAGTCGACATTATTTATGTGATTATTACGGTTGATGTTACCTTTTAATTGTATATTCAAGGGTTTTATACTATTTGTTGTTATTGACTTATATTTATGAGTTGAATTTAGGATTGATCACCCTTTAGGAAGCTTTTAAATGTATTGCTAGAAATCGGGATCACTATTCGTAATTGTAGGGTCTTCGATTCATGTGTAGCAAACAATGATTAATTCATTGGTGATAGTATAAAGTTTGACCTCTAAAACTGACCTTGTGAGTTTAATGTCTTATCTATCTCATTGTCTTGGTGCTTTTATCGTTTGGTTATCGAGCCGGAGAGAGCTTGTTCAAAGGTTGGATTAGATCAAATAGGGTTAGTCGAAGAGCTTATTTGAGCTAGCTAGGATTAAGAGACAACACGACTATTAGAGCTTGTTAATAGTCTTGAGATAGGGACTTGAATTACAATTGATTGGGTATCAACAATAGTCACGTAAATCAATTAGACCAGAGGGAAATGAGATCAAGGGTGGATCATTTTATATATTCATAAAAACTGAAAAATCAATCTACTTGTCTTTAGATCACTTGTTACTTTAACTTTAATAGTAATTACTTTTTAGTTTATTTATTGGTTTTGGTAATTTCTAGTAACCGATTAGTTGGCAATCACAAATCCCCCCCCCCCCCCCCCCACAACCTTTATTGCCTTTTCTTGTTAGTTTCTAATACTATTTCAAATTCCTAGTTGCTTGAGTACTCGAAACGATACTATTCCTTTGTTCCTTGTGGATTCGATCCGACTTGCCACTCTACTTAGTAGAGTCGAGAGTTCGGATATATTAATTTGGGTGGTAAACGCGTAAACGAGGCGTGGTCCTTACCTTACCAAATTTTGGCGCCGTTTTCGGGGAACGGTGTTAAGAGTAGTATTATTTTGGTGTTCAAGCATTATCATTATTTACATAGATGGTTATTTGCTCGTTTATTTAGTAATTTTGATACTTACTTTGGTTCTTTGTCTGATTTAGTTGTAGTGGATGTTCTTGCGCTCACAAGGGGAGAAAGGATTGTTATTTGAACCGGACATCGTTGAATATGAGTGGGTGTTGAGGAGAAGAGCCCGAGTTTTGGAACAAATCCGGGAAGAATTTGAAGATTTAAACATCGAGAGCGAGGAAACAACTGAACTGGAAGAAATGGATAATGAACAAGTTCGGGAGAGGACTATGAAAGAGCTTGCAAACACAAGGGTTGCACGTGAACCCTTGTGTATCACATTTCTGGAGATAGGGAATGACACTACCTTTGAACTCAAGTCGGGTCTCATTCATCTCTTGCCATAATTTCACGGGTTATCCGGGGAAGACCCGCATAAGAATTTGAAAGAGTTCCATGTGGTATGCTCATGTATGAAACCGACAAGAGTAACCGAGGAGCAGATTAAATTAAGGGCATTTTCTTTCTCACACAAAGACCTTGCAAGAGATTAGTTATACTATTTGCCACCCGGTACCATTACCACTTGGGAGCAAATGGAGACATAATTTCTTGAGAAGTGCTTCCCTGCATTCTGGGCTACCAACATCAGAAAGGAGATCAGTGGTATTAGGAAAATGCAAGGAGAAACCTTATACGCATATTGGGAAAGGTTCAAGAAACTTGTGGCAAGCTGCCCACCGCATCAAATCACCACACAACTTTTGATCTAATATTGGTATGAAGGGCTTTGTCTACTTCATAGTGGTGGAGCTTTGGTCGACAAGATCCCTACTGAAGCCGGGCATTAATTTCCAAAATGGCAGCCAATATTCAACAGTTCAGGTGTCGAGAGCCCGTGAGACGTGTTAAGGAAGTCATCGACTCGAGTATTGAAAGAAGGTTGGATCAGCTTACCAACCTAGTAAAGAAAGTAGCTTCAGGTAGAACTCCTACTCCAAGGCCTTGCAGAATCTGTCAAATAACCGAACACTCCACTAATATGTGTCCTATTCTCGGAGAGGAGATGGAGGCTCATGCCAATGTAGTGCACATCTTCTATGCTAACCATGCCAGCAGAAAGTATGATCCATACTCACAGACATACAATCCGGGATGGAGAGATCATCCTAACTTCAAGTACGGGAATCAAAATCTGAATGTGCAACAACAAGGCGAACAAAGTGGGCACAATCGACCCCCCCTACCCTAAGGGGATGTTCCAACAGAGACAGCCCACCGAGCCAATACCCTCTGATCCATCATTGTTTGATATAGTGAAGAGTTTGGCAACAAGTACCCTTCAGCTTAAAAAAGAATCGAGTTCGTGGTTCCAAAATATCAGCCAAATCGCATCAGCAGTATCTCGTTTGGAAAGTGCTCAAAGTAGGAAGTTGCTGCACAGCCAGAGATAAACCCCATGAATGTTAGTGCAATCACCTTGAGAAGCGGGTGATGCTTGGAGAGCCTAAAAAGCCCGGGCATCACTCTAAGGGGGAGTGAAAAGCTGAAAGTGAAGAAGTTGGTGCTGAAGAAGAGACCTCGGCCGAGGCACACACTGAACTCGGCTGAGGTGCCCTGCATCGTTTGGAAGGGAATTCACCCTGTAAACGTACCTCGGCTGAGGCGGATGAGGACCTCGGCCGAGATCAATTGCAACATGATGTAGGGAATTCACCATGTAAGATCACCTCGGCCGAGGCCACTCTAATCTTGGCCGAGGCACTTCAAGATCCAAAACTTCACACTTATCGTCTGCCACTCCCCTTTCCCAGTCAAATCAAGAAGGTGACAGATAGAAGTAAAGATCGGCAGATTCTTGAGGTGTTCAAAAAGGTAGAAATCAACATTCCTCTGATTGAAGCCGTGAAGCAGATTCCATGGTACGCCAAATTCTGGAAGGACCTATGTACCAATAAGAGGAGGCTTCAGAGGAATGAAAAGGTACTCATGGGGGAGAGTGTATCTGCAATCTTTCAAAAGAGACTTCCACCGAAGTGTAAAGACCCCGGAATGTTCGTAATACCGCGCAAGATAGGTAACTGTAAAATTGAACGTGCAATGCTCTACTTAGGAGCTTCAATAAATATTATGCTATGCTCAATTTTTCATTCTTTATATTTGGGGCCACTCAAGGAAACAAGAGTCGTCATTCAACTAGCCGACCGAAGCACTTCATACCCCGATGGGGTGATCGAGGACGTGCTAGTTGAAGTTGACGAACTCGTGTTTCCCGTTGATTTCTATGTATTGGACATGCAAGGCGAGTCATCAATATCCACACCGATCTATGGGAAGATCATTTCTAAACACTTCCCAAACCAAGATCGATGTTCGTGAGGGCACCCTCACGATGGAGTTTGATGGTCGAATTGTCAATTTCAATATCATTGATGCAATGCGGTTCCCAGAGGATGTTCATTCCGTATTTTCCATTGATGTTATTGATCGACATGTGGAAGAGTTGTTTGATTTGTCATGTAGGGACCCAATGGAAGTTGCACTCACCACTCATTTAGAGAAGGGAAAAGAAGATGTTTGGGAGACTAATGAGGTAGTGGTGGAAACAGTGGCACACATGCATGCACCTAAGCCATCCCTACCAAGATATGATCAAAAGTTCATTCCATTATCGGATACACACAAGAAGATGTTACCTTCTACGGAGGAGACCCTGACCCTTGAGCTCAAGTCGCTTCCCGACCATTTGAAGTATGCTTACCTAGGGGCGAATGAGACACTACCGGTGATCATCTCATCCAAGTTATCTCCAAACCAAGAAGCATCTTTGATAGAGGTCCTCAGAGAACACAAGGGAGCAATTGGTTGGACTATTGCCGATATCAAAGGCATTAGCCCGTCTCTTTGTATGCACTGCATTCTGCTTGACAAGGATTCAAAACCAAGTCGGGAGCCACAAAGGAGACTTAACCCACCTATGATGGAGGTGGTAAATAAGGAAGTCATCAGGCTACTCGATGTTGGGATTATCTACCCTATATCGGATGGAAAGTATGTGAGCCCAACACAAGTTGTGCTCAAAAAGTCGGGAGTGACGGTAGTGGAGAATAAAGATGGGGAATTAGTTCCTACCCGTTTACAAACATGGTGGAGGGTGTGCATAGATTATCGTAAGTTGAACGCCATGACCCGCAAAGATCACTTCCCCTTGCCATTCATTGACCAAATGTTAGAAAGGTTGGCCGGACATTTATTCTATTGCTTCTTGGATTGGTACTCCGGGTATTTCCAAATAGCCATTGCACCCAAAGACCAAGAAAAGACCACCTTTACATGTCCCTCTGGCACTTTTGAATGGAGAAGGATGCCATTTGGGCTATGCAACGCCCCGACCACTTTCAAAGATGCATGGTGAGTATCTTTTTGAATATGTTGGGCATGTTATTGAGGTCTTTATGGACGATTTTAGCGTGTATGGTGAGTCTTTTGAAAAATGTCATGATAATCTTGTTAAAATCTTGAAAAGATGCAACGAAATGAATCTTGTGTTGAATTGGAAAAAATGTCATTTTATGGTTGAACAAGGCATAGTGCTTGAAAATATCATTTCATCAAAGGGCATTGAAGTAGATAAATCTAAAGTTGATCTTATTACTCCCTTGCCTTACCCCACAACTGTGCAGGAAATGTGATTGTTTCTTTGCCATGCAAGTTTCTACAAGCAATTTATTAAGGATTTTCCAAAGATTGTAGCCTCTCTATGTAGGGTATTGTAAAAGGATGTTGAGTTTGAGATGTCAACTGATTGGAATATCGCCTTTGATCAGCTTAAGGAGGCCCTTACATCACCTTCCATTATCCAACCACCGGATTGGACATTACCATTTGAGATAATGTGCGACGCTAGTGACTATGCAGTGGGAGCTGACTTGGGGCAACGAAAAGGAATAGCGGTTCATGTGATCTACTATGCCTCAAGGACCCTAAATCCGGAACAAACATACTATACTACCACATAAAAAGAACTTTTGGCTATAGTTTTTGCTTTAGACAAGTTTAGATCATATTTGCTTGGTACTAAAATTATCGTTTTCTCCGACCATGCAGCTCTTCGGTTTCTATTATCAAAGAAGGAAGCTAAACCAAGACTCATAAGATGGATTTTGCTACTTCAAGAATTTGATTTGGAAATCAAAGATAAGAAAGGGAAGGAGAATTCGGTGGCTGATCACTTAAGCCGTTTGACACAAGAGGAGAATGAAATTCCCTTGAGGGAGAGCTTTCCCGATGAACAGTTGTTTGTAGCCTCTGATGCTTTGACACCGTGGTATGCGGATTTGGTGAACTACCTTGTTGCTAGATTATTCCCTACCGGGATGACTAAGGCTCAAAGAGACAAGTTAAGGAGTGATGCCAAACACTACGTGTGGGATGATCCATACTTGTGGAAGCATGGATCCGATCAAGTTATCTGGAGGTGTATCCCGGAGGCCGAATTCCACTCCATACTTGCTTTTGCCATTCTTACGCTTGTGGCAGACATTTCGTTTCAAAGAGGACTGCACACAAGGTCCTAGAGAGTGGTTTCTTTTGGCCAACCTTATTCAAGAATGCCTACACTTTTTGCAAATCATGTCACACCTGTCAAAAGACGAGAAACATCTCACAAAGGAATCAAATGCCCCAATAGCCAATAATGGTGTGTGAAATCTTCGATGTTTGGGGCATAGATTTCATGTGTTCCCATCTTCTTATGGGAATGTTTATATCCTGTTGGTTGTGGACTATGTGTCCAAATGGGTGGTAGCAAGGGCTACTCATACGAACGATTCAAGAGTTGTTGCGGATTTCATCAAGTCCAACATATTTTCAAGATTTGGGATCCCGAGAACCATCATAAGTGATAGGGGTACACACTTTTGCAACCGGACCATCGAAGCACTCTTCAAGAAATACTCGGTTTTGCATAAAGTGTCTAATCCATATCATCCACAGATGAATGGGCTAGCCGAGACTTAAAATCGAGAGATCAAATCAGTTTTAGAGAAAATCGTCCAACCAAACCATAAAGACTAGATTTTGAGGCTTGATGATGCTTTATGGGTATACCGGACCGCCTACAAAACTCCTATAGGTATGTCTCCATATCGCCTTGTTTATGGCAAACCGTGCCACCTTCCAGTTGAACTCGAGCACAAAGCCTATTGGGCCATCCGAAGATGTAACATGAGCTTAGATGATATGGGTGTGCACCGGAAACTTCAACTCCAAGAGCTAGAAGAGATTTGGAATGAGGCTTTTGAAAACGCTTTGATATATAAAGAGAAAACCAAGGCCTTCCATGATGCAAGAATTTCCCAGAAAAATTTCGTGGTTGGAGAGAATTTACTTTTGTACCACTCGAGGTTGAAATTATTTCCCGGAAAGCTTCGATCGAGGTGAATTGGACCATTCATTGTCAAGAAGGTATTTCAACATGGGGCCATTGAGATAGAAAGAGGTAAAATGGGCAAGGTTTTCAAAGTGAATGGACAATTGCTCAAGCCGTATTTCGAAAGCGGTCAAGACAATCCGGGCGAAGAGGAACGAGTAGAAGACCCACCACTGAGCTAAAAGAGCTTCTGTCGAGCCAATGACGTTAAACAAAGGCGCTTGTCGGGAGGCAACCCGGCGGTTACTTGTTTTCTTGCATTTTGAATTCATAGTTTGGTAGTAGTTTTACTATTATTAGAGTGTTTTGAATTGTTTTTATTTAAATGTGTGCAGATACGAACCAAGATAAACAAAAGATAGTGTACAATGGGGGCGAAGGAGACAAAATTAGAGGAAAATTCGCAGGGGACTTCACCTCGGCCGAGGCACATACTGATCTTAGTCGAGGTACATTGAAGGAACAATTGCCAAAGTCCTTGTAAAGTCACCTTGTCCGAGGTCCATCCCTATCTCGGTCGAGGTCAATCTGGAATAAAAACAGGCCGAATCCCCTGAACTCACCTCGGCCGAGGTGAATCCATGTCTCGGCTGAGGTCCATTTTGTGCAAAACAGAGCCAATTTCTCTGTAAAGTCACCTCGGCCGAGGACCATAACCTTCTCGGCCGAGGCCTGATGCTGAAACTGAAAGGGCCCAGACGAAGCACTCACCTCAGCCGAGGCTAGTCTGAGAATAATGTGCGTCGGCCGAGGCACGGCCTAGGTATAAAAATGGCCTACGCGAACATCTAGGTCAGTTCTTCCCCCCCAAACTCGCAAAAAGAACGCACATACATACACACACCCTCAAAATCAACCATTTTTACTCAATCAAAGTCACTCAAACTCACACAATTACTCACCCACATCACCACACACACTTCTATCCGAGTAATTTCAAATTTGGAGTGAATTTGGAGTCGGGTTGAAAAAGGGCGCGAAAAAGAAAACTTCAAATTTTTCGATTAAATCCGACCGGTAAGTACGGCTATCCCTATCCCTTAGTCTTTTATTACTTATTATGGACTTTGTTGTTATATTATGGACGAATTTTGTATTAGAATAGCTACTACATTGATATTGGTTATACACGAGCCTATTGTTGTGATTTTTTTGCCAATGTTAATTTGTTTTGTGCATTCTAAGACTCAAATTGTTGTGATAGCTCTAGTACTTACATGTTGTTTGATGTGGGAAGATGATTAGAATGAGAAGCTTTAAATTTGGAGGTGAAATTGGTTGTGGCATATCACTGAACACATGGCATGCATTTCGCTATTGTTATTCTTTTGTAGTTTACTTTGATTGACATGCTTAATTATTAAGTCGATTAATTGAAATTATGCTGAAAACTAGACAATTTTAGACTCTTGTTTTGTAATGAAAAGAATTTGACCTATTTTTGTTGAGTATTGATAGATTTTTGCTACAATGGGATAGTAATTGAAAATGTTTGACATATGTGCAAATTGTGTCAAGTTGATTGAATTATCCATTCTGTAAGTTCATTTGTTAGGTACTTGTTGATTGAATGCGAGTAATTGATATAATGAACTTGATTTTTATTGTATTTTTTGATTGAACTTGATGTGTTAATTGGTGATGAAGTTTGACACTAGTGCACAATGATTGATAAGTTTTGTCAAACTCGGGAATTTTAATGTGTGTTTTTTTTTTTTTTTTTTTTTATTGTTTATGGCAAATAATGGCACCACCAAAGAATACCTACACTTCCAAGAAAGATGCCACTACAAGTAGAAGAGTAACCCAAAAAGCCTGAGGCAAGGGCAAAGAAAAAGTAAATGAACCCAATCTCGAGGCTCCTGGGACTGAAATCCCAACAATTCCAATTGTTGTAGATCAGACCACGAACGTCCACCCCTTTGACATCGTGTTGGAGAAAGAAAAATATAGAGACAGACTCAGATGGCTAATGAGACGGGGGGTGATATAGACCCAATTTGGCAATCCCAAGATCCTTGAGGCCATGTGGATAAGGGCAAATGTTGATGAAATCTTGAAGAGATCTGGCCTTGCTAAATGCCTCGCCCCTCATCCCACATATGAGAGATTCGTCTTAGAATTCTTCAGCACTCTCGAAGTCCGGGCAGACTCGAGCAAATGTGAAAATCCAATCTACACTATCACTTTCCAATTGATGAACGAGACGAAGACTCTCGGGAGATCAGACTTGATTCGCATTTACGGGTTCAATCCCAACCCCTCTACCTACGATTTTCACGCGAATGAAAAGTTTGATGTGCAGACCTTCTGGGGGCAAATCACAACTGCCCCCGGAGTAATCGAAGCTCAGGGTTTCGACTCCAAGAAGTAAAAAATAACTTGGATTAGGAACCCGGTCGTTAAGTATCTTCAGAAGCTGCTAAGCTTGACGATTTTTGGATGAAAGGAGATGAGCACCGCCCGGATGTTCGAGTTGGCGGTCTTATGGTCGATTGTCAAAGGGCTAGAAAGGAGCTACAAAGATGTCCTGGTCGAAAGCTTCGAGAAAATAGTAAAAGAACTGAAAGCGGATAAGAAGAAGGAAATGAAGCTTCCCGACCCGATCTATTGTGGAGCCCTCATCACTCTCATCCTTGAGCACTTCGGTGTTTCCTTGACAGATTTTACTTCGATCACGGAGAATTATTTTGTGGATTGGGAGGACATGGAGAACATGAGGGTAGCGATGCTGGAGCACCACGAGGGGACTTCTGGAATAGCAGTGCCATACGTTCTATAGAATATCATACCTTCGACTCCCAAATCCTACTCTGACTTACATTAGAATCTTGATAGCACTATAAACTTGGCATTGAGTTGGGAGCTCACATGAGAGATTCAAGAGATCCGACCATCGACGAGTTGATAAGGTATCAGAGGGGTAAGAAGCCGAGGACAGTGGCGAGGGAGCAGAGCATGAGGGAGGGAGAAGGAAGCAGTCAGCCGAATAGGCCACCCAAGAAGAGACCGGCATCTGTCGTGCAGTCTTAGTCCGAGATTCAAGAGCGCTAGGACAACTGGCTAGCTACAATGGTGGGAGAGATTCAAGAAATGAGAGCTGACATCAGAAAAATGGGGGACAACTTGACAAGCTTTCTGGAATTGTTCAATGACATTCGAGGATGCTTTACCGGCTCAAGCCCCCGACATGTCTGGTCCTCAAAGTCGCTGTGGGTGGAGCACCAAGGGTGTCTCGCCTCCTCTCCACAAACGTAGTTGAAAACTAAGTTTGGGGAGATAATGGGCATAAGACATTCTTGGCCGCTCAAGTCCTCATCTCTCGTATCTCCCTTGCTATCTCCCTTACCTTGGCTTATTATGATGATTTCATTGGCATGTGTGCCCATTTTTGTTCGATTAACACTTGCTTGGGATTGATTTTGATTGTGTCATTTGAGCCTAGATACTTTCCTTTATCTTTGTTAGATTAGTTTGACGGTCTGCGTGCCGATTATGTTGATTATTGCTTGTGGTGGATATTTCTATTTAATTATGGATAAATTGGTGGGCCTATGAGCCGTTAACTATGTTTTTGTTGGTTTATTTGCATTATTTTTGGTATTTTGGTTTGGTATTGCACATTTAGGAGTAGGAATTTTGATAGATCTAGTAATATTGGGATGGATGGCTTGGAATAATTGGTTGAGCTCGTTAAGCACCAATCCGTACCCCTTCTTTCCACAAACTTTGGTTTTCAACCAAGTTTGGGGAGGGGGAGGGGAGGGGGTAGGTGTACAAATTGGCCGCTTGAAAAAAGTTGATTGGACCAAATTGGAACGAGAAAAGTGGCAATGTTTAATGATGAAAATTTTTGGTCAATTTTTTTTGAAAATGGGCCATGGTAAAGCATGGTAGCCTTTTGAAACAAAATTAAACTTGTGATCAAAATTTTGCCAACGTGAGCTTTTGAGCCTGAAAAAGATACTCTCATTTTAGGAGTAATTCAAATCTTCTTTCGGTGTGAAAATTCATTGAATGCATGTATTCGTCTCCAGAAATTGCTCTGAATCTTTATATTTAATAAGTCGGTACATCGTGTGACCTTGAAAGAGATCTTAGGCATTCCTTGATTTAAGCCTATTTCAAAAACTTGAAAATGCTTCTTTTTCACTAGATATTTAAAAAGATTGCCTCTAGTTAGTCTGTTGAGCTTTTAGCCTTTTGTTTAATAGCCAACTCTACAAGCCGAATCTCTTTCCATTAGCCTTTGAACCTAAATGGACTAATTGAGTATGAGGAAGGTGGTTGGAAGGTAGTCGGGTTGGGAAGTTGGGATCAAATTGGGTAGAATAGAGGAATCATTGAATGGTGAAGAAAAATTACCTAAAATAGGCAAGAGCTGAGAACATTAGCCTCTCCAATGTTTGTAAATATTTATATATTAGTAAAAAAAAACCCCGAGTTGAAAATTCAGAAAAACAAGGCAAAGAGTTGTTTATATATATCTTGCTAGTGTTTAGGTTTGTAGAGGCTAGTGAAAAGCACAATGATCTTTGATCAACATTCTCAAAGTCTTAAAATTCATAAAAAGCACATTCTAAGTGAGAATTAAGAACAAGGGAATTGAGAATTTAGTCCGTTTTATAGTCACTTTTGCCCAAAAATTATCCTACCTTACCCCAAGCCAACATTAAAACCCTTGTAAAGGCCTTTTTGATTCTTTGTCACACATGTCGAGTACACGTTCTAATTTAGATTATTGGTAGGCCTACGGTAGGCAATTCATGCATTTCAATGTGAGCGCATACATTATTCACTTGATACACTTGAGAGTTGAGAGACACACTCATCCGGTGAGGATCTCAAGTCGAGAATGTCAAGTCCTGAAAGTAGTCGAATTGGTCTATCACATATGCTCATTACTACCATGATTGTCTAACTTCTGAGAAAATCTTCTGAAACCAATTGGCGACTTAAATCTGCCCTAACACGTGTACTTTCTTCTTTTTCTTTATTTTTTCGGCACGAACAAAAGTTTAAGTTTGGGGGGATTTGGTACACGTGATCGTGCACACACTTTAAGTTGATTTAAGTGCCAATTTAGTTATAATTATTTGCATATTCACGTGTATTTTGGGCATTTACTTCTTATTGAGCAGATTAACGCGTTCGGTTCATTTCTATGTTAAAACAAGTACAATTAGACCAAAAACAAGCATTAGAGATCGCAAAGTTGATCGATCGAATGAAGTAAACAGAGGACAAGAGCAGAAGGAGCACCTCGGCCGAGCCAAACCCAGATTTCGACCGAGGCATCCATCTAGGGAATTTGGAAAGAAAAGCAGCGTTCAAGGCCTCGGCTGAGACGAGCACTGATCTCGGCCGAGACAACTCTCCAAGGAAAAATGAAGGATTTCAAGTTTTCAAGGCCTCGGTCGAGACGAGCACTGATTAGGATCGAGGTGATCCCTAAACCCTAAACCCAGAAAAACTTCTTTTTACTGCCTCGGCCAAAGCGGATACATGCCTCGGCCGAGGTCAACCTTTAGATGAAACCCTATCAGCTTCGCCTCGGCCGAGGTCAACCTGTGTCTCGGCCGAGGTCTAACCCTCTGTTTTAGACTGCAAATGCGTGTTTAGCTTTAAATCCAACTAGCAACTTCTCCTCTATATATATATCCTCCTATTCAAATTTTAACCTGTCTTTGGACATTTTATCATCCATTTCCAGCCTCCATTCCACCAAGAAGAAGGATTGGCCATGAGGATTGAAGATCATCTTCTCCAATCATCATTTTTGGGTGCTTTTATCTTAATATTATGTTTCTTTGCATTTTAATTAAGTTTCTGTTTGTAATAGTTAATATGGGTGAGTAGCACCTTAATTTCTACCCTTGATCGATTTTGGAATGTCGAGTTGATATTACTTATGTGATTATTACGATTGATGTTACCTTTTAATTGTATATTCAAGTGTTTTATACTATTTGCTGTTATTGACTTATATTTATGAGTTGAATTTAAGATTGATCACCCTTTAGGAAGCTTATAAATGTATTGCTAGAAATCAGGATCACTATCCGTAATTGTGGGGTCTTCGATTCATGTGTAGCAAACAATGATTAATTCATTGGCGATAGTATAAAGTTTGACCTCTAAACCGACCTTGTGAGTTTTATGTCTTATCTATCTCGTTGACTTGGTGCTTTTATCGTTTGGTTATCGAGCCGGAGAGAGCTTGTTCGAATGTTGGATTAAATCAAATAGGGTTAGTCGAAGAGCTTGTTTTGGCTAGCTAGGATTAAGAGACAACAAGGCTATTAAACCTTATTAATAGTCTTGAGATAGAGACTTGAATTGCAATTGATTGGGCATCAACAATAGTTGCGTAAATCAATTAGATCAAAGGGAAACGAGATCAAGGATGGATCATTTTATATGTTCAAAAAAACCAAAAAACCATCTATTTGTCTTTAGATCACTTATTACTTGAACTTTAATAGTAATTGGTTTTTAGTGTATTTATTGGTTTTGATAATTTTTAGTAACCGATTAGTTGGCAATCATAACCCCCCCCCCCACAACCTTTATTGCTTTTGCTTGTTAATTTCTAATACTATTTCAAATTCCTAGTTGCTTGAGTACTCGAAACGATACTATTCCTCCGTTTCCCTGTGGATTCGACCCAACTTGCCACTCTACTTAGTAGAGTCGAGAGTTCGAATATATTAATTCGGTAGGTAAACGCGTAAATGCGAGCTGTCCTTACCTTACCATGCAGCCTTTGCAAAGAAGTTAGATAGACCTATGGATGTTTTGAATTGTAATTTCTCCATGGCTTTACCTTCTGGAGAGGTGATGTTGTCGACACATTGGTTATGCGCGGTACCGATTCATGTTTTCGAAAGGGAACTTTTCAGTGACTTAGTAGTACTTGACATGCATGACTATGGTGTTATTGTTGGGACAGATTTTCTGAGTAAGTACGGTGCAACTATTGAGTGTCGTAAGCGGAAGGTAGTGTTCGAGCCTGAAGGTGGATCTCGATTTGAATTCATCGGTGACCCGAAGAAAAGAACCAATTTTTTTTCGTCAGCTTTAAAAGCCCAAAAGATGTTTTTCTAATGGGTGTTTAGGATTCTTGGCCTATATAGTGGATACGAAGAAAGAAGAGCAAAAGATGAAAGAAGTACCAGTAGTTACCGATTACCCTGGAGTATTTCCCGATGAGTTGCTAAGTTTGCCACCTAGAAGAGAGATTGAGTTTGAGATCGAGTTAATGTCGGGTATAGATCCAATCTCAAAAGCACCTTACTGCATGGCTTCAATTGAATTGAAGGAGCTTCAAGAGCAGTTGCAAGAGCTACTTGCAAAGGGCTTAATTCGGCCTAGCCATTCGCCTTGGGGGGAGCTCCGGTTTTATTTGTAAAAAAAAGGATCGATCAATGAGGATGTGTATTAATTACTGTGAGCTAAACAAATTGACTATCAAGAATAGATATCCTTTACCGAGAATTGATGACTTATTCGATCAGCTGGAAGGCACTACTGTTTTCTCCAAGATTGACTTACGGTCTGGTTACCATCAATAAAGAATCAAGGAGTCTGATGTGCTAAAAATAACCTTTCGAGCAAGGTATGGACATTATGAGTTCGTCGTTATGCCTTTTGGGTTGACAAATGCTCCAACAACATTTATGGAGTTAATGAATCGGGTCCTTAAGGAAATTCTTGATAAATTTGTCATTTTCTTTGTTGATGACATCCTTATTTACTCGAAATCTCACGAAGAGCATGTCGAACACTTGAAGATCGTGTTGCAAACATTGCAGAAGCATCAACTATATGCAAAGTTCTCGAAGTGCGAGTTTTGGCTTAACAAAGTAGTTTTCTAGGGTCAATGTCATATCGAGCGAAGGGGTAGTGGTGGACCCAGCCAAGGTAGAAGTTGTTAGTAATTGGAGTCAACCAAAGAATGCCAGTGAAGTTAGGAGTTTCCATGGATTAGCAGGGTACTATCGGAGGATCATGGAAGACTTTTCAAAGATCGCATCGCCTTTAACAACACTCACGAAGAAAAACATAAGGTATGAATGGTCGGAAGAATGCGAGAAGACCTTCCTGGAACTTAAAAGGAGATTGACGAGTGCACCAATCCTTACTATTCCAGAAGGTGATGAGGGTTTTGAAATCTATAGTGATGCATCGAAGATGGGGCTTGGAGCTGTACTCATGCAAAACGAGAGAGTGATTGCATACGCTTCAAGGCAACTCAAAGATTACGAGAAGAATTACCCAACACATGATCTGGAGTTGGCGGCAATTGTCTTTGCCTTGAAGATATGGAGGCATTATTTGTATGGGGTCCAATGCAAGATCTTTATCGATAATAAGAGTTTGAAGTACTTCTTTACCCAAAAGGACTTGAATATGAGACAACGTAGGTGGCCCGAACTGGTCAAGGATTACGATTGTGAGATTCCATATCATCCAGGAAAGGTAAATAAGGTCGCTGATGCGTTGAGTAGGAAGACCTCTGCCACACTGATGTCTTTATCTCAGCTATCTCAACCACTATAGAAGGAAATGTTGGAGTTTGGAATTGAGATGTGGTAGCGTCGTTTCCGACTACCAAATTAAATCGTGTATGAAGATACACTTAAACCTTACCGAATATCCTACTTAGTAGAATGGTAAATAAGGGTCGATCCCACAGGGAACGGCCGAACAGTTTTGATTATGATATCAAGCAGTTTATGATTAAGAATGCAAGAAATAAATACTTAAGAAAACAATGAGGGGGGTTTAATGGGAAACTAACAATCTATTAGTGACAATTAAAAGGAAGTAGACACAATTAAAAGAAACAAGTAACTCAAAAACACTAGAAGAGATCTTTTTCAGTTTTAATTTTCAAATAGTAAAACAAGTCACCCTTGATCATGCTTCCCCTTGGTCTTAAACAATTGATGCAACTATTGTTAATGCCCGATTGAATTGTGATTTAAGCCCTTATCTCAAGACTATTAACAAGCTCTAATAGCCTTGTCGTCCCTTAATCTTAGTTAATCAAAATAAGCTCTTCGACTAACCCTATTCAATTGAACCGAATCCTCGAACAAGCTCTCGTAGATTCAATCACCAAAAGCATTAAACACTAGGACAACGAGATAAATTCAACATAAAACTCGAAAGCTCGGTTTTAGTGGTTGAACTTTGTGTTATCCCCAATAAATAATTATTGTTCGCTACTCGGGAATCGGAAATCCTACAATTACGGATAGTAATCTCCTATTCTAGCAACACATTCACAAATCCCTTAAAGGGTGATCAAACCAATAATTAATTCATAAATGTGAATCAACAGGAGCAAATAACACAAAACACTTAAATACACAATAATCTCGGTAACATTAACCGTAATAATCACATCAATGTCTCGACTCAAGGTTCCACAATGATCAAGGATGAACTAAGGGTGCTAGCCACCCATATTAACTAATACAATCAGAAAATAAATGGAAAAATGAAGAAACATGATACTGATTTGGATAAATCCAAAGATGTCAATTGGAGAAGATGATCCTTCAATCCCTTGTCCAATCTCCTTCTTTGGTGGCTGAAATGTGCTCTCCAAGTATCAAAAGCTCTCCAAAAGTTGTCTAAAAGTTAGGTTAAATTCGAATGGGATGATATATATATAAAGGGAGAAAGTGCTAGAAAAAAATAGGCAAAAACGTATTCAGGATTTTAAAACAGGGTAGTGAATCTCGGCCGAGACGGGAGTGTGTCTCGGCCGAGACGTGAAAGAGGGTTTTCAGGAATTTTGGGTCGAAGGTCAATCTCGGCCGAGATTTGGTGGTATATCGGCCTAGACGTGAAACAGGGAAAATTAGGGCTTTTTGGGATTTGACTCATCTCGGCCGAGATTGGATTGTATCTCGGCCGAGATCTTCATCTTTGATATTCTTCAAGAATTCCCTGGAGACTCATCTCGGCCGAGATTGGATTGCCACATGAAGATCTCGGCCGAGACAGGATGTTAATCTCGGCCGAGATGAGCCTCCAGGGAATTTCTAGAGTTTTGCAAGATTGAAGATCTCGGCCGAGATTGGATTGAATCTCGGCCGAGATCTTCAATCTTGCAAAACTCTAGAAATTCCCTGGAGGCTCATCTCGGCCGAGATCTTCATGTGGCTCTTCCTTTCTTGCCTCGATCGATCCCTTGACTCCTCGGTCGTTTAATCTTCGATTTTGACCCTTTTTACACCTGTCTTAATACAAAAATAGCTCAAACGCATTATTTTGCCCATTAGAATATAAAAGCACTAAATACACATAATTATGCACGTTATTGACACTAAAATGACACTAAAAGTACCCTAAAGTGCGTGCACGGAACACGTGTACCAAGATGATTAGTGGAAACCTATTGACTTTGACACTAGTGCCGACAATGTTTAATGACATAATAGAGAAGCAAGAGGGGGACCCAAGCATGCAAAGGATAAAATAAGAATTGCAAGAGGGGAAAAGTGAGGGTTTTCGAATGTCTGACAATGGGGTGCTCTACTTTGGTAGTTGTTTGTGTGTTCCCAACAACAAGGAGTTGAAGAAGAAGAAGATATTACAAGAAGCTCATGGTGCACCATACTCAATGCACCTAGGATCCACCAAAATGTACCGTGACTTGAGAAGTAGCTTTTGGTGGTTTGGAATGAAGAAAGATATGCGAAGTATGTGATCACTTGCTTGACTTGTCAGAGAGTAAAAGCTGAACACCAGAGACCAAGAAGAGAATTACAACCCATACAGATACAGGAGCGAAAATGGAAGGATATCGCCATGGACTTCATAGTTGGGTTGCCGAAAACCACAAATTGCTACGATGCAATATGGGTGATTGTGGATAGATTAACAAAGCCAGTACACCTTTTTCTAATCAAGATAACATATTCAATGGAGCAGTTGGCTCAATTGTACTTAAGGAGGTGGTCCAAATTGCATGGAGTTCCGGAGACGATCAATTCTGATAGAGATAGTCGATTCACTTCTCATTTTTGGAGGTGTCTCCAAAATTGTCTTGGAACAAAGTTACACTTTAGTACTTCTTTTCACCCTCAGACGGACGAACAGACTGAGCAGACGAATAGAACCTTAGAAGATATGCTTGGAGCTTGCAACTTGGTCTTTAAAGGGAGTGGGTGTAAATATTTTTGCTTCCCCGAATTCGCTTATAACAACAACTACCAATCCGTATTGAGATGGCATCTTACGAAGCCTTATATGGGAGAAAATGTATATCGCCTATTTGTTGGAATGAGCTTGGAGAGAAGAAGGATTTAGTGTCTGAGATAGGACGAAAGACCAAGATCATGGATGAAACAACGGAGGCCATTAGAATTATTCATCAGAGAATTGAAATAGCTCAAAGCTGATAGAAAATTTATGCGAATGTTCGTAGAAGGCCTTTTGAATCTGAAGTGGGAGATGCAGTTTTTATCAAAGTAGCTCCAATGAAGGGAGTGATGAGATTTGGTAAGAAAGGGAAGCTTAGTCCACGTTTTGTTGGACCGTATGTTATCACTAAGAGAGTTGGAAAGGTAGCCTACGAACTAGAATTGCCTCAAGAGATGCCAGCTATCCATAACGTCTTTCATGTCTCGATGTTGAAAAAGTATATTCCAAATCCAAGTCATGTAGTTCAACCACAAAAACTGCAAATTCGAGAAGACTTGAGCTACGAAAGTAAACCTATCAAAATAGTAGCCCGAGAAGCTAAGAGATTGAGAAACAAAGAGATACCACTTGTAGGGTAATCAGGCAAGATCATAAGTTTGAAGAAGAGACTTTGGAATTGAGGAAGATATGAAAGAGAAATACCCTGAGTTATTCTAAGTTTCGAGGACAAAACTTTTATAAGGTAAGGGGGATTATAACATCCCGATTTTTGTCAAATGTGATTATTAGACGTGCATCTATGTGGTCATATTTTATTATGAGTTTTAGTGTGATAAGTGTGTGATAATTGAATTTATTTTATATGGTTTTATGTGCTATTGGTGAGAATATGATGATTTTATTGTTCATGTTAGACTTTGGCAAAATTTTAGAACATTAATAATATAGAGGACCTTTTAGTAATTATTAAAAATTATCCCTTGTTATAAATTTTGGAGATATTAGATATATTAAATAAAAGAAAGAAAAGGAAATATATAGTTGTTAGTTGAGATAGATTAGGAATCCTTTTAAGTAGTGAAAACGTGTTATTGGAGATAAATCTTTATAAAGTCCTAGCCGCTACAAAACCCTAGCTAACTCCACATTAGAGGGGAAAAAACAAAAGAGAACAAGAACTTTAAGAGAATAGTTTTCTTTGAAGAGTCGAGGCTTTTCAAACTTGGAACTGCAACAAAGTGATTAAATTCAGTTGAGAAAGCTTAGTACGTGTTTAAGGATTGTAGTGCCTTTGAGCGTTAGACTTCGAGGTAAGTACATCTCACCTGCAATATGAGAATTTGTGATTATTCGAGAAGTTGACTTATTTGTTTGTGCATCTTGTATGAAGGTTTACTTGGATTGTCATATATGTTTTAATTTGTCAAGACCTTCTTGTTTTGTGAATTTATACATTGAAGTTTGTATGAGTATTATGTACAAGATATGAGTTCACGTTGTATTGAGTAAATATAAAGTGTTTTTGAAAGAGTATATTATTATTTTTATATATATAGACTGGTACCTGAGCACGAGACCGCTCACAAGGAGTATTTGGGTACGAGATCACCCAGTTGTGAGTAAGGGCACGAGACAGCCCTATGAGTTTCTTGTAGGAATTTTGAATTTCCCTAGGTTCTTCTTGGATTATTATAATCCACCATACATTGATTAATCCTAAAAATGCATCTATTAAATTTAATTGCAACACTTTGATGTTTAGAATTGACCTGAGAATTAGGTACACAACGAACTGATGATCAACTCCAACTTTGATTTTCTAGACTGTATTCCTGCTCAATTCCCAATGCTGGATGGACGACAAACTTTGAGAAATCCCAAGCCTGGAAATTTTTCTACAGGCACCGTCCCTCTCTCTATTTCTATCTTTTATGTGTTTTTATGGTAGGTTGATTAGAAAAACACAGATTAGGAGTTATGTATTTAAACTTAATACATTGAGTCTGGGCCTGACCTGATAGATTAATTCCCTCTTGGGATAGGAGCCAGATGGGCCAGCCCAGGGATCAAATACAAGGAATAAAGATGTGCCTAACTATGAATTAATTTTTCTATGTTCAGCCCAGAACATAATTAATTCATAAATATTAATTCATTCCACTAGAGAATTAATATTGACTTACCTCTTTATTTCCGAATCGAGCCGGGGCTTGAATTTAGACTTAATTAATCCCCGTATTTAAGATATCGAATATCCATTAATTAATTAAAGCCTCTGATAGCTTAAATTAATTAATTGTTTATTAATTCCTTAAGTAGTACCACTCCTCTTCATTATTGCAAACTGCTGTCACCCAAGATACGGAGTATATTGAGTTATCACTTAACTCCCACTCATGGTAAGTCAAAATGACACACAGACACCCATACACAACTGTAATCTTATTAGGGTTTAGATTACAATAAGTCACTGAGATATCTTATTCTTCACTAAGGTCAGATAGAAGAACTTATCTCACCGTGATCCTATCAATACGTAAAGACGTACCAGTATAAGTAAATAGTGAAGATAAACTATTTCTACTTAATACTGCAACCTATACCAACAACTCGTACTCAAGTCGTCTCGGCTATGATTTATATTTTATATCTTATTAAGGTTAACCAATCATATGATCCTCTATGATCTACAACACACCATATGATCTACTTATAGTAAAAGATATAAGGACATAAATAGTGATTAGTGTAAACAGAGTCAGATAGGAGATTAACAGTGAATAACTAAAAGTTTTCTAAGTGGGTGGCATCAATCGCAGCCCTAGTCCTTGAACATGATTGTCATAGACTTTCTTCGGTATGCTCTTCGTGAATGGATCATCCAAATTTTCTTTCGTACAAATCTTCTCTATCTGCATCTCCTCGTCTTACGATTTCTCGTACTACGTGGTACTTTCTCCCTATGTGCTTAGGTGCCTTGTGGGTCCTGAGCTCCTTTTAGTTTGCTACTGCACCTGAGTTATCACAGTAGATTGTGATACTCTTAGGCAAACTAGGTACCACGTTTAGATCCAGGAGGTAGTTCCGGAGCCATATTGCCTCCTTAGCAGCCTCTGAGGTGGCTACATATTCGGCATCATAGTGGAGTCCACAATGCATCTCTGCTTTGTAATCCTCCATGAAATAGCTCCTCCTCCTAAGGTAAACACATAACCCGAGGTAGATCTCTTCTCATCCCAGTCAGCCTGGAAATCTGAATCTATATATCCCAAGGGATATAGACTGTCTGACTGGTAAACTAGCCTGTAATCTCTAGTACTCTTGAGGTACTTGAGTATATGCTTTACCGCAGTCCAATAAGCCTGTCCCGTGTTAGACTGATATCTTGCCACTATGTCAACTGCATAGCAGATATCAGGTCTTGTGCATAGCATTGCATACATAAGACTACCTACTGCGGAAGCATAGGGTATCTGTCTCATTTCCTCTTTCTCCTTAGGTGTCTTAGGACACATCTCCTTAGAAAGTGGAACGCCATGTCTGAAAGGTAGCAATCCTTTCTTGGCAGTTTGCATGCTAAAACGAGTGATCACAGTATCAACATAGGCCGCTTGAGATAAGCTTAACATCCTTTTCTTGCGATCTCATATAACTTTCATCCCAAGAATGTAGGCTGCCTCTCCCAAGTCCTTCATTTGAAACTGTTCGAATAACCATATCTTTACGTCTGATAATAGCTCCACGTTATTACTAACTAAGAGAATATCATCTACATATAGTGCAAGAAATACTTTATTTCCGTTAACATCTAGACGGTACACGACACTCTCGTTTTCACATTGAGTAAATCCATAGGATTTAATCACCTCGTCAAAACATAAGTTCCATGACCTAGAAGATTGCTTATTTCCATAAATGGACTTCTTGACCTTCCATACTAGATGCTCTTCGTCTTTCTTCACATAACCCTCTGGTTGCTGCATATAGATGTCCATACCTTCTTCAAGATAATCGTTTAAGAAAGAGGTTTTGACATCCATCTGCCAAACCTCAAGGTTTAAGTGAGCTGTTATGGCGAGAAGGATCCAAATGGACTTGAGGATAGCTACATGCGAAAAGATTTCATCGTAATCTTTACCCTCAATCTGGGTATACCCTTTTGCCACTAGCCTAGCCTTATAGGCCGTGACCTCGGCGTATGTCCAGGGATCTAGATCAACATGTCCGTCTCTTTGGATCAAATTCGAAGATTTTCCCACAAACATGTAACGATCAGGTTAACAAATAACCCTCCCACTATGTCGAAGCTGTGTAGGCATTAGGGATGTAATCAAACCAAACTGTTCGCGAGCTATTCGGGTATCGGCTTGAAAAAATATTCGTTCGGGATCGTTCGCTGGCCTAAACGAACCGAACCCGAGCCCAATTTCGAGCTCGACAAAATTTTCGAGCCGAACTCGAGCCTGCAAGTATTTGGTTCGTAAGCTCGCGAGCCTGTTCGCGAACGTAGGCTCGCGAGCCGAGCTTACGAGCTGGTTCGCGAACCAGCTCGAATATATATATATATATATATATATATATATATATATATATATATATATATATATGTATATAAAATAAAATGTGTCAATGGGATTTTAACTCTAGACCATTTAAAAAAATATGTGTTCAATGAGATTTGAACTCTAGACCATTTAAAAATATATGTTCAATAGGATTTGAACTCTAAGCTTAGTCTATAAACGAGCTTTGTTTTAGTGACTCTCGAGCTTTATTACAGGTTTCACGAACCCGAGCTCGAACTATGTTATCGAGTTTTTCACGAATCCGAGCTCGAACTATGTTTTCGAGCTTTTTCGAACCGAGCTCGAACTTAAGTTTGCTTTATTATGTTATCGAGCTTTTTCCGAATCGAACTCGAACTATTCGCGAGCTTGGTAATTTTATAACGAACCGAACTCGAACATACTTTTATAAGTTCGAGCCGAACTCGAGCCGAACTCGAGCCCACTAAAAATTAAACGAGCCGAACTTGAGCCTGGTACTGTTCGGCTTGGTTCGGCTCGTTTACATCCCTAGTAGGCATTATATCAACAAGTTGTACAGTAATTGGTAGTATAGCCTCTTGCATACTTGGCTGTGGAAATGGAATCGCCGTGACATTCCCTTCAAGTTCTTGAAGGACAATAACTGTCCTGGACTTGTGATTAATCATATAGTCCTCTTCTAAGAATCGGGCATTAGTGCTAATAACGATCTTCTGATCCTTAGGACTATAGAAATAACCACCCTTCGTTCCCTTTGGATACCCTATAAACATCATCACCTCTGACCTAGATTCCAATTTTTCAGCATCCTTGTTTAGCACGTGTGCTGTACTACCCCCAAATCCTTATATGGTTCAAGCTAGGTTTGCGCCCAGACCACAACTCGAAAGGGGTCTTGGGCACCAACTTGGATGGTACCAGGTTTAACAGATAAGATGTTGTTTCTAAAGCGTATCCCCAGAATAAAATGGGCAAAGATGCATAACTCATCATGGATCGTACCATCTCAAGTAGAGTTCGATTTCTTCTCTCTGCTACACGATTCTGTTGAGGAGTATCTTGTGTAGTCAATTGGGATGTAATCCCCGCCTCTGACAAGTATTGTGTGAACTCGTTGCTGAGGTATTCGCCACCGCGATCAGACCGCAATGACTTGATACTTTTTCCTAACTTCTTCTCCACTTCTGCCTGAAATTCTTAGAATTTCTCAAAACATTCAGACTTGCAGCGAGGTGGGTAAATGTATCCGTATCTCGAGTAATCGTCAATAAAAGTGACGAAGTACTCATACCCTCCACGAGCTTGAGTGGACATTGGTCCACACATGTTAGAATGGATCAACTCTAGTTCCTCATTGGCCCTATTCTCCTTTGCCTTAAAAGCCCTTTTCGACATCTTTCCCTCTATACAGGATTCGCAGACTCAATTTGAACTGGTTGGAATGAATCTAACACCTCATCAGACATGAGTCTTTGGATCCTGTTTAGACTGATTTGACCTAATCTTAGGTGCCAAAGATGTGTTTGCTCTTCTTGAGAAGATAATTTTCTTTTCTTTAGGTTTGATGATGTAGATGCAACGAAGTTTTGGGTATTATGCAGACAAGTTATAGTATATAGAGAGTTACTCAAAACACCAGTGCATATAACTACGAAATTTCTTATGATAGAAACATTACTACCAAAAACAACTGAATATCCATCACAATAAAGTTCGAAATGAAATCAAGTTCCGCCGAAAATCCGGCACAAACAAAACATCTCTCAAAACTAAAACCAGTGTCGTCAAAACATAAAGATAAATCTCCAACTGCAACTGCCGCGACCCTTGCTGCATTGCCCATGGAGATAATGATCTCGCCATCCCTAAGCTGCCTTGTTGGATGGGAGCCCTACAAGGTGTAACAAACATGATTAGTCGCACCCGTATCCACTACCCACGAATGAGTAGAAACAGAAGCCTAACATCTTTCGGTTACTAAAACTAATGGCGTACCTTGGTCCTTTGCCTTTAGCTTTGGACAATCTTTCTTCCAATGCCCAGTGTTACCGCACTTGAAGCACTTGCCATTGGGCTTCTTCACACCACCACTAGGACCCGCTACTCTACTCCCACTACTTGCCTTGACCTTCTTGCCCTTTCACCACTTTTTCTTGTTTCAACCTTTCGATGGAACAGTGGGCCTATTGACAGTGATCAAAGCCTATGCACCCCTTCACATAACCCCTTCTGCTATAACTAGATCATTGAGTAACTCATTAAGAGTATACTCTTTCTTGGTGATAACAAAATTTAGACGGAAGTTCTCAAAGGATTTGGAAAGTATATTAAGAATAATATTGACCTTGGCTTCGCTGTCGATACCTCCTCCTATCAAGTCAAGATTTTCCATGAGGTTAATCATTTGCATGACATGAATGTGCGCAAAGCTGCCCTCGGTCATCCGACTATCCATGATTTGCCTCATTAAGTCAAACCGAACAGCTCGGTCTGACTCCCCATAGACCTCTTGAAGATTCAACATGATGTCGGCAACATCGTCCATGGCCTGATGATGGAGCTGCAAAGTAGATTACATAGTGTTCATAATATAGCATTTAGCCACATTATTAGACTTGTGCCACTTCTTATGCCCTTCCCGCTCCTCATCAGTGGACAGATCAGTAAGGGGAGCCGGACGAGGAGTAACTAGTTCAAAGTAGTGTTCCTCAACGATCAAAATATATTCCAGATTACGTTTCCATTTTTATAATTAGCACGGTTAAAGGATGTTGTGCAACAATGTTGATAACAGATGACAAAGACATATCTGAAATGTTTAAACAACAAAACATGTAAGAACACAATCATATATAATTTGAAACAACAATATTGTAACCTTTTGATAAAATAATATTGGTTGAAACCTCCAATAGCCCAAGAGATTCTGCACATAAGCCATGCGGATGGACGTTTATATGTAAACCCCTTGACCAGACTAAATTACCTAGTCTTTTAATTTTAATCCATGTCAACTTATTCTTTTGACAAATGAAATTAATAATTGGACTTTAAACAAGACCATATTATTATTAAGAAGGGACTCCGCGGGAAGTTGTACCTAAAATAACATCTAAGCATTGACCATAATCTAGCTCTGCTAAATAAATTCTTGGATATTTGACATACTCACTCGGACCATGTCGATTCTAAGTTATTTTTCCTTTGTTATCTCATTTATTTTCATCTTCTAGAAAACTCATGAAAATTGCACGTGTAAGCCAAGCGTGGACGTTTACACGTGTAACTCCCACTTGTCGTATGGAATTAAAACGTTTTATGTAGAAGTCTAAACTGACAAACTTATGAAATAATACATATTAGTAAGCCACACCCATGGACGTTTATTAACATTATTACTCACTTTGCCTTGAGGCCGGTTGTGGAGCTCTTTGACAATTTTAAAATTACCATTAAAAATGTCGGGTTATGCTTAGTCTTTTACTTTAAATGGTTTGTCCATGCAAAACACGTAACCCTAAGCATAAAAACTAAACTCAACATGTAAAACATACTCGCTGTTTATAAACGTGATAAACCTAGCGTGTTTGTCTAAGTGCAATTAACAAAACACATAGACATGTTGAACAAAATTAAACAGTAAACATCCAAAAAGCGAGAAAAACGATAAAAATAAACAAAACTCATTTTTTGTGGCTCAGCATGGATAAAACTTTGGAAAAATACAAGTCTTTTGGGCCGTTACGTCGGGCCTTGTGTACTCGGGTATAGACCGGGTTAAAACGAAACATCGGACGGAAGACGAGTTGCATGGGCCAAGGGGCTGTCGGGCCGAAACCCTAGCCCACGCCCATGCTACTGCCGAGGGTGCCGAGCTGCCTAGAGCCCCCGGGGCCTGTTGGGCTGAAGCCTACCGCCTCGAGCGCGCTCGGGCCTGTGCATGGCAGCGATCTACTAGGGTTTGCAAATCCCTAGCCGCCGCCGCTGCTGTTGCCGGGCACTAATTGCTGCTACTGGGTGCTAGGTGCTGCTGCTACTGCTACCGGGTGCTGGCTGCTGCTACCGGGCGCTGGCTGCTGCCGAGCACCGACTACTGCTGCTGTCGGTTCTTCGCGTTATTCGTGTTCTTCGTCTTCGTTCTTCGACTTTTACAAATTTAAAAAAATGATATTATACAATTGTAAAACTAATCTAACCACATATTTTCTCGTGGTGAAAAACGATTACAACGTCAACAAACATGACGTATCAAATGAAAAATAAACAAGCCACGAAGGATGTCAATCCATTAAATGAAAAAAAATGCACATTACAATCAAACGTGAATTATATCTGACAGAGCCAAGAAATCCAAACAGGCTCTGATACCAATTGTAGGAATTTTTGAATTTCCCTAGGTTCTTCTTAGATTATCATTATCCGCCATACAATGATTAATTCTAAAAATGCATCTATTTAATTTAACTACAACACTTTGATGTTTAGAATTTGTGGGGATGTGTTCAATTTCATCAAGGTTGTGCCTTTATGGAATATGGTGTGTTGGGAATTCAGAACCGGATTCACAAGTCTAAGAACCGGACTAGAAGAATCGGATTTGATCGAGTCAAGAGAAGAATGTAAACTTAACCGGGTTTTTAGCTGAAAGTGACATATGTACAAAAGGACAAAAACAACGGTTCTGAGGTAACAGAAACCGTTGTTAACAAACTCGCAGCTTGCAACTTGCAGCAGTCATAACTCACTCCTCGCGATGATTCGAGACACATTACTGATATAGGCTTGAAGCTCTTGTACATGCGAACATAATTATCACATTTTCCCTTTGCATACAATACAATAGAGAGAGAATTAGAGATCTAGGGTTCTAAACCTAATTCGGTTTGTGAATTAGGGATTTGCTGGATTTTGTATAATTCTTGTAATTCCTGCTTGAGTGAAGTGAATTGAGGTGTGTAGAACCTCCGTGGATGTAAATCGCATTAGATCGAAACACGTAAAACCTTCTTGTGTGATTTTTATTCTTGTTTCTGCGTCTGTGCATGTTCAGCCGTTCTTAAGTGTTTGTGTCCGAACATTCTTCATCAATTCGTTCATTCTTATGTGTTCTTCGTTCAAACGTATTCTGGGTTATTTTATGTGAGGTGATTTTCACAACAAGTGGCGCCGTCTGTGGGAAACCACTCTCACACCAGAAGAAGAAGGAGAAGTGGCAGGGATGAAGATGGATTTGAACAAGTTCTCCGACAAGAATGACTTTGCATTTTGGAATATCAAGATGAATGCCATCTTGATTCAAAATGGGCTTGCAAATGCTCTTAAACCTATTGATCAGTGGTTGGAGGCTGAGAAACCCAAGATTAGTGATATGGATCAGAAGGCTTTGAGTATGATCATCCTGTGTCTTGGTGATAAGCCATTGAGGGAGATTTCCAGGTGTAAAACTGCCATAGATGCCTGGGCAGAACTGGAGGAACTTTATCAGTCAAACTTAGTTTCAAACAAGCTCTTCCTCAAACAGAAGCTGCTTGCCTTCAGGATGAGTGATGATAAGGTAATTTCTGACCAACTAGATGAATTCACAAAGCTGATAGATACTGGAGGATTTGGCCATCAAAATTGAAGAAGAAGATAAAGCTTTGATGGTGTTAAATGCACTTCCAAGATCCATGGAGAGTTTTAAAGATACTCTCATGTTTGGGAGGCAAGAGAAGTGAGTTATGACTAAATTATCACTGCCTTGAAAGCCAAATTTCAGCAGAATCAAGGTGAAAAGAAACCCAATAAGTCTGGTGAAGGTTTGAAAATTAAGTTCAAAAGAAATAATCAAAGAAAGAAGGGCCAAGGTTTCAAAGATTCAAAGGATGGGAATGATGGCTCAAAGAAAGCTGGAGATTGGGTAGAGAAAAAAAAAGTGTTTCAACTGTAAACAGGTTGGACACTTGAAGAAGAATTGTCCATTAATGAAGAAGAAAAAAGAAGGCCAAGGTGCAGAAGCTGCAGGAGTTGAGCATGAAACAGATACTCCAGAAGCTCTAAACATTACTGAATCAAAGATGGAAAATGAGTGGGTCTTGGATACTGGATGTTCTTTCCACATGTGCCCACATGAACACTAGTTTCAAGACCTCAAGAAGGAAGGTGGAGGAAGTGTGCTGCTGGGCAATGACCATTCTTGCAAAGTTCTAGCCACTGGTTCAGTAAACATCACCATGTTTGATGGTGTTACAAGAACCATTTCAAATGTAAGGTATGTACCTGGTCTTGAAAGAAATTTACTCTCCCTGGGCTCTTTAAATGCAACTGGATGTGAGTTCAAATCAGTAGATGGTTTCTTACACATTACCAAAGACAAGAAACTGGTGATCAAGGGTAGGAAGCATAATGGATTGTTTATCTTGATTGGACAACCAGTTTGTGGTAGCTTGGATAATGTGTTGAGTAAAATTGGGCTTATGCTGTGGCATAAGAGACTTGGACACATTGGGAGAGAGGTCTGAAAGAGTTATCAAGAAGAGGCATAATTTGTAACATGGGATCAGAAACACTTGAGTTTTGTGATAAATGTGCATTAGGCAAGTCTCAAAAACTGCCTTATGGTAAGGGTGTTCATACCACTCAAGAAGCTTTTGATTATGTGCATTCTGATATCTGGGGACCATTTAGGACAGAAAGACATGGTGGAGGGAGATACTTTATGAGAATCATTGATGATTTTAGTAGGAAAGTATGGGTGTTTGTGCTGAGAAACAAAAGTGATGCATTCAATAAGTTCATCGCATGGTTGACTCAAATGGAGAACTTAAAAGGCAAGAAGCTTAAACACCTTAGGACTGACAATGGCCTGGAATACTTATCCACTGAATTCAATGAGTTTTGTGAAGGTAAAGGGATCACAAGACACAAAATTGTGCCAATGAATCCACAATATAATGGAATTGCTGAAAGGTTCAATAGAACCATTCTTGAAAGGGTGAGATGTATGTTGCTTGATGCTGGTTTACCAAAGGTGTTCAGGGGTGAGACTGTGAACACAACATGTTATCTCATCAACAAATCACCATCATTATCATTAGGATTCAAAACACCTGATGAAGTATGGGATGGAAAGCTTAGTGACTATACAAATTTGAAGGTGTTTGACTGTCTTGCTTTTGCTCATGTTAAGCAAGACAAACTTGATCCAAGGGGCTCTCAGATGTGTCTTCTTGGGTTATCCAGATGGGGTAAAGGGTACAGATTATGGTGCTTGGAGCCTGGAAATCAGAAACTCATTGTGAGTAGGGATGTGAAGCTCAATGAAAGTGTTATGGGATATACCTCTGTTGGTAGTATGAAAGAGTTTCAAGATGCTGTGGAAGCTGAGAAAGTTTCAGTTGAGGTGGAGTATTCACATGATAACACTCAACCCAGAGAAGACAACCTGGATCATCACTCAAGTGAAAGTTCTTCAGAATAAGATGAAATACAACCTGAGACACCAAATCTCAGAAATTAAGGAGACGAATCTAGAGACCAGATTTCTATGGACAAGCTGGAAGTGTGTACTATGTACAAGATGGAAGTGTGTACTATGCACTCAAAGTTTCAAAGAAGCAGCAAGTGGAAATGAAGGTGAACACTGGATTAGTGCTATGATGGAGGAAATGGAATATCTGGAAAGGAATAACACCTGGAAGCTGGTGGATAAGCCAAAGGGATAGAAGATAGTGAGTTCCAAGTGGATTTATAAGAAGAAGATTGAAGCTGGAGACACTGAGAAAGTGAGATACAAGGCAAGGCTGGTAGCCAGAGGTTTTACACAAAGGGAGGGTATTGATTTCAATGAAGTATTCTCTCCTGTGGTGAAATATTGCTCTGTTAGACTTCTGTTATCAAAGGTAACTCAAGAGGATATGGAATTACAACAATTGAATGTCAAAACTGCATTTTTACATGGAGACTTGGTTGAAAACATATATATGAAGAAACTTGAAGGCTTTGTGGTTCCAGGAAGTGAATAGAAGGTGTTAAATGCAAGCTTTACCAGAATCTTATATGACAATTGTGTTTACTTTGATAATAATTCTAAGGTTGATCAAGTATATATGTTACTTTATGTGGATGATATGCTTATAGCCAGCAACAGTAAGTACAAGATCCAACAACTTAAGAGAAGATTGAATTCAGAGTTTGATATAAAAGACCTGGGGGATGCAAGGAAGATTCTTGGAATGGATATCAGCAGGAACATAAAAGATGGAATGTTGTTCTTGTCTCAAAGGAATTATCTCTAGAAGGTGGTAGAGAGATTCAACATGCATAAATCCAAGACTTTTAGTGTTCCAGTGAATCAGTAGACAAAGTTATCCAAGGATCAATGTCCTAAAACTACTGAAGAAGAAAGATACATGAGACATATACCATATGCAAGTGGTGTTGGTAGTTTGATGTATGGTATGATTTGCAGGAGACCTCACTTAGCCTACTGTGTTTCTTTGGTAAGCAGGTTCATGTCAAATCCTGGAAAGGCTCATTGGGAAGCTCCGAAGCAAGTGTTAAGATATCTAAAGGGATCAGTAACTTTAGGGTTAAAGTTTGAGAAGCAAGCTCAGGATACTGTTCCATTGCTGGGGTTTGTAGATGTTGATTTTGCAGGAAATGTGGATACTAGAAGATCAATGTCTGTGTATGTATTTACATTGTATGGAACTGCAATAAGCTGGAGAAGCATACAACAATCTGTATTGGCCTTATCCACTACAGAAGAAAAATATATGGCCATCACTGATGCTATCAAAGAAGTTGTATGGCTTAAGGGAATTCTAAGGGAACTGGAAATTGTTCAGAAGTGTGTTACTGTTCTTTATGATAATCAAAGTGCACACCATTTGGTGAAACATCAAGCATTCCATGAAAGGTCAAAACATATTGATGTTAGACTGTATTTTGTGAGGGATGTAATTAATTCAGGGTCTGTGGAGGTGAAGAAAGTGCATACAGATGACAATGCAGTAGATTTCTTAACTATGGTTGTACCAGGTAACAAGTTGAGACATTGCTCGAGCTTAATCAGGCTTGAACAATGTGTTTGAAGCATAAGGTGGAGGGCAGGATGAGGAGATGACACACACTTGATTTCATTGAGGTGGAGATTTGTGGGGATGTGTTAAATTTCATCAAGGAGGTGCCTATATGGAATATGGTGTGAAACGGATTCACAAGTCTAAGAATCGGACTAGAAGAACCGGATTTGATCGAGTCAAGAGAAGGATGTAAACTAAACTGGGTTTTTGGCTAAAAGTGACATGTGTACAAAAGGACAAACACAACGGTTTTGAGCTAACAGAAACCGTTGTGACTCAACCGTTGTTAACAAACTCGCAGCTCACAACTTGTAGCAGTTGTAACTCACTCCTCACGATGATTCGAGACACATTACTGATATGGGCTTGAAGCTCTTATAAATGCGAACACAATTATCACATTTTCCCTTTGCATACAATAAAGTAGAGAGAGAATTAGAGATCTAGGGTTCTAAACCTAATTCGGTTTGTGAATTAGGGATTTGCTGGATTTTGTACATTTTTTGTAATTTCTGCTTGAGTGAAGTGAATTGAGGTGTGTAGAACCATCATGGATGTAGATCACATTGGATCGAACCACGTAAAACCTTCTTTTGTGATTTTTATTCTTTTTTCTGCGTCTGTGCATCTTCGGCCGCTCTTGAGTGTTTGTGTCCAAATATTCTTCATCAATTCGTTTATTCTTGTGTGTTCTTCGTTCGAACGTGTTCTGGTTATTTTATGTGAGGTGATTTTCACAATGGAATTAACTTAAGGAATTAACTTGAGAATTAGGTACACAACGAACTAATGATGAACTCCAGCTTTGATCTTCTAGACTATATCCCTGCATAATTTCCAATGCCGGATGGACGACAAACTTTGAAAAATCCCGCCTGGGAATTTTTCTACAGGCACCGCCACTCTCTCTATATCTCTCTTTTCTGTGTTTTTACGGTAGGTTGATTAAAAACACATATCAGGAGTTATGTATTTAAACTTAATACATTGAGTCTGGGCTTGGCCTGATAGACTAATTCCCTCTTGAACTATGAGCCAGATGGCCAGCCTAAGGATCAAATACAAGGAATAAAGATGGGCCTAACTATGAATTAATTTTTCTATGTTCAGCCCATAACATAATTAATTCATAAATATTAATTCATTCCACTAGAGAATTAGTAATAACTTACCTATTTATTTCCGAATCGGGTCGGGGCTTGAATTTAGACTTAATTAATCCCCGTATTTAAGATATCGAATATACATTAATTAATTAAAGCCTCTGACAACTTAAATTAATTAATTGCTTATTAATTCCTTAAGTAGTACCATTCAACTTCATTATTGTACCTGAAATTATTCAACTTGTGGGGTTTAGTACAATAAACCTTTTGAGCTCCTTAAGGGGATATCATCATCCTAAACGGATACGGGTACCTTAATATAAATTACCAGTTATCATATGCAAGCTGTTGTCACCCAAGATACGGAGTATATTGAGTTATTACTTAACTCACACTCATGGTAAGTCAAATGACACACAGACACGCATACACAATTGTAATCTTCTTAGGGTTTAGATTACAATAAGCCACCGAGATCTCTTGTTCTTTACTAAGGTCAGGTAGAAGAACTTATCTCACCGTGATCCTAGCAATACGTAAAGATGTACCAGTATAAGTAAATAGTCAAGATAAACTATTTCTACTTAATACTGCAGCCTATACCAACAACTCGTCCTCAAATCGTCTCGGCTGTGATTTATATTTTGTATCACATTAAGGTTAACCAATCATATGATCTTGTGTGATCTACAACACACCATATGATCTACGTATAGTAAAACAATAAGGACATAAATAGTGATTAGTGTAAACAGAGTTAGATAGGAGATTAACAGTGAATAACTGGAAACACTGTATTCAACATAAAAGTCTTGTTTTCAGTATACAAACCCAACATTTGAGTTGCTCCATTGGGATTCAGTGGCTAGCACCCTGGATCTTAATGGAGTTGCGCACATTGGTACCTAGTCCGGGCCCAAAGTAGTTTATATATATATATATATATATATATATATATATATATATATATATATATATATATATATATATATAAGTTGAGTTATTAAAGTTTTCAAATGAGCTATGTTCAGATAAAAAGAAAGGTTTTGTGAGATTATGATGTTACTTACTAACCAATGCTTATTGTTTATTTCAACTCATATTGCAGATAAAGGCAAAGGTAAGATGAGTTAGAAGAGAGTAAGTTGGTGTGCCATGGTAGTGATAGTGGACCCTCGGAACTGGTTACGAAAGTTCACTTAGTGTTTTTTTTTTAAATTATTCTTTTAAATTGTTAAGTTTTCAAGTCTCGTTTAAGGTGGCATTTATTTACGAGTTTATTTAGCTAGTTGGATTTTATGAAGGTTCTTTAGATTTTATTCTATTATTCAAACTTGATATTTGGCTTCGAGCAATGCTTTAGTTATTTAAGGATTTTTAGTAAGTTGAAGTTATTCCGAAATTCTTAAAGTTTTCTTTAGAAAAAAAAAAAAAAACTTTTGAGAATTTATGTTTTTGTTGCGTTGAGTACTTGAGTCATAGTATATGTGACACTCCACTAGTAGGGGGTCTTTCAGCATGCAACAAGCCTTAGCTACTAGATGCAGTAACTTCCTACGATAGCCTAAGAGTAACCAGCAGAAGACTAAGCTCGATGCTCTGATACTCCCAAACAAGGCAAGGCGGAACTAACCCAGGTGACTCCAAACTAGGAAGTAACCTGCTCTTGGTGCACAAAAAAAATGGAAACCTTCCGAGGTTCACATCAAGCAAGCTGCCCTAGAAAACAACTTGCTACTTAGTTATCCAATAAGGAGTGGATGTAGGGCTCACTTTCCAGTGAATTGAGTTGCCACTACTTATTTGATCCATTTTTTTCATTTTCTTTACTTACTTTCCCATTCTTAACCCTCATATTTAGTTATTAACAAACACAAATATAAAGCAGAAACTTAAATAACAACATCACCCACTTCCGAAGCTAAGCTATGTAACTTGACTGTGTGGAATGATCCGTGTTGTATCATCGCCTCAGTGTGGAACCTATTTATTATTAAAATGTTAACTATTCTTTACTTATTTGTATTTACGTTATTTACTGGTTTACACATGTTAACTAATCATGCTATCTCAGTTATGAACTCACAAATTGTTTATTCATTAGATGTCACTTAACCCTACGATTCCTTTGTCTTAATCTTATCAGATCTCTTTACTTAACTTTTGATTACTCTTTGATCAACACTACTCGACATCATCATCATATCATCGTCATATTATCCATCTCACTTGTTCATCATCTTCTAACTTTTCCAACATTTATAATTTTGTTGTTATTATTCTATGTCATTTATTTTCTAACTAATGTTTTTAACTAAGTCATTATTCTCCAAATTAACCCATTTCATTTTACTTCCTACGTCAGTTCCATAATTCAAATCAATTCTTACATAAAATCACAAGTATTGAAATCAATTAACTTATAAACTCAAATTATCATCATGTAAATAGCACAAATTTTAAATCTAACATATCATACTCATACAATCATCACATAAGCCACATAAAATCTCACTAAATCATACAAATCCTAATTCAAACCCCAGTTTCAGTTCGATACACGAACTTCAAATTGAACCCTAATCACTTCTAATTCTTATTTAATTTCTATTTCTTAAAGGATGAAACTCTTGCAAATGAAGCAATACACCTTTTTGAAAAGACACATACTAAGGTACTGATTGGTGTATCCATTTAATAATGAACACTTATAAATATTTTTACTTATTTATTATTATTATTAGAAAATGCCACAACAATCTCTCACTAATTGTCTAATACTAATAATGATTACACGTTTTGGTTATTGTATAATACAAACCGATAAATGGATTTCCTTGAATTTATGGTTGAACAAAACTTAATTTTAAGAGGGCTAAAAAATAGATCTTACAAATTGAGTCTTGCTAAAATTATACATAATCCTTGAATTCTTTTAAGGTCGCGTGTTATAGGTCATGCGCTTATCCCAAGCTTAGCTATTGCTTTTGAATTATCGGAATTCATAAGAAGCGACCCTGACTTCCATACTAGCAAAGACGATCTCATCAAGAACGTTCACAAACTCCTCGTTCCATAAAAACCTATGAGATTATTAAGAACATAAAGTTCAACCATATTTTGGTTGTGAATCACACAATATAATGAGGTTTTAATAATAGGACTTACTAAGTATCAATAAAGTTGTTAGATAATCAATAACCACTAATTTTACCACTTAGACTCACTGGTCATGATCTTCTTATATTTTGTCCCGCAAACAATTTTGTCTTAAACAGTAAATAAAAAACCACTATTTCTTTCAATACACAACATTGAAATTTACTCATAAATTAATCAGCTTTAATAGAGCTCATCAAGTTGAAATGATTCAGTCATACACAAAATATGGTTATTATATATACGTGTAGTTATAAAAGATAAAGTTGCACATAAGTTCAGATACACTAAGCCAATATTATATTTCATACATAATCACAGTACAATCATGAGCAAATATTTAGTCAAAGTACTAAAAAATTTAAAAAACTATCACAAATTCATGAACTATCAAATGACAGATAAGACCTTCTAAATAATGCAAAATCGTAGTGGTGAATGCATATTAATTGTCATCTAGCCTTCTTATTATATTTAATTAACTAGGTTAAATCATACGTCAAAGATTTACATTAACCATCATTTTGATACCATAAAGCAGTTGAGCTCACATAACTAATGCTATAATTTTTTATTTTGTTCTGGCCGAGAGGCTTAATTTTGATTTGATTTGGCGGTCTTATTTCTAAAGTTACAATTATATTTATATTTCTATATTTTAACCCTGATTCCAATTGCATGATCATATCTATATAACTGATTTAATTTCCTATTTTACCCAAAATCGCAATGCGAAACAGTTCCAATTCTTTATCAAGGTTTTACCGAAGAGTCATTCTCTTCCTTTCTCAACCGCGCACCACCACTGCCATAATCACGAGAAGATTCAATAGTGAACAGAGTCATTGCAATAGCCGATTCGTTGATGAATGTAGTTGTGAACAACAATTGCTACTGATAGAGGCGATTTGAAATCCAACCCTCAACAGTATTTGAATGTTTGAATGTTTGAAGGAATACCTATAAACAGTCTTCAGAAAAGATCCGTAAGACAGGGGGAAAGTTCCTCTCCTCTGCTGCTTCTTCCACTTATCTGCAAAATAGAGCTGGGGGGTGCTCCAGCGTAAACCCTCCGACGCTCAAGTTAGTGCTCTGCTCAAAAAGTGATATTCAAGCAAGAAGAATAGTGAGTTAAGAGTGTGTAACCTTATTGAAGATGAATGGGCCCCCTATTTATACTTACTGTTTACTAGGGCAAAGGGACAAAATGTCATTTTGGGTTGCCCAGCAAGATCGTGCCAGCTGTCCCTCTGTACCCGGCGGCGGCATCAGAGGGTACAATGTTTTTTCCAGGACAACTCTCAGTTGTCTGTACCTTTAATTCCAGTTGTATGTACTTGCTGTTGGAATTTGGGGAACACATATCTTGATCCCTAAGTTACCAATGTAGGCATTCACGTTTTCAGAGCTCTGCTCCTGCTCCGGTGTTGCCCACTGGTGCGCTTGGATGATTACCTTGAACCTTTCCGTTCAGAACCAATAAAACAACTACGGGGACATCAGAGCTGGCACCTTCACCAGAGCTGGTACCAATAATAGTTATACCATGACATCTCAACCCTGCAAGGCAGAATCAACCTTGACCGGTACACGGGACTCATCTCTGCAGGGATGATCGCAGACCTGCCATGCTTGCAAGACACCGGAGCTGGAGAGGCCTCATGTTCTTCAGTCAAGGGCGGTGTCTTTGACTAATATCTTCGGTGGCTAGATTCCCGTGCAAGGGTGAAGTATATTTCTCCCCTATCAAATCCTCCCCCCTACTCTGGATAGTTTAGGAGAAACTAATTCAGAGTAAGTTCCTTCTCAGCTCTGGAGCAAAGACACTTACTTGGGGAGGCACTCTTCTCTACTAACTTTTTCCCGCCTAAAATTTTTCAAATTTGTGATGGGGTGATCTCAGCAGTCCACGTGTCCTGACCTTTGGGCTTCTACTGATCCTTGCCCGTACACGTGTCGAGCCCTGATGTAGGCGGTTACTTTTTGCATTTTACCCTGCCTATAAATACCCCATTCATCCCTTTTATGAACTTTACCTTCTTCTACTGTTCAGTTCCGGCGATTCAAGTGCTTCCAGAGATTTTCGATGATCTTCAAGCTACCTCTTCTTTCGATCATTGTTTTTGTTCCAAATCATCCAGGTATTCTCTCTCCCCCTGTATTTTGCGTTTATTCCTCATTTCCTAGTCTTTTTTCTGGGATTTTCTCTCAAAAACTTATGTCTTCATCCAAATCTTCTCCCACCTCTGATGATTCTTCCTCTCCCACTCATTCAGAGTAGGAGGCTGTTGAGCAATCTTCTGCTGCTACCTCTGGTTCTTCGAATAGTGAAACAACCCTTTCCGCACCGCTGGAGAGTAGAGAAGGTCGGAGCTGCTCCCTCCAGCAGTCCTCCAGAGTTGAGGCGAGTTCCCACGCCTTGGTTCCCTACTCCACTGTAGATGACCCTTCTTCCAGCCGTGATACTGAGGGGGGAATTCCTCTTTGCCGTAATAGGCACATAACCATTGTCCCTACCACGTAGAGGCAAGAGTGGGACTTAGCAACTAGGGCCTCCACTTTCTTTGAAGAGGATATGAATTTCCTTAGAAACCACCATGCCCTGCATCGTAATCTCCTTTTTGACATTCCTGGTCCTGACAAGTGACCAAACTGTCTTTCTCCTCCTTCCATGGCCCTCTGAAGGGCTCACATAGATGCAGTGCTCCGATTCCATGTCCACTCTTATATTGTTGGGGTGTGCAACCGTCTTAGGATTCCTGTTTGCCAAATCAATCCCTTATATCTGAGAATTTTAATATCCTTCTACATCTTGATGAGGGCTAATGGAGGTCAGTGCACCCCTGACTACTTCCTAGCTTGTCATGATTTTAAAGGGGGGTGGGGGGGAATGGTTTCTTCTACTTCAGCTCAAGGCTTAGTGGCCCTGCTCACTTTGTGGGAAAACCCTCGAGCTGTGACGGGAATCGGAAGCCTCGCTGGTTTGCAATTACCCCCCGCCACCAGGCTGGTCCTTTCCCTGCGAATGGGTAAACAGTACCCCTCGCAGCTCCCGTCCTTCCATCACCTGCATCCCTGAGGAGGACAGGGAAGTCATGGAAAAGCTGAACTCCCACGTTAGGAGAGAGGGGTCTCACTTCCCCTCAATATCCTTTCTTAGAAATGATGTGGTGCTAGCAAAGTATGGATTCTTGGGGAATGAGGATATACCCGTGACCGCCCCTAGTAATCGTCAGCTCTGAGCGTCCCCAGCTTCTTTCTATCCTTATTTTCTAAATAATTATTTTTCATGCGCAGGTATGGATTTCAACTTTCTATTAGCTGGCGACGAAGGCGCTGCAGCTCATGACCAACCCTTTGGAGGGACGGAGGGAGATGCATCTGATGCCCTCCAAATCATAGAGCAGGATCCTAGCTTACCCTCTGCAACTCTGACCTTCCCTCCTGCCCGATGTGGTAAAAAAGGCGCTGCCAAGGGCAAAAGCGTAAGTTCTTCCGCCGCTGCCGCAACTCTGGCCCCTCCCAAGGACAAAGGCAAAACACCAGCCCCCTCCAGCGCTGAGCCCCCTCCCTTGAAGAAGTCCAAACAGGGTAAATCTAGTAGCTCTGATAAGGTCGCAGATAAGCATCGCGGCAAAAGCAGGGGGGACGTTCGCAGAGCCGCGAACGACTATTACACTCTGAGCCTTCCGAAGATTCCTAGCCCTTTCCAAGGCTCAGTGCACCACCTTCGTGGAGGAAATCCCCACGGTCGACCATGAGCGCTGACAGCGACGAGCGCAACGACGAGATCATGGATCAGCACCTCGGCCAGGTGTTAAAGAGCTTTGGATTTCCCCCTCTTTTTTTATTTATTTTTATTTTTTATCCGTCCTTTATTTTTTGTGAAATATTCATCTCTTTCTCCTTGATGCAGCTCCTGACTTACTAAGACCGTCATAGAAGCCGCACCAGCTTTTCAGCGGTGAAAGATCTCAAAGCTGACTTTGAGAAGTCCCGAGAGTAATTAACCAAGCTCACGGAAGACTACTCTGTTATGAAGCTGGAATAGACAGAGCTGCAGAGGCATAATACTGTACTCACTACTGAGAACGAGAAACTAAAAGCCGAGCTCGCCGCTGCAGAGGTCAACCATCGGGAGACCTTACGGGATCTGAGGGGAAAAGAGGCTGAAGCACTATCTCAAGGAAGGGCTGAGGGGATCGAGCAGTGTCGTCGTCGCCTCCTTTCTAGTGAGCTGGGTCAATCCTTCCTGAAGGAGCTACAGCAAAAACTTGTTGAAGACTATTGCAACAGTGCTGATTATATCTACGACATGACTCCCTTCTTGAGGAGTCTCATCCGTGCAGGATTTACTGTCGCTGCCACTGATGCCCAGGCCAAGGGCTTTGAAAGGAAGCTACCCTTTAACTTATCGAAGATCACCCCCAAACTGCATCTCCGTGAGAGCTTCAAGTGGCCCTTCTCAGCCGTCCACTACTCCCTGGTGGCTTCCGGCCATCCGTAGAGCTGCGGCGATGTTGTCTGTTGAAGATGTGGAGCCAGCGGAGTTAAGAGAGGCTAAGGAACCTTTCATTGATCCCTCCGATGCACCGGAGAAGGCCTCCCTTCCCCTGCACCACCGGCAATGGTACCATCTTCCTCGACCACCCCAGCGCCGGAGTCAAGTGCTGATCAGCGCGAGGATGACGCAGAGCAGGAGGACTCGGAAGCTGAAGATTCGCCTTTAGTGCCTTAGCATATATCTCTTCATTTTGTAATAGACCAGGGCCTAAACTCTTTTGTAACTCTTCCTATTCTCAATGAAATCAACTTTCTTCCTTGTCTCCGCTTTTTATTATTATTATTATTATTATTATTATTATTATTATTATTATTATTATTATTATTATTATTATTATTATTATTATTATTATTTATTATTATTATTATTATTATTATATATATATATATATATTGTAAACGGAATTCATTCCTGAGCTGTTGTGCGCCAAAACGTGCAGCGTTCTCCCCCCTGAGTTCTCTTTATTAATCTGAAGGGAATTCATCCCCGAGCCGATATGTATAGCGGGCATCCTTAGCAGGTCCATTTGTATTTGAGCCAGAGCTGGGTCAACCCCATTCCCAGAAAAAACCCACCCCTGGGGCCAAGGACGAGGTTATTTCTCAAACCTTTGGCTTGCGTCATTTTGAGCTAGAGCTGGGTCAACCCCAGGCCCTGAAGACTCATCTCTAAGGCCAAGGGCGAGGTTCTTTCTCAAACCCTTGGCCTGTATCATTTTGAGCCAGAGCTGGGTCAACCCCATGCCCTGAAGACTCATCTCTGGGCCAAAGGGCGAGGTTCTTTCTCAAACCCTTGACTTGCATCATTTTGAGCCAAAGCTGGGTCAACCCCATGCCTTGAAGACTCATCTCTGGGGCCAAGGGCGAGGTTCTTTCTCAAACCCTTGGCTTGCATCATTTTGAGCCAGAGCTAGGTCAACTTCATGCCCTGAAGACTCATCTTTCGGGCCAAGGGCAAGGTTCTTTCTCAAACCCCTGGCTTGCGTCATTTTGAGCCAGAGCTGGGTCAACCCCATGCTCCAAAGAGTCATCTCTGGGGCCAAGAGCAAGGTTCTTTCTCAAACCCTTGGCCTGCTGGTACACGTGTTTCGTGCATGCACTTTAGGGCACTTTTAGTGTCATTTTAGTGTCAATAACGTGCATAATTATGTGTATTTAGTGCTTTTATATTCTAATGGGCAAAATAATGTGTTTGAGCTATTTTTGTATTAAGACAGGTGTAAAAAGGGTCGAAATCGAAGATTAAACGACCGCGGAGTCGAGGGATCGATCGAGGCAAGAAAGGAAGGGCCACCTGCATTATTTTGAGATAGAGCTAGGTCAACCCCATGCCCTGAAGACTCATCTCTGGGGCCAAGGGCGAGGTTCTTTCTCAAACCCTTGGCTTGCATCATTTTAAGCCAGGGCTGAGTCAACCCCATGCCTTGAAACCTCTTCTCTCGTGGGGCGCTCATAAGCCAATGCCCCTTAAGGTTATTTTCCTGTTTAGGTAACACATTCGTGATTTCTCACCGATGGAGAGGCCCTTATAACTTGGACCCTCCTCTTTCCTTGAACTAGGAAGATGTTACAACTTGGATTTCTCATCCTTAATTGAAAACATGAAAATATCCTGCCTTCAGCTATACATAGTACTTCTTCAGATTACTCACGTTCCAGGGCCTCAGCACCGGCCGTCCTTCTTCATTCTGCAGCTCATAGGCTCCACCTACCAACACTTTAGCAATGATAAATGGGCCCTCTCAATTAGGCTCCAACTTCCCTATTGCTTTGAGAGCATCCGCCCTCCTTAGCACCAGGTCCCCAACCTCGAACCTTCTAGGCTTCATTCTCTTATTGTAAGCGGCACGTATTTGCCCCTTGTATTTATTAGCTCTGAGTCTGGCCTTTTCCTTCACCTCCTCCAACATGTCCAGGTTTTTCCTCATTAGGATCTCATTCTGGACTTCATCATGATTCATTATGCGGTGTTTTTCTATCCCCACCTCTGTCGGGATCACCGGTGACGCTCCATAGCCTAAGTTGAAGGGAGTTTCTCCTGTAGCGGTCTTAGGGCCTGTTCGATAGGACCACAAGACGGAATCCAGCTCCTCAGCCCACTTTCCACCGGCCTTCTCCAGGCGAGTTCTTATGCCCTCCAGCAGTGTACGATTTGTGACTTCCACTTGCCCATTCGCTTGAGGGTGGGCCACCGACGCGAAGCGCTGCCCAATCTTCATCTCCTTACACCAGCTCTGCTCCTTCGACCCGCAAAACTGGGCTCCATTATCCGACACAAGGATCCTCGGGATGCCATACCTGCAGCATATGTTTCTCCATAAGAATCTTAGAATATTATCCTCTTCGATCTTGGCCACTGCCTCAACCTCCACCCAGTTGATGAAGTAATCCACCGCAACTATAAAAAACACCTTCTTCCCTGGAGCAGCGGCGAACTTTCCAACTATGTATATCCCCCACTTATCAAAAAGGTACGGGGAATACATAACCCCCATCTCTTCCGCCGGTGTATGAATGAGTGGTCCATATCTCTAGCACTTGTCACACTTTCGAATCAGCTCTTCTGCATCATGGACCATGGTGGGCCAATAATATCCAACTCTGATTACCCTTCTCACAATGTCCCGCGGGCCAGTGTGGCTACCGGTGCAGCCCTCGTGAAGCTCGCGGAGGACATAATTCCCCTCTTCTCTGGACAAGCACCTCGCATGCGGCTGAGCAAATAGTCTTTTATACAACTGATCACCTACGAGATAGTATTTGGCATACGTTGAGCTTCGCGGTCCTCCTACCTCACTCCTCCTAGTCTTGAGGTAACGCACAATGGGGGTTCTTCAATCATCCTGCTCCTCCACAGAAGCTACATTCATCTCTAGCGTCCCTCTCTCTAGCATGATGAGGGTGATCTTACCCCTTACCCCCTCACTCATCGGTCCCGCCATCTTGGCTAATGCATCCGCCTTGTTGTTTTCCTCTCTTGGAATTTGTTCAATATTCAGCTCTGTGAACTTCTTCCTCCATCTTTCTACCAGCTTTGCATACTTAATCATTTTCTCGCTTTGTTTCTCGTACGTCCCCAAGACCTGTTGAGTCACAACCTGTGAGTCCGAATGGACAACTACTCTCTGCACCCCCAATTCTGAAGCTATGCTCAGTCCCTGGATTAAGGCTTCGTATTCAGCTTCGTTGTTAGAGGTCCGAAACTCAAATCTAACCACGAACTAGAGCTCCTCGCCAGTTGGGCAAATCACCACTACCCCTGCACCGCAGCCTGCTTGGGAAATCGACCTGTCCACGAATATCCTCCATAGTTCTAACTATGCAACCCAAGTTGTTTCTTGTATGAAGTCGGCCAGAGCCTGAGCTTTGATGGCCACTCTGGGCTCGAATTCCACATCATATTCTCCAGCTCCACAGCTCACTTCACCATCCTCCCTGACAGGTCTGGGCGACTGAGTGTTTTTCAGAGCTAAGTATTCGTCCTCACGATCACTTTGTGGGACAAAAAATAGGGCCTCAACCTCCTTGTTGCAACCATGACTGCCAGGGCTGACTTTTCTATCTCGGAATATCTCACCTCTGGCCCCTGTATCATTTTGCTGACATAATAGATAGGGTGTTGCACCGACTCTTCCTCTCTGAGGAGCACTGAACTCAGCGTTGTATCTCTGACCGAGAAATATAGATACAATGCTTCCCTCTGCACCGGCTTAGTAAGTAGGGGCAATGTAGTGAGATTATCCTTCAACTCCTGAAAAGCCTTCTCGCACTCCTCTGTCCACTCGAATTTTGATCCCTTCCTCAATATTTTGAAGAAATGGAGGCCTCGTTCTGCTGACTTCGAGATAAATCGGCTTAGAGCTGCAATATGCTCGTTCAACATTTGAATTTCCTTATTATTTCTTGGAGACTGCATTTCTCGAACAGCCCTAACCTTGGAGGGATTCACCTCGATCCCCTGCCTAGTCACCATATTTCCTAGAAATTTCCCCGTTTGCACCCCGAAGGAGCACTTAGCTGGATTCATCCTCATTCCACATTGTCGAATGATCCAAAAGACCTCCTCCAGATCTGCAGAATGATCCAACGCTGCAATGCTCTTAACCAACATATCATCCACATAAGCCTCCATGTTACGACCCTACTGTGCCTTGAACACTGTGTCCACCATCCTCTGATAGGTAGCTTCGGCGTTCTTAAATCCGAAGGGCATCTTCACATACCCATATGTTCCACACGATACCACGAAGCAGACTCTAGGGATGTCCTCCGTGGAGAGCTGAATCTGGTGATAGCCCTGGTAGGCATCCATCATGGACAACAGTTCACACCCAGAGGTGGAATCGACCAACTGGTCGATCCTAGGCAGCGGATAATGATCTTTAGGGCACGCCTTTTTGAGGTCCCTAAAATCTATACACATCCTCCATGATCCCGACCCCTTAGCTACCATGATAGTGTTGGAGAGCCATTCTGGGAACTGCATCTTGACTACGTGCCCTACCTCCAACAACTTTGCCACTTCCTCCTTCATCACCCTGTCCTTTTCCGTACCGAATTGTCGCAACTTTTGTTTGATTGGCCAGGCCCGTGGGTCCATGTTCAGCCTGTGGAGCGCTATATTGGGGTCGATCCCGATCATGTCTCTTGGTTCAAAGGTAAACAGGTTAGCATTTTTCCTGAGGCTCTGCACCACTGCCTCAGCAACCTCGTGACTCATCTGAGTCCCAATCCGAGTGGTGAAGCCCACCTTGTTAGGGTATAGCTCCACTTGCATTAATTCTTCCTCAGGTCTAACCCTCAGCTCTGGATCAAGTTCCTCCCTCTCCGTCATTTCTATCCTCTTCTAAGGGCCTCTGCCCTGCTGATCCGGAAATCCTTGTACCATATGAGTATACCTTTTGACAATATCAGCATAGCACCTCCTTGCAGTGAGTTGGTCACCGCTGACCTCTCCCACTCTAGTTCCCACTGGGAACTTCAGCTTCATATGGGTTAGAGAAATGATAGCTGCAAAGCAATTCAACATAGGTCTTCCGAAAATACCGTTGTAAGAGCTTTGGGCCTCTACCAACAGGAAATTCAGCATCTGCACCCGCCGCAACGGCTCCTTGCCTAGCTCCACCTGCAAGGTCACCTGCCCTAATGGCTGCACCGATCCTCCAGCAAACCCATACAGGCCCGTGTTCACGGGGGTCAGTTTCATATTCAACCCCATCTTTAGGAAGCACTCTTGGAAAAAGGATATTAGCAGAGCTCCCCGATATCAGCGGTGATCACCAGTGCGTCGTTGTGAGGATTCTTAGTTAACCCTGCATCGCCAAGGCCAAACTCGATACGGGGGAACTCTCTTCCCCCAGCGGTCACCTCTGAGACCTCACCCCTGGAAGACCTTGCCACCTCTCGTGCACAGGCTTTCCTTGCCCGGTGGGAATCGCCATCCTCCGATCCTCCAACTATCATCTGGATATATGCCTTCTGGTGGCCAGAATCCTCCCTGGTCCTGGGCTCCTCTGCAGGCTCTTTGCCCTTATCCTCACGGTCCCTGCGTTTGTAGCTTTTTCCCTTATCTCTTTCCTTCTTAACATACTCCATTAGATGCCCCTCTTTTATGAGTTTTTCTATCATATCTTTTAGATGACGACACTTATTCGTCTCATGGTCGTAGTCATTATAGTATCGACAGTACCTTTCCGACCTCGGGTGCTTGGGGCCCGTATATGCAGTGGCAGGGTACTTAAACTCTGGGATCTCCGCTGCTATCTCCAGCAGCTCAGAGGGTCTCAGAGTTAATGAGGTGTAATTCTCAAAACGAGATCCCCCCACAGACCTGCTCTTCTCCCCTGGCTTACGCTCCTTATCCATCGTCTCCCTTTTCTTCTCTACTGCCTTTTCTTCCCTTCTCCGACCACTGCGAGCCTCCTCCAAGTTGATGTACTTGTCCACTCTCTCCAGAAGTTCATCGAAAGTTCATGGTGTGCATTTTGCCAAAGATTGGAAAAAGTCTCCGTCCACCAAGCCCTGCGCCAATGCATTAATTTTGACCTCTGAGGTAGCAGATGGTACCTCCTAGGCTGCAGCGTTAAACCTTCCCACATACTTCCTAAGGCTTTCTGATTGACCCTGTTTCAGACTCATCAATGTCAGGGCTGACTTTTTTTGTCTCCTTGCACTGGCAAATTGATGTACGAAAAAAGAACTCAACTCCCCAAAAGAAGTCATTGATCCCGCTGGTAGTTGGCTGAACCACTGTTGGGAAGATTTGTTCAGCGTTGTCAGAAAAACCCTACACTTCACCCCGTCAGTTTTGGTGGAGGAGGGCCCCGTTCTCAAACCTCAACAGGTGGTCGTGTGGATCTGCAGTTCTGTCATATTCATACGGCAGCGTTTTGAAGTTCGGGGGCAGCTGGTCTGCCAAAATTTCCTTCATGAACGGAGAACCCACAACTCTGAATGGCCTGCGAGTACTCTCATCCCTGCCTCTTCGCAACTCCTCCATTTCCCTGTGCAGGTCCTGCAATTGTTAGTTCACTGTGTTCACAGTGTCCGCATAACTCGCATCGTAATCATTCGTCTCCTCCACCTCATCCCTGGGAGGCGCCACTCTTCCCTCGGGTGGTGTCCGTTGCAGTCGTGGGGCTCGATGCTCCCCCATAGCCTGTTGCTGGCCACCCTGGGGGGAAAAAGCCTTTCTAGTCGAATTTACTTTCGTTTGCACCACGTCCTCCACAGGGATGGGCCATCTGGAAGTGCCCTGAGCCTGCTCCCTGTTCTCCACGGGCACGAAACCAGGTGATGGCCCTGAGAGTCCACCTCTACTGGACAGTGCACTGTCCATGGCCATTTTTATCAAATAATTGAGATGCTCCGTCGTTATTGTCACGGTTGTGCCCCCCGGTGGAGGAGGCAAGGTGATTCCACTTCGGCCCTCAGTAGCTAGGGTAGTGCCCACAGTACCCCCTGTTGGAGTATTCCCTGGAGGGTGAGCCCAGTTGCCTCAGGGAGACTTCTCTCTGCCGCCTCTTTCTCGAATGCAACTGTTAAATCCCGTGTAGTGTTGTCTCCATCCATGCTATAAATAATTTAGCAAACAACCAATTAACACCCTTACAATTCTCCCCAAAAATCTAGAACTCCTTCAGAGGTGATAAACGACTTTTAGTAAAGTGGAACAAAGGTAAGCCTCACGCCTTATACCCAAGGTTCCCACAGACGGCGCCAGTTGATAGAGGCGGTTTGAAATCCACGTATCTGCAAAACAGAGCTAGGAGGTGCCCCGGCGTAAACCCTTCGACGCTCAAGTAAGTCCTCTGCTAAAAAAGTGATATTCATGCAAGAAGAATAGTGAGTTAAGAGTGTGTAACCTTCTTGAAGATGAATGAGCTCCCTATTTATACTTACTGTTTACTAGGACAAAGGGCCAAAATGTCATTTTGGGTTACCCAATAAGATCGTGCCAGCTGTCCCTCTGTACCCGGCGGCGGTGTCAGAGGGTCACTTGTCTGTACCTTTAATTCCAGTTGTCTGTACTTGCTGTTGGAGTTTGGGGAACACATATCTTGGCCCCTAAGTTACCAATGTAGGCATTCACGTTTTCAGAGCTCTGCTCTTGCTCCAGTGCTACCCACTGGTGCGCCTGGAGGATTACCTTGAACCTTTTCGTTCAGAGCCAATAACCCAACTATGGGGACATCAGAGCTGGCTCCTTCACCAAAGCTGGTACCAATAATAGTTATACCATGACATCTCAACCCTGCAGGGCAGAATCAACCTTGGCCGGTACGCGGGACTCATCTCTGCAGGGATGATCACAGACCTGACGTGCTCGCAAGACACCAGAGCTAGAGGGGCCTCATGTTCTTCAGTCAAGGGCGGTGTCTTTGACTCGTTTTTTCGGTGGCTAGATTCTCGTGCAAGGGTGAAGTATATTTCTCCCCTATCAGCTACCACCATCAATCATTTTTGTTTGACATATATGACTTATACAGGAGTTGAAATTCTACAGAGATGATCGTTCATTTACCACACTTTTCAACTTTTCTCCTCTCTTCTCCCTTTTTGTTTATTTATTTTAGTTAAGATATTGTAAGATTGGCAGTAGCAGTGTCGATTGAAGAAAATATATGTTTTTGCTACCATGATACTAATATGTGTTTCATTAAATATATGCATTCTAAATAAATAGGTGGCCATTAAACAAACACGGTTCGGCATTGTCATGATACCACATTTATCGGATACTTCTTATCATCCTCCTTTTGTTTCCAACTAGTTCTTCACCCATGCAAAATGCACAAATGTTGAGATTTAATGTTATTAATTTAAAATATAATATTGAAATTTTTAATCATAATAAAAAGAAATAGCATACATATTTTATTGAACAATAAAAAATATATACAAAAAAAGTAAAACTTTACAAATTTTGAAACACTTCTTGGTACACAACGTTCTTGTTTGAATTTTGATCAGCATTGCCTTCATCAGAGCACACCAATATTTCCAGAACTCCGTGGTTCGTTACTCTGGATACTGCTACGTACGTTTGCCCATGACTAAATACAGGTTTTTTCAGAAAGAGCCGAACATGTGACAATGACTGGCCCTGGCTTTTGTTAATTGACATTGTATAAGACACAATGATTGGGAATTGTCATTGTTGGAACTTGAATGGAAACCTTGGGTCGGATGGGGTCAATGATAGTTTGGGGATTACTACTAAATCACTGGAATTTGTTCCAGTTAAAACTTTTCCTCAAGAACATGTTTCCCCAGCATAGTTAATAGCAACCTTGTACCATTGCACAAACCCTTGGAATGATCAATGTTTCAAAGCAACATTACAGGTGTTCCAACTTTCAGCTTCAACTCATGATTAGGGGTGGAAAAAAAAAATACCAAAATGCCAAAATATCGCACATACCGTACAGAAAAATTATCGAAATTATCAAAATTTTTGGTATACCGAATTTTCAGAATGGTATGATACTGTACCGAAAATTTTCAGTACAGTATCGATATGGTAATTTTATTTTTTGGTATGTTAGTATTTCAGTATATCGAGTATATTTCCATAAATAAAGGTTTTCTTCCCAGCCCTTGTCCCAAATAACCCCAATTCACTCTTCCTCAGCCTTTGTCCCAACAGCCCCATTCAATTTTAGGATTTTATGTTTTACGTCTTTCTCAATCTCTCTTATTCCTCTCGTCTCTCTCTCATTTTATCTTCTCAAATCAACTTCTGCAAATACTGGTATTCTTTGCAATTATCTTCTAGACTTTTACTTTTGATTAGCTTTTCCACTTGCCCCAATTTTCTCTGATAACAACGATACACACCATAACACTTTCAGATCTAATATTGTGGCCGACACTCCTCGCGTCTACAGTAACAGTAGTGGCAGCGGCGGCAGCGGTTGAAAAGTAGTGGGACGAATCCTAACTTTCTCGATCTTCTTTCTTTCTTTCTTCTCTATTTTTTTTTTTTATTTTATGAATCTGTTACTTTGATATTATTTGAATCAACGAAACTTCCGTCATTTTATTTTCTATTTTTTTTATGTGGAATTTATATTTTGTTGTTCAAACCAGAAAATGGCTTGCGATTGTTGGCTGAGACAGGTACAGTGATTCATGATTGTTTTTTTTTTTTTTTTTTTGTATGTTGATTTGCTACTTTGCTCAAACCAGAGAAAGAAAGAGGAACTGTGAGGCTTGGTGTTAGAATCCGTACAGAACGGTATTATATTGTGCCATACCAAATTTTTGGTATACTGAAATATTTGGTACGGTATCGGTATGGATTTTCCTAATACCGAGATTTTCTGTACGATATTCGGTATGAGGTATAATTTTCGGTATACCGTACCGAACCATCCCTACTCATGATTAGGGACTCCAGAGCACATCAAAGAATCAAAGAATTAAGAAGTGTGAAGATCAACCAACACATCAACATTCGAATCAGACTTGCGAGCACTATCAGAACTTACATATGTCTTTGATTTGTTTGCATTGAGATCGATCAAGTGTTCTTTATTGAATTAAAAACATCAAGGGATGGAGCAAGAATAGCTCTACTCTTCAGAAATGATGGATCGTCCATGATGTTTCAAAAGTTAGGATAGGTGCTTTCAACAATTGTTTGAATTGGATCCTTACCTCTTTTCAAAAGTATATCATTAGGAATCTGTATTTGAGCACCCTAATCATTTACTTCACCAAGTGTTCCCTCACCAAGTGTCCCATCACTAATAGACTCCAACCACTTGGAATAAGTTTCCAATTCTACGCGGTGTTCAAGTTGAGATACATTTTTTATCCTCATGTTCTTCGTGAGTCGTAATACTCTGCAATCATCCCACAAATAACATAAATTTATAGTAGCATGCACGACATCCTGTCTTGAACCCTTTGGTGTAACAAGAAGAATCTCCCTAAAATATCCTCCGAGAACAACTGTCTTGCCCCCAAAAGGTAGATCAGAATTATGCAACCTACTTAGTTGCATGACATCTTTTAGGGTTTTATTCAAAGCTTCAATGCAATGTCTATGAACCATCGAACCTTCGTCCAAATTAATCATTTTAGACTCCATCAAAAGATGTGATAGAGGACTTCCCTATTTAATGTGCATGTGGAGTCATCATTGATGTCCAAAAGGATGGAGTAACGCGAGTGAGAAGTTATCCCACCAAATAGAAGTAGAGAAGTTATTCCACTGGATGCAACATTCAATACAAATTCTCCTTTCGATCTCAAAGCTACAAATAAGGTCCTCCATAGGATTGTTTTCCCCGTTCCCCCTTAGCTATAAACAAAGTACACGTCACCCTTATTGCTACTAATAAAACTTATAATCTCATCATGAACACGAGGATGTTGATCATTCAACTTATTCAAAATCTCATGGTACTCCTTTCGAAGTTCAACTATAACACAATTCATTGAAAAGAATTTTGTTGTGAAACTTGTAGCCGATTCTAAATCAGGAACAAGCATGCCATCAAAATCTTACAAAGACTATCCAAGTGGTTGTAACAATTCTTAAATATCTAGTAGAGCTGGATTCTTGATGGCATCTTTCGACATCACCAACTCTGCAAACAAGAAAAAATAGTATGTTTAAATCATTAAAAGTGTTAATTATGAACATCTTTTATTGACAAAAGAAGAAAGTTCATGTGTAACCTAGGAAATTCATTATTTTTTGTTGTTTGTGCAAAATGTCATCGGATAGGTAACTCCAAGTCTTTTCCCAAATAATCTCAGGCCTGCTCAAACTTCCTGAAAATAAAAGCATCAAAAAAAAAAATTCCTTAACGACTTCCCAGATGCCCAATCACTTTCTTCAATTAACACATCTATGTACTCCTTATAGTTTTCTAAAAGACCTCTCGCAACATGCATTCCAGAAAGTTGGAAAAACAACATATGCATATGTTCGGATAGTTTCGTTTAAGGAGAATTCTCAAGTAATAAGCTTCGCCAGATCCAAGTGGAATATAGCAAATTCGTCCAATAGCAAACCGGTTGGTCCTCTTCACCCATCTCTTTTTATCCCTTTGCCAGACAAATTACTGCAAAAATTGGGCATACGTCAACTTCTCGGCTTCAGGTAACGTCTTGTTCGCCTCAAACCAGCCCAAAGACATACTCTCTTTCGCAAATGGTTTGTTCATCAAGGACACCTAATCATCTCCATTAGGAAATATACTGCTTTGCTCATTCGGTAAGTGGAAACTTAGTCTCTCAACGGAAGGTTCCCTAAATTAAATTTCAAACCCAAAAATCCTCCAAGTAGCATCACACAGAGAGATATATCGACAATCATAGTACATTTGAACTTTGTCAACATCCTTCCCAGTGTTTTGATCCTACACTATTCGATAAAGTCCTGCAGTGATACGACCGTGCCTATTGTTCACATACTTAAACAAATACTTGATAGCTCATGACTGATTGCTCCATTTCACGTTCATGTGTGCGTCATGTTTCACCAAAAGATGACGATTATGAGGTACAACAAAGGTATTTTCAAGCTCAACTCTACTTTTGGTTACTCTCCTTCCATCATTTTCCTTCTCCTATAAACAGGATAACCATCATCGTCAATAGTAGTCTCCTCCACAAACCTTTTTGGAAAATGTTTTGTGCAAAACCTTCCTCATTCATGCACAGTGAATCTTTCCTTGTTGCAACACATGGACTATGCATCATGAAATCACATACTGCGGCATAATACTCTGGATAAGCATTTTTATCAGGAATTTCAGCTGAAATGAAATGATCAATGTCGCCGCCAGTAGGATCTTTATGTTTATTGTCTTAGAACAGCACTATATGTGCATGTGGAAGCCCTCGCTTTTGAAATTCCTGTTGGAATTATATCTATTATAATACTCTTGTAGAAAATAATATAATTAATCCCTTTCCCTAGGACCCTTCTTGGTTGTCATAATTTGTATCTTTATTAACTAACCCTAGAGATGGATCTATAAATTTATATAAACCCTAACATGCGCCTATAACACATAAGAGTTAAGGATTCGACCTGATAGTTGTTTACACAAGAGTTCGATTTCTGATTGAATGATTTCTGACTCCCGTCTTAACCTTCTGGACTATATCCCCTGCTCAATCCTCAACGCCGGTTGGATGACTAACCTTGAAGAATTCCAAGTGGGAAGGAACACCTTAAATCGCTGCTGCCTACTCTCTCTTTCTCTCTATTCAGTGATCCTTTTGAATGTTTATTCTTCTTTTTCACAGAATGAGAGACCATGTATTTATAATACATGGTTGAGTGTGGGCCAAGCCTGGTAGTTTAATTCCTTCTAGGATTAGGAATTTAATTCTCTATTTCTACTTGGACTAGGAGTCTATATGGGCCAGTCCAGGGATCAAATACAAGAAATAAAAATGGGCCTAACTATGAATTAATTCTTCGTTGTTCAGCCCAGAACATAATTAATTTATAAATATTAATTCATTCCACTAGAGAATTAATACTGACTTACCCCTTTATTCCCGACTTGAGTCGGGGCTTGAATTAGACTTAATTAATCCCCGTATTTAAGATATCGAATATCCATTAATTAATTAAAGCCTCTGACATCTTAAATCAATTAATTTCTTATTTATCCTTAAGTAATACCACTCAACCTTATTATTGTACCTGAACTTAATCAACCTACAGGGTTTAGTACAATAAACCTTTTGAGCTCCTTAAGGGGATATCATCATCCTAAACGGATACGGTTACTTAAATACAAATTACCAATTATTATATTGCTATCACCCAAAATACATAGTATAAAAGTTATATCTTAATTCTCGCCCATAGTAAATCAAAGTGGCACACAAACAAGCATTCATAACTGTAATCTTATTTAGGCTTTAGATTATTATAAGTCACCGAGATCTCTAGTTCTTCACTAAGGTCAGGCAGAAGAACATATCTCACTGTGATCCTATCAATACGTAAATACGTACCAGTATAAGTAAATAGTCAAGATAAACTATTTCTACTTAATACTGCAGCCTAAACCAACAACTCATCCTCAAGTTGTCTAAGCTGTGATTTACATTTTATATCTCTTTAAGTTTAACCAATCATATGATCTTCTGTGATCTTCAACACACCATAGGATCTACTTATTTGCAAGAGATATGGGGACACATACAAAGTCAAAATGCAAATATAATCAGATAGGAGATAAACAGTGAATAACTGGAAACATTGTATATAAAAAGTTTTGCTTTCAGTATACAAATCCAACAATCTCCCACTTATACTAAAGCAAACTTTTAGTATACTCGGTGTCTAACTATCTAGCTATTACATTCTCCCACTTATACTAATAGTTTCCTAAGTGGGTGGCATCAATCGCAGTCCTAGTCCCTGAACATGCTTGTCATAGACTTTCTACGGTAAGCTCTTCGTGAATGGATCAGCTAAATTCTCTGTCGTACAAATCTTCTCTATCCGCACATCTCCTCGTTTTACGATTTCTCGTATTATGTGGTACTTTCTCTCTATGTGTTTTGTCGCCTTGTGGGTCCTGGGTTCCTTTGAGTTTGCCACTGCATCTGAGTTGTCACAATAGATTGTGATACTGTTAGGCAAAGTAGGTACCATGCCTAGATCCAAGAGGTAATTCCGGAGCCATACTGCTTCCTTAGCAGCCTCTGATGCGGCTACATATTCGGCTTCCATAGTGGAGTCTGCAATGCATCTCTGCTTTGCACTCCTCCATGAAACGGCTCCTCCTCCCAAGGTAAATACATAGCCTGAGGTAGATTTCTTCTCATCCCGGTCTGCCTGGAAATCCGAATCCGTATAACCCAAGGGATTTAGACTGTCTGCCTGGTAAACTAGCCTGTAATCTCTAGCCCTTTTCAGGTACTTGAGTACATGTTTTACCGCAGTCCAATGCGCCTGTCTAGGGTTAGACTGATATCTTGCCACTATGCCGACTGCATAGCAGATATCAGGTCTCGTGCATAGCATTGCATACATAAGACTTCCCACTGTGGAAGCGTAGGGTACCTGTCTCATTTCCTCTTTCTCCTTTGGTGTCTTAGGACACATCTCCTTAGAAAGTGGAACACCATTTCTGAAAGGTAGAAATCCTTTCTTGGCGGTTTGCATGCTAAAACGAGCAATCACAGTATCAATGTAGGCCGCTTGAGATAAGCTCAACATCCTTTTCTTGCGATCCCTTATAACTTTGATCCCAAGGAAGTAAGCTGCCTCTCCTAAGTCCTTCATCTGAAACTGTTTGGATAACCATCTCTTTATGTCTGATAATACCTCCACATTGTTACCAACTAGGAGAATATCATCTACATAAAGTGCAATAAATACTTTATCTCCGTTGACATCTATGCGATACACACAACTTTCGTTTTCACTTTGAGTAAATCCATAGGATTTAATCACCTCGTCAAAACGTAAGTTCCATGACCTAGAAGCTTGCTTGAGTCCATAAATGGACTTCTTGAGCTTCCAGAACAGATGCTCTTCGCCTTGCCTCACATAACCTTCTGGTTGCTGCATATAGATGTCCCTACCTTCTTCAAGGTAACCATTTAAGAAAGCGGTCTTGACATCCATTTGCCAAACCTCAAGATCTAAATGAGCTGCTATGGCGAGAAGGATCTGAATGGACTTGAGCATGGCTACTGGCAAAAAGGTTTCGTCATAATCTTTACCCTCCACCTAGGTATACCCTTTTGCCACTAGCCTGGCCTTAAAGGCTGTAACCTCTCCATCCCCTCCTCTCTTTCTCTTGTATACCCACTTACTACCTATAGCTTTACAACCATCTGGCAGTTCAGTTTTCTCGTATACATCCATAGCAGTTATGGACTCATATTCTGAATCCATAGCACGACGCCGTTCTTTCGTATCTTCGTCATTTACTGCCTCGGCATAAGTCCAGGGATCGAGATTGGCATGTCCGTCTCCTGGGATCAAATTCAAAGATTCTCCCACAAACATGAACCGATCAGGCTGACGAACAACCCTTCCACTATGTCGAGGTTGTGTAGGCATTATGTCAACGGGTTGTGCAGTACTTGGTATTATTGCCTCTTGCACTTGTGGCTGTGGAATTGGAATCGTACTGACATTCCCTTCGAGTCTTTTAAGGATAATATCAGCTCTGAACTTGTGATTAATCATGTAGTCCTCTTCTAAGAATCGGGCGTTAGTGCTAATAACGACCTTCTGATCCTTAGGACTATAGAAATAACCACCTTTCGTTCCTTTTGGATACCCTATAAACATTCTTACCTCAGACCTAGATTCCAACTTACCAGCATCCTTGTTCAGCACGTGTGCTGGACTACCCCAAATCCTTATATGGTTCAAGCTAGGCTTGCACCCTGACCATAACTGTTAGGGAGTACCTGGTGTAGTCAATTGGGATGTTATCCCAACTTCTGACAAGTACCTTTGGAACTCGTTGCTGAGGTATTCACCACCGCGATCAGACCGCAATGACTTGATACTTTTATCTAGCTTCTTCTCCACTTCCGCCTGAAACTCTTTGAATTTCTCAAAGCATTCAGACTTGTGGCGAAGTAGATAAACGTACCCGTATCGTGAGTAATCGTCAATAAATGTGACGAAGTACTCATACCCTCCACGAGCTTGGGTGGACATTGGTCCACATAAGTCAGAATGGATCAGTTCTAACACCTCTTTGGCCCTATTCCCCTTTGCCTTGAAAGGCCTTGTCGACATCTTTCCCTCTAGACAGGATTCGCAGACTCTAGTCTGAATTGGTTGGAACGAATCCAACACTCCATCAGACACTAGTCTTTGGATCCGGTTCAGACTGATGTGACCTAGTCTTAGGTGCCAAAGATGTGTTTGATCCTCTTGAGAAGATAATTTCCTTTTCCTTGAGTTCGATGATGTTGATGCAACGAAGTTTTGGGTATTATGCAGACAAGTTATAGTATAAAGAGAATTGTTCAAAACACCAGTGCAGATAACTATGTTATTTCTCATGATAGAACTGTTACTACCAAAAACAACTGAATATCCATCACAATAAAGTTTCGAAACAGAAATTAAATTGCGCCGAAAACTCGGCACAAACAAAACATCTCTTATAACTAAAACAGTGTCACTAAAACATAAAGAAAAATCTCCAATTGCAACTGCTGCGATTCTTGCTGCATTGCCCATGGAGATGATGATCTCGCCATCCCTAAGCTGCCTTGTTGGCTGGAAGCCCTGCAAGGTGTAACAAACATGATCAGTCACACCTGTATCCACTACCCACGAATGGGCAGAAACAGCGGCTAAACACGTTTCAGTTACTAAAGCTAATGGCGTGCCATGGTCCTTTGACTTTAGCACTGGACAATCTTTCTTCGAATGTCCAGTCTTATCGCATTTGAAACACTTTCCCTTAGTTTCTTTACTCCACCACTAGGGCCCCCTCCGTTACTCCCACTATTTGCCTTGGCCTTTCCCTTTCGCCTCTTTTTCTTGTTCTTACCTTTGGGTGGAACAGTGGGCCCATTGGCAGTGACTAAAGCCTGTGCATGCTTTCCCATCACCCCCTCTGCTGTAACTAGGTCATTAAGCAACTCGTTAAGAGTATAGTCTTTCTTGGACATAACAGCATTGAGGCGGAAGTTCTCAAAGGATTTGGGAAGAGTGTTGAGAATGATATCGACCTTGGCTTCGCCGTTGATATCTCCTCCTATCAAGTCAAGCTTGTCCATGAGATTAATCATGTGCATGACATGATTATGCACTGAGCTGCCTTCGGTCATCCGACTTTCCATGATTTGCCTCATTAAGTCAAACCGAGCAGCTCTGTCCGACTCCCCATACACCTCTTGAAGGTTCAACATGATGTTGGCAGCATCGTCCATGTCCTGATGCTGGAGCTGCAAGGCAGACGACACAGTGTTCATAATGTAGCACTTGGCCACATTATTAGACTTGTGCCACCTATCATGCTTTGCCCGCTCCTCATCAGTGGACTGTGCAGTAAGGGGATCCGGACGAGGAGTAACTAACGCGAAATAGTGTTCCTCAGCGATAAGAATATACTCCAGATTACGTTTCCATTCTTTATAATTAGGACTGGTTAAGGGGTGTTGTGCGAGAATATTTATAACAGACGATAACGACATATCTGAAAATATTAAACAATAAACATGTAAGAGCACAATCACATATATTTTGAATCAACAATATTCTAACCTTTTGATAAAACAATATTGTTTGAATCCTCCAATAGCCCAAGAGATTTACATATAAGCCATGCGGGTGGACTTTTATATGTAAATCCCTTAACCAGACTAAAATACCTAGTCATTTTAATTTCAATCCATGTCAACCTAACCTTTTGACAAATGAAATTAATAATTGGACTTTTATACTAGACCATATTATTTTTAAGAAGTGACTCCGCGAGGAGTTGTACTTAAAGTTAATATCTAAGCAGTGACCACGTCCTAACACTTGTAAATAAATTCTTGGATTTGACACACTTTCGTGGACTACGTCGCTTCCAATTTATTTAACCTTCGTTATCCCATTTGTTTCCAACTATCTAGAAAACTTGTGAAAATCATACGTGTAAGCCACGCGTGTGGACGTTTACGCGTGTAACTCCCACTTTTCTTTTGGAATTAAATGATTTCTTTAGAAGTCCCAGCTAGCAAACTTATAAATAATAAATGTGAGCAAGCCACGCGTGTGGACGTTTACTAAATTTATTATTTATTTTGCCTAGAGACCGGTTGTGGAGGTCTTTTGACTATTTTTAGAAATTAAAATTGTCGGTTTTGCTTAGTCTTTTACTTCAAAAGATTTGTCCATGCAACAACACGTAATCCTAAGCATAAATAAAAGCTAAGCACAACAAATAAAGCATGCTCGGAGAATTTAAATATGCTAATATACGAGAAGGTCCTAGCATGATAGTCTAAGCGCAATTAGTAAATCACATAGACATAATAAACATGATAATAAATATCATTCATCGATTGAGCAATAAAGAAACGATAAAAATAAATAAATATCATCCTTCGTGGCTCAACATGGAAAAATTAAATCCTAAACTATTACAATAATTTAGGAAATACAAATCTTCAAGTCTCTTGGGCCTTCACGTCGGGCCTCGCATACTCGGGTACGGACCGGGCCAAAACGAAAAACACACTGGGCTAGTAAACAGGCTGCATGGGCCAATGGGCTGTCAGGCCGAAACCTTAGCCCACGCCCACGCCACAGTCGTGGGTGCCGAGTCGTCTAGAGCCGTTGGGGCCTGCTGGGCCGAAGCCCAGCGCCTCGTGCATGCCCAGGCCCGTGCACGGCAACGATCTGCTAGGGTTTGCAAACCCTAGCCGCCGCCGCCCCTCCAACCGCAATCTACCGGCCGCCGGGGCCAGCTGCTGCCGGGCGCCGGGCAACGGGGCGCCCGGCGCTGCTGCCGAGCGCCGGGCGACGGGGCCTGCTGCTGCCGAGCGCCGGAACCGCTGCCGAGTGCCGGGCGCTGGCTGCCTGCTGCCGGGTTCTTTGCATTTTTCGTGTTCTTCTTCTTCATTCTTCGACTTTTACAGATATTTCAACAAAATACAAGTAAAAACGAACCTATTCTAACCACGGATTTTCTCGTGGTAAAAAAAACCCAACGCGAACAAACATGACGTAAAACGAGCCACGAAGAACGGCAAAAATTAAACATACACAGCGCACATTTATAATCAATAAAGTAATTATATCTGACAGAGCCAAGAAGACAGACCTTGCTCTGATACCAGTTGTTGGAATTATATCTATTATAATACTCTTGTAGAAAGTAATATAATTAATCCCTTTCCCTAGGACCCTTCTTGGTTGTCATAATTTGTATCTTTATTAATTAACCCTAGAGATGGATCTATAAATTTATATAAACCCTAACATGCGTCTATAACACACAAGAGTTAAGGATTCGACCTGATAGTTGTTTACACAAGAGGTCGATTTCTGATTGAATGATTTCTGACTCCCCGTCTTAACCTTCTCGACTGTATCCCCTACTCAATCCTCAACGCCGGATGGACGACAAACCTTGAAGAATTCCAAGTGGGAAGGAACACCTTAAACCGCCGCTGCCTACTCTCTCTTTCTCTCTATTCAGTGATCCTTTTGAATGTTTATTCTTTTTTTTCACAGAATGAGAGACCATGTATTTATAATACATGGTTGAGTGTGGGCCAAGTCTGGTAGTTTAATTCCTTCTAGGATTAGGAATTTAATTCCTTATTAGGAATTTAATTCTCTATTCCTACTTGGACTAGGAGTCTATATGGGTCAGTCCAGGGATCAAATACAAGAAATAAAGATGGGCCTAACTATGAATTAATTCTTCCTTGTTCAGCCCAGAACATAATTAATTTACAAATATTAATTCATTCCACTAGAGAATTAATACTGACTTACCCCTTTATTCCCGACTTGAGTCGGGGCTTGAATTAGACTTAATTAATACCCGTATTTAAGATATCGAATATCCATTAATTAATAAAAGCCTCTGACATCTTAAATCAATTAATTTCTTATTTATTCCTTAAGTAGTACCACTCAACCTTATTATTGTACCTGAACTTAATCAACCTGCAGGGTTTAGTACAATAAACCTTTTGAGCTCCTTAAGGGGATATCATCATCCTAAACGGATACGGTTACTTAAATACAAATTACCAATTATTATATGCAAGTTGCTGTCACCCAAAATACATAGTATAAAAGTTATATCTTAACTCTCGCCCATAGTAAATCAAAGTGACGCACAAACAAGCATTCATAATTGTAATCATATTTAGGCTTTAGATTATTATAAGTCACCGAGATCTCTAGTTCTTCACTAAGGTCAGGCAGAAGAACATATCTCACTGTGATCCTATCAATACGTAAATACGTACCAGTATAAGTAAATAGTCAAGATAAACTATTTCTTCTTAATACTGCAGCCTAAACCAACAACTCGTCCTCAAGTTGTCTAAGCTGTGATTTACATTTTATATCTCTTTAAGTTTAACCAATCATATAATCTTCTGTGATCTTCAACACACCATAGGATCTACTTATTTGCAAGAGATATGGGGACACATGCATAGTGAAAATGTAAATATAATCAGATAGGAGATAAACAGTGAATAACTGGAAAAATTGTATATAAAAAGTTTTGCTTTCAGTATACAAATCTAACAATTCCCCAGTATAAATTGCTGCAAATAAATAAAATTATAAATTTTTTAATTATAATTAAAATCGTTGAATAGATTACCTTTTAGAATTAACAGTGTTAGAGAAAACTAATACCTGCTCTAACATTTCCAAAAGTATTTTTATTTTGAAGATCATCCATGATGTTTTCTTACTTGATTTTGAAGACCTAGCAAGATATCTGGACGATCTTCTACTTTCAAACCTCTTTCAGAAACAAAGCATTCAATCTCTAGCCATTTTGGATTACACGTAAATTTTATGAACAAATCCTGGGAACTTTCCCACCTACAGATAGTCATAGCATCTTGATAGTTCTGAATCATGTAACAGGAACCTCTAGTAAAGGAAGATGACAAAATTATGCGTCTGCCCTGTGTTCGAGCATCGGTCTCCCTGTTCAACAACGCATCCTCAAGTCCTCTATACATCTCACACCGAAATTCTTTCTAATGCATGCAGATATATTTTAGCCTCCCAGATTCTATCAAGGTATACAAATCAACAACAAAATTGCTGGAAAAGTCTTCGAGAATTGAGAATTGTGGACGCATCATCATCTCTTTCTTGCAAACGGTATGAAAAGAATTCTCTCGCACTAGCTCTCTTCCGCCCACTGGGTTTTTCCGTAATGGAATCAGCACATGCAATATCTTCTCTATAGTCATCCTCACCATAAGGAAACAATAATGGATATTGCAAAACAATATAAGCACCATTTAATTCGTGTATTCGCTGCAAGTATCTCATTGTGTTTCAACAACAATATCACGGTTACCCAATGATTCATCAAAATCTCCAATGACCACTGCTGCAACTTCAGATGCAGTAGAAAGATTCTACGTCCTGCCATCATGGTTCCTCTTTCCATGAAGCTTCAATTTAATGTTAGATTCATCTTCCTGAATCTTTTGGCCAACCATTCTAAAACTTTTCACAAGAACATTGTATTGATCAAGCATATTCTTTAAATCAAAAACTATTTCTATATGCAAACTATTAATGTCATCCCTTTGCCTGAATAAAAACAAAAAAACAAAAAAAAAAAGATTGAGTACCTCATAGTAAAAAAAAAAAAAATATATATATATATATATATATATATATATATATATATGAATTCCTTTAATAAAAATAAGTTGTACTAATAGAAAATAAATACCTTACAATACTGATTCGATTTGTCACTTCATGTGCTGTATCAGAAATATACAACTGAGCAAATTTCGGAGGAGCTCCGTCTAGAGGCAATAAACTACCAATCAGATGGTAATTTTGTCCACTCAACTTAAAAATAGGTGGATATATTCCTGGTGTTCTCTAAAAAGCGTCTATTTTTGTCACAATCCCCATGTAGTAAGATCATGAAGAACATCAGGTGCTTTTTTTATAGGCGGCAGTCTTACTTTTCCTTGAAGACAACAAAGCCAATATTTTGGGACATAAATGATGCGTCTTGAACTAAGCTTCTCTTCATACCAAAAGTATACACCACAATTTTGACACCTAAATAATGGATCACCGATGTCCTGATAATCTGCAGCTGAAATGATGATACAATCTTCTTTCAATAAATCATATTTGAATATTTTAAAATTATGTTTACAAATGAAAATCAAGTAAAAAATAGATTAATTGAAAATGTATGAAATTTATACTAACTTCTGTTGAATGTTTCAGGAAAACATGAATCATCCGGATCAAGCTGAACAATTTCAGGACTATCATCATTCAACGATAAAAGCTCTTTAAATTTTGGATCATTATTAGCCAAATCTTGAATCTCAATCTCACCAACTTTTGGCTCGAATGTTTCACAAATATCTTTTTTTCTTTTATATCGACGGCTGATTACTACTTGAACCATAAGAAACACTAATTACACTTCCTTTTTCGCCTTGACGAGATTGTAAATGTAAGTATTTTTTATTTAGTTCTTTCAGCACCATTATATATATATATATATATATAGTTGTTATTTGTTGTTGTAATTGATTTATGACTGCAACTATAATTATCTTACTACTTCGGTATTATTCTGCAAATATAGGTGTTATTTGTTGTAATTGACTTATGACTGCAACTTTAATTATCTTACTACTTTGGTATTTATATATATATATATATATATATATATATATGTATATAATGTGTATATATATGTATAAATATATAGGATGGAGTACAAGGTTCTTCGGTGGATAGGAGACATGTACAACAACAAATTCGCCATATTGAAACTGAAGAGATCCATCAAGTTGATAATCCAAGTGAAGCTATTGAGATGACCCAAACATAAGATTAGCCTCTAATGACACAAATGACACAAGAATCTTCAGAAGTAGTTATATCTTACAGTCTTTTGTTGCATTTACTTTCATAACTCAGCTCATCTTGATGCAACTCCTTCACAGGTTGGGCAGGCAGGGAGTGGGCAATCATCTAGACCACCAAGGCAAAGTGATTCAAGTCCACCTCCACCGTCGCGAAGAGTTAATATCAGGAAACCTACCCCGAATGTCCGACCATCCACACAATTTCATAGCTCAAACAAGGATAACAACTAGTGCTTCAACAGAGGGCTTAAAGTAATAAACAAAGGCGGAAAGAAATTTGTTACTTTGTCAAACTTAGGGGTTGTGATTAATGATCCAAGGTGCATGCAATCAAAGAGTAAATGATTCACGAAGAACTAGTTCATGTTTAAAGGCAAGCTTTTGGAAATATTATTTTTTGTTGCTTTTGATATACCATGATCGCATACATTATCTTTTGTTATATTATGGGGCGTTTTGATATCAAACCATGGTTGGATTGTTGCAATTGCATCCCTTGTGACAACGATAATGATGGGTGAGTATGTTGTTTTTTTGTCTCCCTTGTAATAGCACATCTTCACTTGATTGAAGAACTAACATTTATGTAATATAGGTTTAGTTATATTATTTCGGCAATATGGTTTACTTGTTTTATAATTTTTCTTTTCTTTTTTTTTTTTTTTTTTTGGAGAATTTGTGACTTTTCTTGTTGATTTGATGGTAACAGTGAGTGGAAGGTTAGGTATTGCTATTATATGGTTGATGAAGAGAGGCGAAAATGCCTCCATAGCATGATATTATTTTTATTTTTAGCGCAAAAAACAGTTGTTAACTCGTTTGTTAGTGTCTGGGACCAAAACTGAAAACTTGGGACTACAAGTGATGAAAAAGAAAGCGTGGGACATAAATGAAAAAATGGGACCAAAAAATTTTCGACCCTCTTCCTGTGGGACCAAAAGTGAAATTTTCCCGATAATTTTTAATTTTTTTCAAAATCTTAAGACTTGCTAGTAAATTAAAATATAATTAATATTAATAAATAGTTAATTGCAATCAATTAAAGAAAATTGAATCTATATACTATATTTAAATACATATTAATAATAACTATCAAATCAATTACACGCGTTTCAATAACATGATATATTTGGTTTAGAGCTAATAATATGTCAAAAGTATAAAGACATTAATTCAATAATGTTCGACTTACTGTAATTATTTTTGAACAACTAAATAGATTTTGATAATTAATCAACAATATAAATATATCAACAATTTAAAACATATAAAGTAAATTCAAACATTACTTATTTTTCAATAATAATAACATTGACAATTTTGTATACATAAAATATATAAAAACATTAAGTAATTTCAATATTTGTTTCTAAATTAAATTAGAAACTATCATAAACATTAAACTTAAGCTCCTTAAACGGAGGCTGCAACTCAAACATAAATCTGTATATCCTTGAATACTTCAGTGCCCTGATTAAATCATGGCAACCGGCGAGACGAACGACTCCATTGCTCAAATGGATCAAATCAACATGAAATTCTTCATCGCCTATTTTAATTACAACAAAATCATCATGTAAGTGATTCGGAGTGATATACTGTCTCACAAAGTTCCTAGGAATATTCTACAAATAATAAAAAATACAAAAAAAAAAAAAAATCATACTGGACAAAAAAAAAATCAAATTTATGGACCAAAAAAATACAATTTTCCCCCTGAAATGTTTTGGCAAACGTAAATCAACAGTAAAATTCTTCATCTTGGATCACGATAGGATTTTTAGGACCTCATGTATAACACATAGATTACATTCACTAAAAAGGAACAAATAGTATTAAAATACTTTTTAAAAAATAAATTATTGCGAATAAATATGAATTTGTGAACGAAACCTTTAAAAATCTTTTCATTCTTAAAATTTTTTACATGGAAATAAAATAATAACTTTACAAATTTATAGAGAAATAAAATAGTATTTCAGCTTTGAAAAAAGTATATACATAACAAATTAAAACAAACTAAATAAAAACTTACCATAATCTGCATCATTTTGATTTGCCATGATTTAAGGTAGTTAGCTGAGATTTTTCCTAAATTTTTGCCTCCTTCCAAACTTCTTCAAAGATTATTTGTTTTAAAACTTTGGAAATTTTATCGTTGATATGTTCTAAATGTGTGTTGTCATCTCAATATATAGTGTGATTTACTTTTTTAATTAAATAAATGCCTCTTCGACCTTACCATATACAAGTAGAATTCATCTTTGCATCCATTAAATTGATAGTTATAGTGATATAATTGAACATGACCTTTGGATGATTTTTTGTCCATTATCTTGATAAATCATGCATGTACAATTGATGACACATTATAATGGTTAAAATTCTTTATCAATTACATTTTCTCAACACTTATTTTTTTATAGAAATTATATATAGAACTGCATTTGAATAATATATGTTCAAAATGTATACAAACGTTAATTTACATTTATTAAAAATTAACATACGAATAAAATTATTTCCCTCACAATTTGTGGCATAAAATGAAAGGGGTAGAAATCAACTTATAGAAATTAATTTTGTATTTAGTATATTTAGAATCAAATCTAATGACTTAAATTATTCTTATAATTAATACATCAAATAAATTGATCTCCAAATATTATAAATAAATTTGTTATGTACATACATAACAAATGAAAACAAAATAAATAAATAAAAAGTACCGTAATGTGCACCACCTTGATTTGTCATGATTTAAGACAGTTGATTGCGCTTTTCTTAAAAATATGCCTCCTTTCAAACTCCTTCGAGAATTCTTTGTTTTTCAATTTAGAAATTTTATCTTTGATATTTTAGAAATGGGGTTTTTTCTGTTTTTTCTCCTAATCTAAGAACAAATAAAGTTTTTCCCCTTCCCCCCAAAGTGACTTGAACCCAGGACCAAAGGTCTAGATAGTGGATGCTCTATCACTTGAGATATCGAACTTCGTCTTTTAAAAATGGGTGTTGTCATCTCAATATATATTTTGTATTTTTAACTTATTATAAAAACATTGCCTCTTCACCCTTCTCAATTTAAAGCAAGTGATATTAATCATTTCATTCATTAAATTGATAGTTATAGTGATGTAATAAACATGATATTTGGATGATTTTGTCCAAAATCTTGATAAATTGTGCATGCACATTTGATGACACATTATGATGGTTAAAATGCTTTATCAATTAAATTTATCTCAACACATATTTATTATAGAATAACAAAATGCTGAATTTAACTAAAACTTCAAATATATCTTGAACAATGACACAAAACCATAATATAAGATGAAAAGTACTGATTATAAAGTATGGCATGAATAAATACTTGTAATTAAAAAGATACCATAGAATATGTTGTAAATTAATACAAAATAATATGGATTCACATGATTTTTAATTAATTTCAATCATCTAATTTTAGGACTTAGGCTGAATTAATTGAACATGACCTTTGGAAGAAATCGTGTACAAAATATTGCTTAAAACCGTGCATGTAACAATGATGAATTACATTATGATAACTTTCCATGTCAAAAAATTCATAATATAAACTTAAATTTTTTAAGATTGAAACATTCTCTAATACGAATAATTAGATTAAGAAAATAACTTTTGATAATTTTCCATGCAAAATTTATAGGATAATCATGGGGAAATATGATGACGTATAAAATGTCGATAAAAACATTAAATAACAGGATAAAGAGATTGAAATAAATCAATCAAAAACAAAATAAATAAAACAATTTCAACCATAATAGTAAGGAGACAATCCATAAAACATGGGTAACAATCAATTGAAAATTCGAAGAACAAGAAACAACAACAAAACAAACTTAGTGTTCTTGTGATACCCCGAATCTTTGAAACGCAATAAAATACATTATTTACATTTTAAAATATTTTTACCAATTTTATTTTAGTTTAAATTGCAAAGTTATTTGACTTATGATTTTATTTTTAGAAAATAAGTGTGACCCCCCGATGTACCAGGTCGACTGCACTCCTAGCACCTAAAAGGTAAGATTAAAATTTTATAATATAGAAGCTTAAAATTAACATCGGGCTTAAAAAGTAAATAAAATAAATTTATATATGTACATAATAAAATAATAACATGCTTACGGTAGACTCTATTAACGGACCACTGATCGATTATAAATGCTTTGGACTTCGCCTGGCAGTAGCTGTCAAGAACCGACAAAGGTGTCTCACTACTGTAGATCGAATGGAGAGGGAGGCTGAAAGCCAGAAGCAAAGGGTAGATCGGTATAATGAAGTTGTAGCTAGCAAGCGTTTAGAGGCTGTTGCTAACGAACGTCTTGCTGGGCATGCTAGAGAATTAGCAGAGTTCTATCGCGAGTATGCAAGATTACAGCGTGAGGAAGCAGGCATAATAGAAGAAAATGAGGAGGAGGAGGAGGATCCTTCAGAAGAAACCGAGCCTAATGAGTCTGTAAGGTCAAATCCTGGTGAGAACATACCAACTAGAGGTCGTCGTGTGCGTACCCCACCAGCAGAAAACCAGGCAGGCCCTAGTGATCGGTTTTGATATAGTTGGAAACCTAGAGGATGTACATATATAGTAATAGTTGTTAGCTTTTGTATAGTGACGCTTAGTACATGACTAGACCGTAAGTACCTTTTTCTAATAGAAATGTATATAAGTCATCCTCTTGGTCATGCTTATCTTTTTGCTCGTAAAAGCATGATTAACCAGGTGACATTTTGTATGTACTTTGTACATTCCATTTGTAAGGGTTAAAGTACTAAACATATTGTACTGATTGTATATATTAATAGAATTGTAAACCCAATATCTTGTAAGTATATGACTTGCTAGTTAAAAATTATTCGATGTGTTAAACAAAGGGTATATACGCATATAACTATGTATCATTTCTCTTTTTCCCAAAAGCATGGCAGCACGAGGAAGACCACGTAAACATGTGCAAAATGAAATGAGCCATTTGTCGAGTCAGCTACTGAGAGGCAACTTCCACCTGCTGTTGAAGTACAAGGAGCGGATTTTGCATGAGAATTCTTGAACTCTCTGCAGGGACTCATACAACAAATACCAGCTAACCAAAATGTACCAAATCTACAGAACCAGGGTGCCAATACTAATGTCATTATAGAGCGATTTCGTCATTTTTCGCCACCAAGATTCAGAGGTAGTGAAGGACCTATGGTCGCTGAGGAGTGGATTCTTGAGCTTGAAAAAATCTTTGACCATATGGAATCAACTGAAAATCAAAAGATTTCATGCGCAATATTTCAATTTGTAGAAGATGCTGGACACTGGTGGAAATCACATGAGCAAACAATGACGAATGAGAAAAAGCAAAATATAACCTGGAATGATTTAAAAAACATGACGATGGATTGTTACTTTTCACAATCTATCCGTGACCAAAAAGAAATTGAGTTCATAAATCTGAAACAGGGAACCCTTCCAGTAATGGAGTATGAAAGGCGTTTTAATCAATTATCTAAATATGCTCCACACTTGGTTGATACAAATGAGAGAAAAGCAAGATGTTTTGAGAGAGGTTTGCGTCCAGAGATCGGAGGTATTGTGTCGGGTTTGAAACTGCCTGCGTACCATGAACCGTTTGAACGAGCGCATATTGTATCCCTTAGCCAGAATTTAGAATACAACCAAAAACCTCAAGAGCAACCCGGGACAAGAAAATGGGATTTTAGAGATAGGAATAAGACTAACCACACTGTGAAGTGGGCAAACCCAAGGGGAGGACCAGAATTAAATGCAATTCTGTTATGTCCTAACTACAATAAGCACCACTATGGAGAATGTTTGGTCGGAAAGAATGTTTGCTATAAGTGTCATCGACCACGACATAGGTATTGGGAGTGCACTACCACGCAGATCAAGATGCCACAAAATATTAATGCACCAGACAAGAAATCAGAGAAGGCACATGTTTTTGCCCTAACACAAGAAGAATTAACTAAGGAGAATGAAACTATGGAGGTCTGCTACTTGTGTCCACTGTTCTAGCATATGTTTTGTTTGATACTGGTACATCACATTCTTTTATATCGGAAAACTTTAAGGGGAAATTAGGCTTGAATTGTGATACTAATAGGGATGAATTGACAGTAAGCATTCCCTCAGGAGAGACTATTAGAACTAAGGATACAGTGAGTGGTGTAAAACTTTTAATTGGTAACCAAGAACTGGAAGCCAATCTATACGTACTAGAGATGAGATGTTTTGATGTTATTTTAGGTATAGATTGGTTGACAAAGAATAAAGCAACAATCCAATGTTTTGAGCGTGAAATAGATTTTGAAAGAACAATAGGATCCAAATTCATCTTCTATGGAGCCAAAAACTAATACAAGACCGTGTATTGTGTCAACAATGAAAGCTGTAGGAATGTTACGGAAAAGAGGAAATGAAGGTTACCTTGTGAATATCATGGAAAATAATATTGTTAAGGTTACACCTACTGATATACCAACGGTGAGAGATTACGTGGACGTATTTCCAGACAAGGTTGCCTGGAATACCTCATGATCGACAAGTTCAATTCACAATAGATTTGGTGCCTGGAGCTGCACCTATATCTAAGCACCTTATCGAATGGCGCCTAAGGAATCACAAGAACTAAAAATACAGCTTCAGGAGCTACTGGACAAGAAGTTCATCAGGCCAAGTGTCTCTCCATGGGGAGCCCCTGTGTTGTTCGTGAAGAAAAAAGATGAATTTCTCAGAATGTGCTTAGACTATCGGGAACTCAACCGCCTAACAATCAAGAATAAGTATCCCTTGCCTAGAATAGAAGATCTTTATGACCAACTGAAAGGAGCTAGCGTCTTCTCAAAGATCTATCTCAGATCGGTCTACCACCAACTCAAGGTCAAAGAATGTGATATTTGTAAGACAGCCTTTAGAACACGATATGGACATTATGAGTTCATAGTAATGCCTTTTGGATTGACAAATGTACTCGCAATATTCATGAATTTGATGAATAGGGTATTCCATCCTTATCTGGACCAATTTGTCATAGTTTTCATCGACGATATTCTAGTATACTCAAGAGATAAAGAACAACACGAAAAGCATCTTAGAACTATACTAGGTACCTTACAACAGGAGAAGCTTTATGCTAAATTTAGCAAATGTGAATTTTGGCTAGATCGAGTTATTTTTCTAGGCCATATTATCACGGCTTGTGGAATCAAAGTGGATCCCGCCAAAGTCGAAGTATTAATGAATTGGAAAGCTCCAGAGAATGTGAATGAGGTCGGAAGTTTTCTGGGTCTAGTTGGTTACTATAGAAGATTCATCCAAGATTTCTCAAAGATCGCTAGGCCTTTGACTTAATTGACAAAGAAGAGCAACCAGTTCCACTGGACTAACGAATGCGAAAACAACTTCCAAGAGCTTAAGCAGAGACTCATAACTGGGCCAGTTCTAACTATCCCTGATGGATCAGAAGGATTTATCATTTACACCGATGCCTCAAAATTAGGACTATGATATGTTTTAATGCAACATGGAAAGGTCATCGCTTGTGCCTCAAGACAGTTGAAACCCCATGAGTTAAACTACCATACACATGAACTAGAACTAGTTGTTGTTGTTCACGCATTAAAAATATGGCGTCATTATCTCTATGGTGGGAAATGTGAAATCTACACAGACCATAAGAGTCTAAATTACTTTTTCACACAAAATGAACTCAACATGCGCCAAAGAAGATGGTTGGAGCTAGTAAAGGATTATAATTTCACAATCCACTATCATCCGGGTAAGGCAAACGTCATAGCTAATGAACTAAGTAGGAAAAATGAAAGTCATATGGCCACTCTCCCAACACAGCAAGAGCTATTATTAATATAATTTGCTAAGTTGAATCTAGATTTTGTGAAGTCAGGCCATACTACTGCTATGATCGCAGCGTTAACCATACAACCTACCTTGAGAGATCGAATAAAGATAGCACAAAAGACTGACAAATTCCTCCTCAAGATGAAAGACCGGGCAATTGCAGGAACCATCAAGGGATTCTTTGTAACACCAGATGGGACTTTAACATACAAGAGAAGATTGTGTGTACCCAAGGATGATGATGTCAGGAAGGAAATTCTTGAAGAAGCTCACAATACACCGTACAATACTCATCCGGGAGGGACGCAAATGTTCAAGGATCTAAAAGAGATCTATTGGTGGAGAAATATGAAACGATCAATAGGGAAATTCATTGAAAGATGTTTAACATGTCAACAAGTTAAAGTCGAACACCAACGACCTTCATGACTCTTACACCCTTTAGAGAATCCTGAATGGAAATGGGAGCACATAGCAATGGACTTTGTTACCGGACTACCACAGACAACAAAAAGGAATGAAGCCATTTGGGTGATCATTGACACACTTACAAAGACAACACACTTTATACCAGTAAGAATGACGCTTACCATGGATCGACTTGCTCAACGGTACATAGACGAGATTGTTATATTACACGGAGTACCAGTGACCATAGTTTCGGACAGGGATACACGTTTCACCTCAAAATTCTGGAAAAGTCTACAAACAGCCCTTGGATCAAAGCTTAACTTCAGCACATCATATCATCCACAAATCGATGGACAGTCAGAAAGAACGATACAGACACTCGAAGATATGCTTAGAGCTTGTGTGCTAGATTTTGGAGGGAATTGGGAAACATATTTGCCACTAGTAGAATTTTCCTATAATAACAGTTACCAAGCTACTATAAAAATGGCACCATATGAAGCACTCTACGAGAGAAGATGTAGATCGCCAATTTACTGGGATGAAGTTGGAGAACAAAAGGTCTTAGGGCTGGAAATCATTGAAAGAACCATTGGAGTAGTAACTAAAATTCGAGAAAGAATTAAGGCTGCCCAGGATCGATAGAAAACATACGCTGACACGCGATGGAAGGATCTACAATTCAATATTGGCGATAAGGTTTTTTTCTCAAAATGGCACCAATGAAGGGAGTAATACGCTTCGGGAAGAAAAGGAAGTTGAAACCTATATATATTGGCCCATTTGAGATTCTAGATAGAATTAGAGACGTCGCCTATAAGTTAGCTTTACCGCCGGCACTTACCAATATCCATAATATTTTCCATGTATCAGTACTTAGGAAGTATGTCCAGATTCAAGTCACATTATTCATCATGAGAATCTGGAGGTCAATAAAAATCTCATGTATGAAGAGAACCTCATTACTATCCTAGGAAGAAAAATACACACTTTGAGGAATAGAGAGATTCCCTTAGTACTAGTGCAATGGGGTAGACATGGGTAGGACGAAGCTACTTGGGAAAGAGAAGATGAGATCTTAGCAAAATATCCGAATAACCTAAACCAAGTACAATTTCGAGGACGAAAATTTTAAAAAAGTAGGAGAGACTGTGATACCCCGAATCTTTGAAATGCAATAAAATACATTCTTTGCATTTTAAAATATTTTTACCAATTTTATTTTAGTTTAATTGCAAAGTTATTTGACTTATGATTTTACTTTTAGAAAATAAGTGTGACCCCCCGCTGTACTAGGTCGACTGTACTCCTAGCACATAAAAGGTAAGAATTAAAAGTTTATAATATAGAAGCTTAAAATTAAAATCGGGCTTAAAAAGTAAATAAAATTAATTTATATATGTACATAATAATGATAAACACATAACTATATATACATAGGGAAGGTATGATAATAATAAAAAAAAAAATAGTAATGTAACTAAACTAGAAACGTGAATAACATAATCTTCCTTTACTATTAAAAGAGAATCTCAGGACACGTGTCAGTCAGCCATCTATTTAAATTCCTTCTTTTTTAGCTGCGACACGTGTCCTTTTTTATTTTTTTTCTAAAAAAGTATATAATCTGTAACCATAAATTGTGTAGTTTGAATTTGAATTTTCAAATTTTCAAATTTTTAAATGTCATAATATAAAACCTAACTGTCCCTATTTTTTTGGATGTTAACTTCCATTCTATGTCACGTTAGTTTCACCTTTTTTTTTTTTTTTTTTTTTTTGTCTTTTCCCCTCAAACTTTTAAGGTGTGATAACTTTTTCGTCTCAACTCCGTTTTCTATGAAAGTTCTATTAAATTAATCTTCTTTTCATGATCCTTGATTTGACATCCATAATGTATAAATTTAATTTAAATATTAATTTTTTAAATGTGAACTATTTTTTTATGATTATTGTAATATTAAAAGTAAAATATATAAATAAATAAATTCATATAAGATATGACATGGAAGGGGAAGAAAAATGATTGGATAATAATATATGGATAAGTTAATTCATTGTCACGTATCCCACTTGATACCCTCAAGTAGTGTATATGACATAACTCCATTATATTTATTAATATAATATAATATATTAATCTCGTGCATAGCACGGGAGGACATCTAGTAATATTATAATAAAATAATAGAAAAATTAGAAAAGCAAACTATGTAAATCCTAAAGTTTACTATATTTAGAAAGATAAAAAGCATGCATGTATATCTATATATATTAAGATGTAAGTGAGACTATATTTGCATTGTTATGGGATTCAACAGATAATTTCACAACCTGTTTCGTAAACTTACGTCCCACATCAAAACCTTTTTCTACAAATTTCTACAAATTCACCTATAAAAAGAAGTGAAATAACTTCTTCTGAAAAACATAAGAAAACAAGTAAAACAATATATATTATATATTGAATTTCCTTTAACTAAGAGGTCCTTATCAGTTTATTTTCGACAACGTTCGGGCCGGTGTTTTGGGAAGTTGTCGTATAGTGTTAAAATCTTTTGAGGTATGTCTTCTTTAATAATTTGTTTTCTTATTGTTTTTTATAGTTTATATAGATTTAGGAATTTAATTATTTTCTTGATTTAAGTAGATTAATACGTTTAGTTATTTCTTTTAGGTTGTGTTAAGTAGTTGTTGTTTAAGATGCATGTTAGTTAGTTTTAAATATTTATTAATGTTGCTAATAATTTAAAATTAATAGTTAATTAGGCCTTTTAATTTAGGACTATAATTTATAATAACTTGGCTTATGTATTAGAGATTATAAAAATAGACATAATTCAAGGATAGTGTACCACACTTAATTATTTTTAAAATACTAAACCCGATAAGTAATACTAATTAATTAAACAACATGTGTTTGGTTTAGTGCGGGTTAGGCCTTGGGGTATACGCGACTTACCTACTTTAAAGCAAGCAAAAAAAGGTGACATTATGCTACTGAACTGCTACTTTGATAAATATGTTTGCATTCGGCTTATTAATATGATACATCTTAAGTCGTAAGATTGGCTTTTGAGAAAGACTCTTAAGTCGTAATTTGGATTTTGAGTAGGGCTTGGGAGTCGTAAGATTGGCCACTAAGTCCAGCAATATGGCTTTTGAGTCGTAAGATGGGCTCCTAAGTTAAGGATGTATTTATTATTGTGCACCTTCATTTATTATAACTGGTTACAAAGTTCCCACTGAGTTTATACTCATGCCCTTAATTACAAATCTTCAGGTTAGTTGAGCATGGTGGCGGGGCTATTGCCTCAAAGGTCACCGGGTTCCTTTTTCTACCCACAACTTTAAGATGTCTTTGCCTCTTCTATGTATATAAATAAGTTTACGTGTCACAAAATCCGGGTGTTTTCTTTTACTTAGAAACTTTGGAACCACTAGTATAAATATGCTTTAGCAATGTTTTATTGTCAACAAAATCTCTACTTTTGTCCGATAAATATTTTATGTCACGCTTTCGCACTTTATCTGAATTATTACTTAAATATTTTAGTAGCACTTCAATCCTGAATTAACGGGATGGGGGCGCTACAGTTCTATAGAAACTTCAAAGCACCATTTTTCAACATCTAACAAAACATTTTTCAACATTATACCAGAAGAAAGGTAATTGTCTTTAATAAACTGAGTCACACCATGCTGAAAAATCCACCCATGACCCTCATAGTGAATGCTAACACACCACTTTTTGAGATTAATACGGAGAAAGCATCAAAAGATATGAATTTGTTCGCATCCAAAAACTCATCTATAAAGTATTTCGGTGTAGTCTGCAAGAAAAGTTTTTATATAAAATATTATTTAGAATGTATTCTAATAATTAACCTAAATAAAGAAATATATACAATGAAACTGTAATATATAGTTAAAGCTTAAGTACAAAGTAGTGCACTACAAATTAATTAACATATCGATCTTTTCTTGACGAAGGACGAACTGTTTATATTGATGTAAAACTCCTTAAAATCAAACTGAATTACAGCCCGACCTAAAGAGCTTCAACAACCTCGATCAGTACCTGGTATCTGAAAATTTTCAAATATAAAGATAAAATATCAATATATTAATATTATGTTTGTTTAATTTAGATGAGTTTGATGCTTTAAATTATTACATGAATAATATTTTGTACTTAACAATTAAAACAAAGGTTTGAGACAAAAAAATACCCCAATGGATGTACCAATATCACGTTCAATCTTACTTGACGACCGAACAACCAAAAACAATAGTAAAAAAAGGCCCAAAAAATTAATTTGAAATTATTAAATGTGATAAATGAAAAGTAAAAATAACTATACATTTACCTTTAGAAGATGAAGATATGACCAATTTATCAAGATTATGGTAAAAAAAATATTTCTCCGCTTATGAAACCTTATTCATAAACTTCCCTCCTTATATGTCCAGCTTTGATCGAAGATTTTCACCTCAAAAAGACTATCACCGTTGTAGTGGAAAAATACTAAATCTCCATCAACAAATAAGATTATCAATGATAAATTCATCCCAATCCATTTTTATAACCCAATCATTAGGAGACACGCGGGAAGTAACACTTCATTCTTCTTCTGAGACAGATCTAAGAATACATAAAGGAGGCATTTACAACAACCATTAACTTTTGAGGTATATACTGTTTAAGAAGAAAAGAATTTATTAACTTAAAAAAATTGAAAAGATACAAATTTGCATATTGTGAAGTATAAATAAATTGAAATAGAAATTAGCATAAATTGATCAATATTAAGACGTACCAAAATTTCAGAATTGACTTGAAGATTAACCTGAACATAAAACATATGTTCGGGTTTCATAGAAGGTTTAAATATTTTTAAAGTACAATCCTTTGCACCTGTCATTAACAAAAAGTTTCAAAAAAGAAATTTAAAATTAATACTAATATAAGAGCAAAGAATGACTAATCATAAAATAAGTTTAAAAATTAGTTCAAGGCAATTATAAAACGGTTACCATTTTCAAATTTTGTTGCTACTCCTTTGATACTTTGATGCATAAAGCTAACATAACCTTGATTGGAGAAAAAAATGAACGGAAACTTAGCTCGATTATTGAATCTACAGAGTAAAAGATCACTGTCTTGTAGACCGATATCTCGAACTAAAACTTTTATACGCCTACTAAAAACCCAATTTTCGCCTCGATGGCGGACTGAAACATGCCAAATACCAACAAAAAAAAAAAAAAAAATCATGTATAATCAAACAACAAAATAAATAAAACTGCCAAACAAGTAATATAAAAACTTTGCATAAAAACATCAAATTAAAACTACTCATAGAGTTATGTGATACCCCGAATCTTTGAAACGCAATAAAATACATTGTTTGCATTTTAAAATATTGTTACCAATTTTATTTTATTTTAAATTGCAAAGTTATTTGACTTTTATGATTTTATTTTAAAAAAATAAGCGTGACCGCAATGTACCAGGTCGACTGAACTCCTAGCACCGAAAAGATTGAAATATATATATATATATCATAGGATATAAGAAATAAGAAACAAAATTAAATTTATTTAATTAGATACTATATTTTATATTATATACCTTTACATGTACATATAAATAACTGAAGTTAGTAAATATATATATATATAATAAGCATACCTAGTGGTTAAGTTAGATATTTAGGAATTATACTAATATAATAATTAAAGTAAATTAAACTTACATACTATATTTAGTAAACACATATTTACACTAATCTTAGTATCAGTAAGGAAACTTACCTTAACAAGATAAATAATTTAAGTAATGTTAGCCTTTTTTTTTCTTTCGTGCATAAGCAATAATATGTTGAATCCCACATCGAAAGAATTTCGTAAGAAATTCTTATAAACCTCAATATAAAATATGTTGGGCTTCTCATTATTAGGATACAAGTAAAATAAAAACTTTTTATTATATATTGGATTTCCTTTAACTAGGAGGTCCTTATCAGTTTATTTTCGACAACGCTCGGGCCGGTGTTTTGGGAAGTTGTCGAATAGTATTAAAATCTTTTGAGGTATGTTTTCTTTAATAGTCTTTTTGTTTTATTTTATTGTCGTTATCATTTATAGTTTATATAAATTTAGGAATTTAATTATTTTCTTGATTTAAGTAGATTTATGGATTTAGTTATTTTCTTAAGATTGTATTAAATAGTTAATGTTTAAGATGCATGTTAGTTAGTTTAAAATATTTATTAATGTAATTAATAATTTAAATTTAATAAAATAGTTAGGCCTTTTAATTTAGGACTATAATTTATTACGACTTGACTTATGTATTAGAAATTATAAAAGATAGACATAATCCAAGAATATTGTACCACACTTAATCACTTTGAAAATACTAAACCCGATAAGTAATACTAATTAATTAAACAACATGTGCTAGGTGTAGTGCAGGTCGGGCCTAGGACATACACGACTCAACTATTTTAAAGCAAGCAAAACAAGGTGGGTGTCTGGGCTATTTGTAAGTATATTATGCTACTGAACTTGTACTTTGATAAATATGTTTGCCTTCGGGCTTATGATATGATACCTCTTAAGTCGTAAGATTGGCTTTTGAGTAGGGCTTGGGAGTCGTAAGATTGGCCCCCTAGTCTAGCAATATGGCTTTTGAGTCGTAAGATGGGCTCCTAAGTCAAGGATGTGTTTATTATTGTGCACCTTCGTTAGTATAACTGCTTACAAAGTTCCCACTGAGTTTATACTCATGCCCATAATTACAAATCTTCAGGTTAGTTAAGCGAGGTGGCGGGGCTGTTGCGGCAAAGGTCACCGGGTTCCTTTTCCTACCCGCAACTTTAAGATGTTTTTGCCTCTTCAATGTATACAAATAAGTTTACATGTCACTGAATCCGGGTGTTTTCATTTTCTGAGAAACTTTGGAACCTCTAGTGTAAATATGTTTTGGCAGTGTATTATTGTCAATAAAATTTCTACTTTTATCCGATAAATATTTCATGTCACGCTTTCGCACTTTTTCTGATTTATTACTTAATCAAAAGAAAATAAAATTTAGTAGCACTTCAATCCCGAGTTAATGGGATTGGGGCGTTACAAGTTACCTAGTAGAAGATGATGAGTGAGGAGATGGGAGAGGAGGGAGAGAAAATTCCAATAGGCAAAAAAAAAAAAAAAATGTGCGTTTATGATTTTTTGGATGTTGGAGTGTTAAATTATTAGGATTGTAATTTAGGAAAAATTGACGAATATCTTCTAATATCTCCACGATTTATGGTAAAAATTGGATATGGTGGCAATTTGTGATCATTATCTTCCAAATTTAAAAATACAATTAATGTTGATAGACAATTAAAATTTATTTAATTCGACGTTTCTTTACTAATTGGCCGGCTAACTCAATTGTATTAACATTGAGTCATATTTTTTCAAAATTTAACTCACATAATGGACGAATTAGTGAGCTACACGTGTCCTTCTGGATTGGGTAAGGAAATTTGGGCGGAAAAACATAATTCTTGCCAAAAAAGGTAAGGATTGTGTTATTAATTTGTAATGTAGCATGTGTGCTTTGTGTTCGTCATCTCCATCATCTGTTGCGTGTTTCTCGAGACTGGAATTTGCCACCATCTTTGTTACTCCATATTTGTCCAATACATCTCTCACAGGCATGGAAAAACAATAATATCTTTAAATTATTGTGGGAATTGAAGAAAATTCAGAAAGCAAGAAATAAAAATGTAATATGAAATTAATCATAATAAATATTCGGCTAATTGGGCAAGGTGTATCAAAAGATACTATCCTAAAGACGGTTTCCCCCCACTAGAGTTGTACTCAAACGCATTGGACAACACGAAAAACTTGCCCCAGCACACAATGCCCAGACTCATATCTTCTCACTTCCAGACGGTATTTTGAAATAGAGATGAACTAAATTGAATTGTGTAGTCAAAATCCTAATTCTCAATCTATTAGCTCTTTATTCTCATAGATTATTCATTCTGTTATATGTCCATTGATCGGATGTGTATATATAGGAATTGAAGAGTTAGTACATTAAAGGATGCAACTCTTACAAATGAAGCAACACATCTATTTGAAAAGAGACATACTACAACCCGTTCGTGGGACACATTTACTTATAAACACTACTGCTACTACTAGTATAAATATTATTTAGAAATACCACAATTGAATAGGGGAGCGTGGGGCATGGGCCCAGGCTGGGTGGGGGAAAGGGGAAAGAAAATAAGTTGAGAAAAGAAAAATAGGATGGAAATTAAATATGGACTGTGAAGCAAGAAGAAAATTAGAGATGTGCACTGAGATTGGAGATTAACGAAATCGGATCGAAACTCGGGCTGAATAACTTTCGAACTGGAAAAATTCATAAACCATTCAACTTTTTCTGAACCGGCCTGATTATTTTTTTGGTACGAATTCAGATATTTCTGAGATTTTCGCACTCAAAATCATACTGATTAGTACCGAACCATACCAAATTTATTGAACCAAATAACCGAATAAAATAATAAATTATAAATTTTTAAATATATTATTTCTAAAAGATTAATTTACATATGAATTAAAAATTAAATTATTCATAATTTTTTAGTTAGCTATATTTAACATAAATAATCAAAGAACCTTATATTTAATTATGGGAAAATTGGTGTAAATGCCTGGTATATTTTCCCTATTTAGAAACTAGGACACTAAGTATACCACTTTTTTAAAATATCTTTTAACTTATGGAAAATTGGTGAAAATGCCCTGTAACTGGCTATAGGCTGTTAACCAACCGGTCACTTGTGAGCTGTCTTTTTTCCTTTCGGGAAAGTTTGTATAAATGCCCAGTATGTTTCCCGTCTTTAAAAACTAGGACACTAAGTATACTACTTTTTAAAATGTCTTCTAGCTTACAAAAAATTGTTGAAAATGCCCCGTTACCGGCTATAGACTGTGATACAACTGTTCATTAATGAGGTGGAGCTCTTTTTTGTGACGTGACATTAATTTTTCATTTTTTTTTCTACTAACTCACTTGTTAGGGTGGAAAAATAAAATAAAATATTAGTTTGAATTTATAAAAAATTATAACCCCAAAAAAATGTTTAAAATTTAGAAAAATAAAAATTTTATTTGTGAAATTTATTTTAAAAATAATAAAATTCATTTAAAATTCAAATATTTAAAAATTTATTTCTGATATTTATTTCAAAAATTATAAAATTCATTTTAAATTCAAAAATAAAAAATCTATTTCTAAAATTTATTTTAAAAATTATAAAATTGATTTAAAATTAAAAAAATTATTTCTGATATTTTTTTTTTAAATTCTAAAATTTATTTAAAAATCAGAAAAATAAAAAATTATGAATTTTTTTTAAAAAATTCTAAAATTCATTAATATTTTCAAATTTTTTTTTTTACTTTTCTCATGTTATTATTATTTTATTTTAAATTATGAATTAGGATAATTATATGAAATATTAATAAATAAATTTTAAATAAATATTTTAAAAAATTAAAAACTAAATTTTTCCATTCTTTTTCCCTAACTCCAACATACTAAACCCTAATATTTATGGATGTCCTGCAATCTTACAAAGATACCAATATGGAAGACGAAGAAGAAGCCAACAATGCTTCGCCCAGCCCAGCCATCCACTAACTGATTGGAACCTGACCAATCACCCGATCCTTCGCTTATTCGCCTCCTCCCTGCCGAAGTTGCCACCGCCAAAGTCGACGACATATTTGTTTCCACCTTAACAAGTGAGTCAACAGAAAAAATAAAAAAAAAAAATGAAAAATTAATGCCACGTCAGAAAAAGAGCTTCATCTCATCAATGACCGGTTGTGTCACAATCTATAGACGATCATGGGGCATTTTCACCATTTTTTGGTAAGTTAGAAGGTATTTTTAAAAAGTGGTATACTTAATGTCTTAGTTTTTAAATAAGGGAAACATACTGGTCATTTATACCAATTTTCCCGAAAGTAAAAACACATCTCATAGGTAACCGGCTGGTTAACAGCCTATAGCCGGTCACAGGGCATTTTCACCAATTTTTCGTAAGGTAGAAGACATTTTTAAAAAGTGGTATACTTAGTGTCCTAGTTTCTAAATAGGGAAAACATACTGGGTATTTTATACCAAATTTCCCTTTAATTATTATATAATTTTTAAATTACGAGTTAGTGAGTTGGAAAAAAATTGATGTAATAAAATTATTTTATATTAGTTGGCGTCAATATATTTTTGATCAAATTGAATCTGTTATCCAAAAGATAAAAAATCTCTTGTTATATGAATTGAATCGTTTCTGATAGATCCGAAGTTCTGAACTGAACTTTCCCGGAAAAAACCCATTATCGCATCGTTCCGATTTTTCGGATTGATTTTGGATACTTAATTTTTAAATATCCGAAGTTTAATTTGAATCTGAATATTTTTAAATATCTCATCTACAACGTACCGTGCACAGAAAATAAGTTGAGAAAAGCAAAATAGAATATTTTAAAATTAGATATGAAGAAGTAAGAGATGATGGCAAAATTGTCAATTAAAGTTTGTTTGAATTAAGAAATATAATTATAAAAGTGATACAATATAAACTGGGAAATTTTAATTTTTAGTCCAGTATGTTAGGCCTTGTCTAATAAAAGTCTTGTATGTTAGAAAATTTTAATTTTAGTCCAGTATGTTCGTTGTCTAATTTAAGGACACTAACCATCACCAATGACCAATTAGCCGAAATTGGACTAATAAATTTAGGGCTTTTGAGTGTTAATGCTTATTTGTTAAGTATTTATCCAGATAACATGTCAAATCATTAAATTACTTTAGTAGCTCACCCAAAAAAGAAAAGAAAAAAGTAAACCCTAATTTCGTATGAGGTACATTTCATTTTATTTTTTATTTTATTTTTCTTTCTTCATTTTTCTCAAATTTACTAGTTAAGTGCATTGCATGTGATTAATTGTGGCCAAATTGGCCATTTTTTATGGTCAGTGTCCTTAAATTGGACAACATTTGAAACATACAGGACTAAAATTAAAAATTTCTAACATACAGAATTTTTACTAGACAAGGCCTAGTATACAGAACTAAAAATGAAATTTTCCCATAAAATTATAGTACAAATCACAAAGTATGGCTATTTCATATTTGTCCCTCTCATAAATGCAAACATGCATGCATGAGGTTAGTGGTGATGAGCCAAAATGGTCAGACGTGCTATTAAACCCAGCCCAGCCCCGTCCAATTATTTTGTAAGTGAATGGCCCAATAGTATTTCGACCATTAAGTGTTGTTTGGAAAGTCTATATCGTAAGGCCTACCTTCCACCCTAAGGAAAATGATATTAAATAAATATTAAAAAGTATAAACATATCACATTGTTTATAAACATGATACGAGGCTTTAATAGTTGATAATTAGTTCAGGACCTTTTTTTTAACCATCTGTCTAAATTTTCGTATCATTTAGCCTACATAGCAACTACAAATCCCCGGTGGTAGATCTAACTCAAAAAAAATACTATATATCTCAATATTTTTTTTTTATAAAATTTAGCACAATCTTTCAGGAATTGTTAATCAACTCACCACCCATGTATAATATCCTCTGTGAATACGATAAAAGGTCTTTCGTGGTACACTTTTGAGATGACAATTAAGTAAGTTTATGTGTCAACTTACGTTCCACAAATTACTTAATGCATTTTTTAGAGACTAATTATTGCAAGAAACATTTGAGACGACTTTTGTCATTGTAAATATTTTATTTGTAACTAGATTGTTGAGACGAGTCAATTAGTTCTAACATGTTGTTTCTAATAGTGTATATGTTACAACTTATTATTATTTGAGATAATTTTTTTTGTCTTAAACGATCATTTTTCTTGTCGTGTGCTTTAAAATCAATTTGGGAAGAATAGTTGGTGTTGAAGCAATAATTGCTTCTCATCTTTACAGTAGCTGAATCGGAGAAGAAGGCGTCTTCTTCTTCAGGTTTAGAGAGAGAGAGAGAGTAAAGAGGGTAGAGAGAGAAAACAAAGCTGTATTTTGATAAAAATCGTCAAACTTACAATTGATAGTTGTTCTCTATATAAGAGTTGTATTTCACTTAATAACTCTAAAACTGACTAACAACTTTTTATTAAGTAAAACGTCTAATTAAAAAAAAAAAATATACATATATATATATATATATATATATATATATATATATATATCAACACCCCACTCTCAAGTTTGGACTGCCTTCAATTTGGAGAAGTCTGAACTTGGACATTAGATAATGAAATTGAGAAGGTCCTAAGATTTTTGTGAAGAAATCTGCTAATTGGTTTTTGGACTGAATATGTTGTAAGTCGATGAAGCCTTCTTTGTATTTGTTCCTGACTATGTGGTAATCTATTTCCAAGTGCTTGGTGCGTTCATGGAATACGGGGTTCGCCGTTATGTGAATAGCGGCTTGATTGTCGCAGAACATCATAATAGGTTGTGGTAATTGGATCTTGAAGTCTTGTAGGATATAAGTGATCCATTGTAATTCAGCAACAGTTGTACTAAGAGACCTGTATTCGGCCTCAGCCGATGACTTCGATATGGTAGTCTGCTTCTTCGTTGTCCACCAAATCAACGAGCTTCCAAGGAAAATACAGTACTCTGTCACTGATCGTCTCGTATCCTTACATGAGGCCCATTCTGCATCACAATAAGCTCTCGATGTTAAATCACTAATTGATGCATAAAATAGACCCAGACTTGGACACCGTTTTAAGTATTTAACTATGTGCAAAGCTGCATCCCAATGTTCCTTATGTGGTTGATTAACAAATTGGCTTAGCTGTGTACAGCATAGGTTATATCCAATCTTGTAAAAGCCAAATATAACAATATGTCAATTAGCTTTCTATATTTGTCAGGTTCATCCATAAGTTCCCCTTCTGTGGAACTTAGAATGAGACCTGTTGGAAGTGGTACAGAAGCCGGTTTACATCCCGTTAATCCGGTGTCATTTAAAATGGCAAGTATATATTTTCTCTAACATAAGTAAGTACCCTTCTCTCTAACTTACACACTTGACCATGTTTTGCTTTATTATACCCTTGATGAGACTTCATATATACATCTTTATCGATAAACCCATGTAAAACGCATTATTTATGTCAAGTTGTGAAATTTGCCAATTTTTAGTAGTTGCTATAGCTATTAAAATCCTAATTGTGACATCTTAGCAACCAGACTAAAACTATCAGTGTAGTCTTCCCCATATACTTGAGTATACCCTTTGGCTACAAGGCGTGCCTTATGCCTCTCAATGTATCCATCAGGATGAAGTTTAACTTTATAAACCCATTTACTTCCTATAGCATTTTTACCTTTAGGCAATTCCGTGAGAGTCCAAGTATTATTCTTTTCTAAGGCCTGTAACTCATTTTCCGTTGCAGTGACCCATTCTTTAACCTTACATGCTTGTGCATAACTAGTAGGTTCTTTAACAACAGATACATTTGCACGAAATTCTAAATATTCACCACTAAAACCTGTTGGTGTCACATACGGATAGGTATGTAAGGGATGTGGTTTACCTGAAGAAACAGCAGTGAGAATAATCAATTTTAACTCACCTGTAGCAGCTTGATTACACTAAAAATCATGTAGATATGATGGTGGTTTTCTTTGTCTCGTACCTCGGCCCAAATTATTCCCAGTTTCCGTTGAAATTGAGATATCACTGACACTAGGTGTTATTTCACTAGAAGTAGGTAAAGCAATCAAATCTGTGTTAGAAAGACTTGCTGTTCCAGAATAAGGAAAAATCTCATTAAAAAAATGGACATCTCTAGAACTTAAAATGCTATCATTTTCAATGTCATATAACAGATAACCTTTCTTTCCACTGACTAGACCTAAGAAAATGCATTTATGTGACCGTATGGTAAACTTTGTTTTTGTGGGCAACACATTAACAGCATATACAAGACAACCAAAAGGATGTAACATATCATATTCAGGTTCATTAGAATATAAGATGTTGTGAGGTGTTTTCTAAGACAGGAGTGTAGTAGGCAAACGATTTATGATAAGAGCAGCCATTAAAACTGAATAGGGCCAAAAATGTAAAGGTAAAGAAGATTGAAACATAATTGATCTAGCTATCTCTAATAAGTGTATGTGTTTCCTCTCAACAACTCCATTTTGTTGAGGGGTGTAGGCACAAGAAGTTTGATGCAATATGCCAAAAAGATGCAAACAAATACTTACATTCCATACTAACAAATTCAAGACCATTATCAGACCTAATTACCTTTATAGACTTACTAAACTGATTCTTAACCATAATAATAAAATCTCTAAGTAACTTAGGCACTTGTGTTTTACTATTCATCAGAAAAATCCAAGTGCTTCTGCTATAATCATCTACAATAGTAAAAAAATATGGTGTGTTAGTTAAGCTAGGTTCCCTACAAGGGCCCCATATATCAATATGTATAAAAAGACACTCTATGTATCAATATTTCTACTGTTTGTATAGAACTAGATACAAAAGACACTCTATGTTGCTTCCCTTTAAAGCAAGAATCACATTGCTTAAGTAGATCAATAACAGGTTTAGTACATAGCTTCTTCAGAAAGGGAATATGAGCTAAAGTAGTGGGTGAAGCATGTCCTATGTGCCAGTAGTGTATATTTTTACAAGAAACAAATGAAGAACATACAGGGAAATCTGAAATGACAAACTTGAAAGAAGAATTGATACAGTTAGAATGCAACAAGTACAGATTTCCTACTAGGCAGCCTCTCTCAACCAAAGAATCACTCTTCTTGTCCTGTATAAAACACATAGAATCAGAAAACACAACTTGGAAACCATTAGATTTGGTTAGTTGAGAAATAGATATCAAATTGTATCTAAAGGAAGGGACATATAACACATCACTTAAAGTGATTTTATCTGTTATATGCACTACCCTTGAGTGAGTTATCACTTTGACAGACCCATCAGGTAAGACAATATTGACAGGAGATACTAACAAAGTAATAGATGAGAAACAGTGAATATTAGAACACATGTGCTTGCTAGCACCGGTGTCCAATATCCATGAGTCTCTTGGAATATCTTTTAAAACAGAAAATACAAACTCTTTATGTACAATACCTGCAAAAGTTACTGCATGTGCAAAATTAGCTTGTGGCCCCTCAGCATTAGGCACAGGTTTTGAGGTAAAAAACTTAGCTATCTCCTGCTGGAAAAGAGCAGAAAAATCTGTAGTTTTGGAATCAAAATTAGGCATATCCTTGTCAAGAACCACATTGGCAGCTTGATGACTCTTCTGATCTTGCATCTTTTTATACTAGTCAGGGACCCCGTGTAACTGAAAACACTCGGCTACTTCATGTCTTGAGCCCCCACAGTAAGTACATTTCAGCTTAGCACGTTCCTATCTAGTTCTCTTAAAGGTACCTCTACCTTTCCCAAAAATAGACTGATTATTACCCTTGTAATTACCTCTATTGTTACCAAAGTTTCTAGCTAACACAGTAGCCTGATCTAGACTCTCAAGGAATACAGTTTGAATAGAACGCTGCTTTTCCACAGTAACAATCATTAAGTAAGCCTTGTTAACAGTTGGCAAAGGGTCTATAAGGAGAATTTTACTACGAACACTATCAAAAGTATCATTAAGACCCATTAGAAATTAAATTAACTTGGTTTGCAGATCCATTGTTAAAACAGTTTTACCCATATCATATGCACATACAGGCAAAGGACAATGACTAGAAAATTGATCTCACAGTTTCTTTAATTTTATAAAATAAATGTGAATAGAATCCGACCCTTGAGAAATAGTAGAAATCTCTCTTTGCAACTGATATAACATGGGACCATTACTTTCCCCAAACCTCTGTCCTATTTCAACCAACAAATCCTTAGCAGAACTAGCATATACAAAGGCTTCTACAATCTCTTTTGAAATACTATTCAGAATCCAAGACAAAACCATGCAGTCAGCCTTTTTCCAATTAGCATATGCAACAGAAGTATTATCAGCAGGTTCAGTAATTGTACCATCAATAAATCCTAATTTTGATCTAGAACCTAGAGCTAACAACATTGATTTCCTCCAGGAATTGTAATTAACACCAGTAAGTAAGTAGGTTACCAACACCATACCAGGATTATCCGAAGCAGACAAATGAATCGGATCAAGAATCGATTGAGGCTGCGGAGGAAGAACCTATTCTGGCGGAATCGGCGCATTCTCGGCCGGCTGAGAGGCATGTCATACCATCTTTGCAAATTGGACAGCGAAATCGACTCCCAGGAAACAGTTAAATGCCCAAATCAAAATGCGATTATCAGACAGATAATCGTGAGAACAAGAAATACAATAAGAAACTCGTTTCAAGACGAGAAGAAAACAAATTCCTTCGGAGAATTAAAGGAATACAGAATGAATCGAAGAAAAAATCCTTCAAACTAGCATAAGAAACGAACCAGGGGAAGAAAACCCTAAACGAAGGAATTCGTTGAGTATAAGAAAAACAAACGAATCAAAAAATAAATCAGAATACAAGTTAAAACTCGTAAACTGATACCATGTTGAAGCAATAGTTGCTTCTGATGTTTACAGTAGCTGAATCAGAGAAGAAGGCGTCTTCTTCTTCAGGTTTAGAGAGAGAGAGAGTAAAGAGGGTAGAGAGAGAAAACAAAGCTGTATTTTGATATAAAAAAACGTCAAACTTATAATTGATAGTTGTTCTCTATATAAGAGTTGTATTTCACTTAACAACTCTAAACCAACTAACAACTTTTTATTACAACAACTGCTAAGCTTTTCCGGAAGACATAGAAGAAGAAGTGTGCAGGCCATTGTGAGTGGAGCTTTCTCGGTGCCTTGTGTAATTAGTCGTGGTGAGAGGATGTCTTCTGAGTTCCTAGGTAGGCGTCGAAATCAATTAGAGAATTTGGAGTAAAGATTGATTGGCTGAGTCTTGGGATAGGCGATGACATTGATTCGTTGATAGCGGGTCTAGTGATAGTGGTCGATTTGGCTTATTCTTTTCGATTGATTGAGGTTGAACCTAAAATGAAATCATTGGCATACAATCGTCATTGTATTCTTATATGAAACCCTAATTTAATTGATGAAGAATTCCTCTCTGACTCCATTAGAAGGATAAGATTGTGACCCATATAACTCTTAATTAGTCATAATTATTTATTAATCTCATTCTACTCCTCTGCAAAGTTGAGGTTGTACTCTTTTTAATGAGAGTTACAAGATTTAATAATCACTAATAATATTATTGAAATAGGTACTGAAACATTCGTGTTGAAGTAAAAACGATTTGAATTTGTTCACTGATAATCCGCGATCCGGTTACCAAATAAACTCCGAACGAAGAAATGCTAGAAACGTAAATCACTGCAAGAAACTTAGAGAACACAGGATGTACATGGTTCGATCCGGAGATCTACGTCCACGGGCCAAGAATATCACCTGCCGAGATGTTTCTTTACTATACTCTTTGAGTTTACACGTAATAGTTTCAGTATACAAAATGCCAACCCTAATTCTGAGTACAATTCTCCTACTTATACTACTCAACTCAAATCCTAACTAACTCCCTACAATTGCGCCTATCATCCCTGCATGGAAGTTGGAAGAAGATCGTGGGGATCCTCTTTCCCCAATACGCCGCGGTTGGGCTTCTCCAGGTTCATGCGCGTTTCTGGGCCGGTTGCTAAGCTCGCTTTCCTAGGCTCAGCAGCTTCGGGCCGGGTTAATCCGGCCCGGAGTGTTGATCTGACCCGGAGTTGCTGGGCCATACCTATCAGATGCCCCCCTCACCAGCCGGAGCGAGGAAGGAGCTGCGGTTAGAAGTAGGGTGAGGTATAACAGTTACTGAGTCTGAGCGAGGCAACGAAACGATGAGCAAGATAGGATGTTGTCGATGTCGAGACGAAGTAACCTGAAGGTCCGAGAGTTAGCCGGAGCTGAGATAGTCCACACCCGGGGTGATGGGATCCGCGAGGACCAAAGCGGACCGACCTGAATGTGCCCAAGGTAAAGGAGCCGTCCTGATTCATAGTGAAGCACCCCGGGGGGAGGAAGTCGACCGGAGCCGAACTGGATTACCCCGATGGCAATATAGGAGCAGAAGCGAATTGTAGTCTGTCCGAGGTGACGGAAACACCGGAGTGAGTCTCAAAACTTCTTGGCCAAGAATGAGGTTGATGTGATTGGCGGCGCCATCATGAGAGAGAGGGATGTGAAGTGACGCATTTGGAGGTTTCCAAGGAACTTGTTCCCCACGTGCCTTGGGAACAGCAACGTGCATGAGCATCACGCGCGAATCTGAGACACAAAATTTGAAAAGGACAGATCTAAGCCGTTGATTCAAGAGTATATATATATAGAAACAGGTGCACAGTAACCATCATCTGCCTCATTTGCGATTGCAATTTGCAGAAAGCGGGAAAAAAGGAGACTCATATGTGCCTTTGTGAATCATCTCAAACCAAGATCAAGTAAGTATGTCTTCTTCATCGTCTTCTTCTTCACTTAAGGAAGTAGGTACTGATAAAGCCCCGCTGAATGTACCACTCATACGCTTTATTATCCCAGAAAGATTAGTAAATAGAATGTTGTATAGGGCCGACTTGAGGGAGTCCGGTACCCGGGCAATGGGTTTTGGGGAATGTCGGGAGGAGGAATTTGAAGTGTCGGTGGTAGCACTGCGGATGACACGGGTGCAGATAGAAACCCTGATCCCCTCGTTTTACTTTCCGTTTAACTTAGAGTACATAGTTCCGGAGCCCGTCGACAGGGCTTGTTGCCCGCCGAAGGGCTTCATTAGCGTATATATAGATCATCTGAAGATAGGGTTGAGATTTCCCCTCTGGGACATTGTTATACATCTGCTGAGGTATTATAACATCGCTTTGAGCCAATTAGCACCCAACACCGTGAGGCAAGTAGTCGGGTTCACCGTGGTATGTAGGAATGCCGGGGTGGAACCAGATGTAGAATTGTTTCGGTATTTCTTCCAGCTAAAGGCCTTCGGGAAAGCAAAAGGCTGGTAGTCCTTCAGCCCCCGGGCCCGAGGCAGTTTCAAAGTACAGAACCCGAGCAAGGTGGAGGGGTGGAGGGATAAATTTATCTTCGTGAAGAAAGACGTGGCCCTCCCGAGGTGGAGGAGGGAGGAGGTGTTAGATAATGCCCCGGTGGTGGAACCGGAGGCCGAGGTGGTGGGACAATTCCGTGCGCTGGGACGTTCAAGACCCTTTGCACCGAGGCAGAGCTAGAGGAGGCAGGATTGAGCCCATATTACATGGGCGATATGGAGGGGGTGTCCGTCCGGGGGCAAGAGTCAGGAGTCGGGGTTGCCGAGGAGGGTAGGAACTCTTATATCTGTGTAATATTGGTGTCTTGTGCAGGTCTAACTCCAATTTCTGTATGCAGTGGGACGCTTCGGAAAGGAACCAGCTGGAAGCCCCGCGGTACCGGCGGCGGCGAAGATGAAGGGGAAAGTGAGTGAAGTATCCCCCAGAGGGGGGGTGTCGCCCAGTCCGAGGCCATCAACGGGATCGGAGGAACGAGTGGTGGCAGCGGGGTCAACCCCCGGTACTAAAAGGAGGTCAGAACCATCCGTAACACCTCCGGGGATAGCGAAAAGACTCCGCACGGAGCAAAGCACCGTGGTAAAGCGTACATAACCATCTCCGAGGTGTAACATTTGCTCAAATTTATCATATGTTACCAGTAATCGCTCTGGTGTTGTGTTGTGAAGGGGCAAGGGCCTATAAGTTTGCTAGGATTGGAAGGGGCGGACGCCGAGGAGCTGCTGCATCTGGCCAGGGGATTATGGAGCTCGGCCGGAGGAGCGAGAGGGAGGCCAAGGAAGAATTGGCCGAGGTGGCAAGGGAGCTACGCTCACGCAACGATAGATTAACACATGATCTGTCCGAGGCGCGCAAGAGGGCCGCCCTGGTGGACAAGGAGATCGTGCGGCTGCAAGAAGTGGAGGCGGAGGCCGGAGCTCTCCGTGGGGAAACGGCCAAACTACGGGCAGAGATAAAGGCCCGAGAAGCGTTGGTGGTGGACGGTCAAGAGGCAATGTTGAAAGCATTTGCCGAGAAGTTGTTCCAGACGAGCACTTTTCTTGACTTCCAGACCAGCTTTGTCGCTGTCGCGGACATGGCAACCCGATCGATGCTGCTGGAAAAAATTAAGGAAGTCTATTCGAACGTGGACGTCTATCGTCCAGAGTTCGGGTATGACTTCAACGCCGTGGGAGGAGTAGAGGAGGCATACTACCAAGCCCTGGCGCGTGTCCCGGAGTGGCCCCTTGTGAAGGCACTGGCAGAAAAGAGGAAGATCTTAAGTGCCGAGGAGATCTCAAGCTGCGAGGTGGACCAAGACCAAGAGTTCTTGGCATTTCGTCGGGGTGAGTTTGTCCCAGAGCCCCGAAACAAAGAACCACACCCCCCCCCCCCCCCCGCCGCATGGAGATCGCCGCGGAGGCCACGGGAAATGAGGCGGGGATGGTTGGAGAACGGCAGGAGGTGGATCACGAGGTGGAGGAGGTGGACGATCTGGTGCCCGAGGCCATTGAAGGGACCGAAGAGAGGGAGGTCAGTCGTTCCCTGCAATTTTGATGTCCTGTCATAATATAGTAGATGATAGGGATAACTGTAATGCCGTTGTAAAAATTGTTGACAATGTATGCTTGTTTTGCTGAATATAAGTTGAGTTGTTCATTTGACTGAATATTTGTCCGGCGAAGCGTTGATATTTATGTGTTGCATTGATTTTGCTATCCAATCAGGAGGATACCGCGGAGCTGCATAATACAATAAAGAAACTCATGCAGTCCTTAGACTGGTTCCGCGGGGAGAAGGATAACTTGCAGAGCAAGTGGTGCCGCGGTTGGAGAGACGGGTGGCTGTAGCGGAGAGGAGGGAAAAAGAGGCCGAGGAGGCAAGAGCTAGGGCCACGGAGAGGGCTAGAGATCAGGAACTGAAGTACTTGTCGAAGGTGGCCGAACTGGACCGCGTCATTATCCATCAAAGGGAGTACGACCGGATACTTACAGAGTACGGCCTGCTGACTTTTGAGGAAGTTGAGGACCGGATCACCGAGATTCAAGGTGAAATCTCGTCACTGATGACGACTGGTCAGGCAGAGTCCTCAGAGCTTATAAGAAAGCAAGAGGTGCTAGAGTTACTCCTAAATATGTACGAAGGACTGAAAGGACGCGGCAGGTGGCGGCGCACCGCCGAAGAGTACATCGCGAGCTCTAGCTGGGGCCAAGGGACTGCGAAAGCTCCTCGGAAGGGTAAAAAGAAACCGGCGGGGAAAAGCAAAGGGATAGTAATCCAAGAGCCGGCCTCGGTAACCGCAGTCGAGGAAGTCCCCGTGGTTGTCGCGGAGGAGGAGGTCGAGAAGCTGGCTAAGGAGATCGAGGTGGTGGACCCCGCGGAGTGGGATCCCGTGGAATGGGCCCAGACGTCGAGGCCAGCGCCGCAGCCGAGTCCCGGGGCAGGGCGAGAGGCGAAGCCCCAAGACAAGTACCAAGAGTGAGTCCTCGGCGCAGAGGGAGCCGTAGCAGGGAAAGAGCCGGGGCTCAAAGCCGAGAAGCTCCGGGATCCCGGAGGATACGGAGAAGTTCCCGAGATGGATCTCAACGCCTGAGCGCCGAGTACTAGCTCGGAGGCCAAAAATAGATTTTACTGCTGTAGCGTTGTGTGTAGCTTTTAAAGTTAAAGAAATTTTTGTGGGTGATAAAAATGTTGGAAACATTTTGGCATGTAATGATGTGTACTTTGAAAGGAAAGTAATGAGCTGTTAACCAGAATGCATGTATAATTATTTTAACAGGTACTCGGGAGCCCCATATGTACATAATGCCTGCTAGAAAAACAAGGCATAGAATCTCCCCGGACGGATCGGGCGGGAGTTAAGGACCTCTCCGATTAAATAGGCGAGAGGGAATATAAGTCCGGGGACCAAATGTTAATCTCCCCGGACGGACCGGGCGAGAGATCAAACTGTCCGGAGACGGATAATAATAGTAAGACTAAGCTAGGGCGTCCCCGTAGCGTAGAAGAAAGGACAATAAGATTCGTAAATTAAAAACTTTATTCCAAGTAATTGTCGGAACAATTAAAAATACAAAGGGAACTCACAACTAAAAATTAATGTACAAGGAATGTAAAGGTAGAAACGATACTTGTCTCGTGGTTTCATAGATAGAAACGCCTTAATTTGGTAACATGCCAGGTTCGGGGAATCGGAGTTCCATCAAGATGCGCTAACTGGTAGCACCCGGAGTCGTGTGCGGCAATGACGCGATATGGACCTTCCCAGGTGGCATGTAATTTCCCCTCGGGGGCAGCCTTGCTGGCTGAGTTGAGCCGGAGTACCAAGGCTCTGAAATTAAACTGAGTACCCCGAACCCGGAGGTGGTGATACTGAGCGGCGCGTTGCTTACACTTGGCTTGCTGGATGAAAGATTGATCACGACGATGTTCGAGCTCGTCTAAGTTTGCAAGGATAGCTTCATTATTAGCCTCGGGATCCAAAGTCACGAGGCAGGGACTAGGCATGCCAATTTCCGCCGGAATGACGGCTTCGGAACCGTAAGTGAGGCTGTAGGGGGTTTCTCCGGTTGAGGTGTGCGGCGTGGTGCGATAGGCCCAAAGAACCTGCGGAAGATTCTCGGCCCAAAGACCCTTAGCTTGATCTAAGCGTTTCTTTAGACCCGTAAGGAGTGTGCTATTAGTGACTTCGACTTGACCATTGGCTTGAGGATGAGCTACTGAGGTTAAAAAATGCTTAATGTGGAGCTCCTCGCACCATGACCGGAAGGGGTCATTGGCGAACTGCTTGCCGTTTTCTGAAATAATGGTGCTCGGGATGCCCAAGCGGCATATAATATTAAGCCAGACGAACTTCAAGATGTTCTGACCAGTGATGGCAGTGAGAGGTTCAGCTTCTACCCACTTGGTGAAGTAATCAACAGCGACCATAAGAAATTTGAGTCCCCCCGGAGCGACTGAAACGGGCCCATAATGTCAATTCCCCATTGGATAAATGGCCACGCGATTTGTATTCCGGTGAGCTCGGTTTGCGGCAGATGCTTTACGCGAGAGTGTCGCTGACACTTGTCGCACTTGGTCACCAAATCATGGGCATCGTTAAACAATTTCGGCCAGTAGTACCCCCACCAAAGAATTTTCTTAGCCAACGTTCGTGAACCGATATGGCTGGCGCAGGCCCCCTCGTGAAACTCCCGGAGAACCTGGTCAGCCTGGGCGGGAGCAAGGCACCGAAGACTCGGTTGTAAGTACGACTGGCGGTACAAAATCCCGTCGTGGAGTGTGTACTTAGGTGCCTTAAGAACTATCCGCCGAGCTTGCAACTTGTCAGTCGGCAAGGTACCATCTTTGAGATAATGGATGATCGGGGTCATCCAATTGGGACCGCTTTCAATCAAGACGGAGACCGTGGCCTCATGAATTGCCGGATGAAGGGCATCTTCGACTACGATGTCCGGAGACACATTGGTAAGGACCGCGGAGGCCATCTTGCTGAGAGCATCAGCTTGAACATTCTATTTACGAGGTACCTGCTGGATATCAACCGAAGCAAAAGTTGACAAAATTTTGAGCATCAAAGCGAGGTACCTTCTCAGCGTTTCATCCTTAGCAGTGTAGGTGCCTTTGATCTGATTAGAGACAACCTCGGAGTCCGTGAAGAGCTCGAGATGGGAGACTGCTAAGGATTGAGCGAGCCGGAGCCCGGCAAGGACTGCCTCATATTCCGCTTCATTATTAGTTACCTTAAATTTAAATCGAAGCACGTATTTGATTTCAACGCCCTCGGGGCCAATGAGAAGCACCCCAGCACCACTTCCTCGAACTGCGGAAGCGCCATCCACATATAGTTGCCACTTACGGGGTGTAGCTTCAAGGGCAGCAGGATGAAGACTAGCGTTATGTACGGAAGACTCGGGATTATCCACTGGTACCTCGGCCAAAAAATCTGCTAGGGCTTGACCCTTGATGGCTCGACGTGGGAGAAATTGAATATCATACTCTCCTAGCTCGATAGCCCACTTAGCGAGGCGCCCTGACATATCGGGCTTGACAAGAATTTGACGAATAGGGTGATTCGTAAGAACCCTAATTTCTCGTCCTTGGAAATAAGGCCGCAAACGCCGGGCCGCCATTACGAGAGATAGCACTGTTTTCTCCATCACAGAGTACCGAGTTTCTGCCCCTTGGAGTCCTCGGCTCGCAAAGTACACCGGGTGTTGTATGCCATTGGCCTCGCGTACAAGAGCTGCGCTGATGGCTTCTTCGGCGGAGGCTAAATATATATAAAGAGGCTCTCCGGGGAGAGGAACAGATAGAGTGGGCAACTGCTTAATATGGTGCTTTAGAGCCTCAAAAGCTTCGGTGCACTACGGGGTCCACTCAAATAGCTTAGCCTGCCGCAGAATTTTGAAGAATGGAAGTTGACGCTCCGCAGCCTTGGACAGGAAACGATTTAAGGCCGCCAAACCGCCAGTAAGGCGTTGAACTTCTTTTACTGTCTTCGGCGGTTGTAGGTCCAATACATCTCGAATCTTGGCCGGATTGGCCTGGAGGCCATGCTGTGAAACCATATAGCCGAGAAATTTACCGGAGCCAACGCCGAAGGTGCATTTTGCCGGATTAAGACGCAAATTATAACGCCGCAAGGTACTCAACGTTTCAGCAATATCTTACACACATGAAGATTGAGAAGTACTTTTTATAACTAAATCATCAACATATACCTCAACATTACGACCAATTTGACCTCGGAAGACGTGGTCCATAAGGCGTTGGTACATGGCTCCTGCATTTTTGAGTCCGAAAGGCATTTTCTTGAAGGCAAAGCATCCGAAGTCAATGATAAATGCCATTTTGAGTGCGTCCCAACGGTCCATGTGGATCTGGCGGTATCCTTTGTATAGGTCCAAGAAGCAAAGTGTCTTGTACCCAGTAATGGCTTCGGCTTTTTGGTCGATAGAGGGCAAAGGATAACAATCCTTTGGACAGTGCTTATTAAGATCAGAAAAATCTACACACATTCTCCATGCCCCGCTGGACTTCGTGACCATCACCGGATTAGATAACCAAGAAGGATAATGAACTTCAAACAGGATGTCTGCATCTAGAAGTTGTTGTACTTCAATTCGGATGGCTGCGTTCCGCTCCGGAGCGAATTTCCTCCGCTTTTGTTGTATAGGTTTCACATTGTGGTCGATATTCAACTTGTGAGTTATAACATCCGGAGAGACCCCGGGCATGTCCAAGGGAGACCATGCGAAGACTTCAGAGTATTCCCGCAAGGTCTGAATAATGGCATTATGTAACCATGGCACATCCACAGCGCCGATAGTTACAGTTTGCTCAGGTTTGGCTGGATCAAGCGGCACCTGAACAGTGATGTCCCCCAGTGGTGTAGACGAATTAGGTATGAGAGCCGAGGTTGCTACCTGAAACTGTGGCTCAGGGGGAACCTTTGCTGCCTTTTTTAGCGCGACGTACATGCACTCCTTAGAAACTCGTTGATTGCCGTGGATAGCCACCTCGCCATGTGATGTAGGGAATTTCAGTGCGAGGTGGTATGTAGAGCATACGGCTCTTGCCGAAGTAAGCCAGTCCCGACCCAAAATCATGTTGTATGGGGACGGAGAATTAACCACATAGAAATCCACAAAGATGGTTTTTATCGCCGGATAAGTTCCAAGAGATGCGGGGAGATTAATAACTCATTCAGGTTCGACTTCACCCTGGGTGAAGGTCTGTAGCGGCCCGAGGGCCGGTCGGAGCTGCTCACGAGGAATCCCCATTTTTTTAAAACAGTCAGTGAATATGACACTAACTGCGGCTCCATTGTCAACGAAAACCCGCTTTATTGTAACATTAGCTACGGCCATGTCAATAACGATGGTGTCGGTATGAGGGGTGAGGTCGGGAACAGGATCTCTGTCAGTAAAACTGACGGTTTCAGATTGGTGGAGGCATTTGTGACGCGGCTCCTCGGGAGGAGGCCGGCGTGCCGTCGCCTTCAAGGCACTCCGGGAAGCCCCGGTGGGGATGGCTCCGTAAATCACGTTTATGACATGAGTAGGCGGATTGTCTCCGGGTCCTCCCTGAGGAGGCGGTGGAGGCAAAAAGTTGGGTTGTTGACGATTTCCGTGGTCCTGCCATGCATAGTTGTTTTGCCCCGGCCTGTTATTCTGCCATTGCAGCCTGTTTTGACGTGAGCCACGGTCATTATAGCTTCCGCGGTTTTGTTGTGAACCACCATGCTAGCTGGACCGAGGCCTGTCGTCGGTTCGAGCAACGTACTGCCGCAAGAAACCTTTCTTTATACAATCTTCGATTTCTTTGCCGAGCTCCCGACACTCCTCTGTTTCATGTCCATGATCATGGTGGTACGCGCACCATTTTTCGCGGTTTCGCTTTTCTGCCGGAGCAGTCATCCGCGGACACGGCCACAGATCATTCTTGTGAATAGAAAGAATTTCGGCCCGTGATTTTGTAAGCAGGGTGAGTTGTGGAATATCTCCGCGAGATTCTGGACGTCCCCGGTTTAAACGAGAGAAGGCACTAGGTCGCGTACTGAGTCCGGCTTGTGCCCTATCGGACTGCCGTTTGCTAGCATGCTTCTCACGCTTACGGTGAGTCTACTCCTCGGCCTTAGCATATCTGCACACAATGTTAAACAAAGCCCGGGTTGTGACTGGAGGGTTCCGGACCAGCTCGGTGTAGAGCGGTCCGGGACGAAGGCCATTCATGAAGGTATTAATGATAACATCATCCGACCGGCTCCCCACTTTAAGACTCTCTGCTGTAAAGCGATCAAGAAATTGGGTAACGGTTTCTCCATCCCGCTGTTCCATATTCATGAGGCCGGCCAAAGTGGCCATGGGATTTGCCCGCGTATGAAAACGAGCCCAAAACTGTTCGGCAAGATCGCGAAAAGAAGTAACGCTACCCCGTGGTAGAGAATCAAACCAAAGTCTGGCCTCGTCCTGGAGATACTCAGGAAACACTTTGCACAGGTGGTGAGGAGTGCAGTTGCGGTTGAACATAGCGTACTTAAAGGCGTTCAGGAAATTACTCGGATCCCCAGTGCCGTTGTATACGGCCACTGGGGGGAGTTTGAAACCATCAGAGAGTGGGACCGCAAGAATCTCGTCAGAGAATGGGGTGATGATCTCCCCGTTGGCATCAAGACCCAAAACCTTGTCGAGCTCCGCGGCAAATTGGGCGTGCTCTTGTTCCACGGGATCTAGTATACGAGATTGGTCAAGGCGAGGACGCTTCGGGACGTCAGCAGGTCGACGGCGATGTGCGCCGTCATGGACGTCTCGGGGCCTCGACCCATTAGAGCTGCGATTATCCACCGGAGAAACTGTCCTCCGTCGCCGACGTTCAAGTCTCGCTCGATGAGGGGGATCCTCATCCAAGTCACGTGATAAGTCACAGGGTGGATTTCTCACATGTTCAGCGCCATTGGTGGCACGCTCACCGGAGTGGGCGCCCCGGTTGTTCCATTCTTGGAAAAAAGCAGCGTGTTCCCGAAGGAAGGCCTGCTGCACCTGCGACAGCTCGGGAGCTGGCGGGGGATCAACTTGCGCCGGACCATCAACAGGGGGATGATTTGGCATGTTAACATACGCTGCGGGCGGATCTTGGTTCTGTTGACGGGGGGGCGGAACCTGGTCCACAGGAGGATCACGATGGGACCGATTTGGATGAGTGGACCTACGAGTATTCACCATAGCGATTGCAAGGAAAAATTAGGGTTTTCTTGCCAAACGTTCCCACAGACGGCGCCAATTGATAATACGCGATCCGGTTACCAAATAAACTCCGAACGAAGAAATGCTGGAAACGTAAATCACTGCAAGAAACTTAGAGAACACAGGATGTACGTGGTTCGATCCGGAGATCTACGTCCACGGGCCAAGAATATCACCTGCCGAGGTGTTTCTTTACTATACTCTTTGAGTTTACACGTAATAGTTTCAGTATACAAAATGCCAACCCTAATTCTGAGTATAATTCTCCTACTTATACTACTCAACTCAAATCCTAACTAACTCCCTACAATTGCGCCTATCATCCCTGCATGGAAGTTGGAAGAAGATCGTGGGGATCCTCTTTCCCCAATACGCCGCGGTTGGGCTTCTCCAGGTTCATGCGCGTTTCTGGGCCGGTTGCTAAGCTCGCTTTCCTGGGCTCAGCAGCTTCGGGTCGGGTTAATCCGGCTCGGAGTGTTGATCCGACCCGGAGTTACTGGGCCATACCTATCATTCACCTAATTATTAATACATCTACAAACCCTATTTTGACAACTTGACGCCACTATGGACTTCTCTCTTGTCAATTATAGTCGAAAAGTAAAACAATAGACGAATCATGGTCCAACTCACATTTGAGTTTGACATCACTAAATCCAATAATTATTGTAAATCGTATGAAGTTAATTAAAAATGTCAATAAGGATCTGGCCGAACCTACCCAACTCAAGTCCTCAAAAGTCCTGATTCTTAAAAGGTCAAGATCTAATATGATAAGGACCTTGAAAATCCAAACTCAATCCTAATCTTAAAGGGCTAGGGTTAGACTAGAACCTGACCTTATAAATTTACGTATTTTAATTTCTTTGTTTTCGTTCTGAAAGTTCTTAGTTAACATGTTAAAATTTTACAAAAAATGACTAATTAAATTTTAAAAATACAAGCATCCTATTATCTATTTAAGTACCACACAATATACTTAAGAACTTTAATATCAATATTTATATTAGAAGAGATACAAAACTCACTCTCTAAAGAGTAGACAACTACAAAAATTAAAGACTAACAATACTACTGAAGAACATGAATGCAATATTGTAAAAGTAAATATGAAATTATATAATCTATATAAAATAAATAAGGGCTCTTAAGGCCGACTCTATCCTAATCCGACCTAAGTCCTGGTATGCCTGAGGATCAAGAAGACCCGAGTTAAGTGCATGTAAAATTGAGGTCCGACACTTTATTTTTATGGCAAGGGTCAACGTGCTTTAAATGGGTTTTGTTATTATCTTCTTTTGCAACTTTCTCTTCCTTGAGACGAAATAGATCATACGTTAGAAGAATCTCGATTAACCAACATTTCTCCCTTTTTTTACTTTTTTTAGGAAAATAAATTTATTTTATCAAAATTCACAAAAAATAAATAAGTGAACACTATATTAGCATTTTATTTTTTACAATTGTCAAGAATTTCAATGAATTTGGAGGATGTCAGGCTAAGCATACAAGTTCTTCAAAATATCTTATAAGATATTTAGGAGTTTATAAACTCTTACAATGTATTTAAGAAAATAAAATATTACAACTTATGAGATGTAAATATAAGATATTGCATATAAGTTCCCAAAAAGAAAATAATAAGTACCTCTAATTCATCTTAATTTCTTAAAATTTTATAATTCATACTCAAATTACATACTATAAATATTACACACATATACACATTGCACACACCTCACACAATGAACATGACACACTCCCTACATATGCACTACGTACACATCTACACAAACAGTACACATACTTCACACATTAATAAAAATGTATGTTTGATGGTAGACTTTAAATCCATAGCCAAATCTCTTCATTCAGTTGCAAATTATAAAATTTCATGCTCTAAATACTTTATTAATTTATAAACTCTTTAAACAATTCATAAAATTATAAACTTAGCCAAATAACCTCATATACTATTCGGGTAGTAGCACAACTATCGTAACAAAAATCAATGTAGCAGTCATGATCTGATTGAAGTACGTTGTTTGCAACAATTAGGGTGTGTTTGCTTAAGGTTGGGGAATGCTGAGCCAAAAATGATTGAGAAAGTTAATGAGTGTGTTTTGTTGGAATTTGATCCCTAAATCTACTAAGGGAAATCTTCAGCAAACACACCCTCAAAGTTTCTCATAATTTAAGACCTACAATTATATTGTTCTGTTTTTGACAATTGTCCTTTATGTAATTGATTAATACTATTATTAAGTTAGGATATAAAGAATATATTTTATAGATGGAACCAGATACAATGTTCATTGCAAAAAGGTTTTAGAATACTAATATTCAATTTACCCAAAGCAGTCAAAACGAAAGTGCATGCTTATCTAACTTTAAAGCCGAAATAAATAAATTGTCCGAGTGCTATTGAAGCTCAACATCTAACAACTAACTTAACTTATACCCCCAAAGAGTCAACATATTGATTTATTATTCGGTGAAGATAACTCCTTCCACATACTAATTAATAATTACTATACAAGTATTGATTTTAATATTGGCGACACCTTACGTGTGGAGGTGCCCAAAGGAATCTGTGTCGATTTGAGCTGACGGTTAACATTTACTGAGTGTTTGATTCATTTCGGTTCCATATCGGAAACAAAATAGATTTATATTCGGTTATGTTCCTTCTATCAACGGTTTTGAATTGACGATTATTGATAATTGTTTTTATTTTATTTTATTAAATATCCCTATTTACATCCAAAAATTCATAAATATCCATATTTATATCCAATTTAAAATAAAACTCAAGCCATTTTTTCTCTCTTTTCCTTTTTATTAATTAGAAGCTTCTTCTTTTTTATCAAAATATGTAACTTGTAATATGTAAGATACTTAGAAGTTTCAATAATTAGAAGTTGTAACTTGTAATATGTGCGATTGTAAAGTTGTAATTATAATTGAATACTTATTTATTTTTTGTGATTTTTTATTTAGTTAGAGTTATATTCTTAGACTTAGAGTTACATTTTAGAGAATTAGATTAGAATTTAGTATGATCATTTTGTGATTTTAACTATACAACTTGTAATATCAAATATGTGATGATGATTGACAATTTATATTCATAAAGTTGTGTCATTTTTTTGTGAATTACTCAATTGCATTTTATTATCCAAAATCTAAGTTTTTAAGAAAAAAATGATGTAAATAAAAAACATTAAAAAAATAAAGGAGGAACCGGCGGTTTCGGGACGGTTCAAACCATAATTGTAGTCGCCTATATAGCGGTTCGGTTCTGGTTCCAGGGGGCTGCGGTTCGGAACAAAAACCAGGAATCAAAATCGTTTGGGCACCTCTACTTACGTGTGTTTATCTAAGCGCGTTTTAAATATTTTATAAATTTTAATATCTTATGAGTTATTTCTCAAGAGCTTATAATAAAGTATTTGAATAATAAGGTTTATAAAGTTATAATTGAATGAAGGAATTTAATTATAAATATTTGGGGATGAATTAAAATCAACCCATCAAACACATATTTTAATTTGTGTGTGTTTGCTTGTGTTTGTGAGTGTTAAGTAAGTGTAATTTGAATGTGACTTAATTATAGATTTTAAGAAAATAAGATCAATTAGAGATACTTTTTTTCTTTTGAACTTATAAGCTCTAAAAGTATTATATCTCATAAATAATTTAACATCTTATCTTGTTATATTTAAAGAGTTTATAAATTTTTAAGTACTCTAGTTTATACAAGTTTAACAAAAAATCTTCTTGATGAGAAGAAAATCCAGCTAAAAGCTGACGAATAAGTATACTCAGATTAGTTTGTTTACAACAAAGATCATTCATGTAATAAAATACAAATAGCTCTTTTAAAATTTAGATAGTATTAGAAATTCTACACTTGCACATGCACGAGATGTCCATAAAGTGCATCATTTTTTACAGAAATATTTTAAAAGAACAAAATTTTAAAGTAAAATAAATTACTGATCAAATAAAACAAAATACGAAGAAACAAAAGGATTTCTCTCATTAGTCTCTTTCTTACATTTACATGCAAATCATGAATCTACATATTTCGGAAAACTTCTTAAAAGACAACATTCTTTGTGTTTTCTGTTCAACAACTTCATCATAACAAGTCAATATTTTCAGTCTCTTTCTATTGGTTACCCTTAAACTGCTACATATAATTGACCATGACTGAATACCGGTTTTTTTTTTTAAAAGTCCGATATGAGATACCGATTGTCCTTGCTCTTGTTGAACGTCATTGCATAAGACACTATAACTGGAAAACTGCCTTTTTGAAATTTTAAAGGTAGCCTTTGATCCGAAGGAGTTAGGGAAAGCCTAGGAATTATGACAATGTCCCCAAAGTTATTTCCAGTTATGACATTTTCTTCAGGAACATGTTTCCCAAGCCTAGTTAAGAGCAACCTTATGTCATTGCACCCCTTTTGAGTGATCTATTTTCCTCAACAACAAGACATGAGTGCCCACCTTAAGGTTACTCATGATTAGGTACAACAGAACACTTCAACGAATTTAAGAATTCTAGAGTGTGGACATCCACCAATACACCAACATTGTTTTCAGACTTGGAAGCACTATCAAAGCTTAAATACGTCTTGGACTCACGTTCATTGAGTTTGATCATGTGTTCATTAATAAAGTCAACTACATCCAATGTAGGTGTAAGTATTGCTCCTTTCTGCAAAAACGATGGATCGTCCACCATGTTCTCAAAATTTAGGTAAGTGCTTTTAACAATTGTGTCTATGACATCCTCACCTTTCTTAAAAAGAACATCGTCTAGAATGTAAACTTCGGCACCCCAATATCTCATTTCTCCAATAGTGTCATCACCAAGTGCAGCCATCCATTTAGAAAATTTATTCAGTTCTTCTCTTCCCTCTTGTGATTTGACATTTTCAACATGCATATGCTTTGTAAGTCTCATCACTACACACTCGTCCCAAATATACAATGAGTTTATAATCGTGTGAACGATGTCCTTGCAAGATCATTTAGGATTGACCGGTAGTATTTGCCTAAAATCTCCTCCGAGAACCACAGTTTTACCACCAAAAGGCTTATCGGAGTTCATTGACCCATTCAGTTGCATAAAGTCCTTCATAGTCTTACAAGAGCTCTGATACAGTGCATGAAGATCATCAGCACTTCCTCTCATATAATCATCTTGCATTTCACTAGAAGTTACGACAGGTGGCTGCCTTGCGTTATGTTGCAGATCGAATCTTTATTTATGGTCAAAGGAATAGCAAATCGTAAGTGGGTAGTCCATCCACCAGGCAGAAGAAGTGATGCTATGCCACATGATACAACATTGATCACAATCTGACCTTTAGAATGCACAGGTGCAGATAATTTCCTCCATATGAATGTCTTACCAGTATCCTCATAACCATAAACAAAATAAACTCCACCGTCGTTTTTCTCTAACAAACCCAATATTCTGTCATGGACATGTCTCTGCTCTCCATTTAATTGTGACTACATCTCCTTATATTCTCTCCGAAGTTTTGTCTTCTCGTAGAATAATTCATTGAAAAGAGCGACTTGTTCTGATATGACGCGGAGGACTCCTTATCCGGAACGTGCATACCATCGTATTCTTCCAAAGACTTGCCCAAAGTTTGCAGCATTTCTTGGATATCCAACAGGCGATATTCCTAAGTTCGTCATCAGAAAATAACAGTTCTGAAATGTAGAACGTTATGTCATTAATACACTAAAATTAATTGTCTTTTTTATACATATACTTATTGGTGTAAAAAATAAAATTTAATCTCTTGTAAAAATAAAATTATTACCTAGGAACTATAGGATTTTCCTCTATCTATAGAGAATGCCATCTCACAAATACTCCCACACTTTTCCCACATGATCTCGGGTCGGCTCAAACTTCCCGAAAACCAAAGTTTTATAATTTGTCACCACACAAATACTCCCATTGACTTGCTTCGGCAATATCGTCAATGTATTCATTGGCATCATCCAAAAGACCTCGTGCATAGCATGCATCCCTAAACATAGGGTAAACAACGTGTTCGAATTCCCTAATTTACTCATAGGACGTACATCCCTTCACAACATTAAGCAGAATTGCCAGTTAATACGCCTCTCCAGATCTTGGAGGGATGTAGCATATTCTTCCAATTGCGGAATCGTCTGGTCCTCTTTTCCCACTTCCTTTTTTCCTTTTCCCAAATATTTTTTGTGGAAATTCTGCATATGTTAGTTCGGCAGGTTCTGGATATTCTTTGTTAGCCTCTAACTAACCAAGGAACATGAACTCTCTAAGCGATGGTCTGTTCAAAATAGACTCGAGCGAATCTGAATCGGAGAATATTATGCTTTATTGATTTGGGAGGTGGAAGCTAAGTCTTTCGATTGGTGGATCTCTGTACTGAAATTCAAATCCAAATATCCTCCATGTTGCCTGACAACGGAGAGATGTACCTGCAGTTATAAAACATCTTAACCTCGTTAACTTCCTGACCTACAGTCACTCGGTCGTGCTCTTTGTTTACGTACATAAATAGGTACTTGATTGAAAGTAACTGATTGCACTATTCGACGTTTATATGAGCAACATAATTCATTAGAAGGTGCCTATTGTGAGGAACGACGAATGTATTGTCGATATAAACGTCATTCTTGGTCACCTTCCTTCCATTAACCTTTTCAAATACCTTGTTTTTAGGTAGATCGTCCATCAAACAATAATTATTCACTTTGAATATCCTTGAAACAATATCAGGATGGTCCTCCGGTTTGAGCCCTCTTTCTTCAAGAAAACGTTCAATTTCTGGCCACTTTGGATTGCACGTAAATGTTATGAAAAGATCAGGATAACCTGCCCAACGACAAATGTCCATAGCATCTTGGTAGTTTTGTATCATGTACCGGGCTCCCCTAGTGAATGTTGGAGATAATATCACATTCTTTCCTCGGGTGCGTGCATCGGTCTATCTCCTCAACAATGCATTCTCCAACCTTTTGTACATCACACTCCTAAGTTCTTTTTAGTGAGTACTAATGTATTTCAACCTTCCTGATTCTATCAGTGTGTATGCATTAATAATAAATTGCTGAAGCAGTCTCCGAGAACTTAGAATTGTAGCCGCATCTTTGTCTCTCTTTTGAAATATGTATGCAAACTATTCTCGCACACTTAACCTATTTCTCCCAGTTAGACTCAATGATAAAATTAGCATAAGCAATGTATTCTCTATAACCATCTTCTCCATATGAAAATAGTAGTGGATACTGCAAAGCGAGATAAACAACATTCAATTTATTAATGCATCTGAGATAACCAGATTGAGTCTCGACTACAATATCGCAATCACTCATTGACACCTCAAAATTTCCTACGACCAAGGCTGCTACTACAGATGCTGAAGGAGGTTGTACATTTGAGGCTTCATAATACGAAGAAAGAATGAAAATCATGTAGAAATACTGATAATTAATTAAATCTGCAAAACAAACTCTGCTTAATGGGGAAATATTAATAAAAAAATCATCTAAAATATAAAATAACTCATGAACTAACAAACATAAATCTTCCAAAATAATTATCAGAATTTCTTAAGAAAAAATAAAATTGATTTACATTAAAAATAATTAACATTTATTCCATGATTATTTCAAACTGAATTAGAGTTCTGCAAATTCGAAAACTTAAAGAAAAAAATCAAACTTACTTTCTTTCGCAACAATCGACCTTGTACAAGCTATTAATTCGGTTAGGTCTTGAAGAACACTAAAGATCTAAATAATAAATACACAAAAATAAATAACCTATCACACTCGACCTTGTACGCGTCAATCATGTTCAATAACACTATTTGATAAATTGCACAAATAAATAATCTATCACACTCGATACTACCAAAACATTATAACAAGACAAGATTAAATGAAATAAAAAATACATAAAGTGAAATAATGTGTATGACCTTGATGACATTAGAACATAATTCACTAAAATACCGTCTGAAATTTAAAAAATTTAATGAGATGAATTGTGTAATGAAATTAATTTATAATAATTATGACATATAATGACAATCATGTTCTAATATGAGCTGGATATGTTGCACTCAAATATTATAAAAATCATTAATGTTTAAATTATGGAGGTTAGACAATTTCAAATAGGAATGATCTAATCTAATGCAAAAAATTAACATAAATATAATGACCAAAAAAATATAATTAAAAACGTAGGAATTTGAATTTGGTTGATATTATTTGTCCAATAATATTATCGAATGTTACTAATATTAATATGTAATTAAAAGTCAATGAATACTTTTAATTATGCTTTTGAACTGGATTTATTGTTAATTTCACATATATTCAAGAAATACTATATAGATAAGTGTCATCAAATAAGCTATATAATAAGTTAATAAAAAAAATCCTTCAGCCAACTAAATGTCTTTCATGAATTTTGAGATTTCAAAATGTTATAAAGTTATTGTTTTAAGGTAAAAATGTAATAAAGTTATAAAAATTCCAAAATGTAATAAGTATTAAAAAATGTTAAGTTATATTAATTTTCTATAATATATCTTTCATATATATTAAAAATTCCTAAAATAATTATATATAGAATTAATAAGTTACATTCATAATTAATGTCATTTTGCATGAAATATAATTACTAAAAAAGCTTTTAACTTAATTCCCCAAGCAAATATATCCAAAAAAAAATTAAATAAAGTACAAAATTTTAAATTACATCTATTTTGAGTTCGTTTTGATTATCACTTTAATATTTTTTATTTTAATCCTACGTATATTTCTATACATTTTTTCTGGAGAACTATATATCTCTAAAATTACAATTAGTATAACTATCATCTTGTATACTATTTGAAGGGTTTAAATTGACACACATATTTCAATTAGCCTATGAAAATTATATTGTTTGATTAATCATCTCCCTATGTCACGTCAAATCCTAGATGTAATTAATTATAGTATATCATTTTTAGTGTTAATCATGTTATTGAAAATGTAAGTTTGACAAACAAAAATTAGTTTGAAATTTCAATCTCATTTATAATATCATGCTTCTATTTAAAAAGAAAATTTGTTAATTCCTAACTCTACAGTTGACTTCATGCTAATAATTCAGAGTAATATTTGATATATTTGCTAATTTTAAATTATATCCAATTTCGTAACCCTACAAATATACTCGTCTAAATATATGTACAAATAAAGATAAAAATAAATATGTACAAATAAAGTGCATGAAATGTACTAAAAATATGATACTAATTCCATCTGATAAATAGTCTATTTATTAATGATAAAGCCCACTCTTGTAAAAGAAAAAAAAAAAAGATTTAAAAATTAATAAATTAAATCCATTTTGAGTCCGTCTTATTTATCACTTCAAACATACATGAATGAGATATAAATATTTAATATTTTTAATCTAATTTGTGAATCAAATATATCTATAAGTTTTTCTAAAAACTAATAAACTTAATAGTTCTTAATAAGATAAATTTTGTTGGTATAGAATTTCAAATCCTATCCATTTTATTCAGATTTGACTCTCAATTAGAAAATATATGGATGAGATATACATTGAAGATCTTGTTGCAAATATTTGACATGTATAATGACTTGCTAAAAGAAAATGATTAAGACTGCAATATCTCTATAACATTATTAAATTTCCATTTTTATTACGAAGACTTGCTAAACAAAACTTATATAAAAAACTGAGAGATACAAAAAGAAAGTCACAATATCAACGTAAAAATTTAGTATCAAATACTTCTTACTATGCGTAAAAAATTGTTCAACTGAAGCATAAATTAAAGTATCTGGGCAAAACCTTCCAATAGTACTTCTATTGCCACATCAAATACAACTTCTGAAACAACGTCATTATTTCGGGTTACCTTGAAGACATAAGTTCTATTGTTCACTCAGAATACTCCAAGCAACACTATATAGGATTATTCAATTACATAGTATTATATAATAGGCAGAATACAAAAAGATCAATTATTCTTTTTTTTTCTAAAGGTATTAAAATTAATTCGAATCATATTATTCGATTTTCGCTAAATTGGTAAAATATAAATAAACTTGTAAAAAAACATGTTGTAAACTAATTAACATAACATAAATAAATATTAAAAAGCGGAGATCAAGATATATGTTAAAGATGTTTGATAGTGGAAATTCGAATTAATTAAAAATTATTTATCCCATCAACTTATCTTAAATTTGACATTAATGTTTTTGGTAATTATATATATCTTAGATAAATTGAGCAAGATATTTGTGATGAAAAATATGAATATTTATGATGTGTTCGTGAAATGATAGGATGTCTACACATTTTTCAAGACAAAAATTGGGTGGAATTGAAATTGTCAACAATTTTATAATTAAACTGACACAGATTTGCCTTAAACGGTGAAGACCTTTGGACAAACTTGTTTCCAAAATCTGGTCAACTTATGCATGAACAAATTATGTCACTAAATCATCAATTTGTCATAAAAAGTTTCAAATTAAACATGAAATAGAAGTCCCCAAAAAATTTTAAAGATGTTAATATTCTTGAAAGATTTACATAATGCAATCAAGTTAACATAACATAAACAAATATTAAAAAATATTTATTCTTGATTTTTTACTATTTTTTGTGCAGTAATCAATTATTTTTTTAGTAAGCTATAGGTTGGAGCCGTAAATGGTGAATACAAAGTCAATAATTGAAGAAAATTGATGTTTTATAGAGGAGAATTATTTCTAAGAATAGTTAATCATTGACGTTTTTCTTGGAAATCATAAATAATAACATGATATATATATATATATATAATAATTTCATAATTCTATGAAAACATTATGTACCAAATTCTGTCATATTTCATCACTTTGATATCATATTATAATTTGGTTAAGTTATTTGTTAGGGTTAGATTGATTAATAATTTTTTATCTATATTTTAAAATAAATTTAATAACATAATCTTTATGTAGTTGTCCTTTAGTAAATATATAAACATAAAATTTAGCTTTTTGTAGTAAAACATTAGAAAAGCAAACAATAATTTTCAAACTACTTAAGAGACTTATAATTATAATTATTTAATGATTGATGAACACCAATACAAAACATGTTAAAAAAATACATGACTTTCATTGCTTACACATACTTAAAAAAAGAAAAAACATATTACATTTCTGATATACATTGAAAGTAAGGTATTCTTCATCTAGTTGTACCACAAATTCGAGAGGATGAACATATCACCTTCGTAAATACCTCAACAAAGACCTGCAATGCGTTAAACAAACAACACCATCATGTGTGCGATATATATTAACCATGTGGTTCCTTTGCCCGGTTTGCAAAATTGCATAACCACATTGTATATGTTGTTCCATTAAATAACGATCAACACTTCATCGGAACAGGCTGCAAATTTTACTTGTTTAATTTTAATATAAACATAAGAATAAATATAAATTAAATTTGACGAATTGTAAAAAGAAATAGAAATGTTACCACAAATCCGGCAACTTGGTACTATAGTCTAAATCGAATAATGAAAGAAGGGTTGTCATCGTCCAGTACATCAACTACACCATTTTTTTTTATCCTGAAAACAAATATTGTTGTAAACATAATTTAAATTGTCTAAAACATTTAAATATATAGCTAATATTTGATTCTTGTATTTTTTATAACGACCAGAGGTCATGTTTGATATAAACACAATTAAGTACGTTGATACGTAAACTATTACAACTGAAAAAATATATTAATAATTAGAAAATGACAAAAAATATATATATACTTAATCAAATAGATAGTCTCATGTTCCACAAAAAACATAATAATAATTTTTTTTTCTAATAATTATAAATTTGATATCATAAAATGCTTGATAATTTTCAAAGAAACAAAAAAAAAATAGAAAATAGAAAAAATAAAAAATTAAACTTACCATTGTTGTTAATGTTATGATTTATAACTGGATCCATTTAAAAAATTTCAATTCTTCTACTCTTGATTCTCTTGTACTTTCGTGAATATTTCTCTAAAAAAGATCTTTTGTAGATTCCGAAAATCTTTGTCAATATGGTGAATTGGTAGAAAGATGAATGAGTTACAGAAAAGAGTAATAGAGATCGTTCAAAATTCAAGAACTTTTTTCTAGGAAATATTAAGTAATTATTTGATGTAAAATTGACCCATGAAGTGTGCATTACATATGAAAAGTCAATGTATTATATGGAGGTAGATAAATAAATATATATTGAATATATACTATAAATTCGAATAGAATAAAATTTATAAATTTAATTAAATAAATTAAAAATTGTCATTTAATTAATTCATTGAAGTCAGTCTCTGTACTCTTCTAGATATTGAAAATTCAATTAAAATTATCAAAAACTACAAAAAAACTTATAAAATACTTCCAACCTACTGAAAAGTCAATTAGATGAACCACTAATAATGCCTATCAAAACTAATTATTTTGTTCTATATGTAAAAATAAATTTATTATTAAAAATTACAAATAATAGTCATTTCCTCAAAATATATAAGTGAATTTTTTAATAGATTATATATTAAGATGGTGTGAAAATATTTTGAGGATTTGCTTACTTGAAATTACATAGATATTATATTAGAATTGTGGAAAATTGATTTGGTCAAAGATACTAAATGAGTGTGTTGTGTATTGTACAATGAGATGTGCACTCAATAATCAATTATGAAATATTTTCAATTACGATGATCAATGATGTAATATAAACAAAAAAAATCTATTAATTTGCTTAATTTTTTTGGTAGAGCTAAAATTGATAGTTCAACAATAATACAACAGTTCTTCATAGTTCATAGTCCCGACAAATCTCGTAACATTATAAAAAGTTATAGAATATTTTACATAGCAGCAAAGTTGAAAATTGACAATACAAATGAAACAAAAAAAAAAAAAAAAAAAGTTGTCATGTAACACAATCCCGAAACTTAAAACAAAACGAAAAAATTAAGATTTCATAGTTCTTTGGGCAAGACATGCATTATTTTTCTTTCATGTTTTCTAAAAAGTCTTTCTTGATTTTCTTCCACCTTCCACTTAAATAAACATGAAATCCTGATTAAGAGACACCAAAAAAATTAAGATGATCGGTTATTTTCCTTAAATCATATATATACATTAAACAATTAGAAGTTTGTTAGGGTTATACTGTAAAGCATGCTTTTAAGTGTTGCTTTATATATAAACTATTTCTTGCACTTTATTAGATGAGAATAAATTATCATTGTTTGCTTTAAATATTATGAATGTTATATATATTTATTGCTTAATGTTTGAATACTTTACATTGTAGACAATGTGATGTGTAGTAGATCATAGAAGATCACATTGTCAGTCCCTTATAATAAATATAAAGATTCACAACTTAGATGGAGTTGAACAATCCATTGGTACAAGTTGATGTGTAAGACTCAGATTGATTTGTGGTACACGTGTTCGTGCACACACTTTAGGACGCTTTAAGTGTCATTTTTAGTGTTGTTTTTGTGCAATTTCACGTGTACTTCGTGCATATTATTTTCATTGGGCAAAATAATGCATTTGGTTAATTTTTGGGTTAAAATAGGTGCAAAGGAATCGAAAAAGAGCATCAAACGATCGCGGAGTCGGTGGATCGATCGAGGCAACAAATGACAGGGCTAAAGGATGATCTCGGCCGAGACAGGATGCAAATCTCGGCCGAGATGACTCCCCAGGAAAATCCTTAAGTTTTTAGAAGCTAAAGATCTTGGCCGAGACAGGCAATGCATCTCGGCCGAGATGACCCTCCAGGGAAAGTCCAGAAATTCAAGAGATCAAGATCTCGGCCGAGATGAAACCCAATCTCGGTCGAGATAATCCAAATCCTAAAAAGCCCTAAAATCCTCTTTCTCACGTCTTGGCCGAGACACATTTGCATCTCGGCCGAGATCAGCCCTCGATTCACCAACAGATTAATCCTTTTTTCACGTCTCGGTCGAGATACTCTTGCATCTTGGCCGAGATCTTCTACTCTGTTTTAAAATTGTGAATGCGATTTTGCCTAAAACTGAAGTGACAACTCTTCCCCTATATATATAAGTTTCATTTCGAATTGAACCTATCTTTGGACATCCAATAACACATTTTACAGCCTCCATCATCCTCAAGGGCTACATTGGGAAGAAGATTGAAGGCCATTCATTCCTCAACTCAAGTTCTTGGTTTATTCTATAATTTTATCGTGTCTTATTGTATTTCTTTATATTTACTGATTGTATTAGGTGTAATGGGTGGCTAGCACCCTTATTCCAGTCCTTGATCATTAGTCGAACCTTGGATTGAGAATGTTTACGTAATTTCTACGATTGTTAACCGATTGGATTATGTTTTTGGAATGTTCTATGTTATTTGGGATTATTGATTCACACTTATGAAGTTTTTGGAATGTTCTATGTTATTTGGGATTGTTGATTCACACTTATGAATTGGATTGTGGTTTGATCGTCCATTTGGATATTTGTTAGTTTGTTGCTAGAATTGGGTTTATAATCCGTAATTGTTATGAATCCGATTTTCGTGTAGCAAACAATAGATTTATTTTATTAGAAATAACATATAGTTCGACCACTAAAACCGGACTTATGAGTTTTATGTCGAATCTACTCCGTTGTCTTAATTCTTAATGCACTCGATTATTGATTCTTAAAGAGCTTGTTTTAGGATTTGATAAGATGAGTAGGATTAATTGAAGAGCTTATTTTGATTAATCATACTTAAAAGACAACAAGATTGATAGAGCTTGTTATCAATCTTGGAGTAGGAGTTCTAAGGCTAACCAATTAGGTAATGACATTAATTATATAGATTGTTTGAAACAAGGGGATACTTGATCTAGGGTTGAATACTTTAATCATACTTTAAAAACCTGAAAATCAATCTATTTATCTTGTCATCTTTTGTTAATTGAATCTTAAGTTTATTTGGTCATAGTTTAAATAGTTGTTCTTGGTAATAATTGGTAGCTTATAGTTTGAAAATCAAAACCCCCCACTTTTATTGCTTTTGTTATTTGTTCCTTCTCTTATTTGAATTTTACAATTGCTTGATCTATCGAAATAACACTAGACTGCCGTTCCTCGTGGGATCGACCCTTACTTATCGCTCAACTAGTTGAGTTGTAGGCTAAGGTTTAGTATATATTCATCTATATATACAATTTAATTTGGTGCTATACTTCGACCGAACACCAATTTGTCTTGACCAAGAGATTACACTAGTGCATTTGTTGCAGTGAATTGGACCAACAACGAGATAATTTTTCTAGAGTGACTTGAAGAAAAAATTAAATCTTAGTAGTTGTTTTTTTCTTAATTTATGTCACTTAATTGTGATTGTATATAATTAATGAATGTTGCTTTGATTTATTATGGGTAAAGAGTCATTGGGACTCAATACTCTATATTTTGGGCAATATTATTAATTATATGACAGATTGCTAAATTAATACAGAATAGGTAAAACAAGTTGATTATGTCCCCTTGTTGGGCTCAGAATGTTTATCATATCAAACTTGTACAGTGGATTAACTTTCGGTACGATAATAATGTTGAGTTGTTTGTTCTCAAAGAATAAAAGATATTAATTGATTAAAGCATTCAATAGCTTAAGTTAATTAATGGACATTGAATCTTAAACACGGAAAAATAATCGGGAGTCATATTTCGTAATATGGATTATGATGGGTAGTTCAATATTAATTCTACAGTGGAATGAATTAATATTATTGGGCTAGAATAGTATTGATGGCTCAATATGGATAACTAGGCCCATTGGGAGGTCCAATTTTATTCCTCCTAAAGGTCCCTTGAGTAACCCAATAGAAGTCTATTAACTAAAAGGATAAAGATTAATTAGAAGTAGGAGATAAAGAAAGAAAAGATATGGAAGAATCTAATTCCTAAGGGGATTAGGATTTATCCATATTTTTCCTCTCCCAAGTGGGAGAGGATTTCCTAATCCTAAAAAGAGGCAGATTTCGGCCGCTATACCCTATAAATAGGGGACCAATCTTGGTCTCCATATGCAATAGGAGATGCATAAGCGAGTGGGTGTTTTTCTACAAAATTAATCCTTTCCTTGAGAGTTAAAAAGTTCATTTGATTTCTCACTAAATTGGCGAGCTTGGATTTAAGGAATACTCACAAAAATCTTTAGGTTGAAAGATTAATTTTTCTCAACGGTGTCTTAGTTCTGAATGTTTAGGGCCTATTGTATGATTACCTCGACTCAATTACATAAATTATATGATTTGATCATTCATATCATTGTTGTTTGATTATTGAAAATAGAAATTCAAATTACATCCCGAATAGATCCTTGGCACAACTCCCGATTCCACAACAACTGGTATCAGAGCCATTGATTCGGGCTCTATAGTTTTGAATTTAATTTTCAAAAATCAAATTTATGTGTATTTGAAATTGGATAGTAGAACTGTTAGATCTGTTTTACAAGAATCCAATTATCATGGTTTTTTATGTATGCTTAAATTCATGTTGAATTGAATATTTTTTTAATCTGATTCGTTCAGATTCATTTTTCTTGTGAGAAAACCCACGAGTAAATTAGGTATGTTTTATGTAATAGATTAGCCTAGATGTTACATTTAATTTTTTAAATAAATTATAACGAATTAAAGACGAAAACGGATTAAAAGAATCGGAGACGGTGTGAACTAAAGGTTGTTCAGCGCCAGGAGTGTCGCGACCGTGACAATGAGTCGCGCTCGTGACGTATGGTGCGAATTGCATCCTGTTCAGCGCCAGGAGTGTCGCGTCCACGACGGTGAGTCACGCCCCCGATAGGTGCTGCGAGAAAGGCCGTGCGACCAGTTTTTGACCCATTCTTCGAGCAGTTGGGTTTCTCGTTTCAAAACGGGAAAATTAAACCATGATTATTGGATTTAATTGTCTAATATGTGTTTAATTTAGTTTAATGGACTTCTAACTAATATAAATAAAATTATGTTAGTAAGTTGGATGTAATAAAAATATTTATATTAGTTAGACGTTAATATATTATGTTCAAATTGTATTCATTATTCAAAAGATAAAAAGGATCTCCAACTTCTGAATTGAACCCAACCGAATTGAACCGTTCCGCTGTATCCGAAATTTTGAACCGAATTGTCCCAAAAAAAAAAAAACAACCTCACCGTACCGTCCCAATTTTAGGATCGATAATGGATACTCACTTTTTAAATAACCAAAATTTAGTATGGATTTGCATATTTTTAAATATCCGATCCACACCGTACCGTGCACACACTTGATTATTACGATGTTAAATGTTGTTGTTGTTGTTGTTGTTGTTATTATTATTATTATTATTATTATTATTATTATTATTATTATTATTATTATTATTATTATAACTCAAGAAATAAATCATTGTTGTTGTTATTATTATTATTATTATATTGCATTTAACTTTAAAAAAAAAAGGAATACACAAAGTCCTGTCATCCCACTAATTTTTTTTTAATCAACGTCGTCTCCGATTGAGACGACTTTAAAAAATAAACAAAAATAAATAAATAAATAATAATTAAAGTCACCTCTGCGAGAGGCGACTATCAAATGAATTAAAAAGAAATTAACAAAGTCGTCGCTGCGAGGGACGACTATAAACAGTGCTGTTAGATTTTTGGAAAGTCACCTCTGGTAGAGGCGACTTAACTTATAATGATAAATACCTTAAAAAACTCCTTATTTTTTTAATACTTGCATGAACAGTACCGCATTTTATTAAAATTTTCATTCATTTGTTTGGGATTCATTTTGTTTCTTCCTGATCCAATACTTGAATTATATCATGAAAGTAAATGAAATATATGAATTCAAAATTACATAAGCATTTTCAAATACATAAAGAGAGATGATACATTTATTTATTTTTTTATCAGCGACAATGATTGTAACGGGCATGTCTTTCTTTCGGTTAAGAAGATTATTTGATTAGCAAGAATTTAAGAACCTGGAAGGTTCTTTGGGAGCAGCAAAACAAGGGCTTTTATGTGAGATCGGTAAATATATGAGGAGATCTCAATAAAGAAAATTAATTTACGAGATTAATTTTTTATTGATTTATTATATTTCATTTGATCGATATCTTAGTTAGATGTGAATTTAACTAACAAAGTAATACTTACCAAAAACTTAACTAGAAAAGTATTGCCTTTCTTTTACAAATAAGTATTATTTTAGACTTTCAGGTGGAATTTAAGAAATTATAGAATGGACAATAACACCCTTCTATTTTTTTCTCCATCAATTTTCTATTACCATAAATTTCTCTATATTTTCTCCATAACTTATTTATATAATATTATAAGATTTGTATGATAAATTTCTTACATTTAGCTAAGGACAATATTGGAAGAAACAGATAAAATTCTAGAATGACACTCTTTTGTAAAAATTTATTTTTTCCTAAAATGACACTTAAATTCTCAATTATTTTCCCTATTTAAATAATTTCAGGTCTTTGGTGGTCTTTTTGCATCTACTAAAAAATATACTTCTTGTATTTTCACTTGATTTATTCAAATAATTTGTGGTTTAATTTGTTAATTTTAGATTAATATATACTAACCATATGACACAGGGAATACGTGAACAGAACAAACACACACACACGAAGCCATTAATTCTCAAGAATACTGGAAGTGAGGGAGGAGAAGAAAAACTCCCCCAAATAAAATTAAATAATTCCAAATCAATAAACAAGGTTTTTCCACCAAACTTAAATACTAAACCCTAACATATAACAAAACAAATCTTGAAAAGTAATAAAAGCCCAAAACAAATAATAAAACTAAAGCCGAAAAATAAACAAACTAGTTCTTCGACACTGCCTTGCGCAACCTTTTCATAAAAGTTAGTGCAGTTTCGTCTCCATCATCTCCCCGGGTGAGAGTCGATTCGCCCTCGAATATCGTCTCCAAAAGTATCATCCCCTGCATATGGAACAAGATGTTTGACATTGAACACGTCCGAAGTGCGAATATGGCTCAACAACTTCAAACGGTAAGCGTTGGAATTGATCTTCTCCAAACTTTCCACCAGGCCAAACTTCCTAGCTGACAATTTATTGTACTCATGCGTCGAATAACGGTCCTTGGTGAGGACCACCCAAACAAAATCTCCCACTTCAAACTCAACAGCAGGGGGGTGAGAATCAGCATAAGTTTTGTAGCGAGCATTGGACTCAAGGAGGCGTTGCCGAGTGGTCAAGTGAATCTCACGCAGATTTTCAATAAGCTTATTGGCACGAACATCTGGGGAAACAACCGGGGGCAACGCGATCAAGTCCAGGGGGCCACGAGGTATCACAATGTACACCACCTCAAAAGAGTTGAAACTCGAAATTCGGTTAATGGCTAAATGATGTGCGAATTTCACTTGGCTTAACCGCATATCCCATGTACGAATGTTATCACCTATGAGGCAATGAAGCAGGTTACCAAGTGATCGATTTACCACCTCCATCTGACCATCCGTTTGAGGATGATAGGCACTACTAAAGTCCAATTGTGAATTAGCCATATGCCACAAGCTCCTCCAAAGGTGACTCAAAAAATGGGTGTCATGGTCAGACGCAATAGGCTGGAGAAGGCCATGTAGACGATAAATCTCGCGGAAGAATAATTGTGCCACATGGACGGCATCTGTGGTGCGCTTACAAGGTATAAAATGGAAAATTTTCGAAAAAATGATCCACAATCACCATAATAACATCATGGCCATGTTGAGTGCGTGGTAGCCCCAAGAAAAAATCCATGTTGATAGCATTTCAAGGACGGGAAGCGATGGGAAGAGGCTGATATAATCCGGCATTAGAGGTTGTGCCTTTGGAGACTTGGCAAACACGGCAGCGGGCCACAAACCGCGAAGCATCACACTGTAACGATGGCCAAAAGAAACGACGCTGAATAAGGGCGACGGTGCGATCACGACCCACATGACCGGAGCCATGCAATTCGACGATCACCTGCTGCCGGAGACTACAAACCGGAACACACAACTGAAGACCCCGAAAAAGAAAACAATCACTGAGCAGAAATGGAGGACAATCACCTTCCTGGAACTTATGTACTATGGGCCCGAAGTACGGATCAGTGGGACACAACTCGATGAGTATGGAACATTAGGAACAACCGAGCGCATATTCGTAGGTAGAAGATGCCGATGGTTGAGTGCATCGGTGACACGATTGGGCGTGCCAGATTTATACTTGATGACAAAGGTGAATTGCTGCAAAAAAAGTGGTGCACAAGGCATGTCGGGCGAAGACAGAATCTTGCGAGTTGAGGTGTTTGAATGCATCATGAGCCGTATATAGCACAAACTCTTGTTGGTATAAGTAATGGCGCCAACGCCGAACGGCGCAGAACACCGCATTGAACTCGACGTCGTAGGTGCTATAACGACTGCGTAGCCCATTCAATTTTTCGCTGAAATAAGCAACTGAGCGGCTTTGCTGACTGAGTACGGTGCCGCACATGTTAAATTGAGCGGAACCGAGAAGTCAGGCAAGACCAAAAGGGGTGCATGGGTCAATTTCTCCTTAATAGCAATGAAAGCAGTAGTAGCAGCAAATGTCCAAGTAAAAGTTTTACCTTGCATGCAGTCAGTTATCGGAGCTATGACGGAGCTGAAGTGATGGATAAAACAACGGTAAAATGAGGCGAGCCCATGGAAGCTGTGGATGGCCTTAGAGAGTGGTCGGAATCAGCCAAGACTAAATTGCCTCTATTTTTTACTGATCAACACTATTGTCGGCGGCGGCTATCTGATAACCAAGGAATAAGATGGTGTCAACGAGGAACATGCACTTATTATAGGCAGCGAATAACTGTTCTTGCCGAAGGATGAGGAAGACGGCACGTAGGTGAGCAAGATGGTGCGAGATGGAGCGGTTGTAAACAAGAATATCATCGAAATAAACCACCACACATGTGCTGATCAAAGAGTGCAACGCCTGATTCATGATGTGCATAAAAGTGCTCAGTGCATTAGAGAGCCCAAATGGAATGACAAGCTATTTAAACAACCCCTCACGGGTTTTAAAAGTTATTTTCCACTCGTCGCCCGGTCGAATTTGGATCTGGTGGTATCCGCTGCGCAAATCTAGTTTGCTAAAAATGGTCGATCCACTCAATTGGTCCAGTAAATCATCAAGAAAGGGAATGGGAAACGATATTAGACTGTGATCTCAGTAATGGCGCGATTGTCGACGCGCATCCGCCACGTACCATCCTTTTTTGGAGTAAGCAGAGTTGGGACTGCACACATGCAAGGACTATCCCTAATGTGACCCCGATGTAATAGCTCTTTAACCTGACCGTAATTCTTCATGTTCCGAAGCGCTTATTCGATAATTCGGCTTCTTCGGGAGGCGGCGCTCGGAGTCAGGTCGATGTGGTGCTGAATGTCATGCAGTGGTGGTAACATAGCAGGCGGGTCGATAGGTAATAGGTCCTGAAATTCTAATAAAAAAAGATTGTACGGCCGACGGGACGACTTGCGGGTGGTTGATGTCATGTGCAAGCAAGATGAGAACATAAGGAGCCTGCTGAACCTCTTTGGCAGAGTCCATGGCAGACAAAAATAGGACCCAAGGGGGCGTGGTTGGCGGGTTGGGGACTGACAGGTACCAAGATTATTTTGACACCACCAAACAAGAAACTATATGTGTTGCAAAAACCATCATAAGTGACACGACGGTCAAACTGCCAAGGTCGGCCAAGTAGCAAGTGGCACGCAACCATCAGGACAACATCAGACTAGACGGAATTAAAATAAGTGGCACCAACGAAAAATGCAATCAAAACATGATGGGTAATAGTAATAGTGTTGCCATGTTGCAACCACATCAAGTCATATAGTGCAGGATGTTTTTCAGTGGCAGTGCTAATTTATCGAATACATCAGAGGCAATAACATTCTTGCGTGCACCAGAATCAATGATAAAATTACATATCTTGTCGTTAATAGTGCATGTGGAGGAAAAAATGGCGTGGCACTGCGGTTGGTCGTCGCTACAGGGGGCAAGGCAGTTACGACGTAAAACCAAGACGGAGCCAACATCACCGCTAAGATGAGCCTCGGGAGGGGATTCTGAGGGATCAATATCAAAGAAAGGCAGCCCATCATAATCGGGATCGCTGGTGTCGTTGGTAAGAAGGGTATGGGAACCAAGAAGTTTTGGTCAGGCGGCTTGGCGATGTGCTGGGTCCCCACATGTATAGCATCGCCGGACCATGCACCGATCGAGAGGAGGATGCATGGGTCGGGGCTGGTGGTTGGCGAGTGCCAGAAGTAGGAGGTGCCGGCAGTGACGGAGAACAACAGTTGATAGTGGAAGACGGCGGGTGGCGGTTCTGTTGTTTCTCAATCAACAAGGCGCGCTGATGAGCCTCCAATCATGTCGCCGGGGCAAACAGGTTAAGGGTAATCTTGTAGAGGCAAACAGAGGCCGCCAATGAAGCAAGAGACCAGTTGATCGCGGTTTTCGGTAAGACCATTGCGAGAGAGAAGTTGGTAGAATTCCTCTGAATATTCGGCCATAGTGCGTGATCCCTGACGGAGGTTCTGGAGGCGTTGGTAAAGTGTGCTCGGGTAGTTGAACGGAAGGAATTCGCGCTCCATGTGCTTGCAAAATTTAGACCAGGATGTGATTTTTTGTTTCCCTTGGTGGCCTCGGCAGACCTTAAATTGATTCCACCAAGTCGTGGCTCGGCCAAGGAAATGCTTGGCCATGAGACCGTGATAACACGTTACTTATGCATGTATGTAGGTCGATTTAGGATCATATTTTATAGCATATACGTGTATATTTGACCGGCACTTATTTATATTTATAATGTTTGGGTCATTTGACGTGTTTCGACTTGTTTTGAAGTTAATTAGGTATTTTCATTCCATTTGGATGAAGTTCGAAGAAGAAACAAGTCAAATAGAGTGAAAATCGGCCCAATAGAGTGAAAACCGTCCAAGAACCGGTCCAAACCGGTCCGAACCGGCCTGAACCGGTCCAGTAGCAAATCGACGCAAGAACCGACACGGCCGCGTCAAACCTTCAACACGGCCGTGTCAAAAGTGGTGCACAACGTTCAAAACGGCTCTGGAACAGAACACGACCGTGTCACAATTGCAACACGGCCGTGTCAAATTGTTGCTGGAAAATGAAGAATTGCAAAGCAACACGGCCGTATCACTTAAGTAACACGGCCGTGTCAAAAAGGCTGTCGATAAGGGAAATTTTGTTTAATAGGGGATTTGATTTCCTAATAGGATTTTGAGCCTATCTTCTCAAGATTCGTCCCCAACTCTATAAAAAGGACCCCCAAGATCTAGGAAGAAAGAATCAATCACGGAAGAACATCACTTACATCATTCCACCTAGAAGAAATCTTGGAGGACGAAGAAGACGAAGATCATCGAGACGGAGTCATCCGGGTTTAATTATTCTTTTCTAGTTTAATTCTTTACAATGTTTTTATTAGAATTTTGTATTGGATTATTACTAGGCATGAGTAGCTAAGCTATTCGTGTCCTAGGGTTAGAAAGTAGGGATTTTTATGACAATGGTTTGATTATGAGTTGATCTATTTAATTCCGTTCTTTATGTGTTTTATCTCTATGTTTGTGCTTAAAACTGAATTTAGATTGATCACCTAGATTTAGTAATTTAGTTTAGCAATTCCGCTTCGAGAGGAGGGAATTGTTTTCAGACTTAGAACATAGAGCGCAGTTTTCTATGACTGTGTAGGCTGTGGCTTAGGATCGTTTGGGAGTTATTAGGTTTAATTGACTCGAGAGGGTAATTAGCTTAATTAATCAACGGTTTAATCGCTTCGAGAGAAGGATTAGATTATTGTTGTGCCGCCTAATAAACACTAGAATTGGTAAATTAATAGGTTAATCATATTCAACATTGAATTAATATCCTGAAATCGAAGCCCTAGGATACCCTTTCTCATCAATTGTTAGTTCTCTTTGTTTGCCAGTTATTAGTTAAATTCCTTAATTCTTGTTAAAATCAACCTTTGAAACTTAGTATCTAGTTAGGACATTCCTAGAGTATTAGGGTATCAAACTACCTAAAACTATTCCTTGTGGGATCGACCTTGACAATAGTACTACACCTACATCCGTACACTTGCGGAACACTAGGTTAGAAACCGACGTGTCAGACCAACCCGTCGATCATCGGGAACAGCTTTTGTCCAAATTATCTTCCACCTAATGGAACCAGTCAAGAAAGTCAGAAGGGTTGAGGCCGCCCGTAAATTTCGAAATATCAACCCAAAAACTCTGTTCCCAGCGGGAAGTATCGTCGGGAAAGTGGACATGATTACCAGCAGCAGCAAATGGGTTAAACATGGGCATGGTGTCCTCATCATCAGATGCATGGGGGGAAGGGAAAAATTGTGTGGGTCATGTGGTTGGGGGCGCTGCTCAGGCCATCAGGCCCTCGACGATCAGCCCTTAGCGGCGCAGCATGATCATGGGCAAGAGGGTGATGACCTGCAAATTGATTGAAGAAATCGGTTTATTGCACACGTAAGGTTTGGACAACCTGAGTTAGGGTTGCGATTTGTTGTCGCATGTCATCCATGGCAGCATCGACGGCTTGTTGGCGGCGATGCGGCATGGTTGTGGAGCGTCCCCTAAACTCTGAGTACCAACTAACACAGGGAATACGTGAATAGAACAAACGCACACTCAGGAAACCGTTGATTCTCAAAAAAACCGGAAGTGAGGGAGGAGAAGAAAAACCTCCCGCAGATAAAATTAATTAATTCAAAATCAATGAACAATGTTTTTCCACCAAACATAAATACTATTAACAAAAAGCAAAACAAATCTTGCAAAGTAATAAAGCCCAAAACAAATAATAAAACTAAAGTCCAAAAATAAAAAAAGTAGTTCTTCGGTGCTCCCTTGCACGAACGATCAAATCTTTCCATAAAAGCCAGTGCAGTATCGTCTCCATCACCATATTTATTAAGTTATTTTGATTTATATAGGAGAACATTTTTATCTCATTAAAAATTCAAGGGGTTATTATAGTTGAAGACTATATTTTGACAAGTATAACCTAATAATTTGTGCGGAGTATAAACTCAAGTGTCAATTCTATAACGACCCGATTTTCATAAAATAATTTAATCTTAATTAAATTTCAATAAATTAAATCATGGAACCTTTTTTTTTTATCTACATATATTCACACACACATATATATAAAAGCCAATTCTTAGTCGGGCCGTTAAGGGAACCGCATAAACACACAAATATTGATCTTCCTATCACATGTAGCAACGGAATAACCACCAGCATCCTCAAACTATAACTGAAACGTTTATTAACTAATAAATTATCATAAAATATATATAATCAAATAGGCAAAATTATTTCTAAACATGCTTCTAATAAAAATAATGTAAAACTAACAAACATCCATATTATAGTTTCATATTAACCTAAAGATTATAAAAGAATAAATCATGCATAGCAGCGGAACTTACACCTATGACACAGTATCACAAATAAATTATATTTTTAATCTCCTCAAAGCTAACATCCTAAGAAATCAATAATCCATGAAATACTTCAATGATCAACTTATAAATAACTATTTATATAACAAGCTTAAGTATTATTCCATGTTTCAAGATAAATATATAAAACTCCTTCTAATCATGCAACTAGTGAAATAGGCTTCCCCATTAAACTCACAACGTAGAAAATAATTTCGAATCCATGTCAAAGATTTCATTTGACTTATAACTTAACAACACTCCTTAAAAATTAAACTAGTCAAATAACATAAACAAGTAATAACACGTTATCAATTAAATAGTCATCTTGTATAAAATTGCACCAAAGTAGTCATGTTGTCATATGCTTCGGCTCCCCTTGTACTCCCCGCTCGCTCCAAGCTAACCTGGCTCAAATAAAAGGGTTGGGGTGAGCTTCCTTCAGCTCGTGGAGGATCACAATTCATAACAATTATAAACAAAATCAAAAGCATAAAGTATAATCAGTTATAACTTGTAACTTGTAACTTGCAACTTGATATTATATTCAATAAAGTGAACATAAACTTGTATTCCACGTACTCACGGAATTTGCATATCTAAGTAAATTGAATATACACTTGTAACTTGAAAATATAACAGATATATTCACATAATTAATCAAGCATATAATTGACATAAAAAGTAAACCCCCACCTGAATTGTGATGCAACTCGGAATGTAGATGCAATTACTCTATTGTTTGTAGCACTCAGTAGTCTCGTCTCCTTCCTACTTAAGCATGCATGACTCTGTCTTTATCTCCAATTAAATATATGGGATTTGGAATTTCGGAATTTAGGGTTTGGTTGATGATTTAGGAAATTTTGAAAACAGATTTGAAAGAAATAGAGAACTTCTAAGAATGGATTTGCTGCGCAGTAGCAGATAAATAATTTATTTTTCATAAACGGTAAGAGATAAAACTTTGAAAATTTTACAGAAGGAAATAAACTTTCTTGAAAGTATCATACTAAAATTTCATGATTTTACAAGAAGTTTAACTATGGGTTTTGAATTTTTGAAACCGAATAAGTCGAAACTGTAAATTCTGCACAGCGGTGGAGAAACCTTAATACCTCGAACATTACTGAAGGGATCACTTTGAAAATTTACAGAATAATATAAGACATGTATATGTAGTACATATCCAAAAATCATAATTTTTCAACATGTATAAATATGTTTTTCGAATTTCTCAAATCAGAAAGCAGAATATTTCAGATCATGTGCAGACGTAATAGAAAAATTATATAAAATAAATTATAAGTTGGATGGATTTGAAACTTTTATATAAATTATATAACATACTGGGGAACAACATATTAAAAAATCATAAGTTGTTAGAACTTTTTACTATATATTACGAATTTTCTAACTGAAAAACCTGAATATTTAAAATCTGGATCGGCGAAGATAGAAAATTAATATAAAATAAAATACAACTCATATGGGGTTAAAATATTTACTGGAATTTGAAAACATGTCATGAAATAACATACTAAAAATTCATCGAAAAATAATATGTTTTGGCATGAATTTTGAATTTTTAAAAGAAGATACCTTGAAAATAGAGTGAAAGAGGAAAATGACGTTGACGGCTCTCGGAAGGGCTTCTAGGGCTTATGCACGAAATTCTTAAGAAAAATAGATGATTTGGATTACGTTTTTTATTTATGATATGAATCCCTTATTTATAGATTATATTTCTAGGTTTAGAACTCCTATTTCTTGTTCCCTAAGTAAAAAATCATGGGCTATCTTGAGCTTGACTAATGCATTGGGCTTATGTGTAAATTAAATATTTAAAAGTCTAATAACATGAAAAATAATTTTAGTCATAGCTTAAAATAATTTCCATAGTTTACGAAAAATAAATATTTCTCATTGGATAAAAATAAATATTAAAATATAATAATAATTAAATAATTTACGGGGCGTTACAAATTGAGAGAAACTTTTCTCGAAGACATTACCTGTCACACATAGTATGAAACAGAACAATCTAAATAGAGTAGACCCATGTATTGACAAGTTTTGCAGTTCACCAAAACAATAATAAATAAATAGAAGCATCACAATCTGATTGTTAAGAGGCTTAATCAAAATAAATTTCATTATCTGCACTGCACACGAAATTAGTTAAAGAAAATGACACATTCCAAGAAATGAAGCCAAATTCCAGATGCTCATAAATTTGTAATATAATCAACCAACCTTTCTTTCTTTTTTATGTGGAAATGAAATGAAATGCACCGTCACTCTTCCTCATTGTTCTTTCTGCCTTCCTCCAAGATTCATGTCATCATGACTCAGTTGCCCTACAAATTGGGTTCATCAACTTCATTCTTCATCAAAAATATATCTTCAATTAGACATCAGGGGTGGACGGACCTAGAACATCTAATTAGGGGATCCCACCCACAAAAAACGACCGACCAATATTAATATATACGTGATACAAAATATATATATATATATATATATATCTCTTATATTTATTATTAAATATATCGAAATGTATAATTAATTATCTATATATTAAAATTTAGAGTGTTATTATTGTACATTATGTAAATTATCTAAATTTATTCATCATAATTTTGAGGGGGCCAAAACAATAATCTTTAAAATAAATACAAAACACACATATGATATATATATATATATATATATATATTAGACATAAAAATAGTAAGGTTAGATATGGGCGAGTGATACATGTCGTGTATACATGCATTTAGGTCAATTTATAAGAGGATTTAATAGAATTTGCATGTATAATGGGTCGATTTGTGCTCATATTCATTATATTGTGTCGGATGACGTGTTTGCGCTTGTTTTAAGGTTATTTAAGTGATTTTATGCTAAAAAGTTCTTTTGACGAGCAATATGGTGGGAAGAAACGAAGAAAAATTAAAGAAAAACAGAATGGCTCAACTCGGTCAAGTTCAAAATCAGACTCGATCAAGTTAATAATGCATTGAAGGAAAAAAAATCGTCCAGAGAAAGGCAACTCGGTCGAGGCGCATTGTTGCCTCGGTCGAGTCACCTGACTCGGTCCAGACGATAAGGCGGTCATGATTTTCTTCACGCATTTTGGCCAATTTTCGACCCGTTTCAACCCCATTCCATCACACACTATAAATACAAGGTCTTAAGTTCGAAAGTACACATCATACATCATTGGAGAGCACTTGGAGGCTTTTAATTGAAAAGCAAGGAACGCTGGAGACGAAGATCAAGATTCAAGATCCGGGTTTTGTTATTCCGTTTCTATTTTTAATTCATACAAGATGTTTGTCCATGAATTATTTTGTTTTTTAATTATGATTATGGGTAACTAATCTTATTGTGTTATAGGGTTAGAAAGTATGTTATTTGACTATATTTTGATTACTTCCGTTTAATTCTAGACACAGTTCTTGTTTGATTATCTATATGCTTGTTTTATTTATATGATTGTATCAACTTGATCACTTGATATTTGTCTACTTGCTTAACAAATTCGACGTCCAAGAGAAGAGATTTGTTAATAGGCTTACAAATATATAGGGTAGGCAATAATAATCGTCCGAGATGAGTGAAGTCTTGAGTAGGCATTGATTTAGGGAACCCTTAGGAGTTTTTTATGTGATAGTTAGCCCATGAGGGTGATTATCCTTAATTGATTTATACATTAGCATCGTCTGAGAAGAGGGCTAATTAAGAGTAGTGCCGCCAAATAATAATAAGAATCGGTTTAAAAAGTCTTGATTAATAGGATAATCGAACATAAGAGATAATAATTAAAATCGAATCTCTAGAATACGTGTTTTATCTGATTGAGCTCTTCGTGATTGTTTAATCCTTCTATTTCAGCACTTGTTTCTTTCCTTTGTTTTATGCAATTTAGTTTTAGGATAAAAATCAAATCTTCTATTCGAGAGTCTAGATATGGTAGAATTATTAGGATTAGAGTATAAAACTAAACATAGGAAACAGTTCTTGTTGGATTGACCTTATTTGTCACTAGTTACACTAGCACCGTAAACTTGCGGTTTACTAAGTGAGATATTAGTGCAACAGTGAGATGGGCCAAGGTCACCCCGACCCATAGCATGGGTCCACCCCCGATTTATATAAATGACCAACCATATAAAAGAATATATTAGAAAAAAATTATGCATATTTGTTTCCATTAAAACTAATGGATGCATTATAAAAATAATTTAGTTCATCTTTTATGAAATTAAGTTTAAGCCTTACATAAATGCTAATATTTACTTATAACTCATGCATGCTTTATAATGTTTTTAATATTCGAATTTAATTACATTATTAATGTAGTAGAATATTATATCGTGGACAAAGCAAACATCTAGTTGGGTAGATGTTTGAAAGAGATCTTTTTTCGCTTTTTATTATGTTAAACACATAAATTATGTTTGTTTTATCATTTATCAAATTATATCAAATAAAATCGGGTAAACAATGCTTAAAACAGAAAAGTAGAAATGAAAACATAACAAAAAAATCCCCAAAGGTTTGTAAAATAGGTGGTACAGTTGCAACTGTCATCTACAAATAGGGTTGAACAGTTAGACGTATTGAAGTCTGTATAATTGAAGCACATGTAACGAACACCGTCCCCCTAAAAACTAACTTTCTGCCCAGTATTAATTACTAAAGGCCGCACCGGCACCCGCACGAGACAAACCAATTAGACGCTCCAGCTGGAAATTAAATGGCAGCCACCAAACACATACCCAAAGCCTGAGGTACTTACAATGACTTAAATTTGATTGTACTCTTTGTCAAAAGGAATAAAAAAATTACACAAAAAAAGAAAGAAGAAAAAAAAAAAAAAAAGCATAACTTAGATGGATATTACAAGGGATTGACAAAAACAGAATGGGCAAGCACGAGCAGTAGTACTTTGCTACACAGGGACACAAGAGTACGAACCCATCTTCACTAAACCCTAAGCATTAGCTTCAGGGATCTGGCCCATACTCCCAATCCTGTCTACATATTTTGGCCTCCACTTTGTCCGTCCCTTGACTATTTCACCTCCGCCCTCCAGTCGAAGCAAATGCTGGCACTCCACAACACCCGGCTTCTCCGGATCGCCTGTTCCCTCATTCACAACTGAGGTCAGGGACTGCAGTATGCTGTCCCTCATGCACTCCCTCCTATATTCCAGAGTCATACCCGCGAGCTCATGTGTCTCCAGGATCGGTAATGGAGCACTCTGAAATAGCAACAAATTACTCGCTTGTTAATCAGGATACAAGTGTAACCGCGTCAACTCATAGTAGAGTCCAAGAAACCTATTTTATTACAAGACCTGAAACTATCATAACATATTTAGAACCTCAGAGGCCACAGAAGTGCAGTTGAATGAATAATATAGGAATATACCACACTATCCACCGACAAAAAGATGACATCTGAAATTTTCTTGTCGACACTAGCCAACTTGTACCAATCCCAAGCTTATAAATTGAACAAAGCCCACAGTTTATAAAGTTGAAATTGATTGCTAGTAGAAAAGTAGTGTAGAAGGTGAAATGATGACCCATGTAATATGTAATACTCAAAATTGGGTGAAAAAGCTGGGATGCCACATACACTTTGGAGAAATTAAATTTAAATCGATGAAATCAGTAACATATAAAAAGAACTCAGGAAAAGAAGTTTCTAAAGCTTCATATGATGATGCCTAACATGTAAAATAGAACTCGACAGTAATGGCTCATACTCATCCTACTATGAATAAGATTTCCATTAAGAGCAATATCAAGTTAGACAAGATCATTCACATTTGATGGTTTCTGAAGAAACAGGACATTATCTAAACCTAAACAGATATTAGTTGAACATAAACGAGCAAAGGACAACAAGTGATCTCCTCCATCTTTACTGTGGTGAAGAAAGAATCCAAGAATTTGAAGGGAAAATATTCAGTAAACACGTGGCAAAGTAAAAAGGAAAGAAAATTGTAATCACCTCAAGAATCCAGCCAACATATTTGACATTATTCACATGTTGATTCACATCTAAATCACTCCATCTAGGCTGCAAGCAAAGAATATATGCTTTAGTAACAGAGAAAATGACTTACATAGTGATAAATGGATAGAAAAAGAATAATCTTCCAATAGAAAATAGTGTGCATCTTACAGTTAAACCAGTACGAATGTACTCTGCGTTACTATCATCCAGTTTCGCTAGCTTCCTACTATCATCATCCACTAAAGGAGGAGAATCCACAAAATAGCTACCAATTTCTGCTCGCACCTCATCTGGAATTTTAGATAATCTTCGCGTCTCTTTATTCATCATTACCCATAGACTGCCATTATTCCAGAAAAAGAAAAAACCAAGATAATAAATTCCTCAGCTAGACAAATCAGGAATTCAAATTTAAAAAATACAGCAGGAATCACTCAAGAAGTCCTTCAAAAGTCATCCCAAGAAGAATGATGCTTGGAAATGAGTCCCAGCATCATTTTCCACTTATCTTCTCTCTCATAATCTAATTCTCAAGAGGAACGCGACGTGCTTAAGTAAAACTCGACGAATCAAAGAATGATAGAAAATTTTAGGATCAAGACAAGTTTCTTTGGCCCGTTTATATAACTACCTTGAAGCCCTAGTTAATATTTCGCCTGTATTGCTATCACGCACAAGCCAATCTCGACGCATACCATTCTTCCCAGATGCGGCAACCCAAGTATCTACTTGAACAGTATCACCCCTGCAAGAGAAAAATCTTACGACATCAGATCAAAACTTATAACGTACATATATCCAAACTTTCCACCATGGTCTGATCAAATTTATTAGCCGGTGATGATTTAAAACTTACCAAGTAGGATAACGATCTACAAGAACCTGCATTTTGGTAACCACCCAAATCAGATTCCGTTTGCACATCTCCGGGGTTGAACCAAAGCCATCAGCAAGCAATCCAGCATTTTTAACATGGTTTAGAGCTGTTTCCTGTAGACATTGAGCAACTTTATCTACCAGGTACAATCAAAATATTTAACAATTCATAATTGAAGACACAGAGTTTTATCACACAATGCCTATAAATATTGAACTCCAGTGTGCACCTGCAAATGATTCATTAAGGTCTCCACTGAAGCAGTTCGATCAGCGCCTATCTCATATGACCTAATACTGAAATTTTGACGAAATACGAAACCATCCTGCACAATTCTCCCCAAACCAAAAGGATCAACAAGCATATCTGGCCGTTTTGGTTTCCAATCAAGCATCATCCATTGTTTTTCCGCTGCCAAGAATATCGTAGTAATTGCAGCAAGGAGCATGCTCCAGTCAGGCAATTGGTTGATAAATGTCCTCGGGGGAGGTGACAAATCCTCAGTCTTCAGAGAATCCATAGTCCCAACCTTAGTTCCATTGACCTTGGGAGGGGCTTGTGCGTTGGCTTTAACCTGTAATCTTCCTGATGATGTGGATTTAGACTTTGCACTGGCTGCACGAACATCAACACTTGCAGGGACACCTCCTCCTATTTTTCCTGATGATTTCCCAGAGGAATCTGAAGCTGGAGAAGCTATTGGGAGAAATGCAGCAGTTGCAGCAGTGGCCACCATGATGAACTAATTGCAACGTACAAAGACAATATATGCAGAAGAGATTTGAGCGAAAACTAAACAAATTTTCGGCAAATTTATAGTTCAACTAGATCAAGTATCACAAAATCCTTTCAAAAGTGCCATGTCCTTCCTGCAAAACAGTGGAAATTACAAATCAGAAAATAGTATTAACAACTTCCTACAAAGTGCAGACCTCACAATGTGCGAAAAATAATAATGTATCCCCAAAAAGGTTTCACAAACACTTTACACACATATACAGGAACTTTGTAACAGCAGGCCTGCAGCATCATGAGGCTACAGGTGTATATGATGGAAGAAGAGAAAGAAAATGGCAAGAAAAGCGGAAACAATCCACCATAGAATTCAGATTATTATTAGCATGTTAAGAGCCCATATATGCAGACTTGTAATTCGAGAGTAATTAGAAAACGATAGAGGTACATTAACAATCATAATATTCTACCACCACCAACAGCTTTTGCTAATAAGCTGATAACAAGTTTTATTTTTATTTTTCTTTAGAAAAAGTAAATTTGGATTATTTAGGCGCATGCACAAACAAACAGGCAACATTAAATCATCAGCTAATCAGACGGCAGAATGAAAAAAGTAAGTGACTCCAAAAAACCTGACGAGAAATAAATTCGAAACCCACCATGTCCAATAAAAAGAAAAAGCAGATCTGAGCATACAACCACGAAAAACGACCAAATTACAGGATAATGCAATTCAAATTCAAAAAATAAAAATCCAAGCATTCGTCCCCTTTTAACACTCCAGTAACAGAAGGTAAATCGAGGCAACCCACAATAGTATTTCAGATCGAGAGGAACAAAAAAGAGGAAACAAATTCCAAAGGGGATACTATCGCTAAAAAAAGGGAAACATACCCAGCTTCACAAGGCCCCAGGGAATGAAGTTGAAAATTAATGTCGATCAAATCATCAATGTCTGATAGGCAAACCCGTTAAAGGTGAACCGTAAATGTTGTAGGGTTTGCGATCGTTGGTAATGTTCCCTTCCTTGTGTGGAAGCCTCTATAGTAATTTAATTTTAGTTTTGTGAAGGTTTTGTTTGTGTCAGGGGGCGAGCAGCTTGAAAATTCAGGGAGAGAGAGAGTAAGAGGAGAGAAAGAGGACAGCGCATCTGTTGGTGGTAGGCAATTGCGTTTAGCAACTCCTCCTTTTTATAGTAAAGAAAAACAACGCCACTGAACATTACAGAATGCGTGCCTACCTGGGCCTCCCGCCTCTTGTTTCAACTTCCGTATTAAAGGCCTCTTTTTTCATGCGCTATTCCCAATTTACCCCTCCCTCGCCTCTTTATTGCCGCCCAGCCCCTGCCCTTCCACATTGCACCAAATTCACCTAAAATGGAATTAATTACTGTTACAGAATAAAGACTTAAGGTTGAGTTCAGTAGATTTAGAGGATCGAATCTCAATAAAGCACACTCATTAACTTTTTCAATCATATTTGGTCCACCACTCTCCAGTGTTGAGCAAACGGACCCTACGTTTTCACAAGACTAAGTTTCCTATTTGCATAATGTACTTTTGGAATTCCTAACGGCGTCGACGTTATTTGATCACAAAAAGTGTTACAATGCAAGAAATATCGTTATGCTGGAGCGGAGTTAGGATTAAGTAAAACGGGACTGACAAAAAGTATTTTAATATATATTACATTTAAATATTTCTAATATAAAAGATCATAATTAATAAATACAACCATTAGTTTCATTGTAGCTATAATTACGTTAAAATGAGAAGAAAAAAAGTCAATACAAAGAAAACGAAGCAAATGAGATAAAAAGTAGGGGGGGAGGGGGGGGGGGGGGGGGGGAATGTGTGAGGCAGTTGGGTGGGTAGTGGGGATGGGGGCAGGGTCCCCCTTGGACACCGTGGTTTCGCCTTGTTGGTATCATTTTATACACAATCTTGTTTGACTCGGATATGGTCCAGATAATATTAATCAAGTAATTCGGTAATGCAATATATATTTAAAAAATAATACATAATATGTATTATGCAATATATAAAAATATAATATAATAAAATATATTATATCCCGTTATGTAAATATTATATTAGTTTTTATGGAAGAATTTTTTCCAAGTTAATATTATATATATTAGATATATTAATAATTATTAAATAAATATTTAACACATATATAATAATATTTATCAGTGTATTAAGATGACATCTTATATCTATATCGAAAAATGTTCCTATACCTATATTGGGCACATTGACTGACGTGTAAAGATCTCATCCCAAAATTATGAATAGGGAAAGTAGCTGCATCTTATGAGACATTGACACATAAACTGGTTGGTACATCAACCTATGCCCACCGTGAATAGGGGAAGGAGATTGTATCTATACCTTTTTTCAATCACTAAAAAGTTAGGTTTCGATAATACTCCACATAGATTACTCACTTACCAATCGTGTCACCTAGCCCATGGGTAAATTTGGCATCGTACATTTAGGATTTGAAATGGTGTTTGAAATAAAGAGTTGGAGTAGATCCAAGTTCCATTCAAATTCTTAATTATTTAAATTTTCTAGGAAGATTATTTTCATTAATAACTGAAATCAGTCAGTATTGGAATTCTAGAAGTTGCAACCATTCAGACTGTAATTATTGAGTTGGTACAACATTTTACTAGATCTAAATAAACAATTCTAAATCCAGTAGAAAATTGATTATATCTTCAAGGTGGATGTAAACTGGAGCAAATCTCCATTCGAAATGGAGATAAAAACTCTCCCTTATTTGGAGAAGACAAAAATTCCCTACAAATAAAACTGCTACTCTTACTTGAGGGGGACGAAAATATCTTACAAAAAGAAATGACACAATCAAATTGAACAAAACAAGACATAAAGAAACATATACAAGTGGAACTATACGGATCCTTAGCAAACAACCAAAACAACATAAACAGAAAAGGTGAAGGAGAAAAACTAATCCAAAGAATAGAAACTAAAAAAGAACCTCTCCTCCTCCCCAAGCCCACTAATCAACCGCCTCTGCATCCTTGGCACAGACACTGACGTTCGTCAATCTATGTGGATGAGTGCAGGAAGGTATGGGAAAGTGGGTGATGAGGGGTAGGTTTTCACGATGGAAGAGACGGAATAAGAGAGAAGGAAGAATAAAATTGTTTAGAAAGGAGGAGCGACTCAAATTCTAATATTTAGTTCAAGGTAAAATTTGTGAATTTCTTATTCATACCAATTCTTAACGACAAACTTGAGATTTGATATTTATATATTGTTAATTCATCCTCAAATCCCTTCCTCCAAATAAATCGTCAAATAGTTTTAGGAATTTTTTAATAAAAGCCATTAATGAAATTATTTGCTCTCATTTTCGTTCCAATTAAGTAGTTATCGAGACCGGTATACCATTTTCTTTCAGATTGTTTGAACAAAGGTGAGTGTTTCAAATTAATATTGTAAATGCACTCTATGGTTTAGAATTACTTTAAATTACCAAAAGGCGCGTCAATATATGTCTTTGGTTCATGATCCCTGAAAAGATATGTTGTAACCACATTCATAAGTTGCATTTCGTATCATGTAGAAACTAATTAACAAGACGTCATAATGTCAGTTAAGGGAGATTATGTCTCCTTGTAGTCAAATACAGGGTATAGTGAGAAATCCATCATGTACTTTATTGTAAGTTTGTTTTTCATGACTTTATTCTTCTCATTACACTTACTCACAAAAACTTGTTTATGTCTTATGGACTTTACACTTTGTGAGGTTAGCACTACAAGACCAAATACATGTCTTTTTGTCAGAGAATCAAGTTATATGTAGAATGATTTTTCTATTTAGGCCAATATACTCGTGTTGACATTTTGCAACATAATGTGTTTCGATGCCATTGTGCTCAACGGTCCTTGAGCAATAGTATATACATCATCGATGTTTGTGGAATATATTTCCATAAACTCAAACACAATCTCATAATCTATTTAGATTTCTTGTTCTCTGAGATCACGTCAAACTTTGGAGTGGATATGATTAATTAGAGATAATTTCTTCGAACTGGTTCTTTTCATTGATGATTAAATCAAGTTGTGCCAAGCCAGTCATCTTCTTCCTTGAGTAGGTTTTTATCGAACCGGGTAACCTCCCTCTTTTTCCTTTAGAAATCGACATCATTAACCACACTTCCATTAAGTGTGGTTGCAACAACTTTATCTACGGTGTTGTGCCCCTGATTGGTGTCTTTCAACCTTACAGACACATTTGTAGCTGGTATATATGATCTTGTCACTTTAGTGATATTAATAAGCAAGTTAGCAGTTAAATCGTCTATGCTTTGAAGATTGAAAATTCATTTTACACTGTGAGGTGCGGTGATCAAAATGAGACAAAGTCGGAACCTACTCATGTCGTTCCCTTATTAACATTAAAAAATATATATATCTTATTTCCTCCTAACGATGGGAAGACTGTTTCATTAAAATGGCAACAAATTTAGGGGTGAAAAGATCGATCTCGACTGTCAAAGGTCTCAAATTGCGATAATTGTCGGTCAATACCCAAAATAAACACTTAATTGTTTAGAGCCCCTTTGAGCTCAGGTGCATGCTTAGTGACAAACATTGTTTAGTGTTGGGGAATTTGATAAAATGCAAAATCATATATAGAAATATAATTTTCTCCCATGCTTTTGATATTTGATCATGTTTAATCCTTCAATTTTTGCTACCAATTGTGTTTTGTAAAGTAGATAGATGAATTAAGCATCTCGATAATAAGTTTAGAAGAAGTGGAAACACACTTTCTCATTATCTACTAAGGAATATATATACACCAAGGTTACAACAACAATTGCTAGTTTAAAACAAATTAATTCAAATCATCTCCTAATAATATCTTGATCTCCTTACAATACCTCCATCAATTACAACAGTCAAATCAAAAAAATAATAGATAAATTAGATAAGATTGAAGCTACTGATAGGCTTATCAAATATGATTTGTTGTTACTTAGGTGTGAATTTTGTCGATTTGAAGAATTCAAGATTGTTCGAATAAGTGAGCTACAGGAAGATAATTTTGTATAAGGTGTGGGCACGCCTTAACAGAAAAATCTGGTTGTGAGGATTTTAAGAAATAGGGCAACCCACTTTTCCCTCCCCACATGTTTTCAGTCACTCTTCTATCTTTGGAGAGTCTTGAAGTTAGTATTTGGATACAGACACATTTAGATAATTTTGTTGGGAGTCTTATATTTAGTTTTTGATGAGGATAGATGTAAATATATAATACCAATGTAAGGGTATTCTCCATTCAGTTAGAAACTACGTATACAATAGTTTTATTTTCTATTCTCTTATGATTTTTCGCAAGCACCGAAGAAGGCCAGACTCTATATTCCAACTAAGTAAGGATGTAAACAATAATTTTCTTTCCTCTTCTTTGGAATTTTTGTGAAAGTTTTCATAGAAGGTGAGACACCATATTCCAACTTAGGGACAAATACAAAGTTAGTGCGTCTCGGCAACCATAAATATTTGAGTGTTGAATAAAAAGAATCACATTGCATCGATGATAACTTTTATGAATCAATTATGAAAATAATTATTGGATTCTGTCAAAACAATTTGTTCTTAACATAATTTTGTTATTTTTCTCGTTTATTGAATTCATCAACAACTAAATCTCAAAACCCCCCAATTGTTATTTGTTTATTTTTATTTTTCAAATGAATAAATCTAATTACCATTCCACGTGGACTCGACTTTGTTCATCACTATCACAAATAAAATCGCAAGTATTTAAAATTTGTTAATTTTAACATTCATCAAATTTCTACCCCTTTTAAATATTATCATCAATATGGAACATTACTATATAAACTATATAGTCCAGAGGTAAGGAGAAATTTCCAATCAAAATCAGAAACCTAAAATTAAGTTAAAATAAATATATAAATTTTCCATGATGGAGACGATACTGAACACAATTATACACATATAGTAATAAAATAATAATAATAATAATAATAAGATATTGACCCTTTTAAAATTAGCTCTAACTTATATTTCATTTTTCCTTTTCATGCTTGGATTAATTATTTTATTACTAGTTGTCAACTCTTTCAATGGATGGAACATACTACCTCCGTCCTGGCTAATCTTGCACTGGGAGGGTTGGCGCAACTATTAAGAAAAGTTATTTTTTGGGATTTTGTTGACTTTTCAAAGGTGAATTGAGGGTGGAGATTTTGAGGGTGGAGATTGTGTTATAACATTCTTTTTTAAGGGGTGTGCAAGTTCACATGGGATGGACGAAAACGAAAAGTGTGCAAGATTAGCCGGGACGGAGGTAGTAATATATAACACGACACTAATTTATGTATTGATGATGTATTTGTAATATTTTTAATAATATACTAATATAATCACATATTTGTATAAAGGCGAAGCAATGCCAGATGTTTTTATTATATATTTGTTTTGAAGTCATCTATATTAAATTTAGTAATATTAGCATAAGATCCCACAACTGCATTATTTCATTAAGCATAGAGGTGTTAAACTATATTATTATGCCGTATTTAAATAAATAAATAAAATAGCTTATTATATTTGTAGTTAACATAATTTTTTCTTTTCACAAAAAAAAAAAAAACAAAAACAAAAAAAAAAACTAATGCAATAAACAAATCACTTTAAGTAATATATCTAAGCTTTCTATTGTAAATTGTAAACCTAACAAATTTATATTAAATGGTTCAAGCAATCTACAACTATTGCAAAAGGCAAAAACTAAAGTAAATTTTTTTAATCTTCCAAAAAAATAGATGATTTTTATCCTTAAAAATATTATTTTAAAATTATCTGACATTTTTATTTAATATATCACAATAATTCTAAAAATAATTTACACTTGAAAGTAATATCTTGATCATACATATACATAATGGATGTTAAATTGAAAATTATGAAAATAAGCTTAACTCAATATATTTTTCATAAAAAATCGAGTTGAGATGAAAACGTTCTAAGACTATTAAATATTGATGGAAAAGCAACAAAGAAAAGAAAGAAAAACTTTGGTTAACTCTTAACAAAGACTCTTTATTTGTAGCAAAGACCTGATGCTCCCAACCCCATTTTTTACTTTTTTTTCATCGTTTCTTTAGAGGGGAGAGAGATTGAGCGAGCGAGCGAATACATGCTTATATTAAGAGTAAAAAAACAAAAAAGAGTACATGATGGCAAAGAAAGAAAAAAGCGCACGAGCTTAAAAGTACAGGTAATGTGCCTAGTCTACTTCAAGCGTGCATAACACACGGCTGTCAGCTGCTACTATAGGTCAGTAGCTAATTAACACCTACGTTGGCCTCATTAAAACTCAACCATGGCAAAAGTCAGTGGGAAAAAAAATCATGATTGGAAAAAAAAGTGCCAACAACAAAACCAAACTCAACTATAACGAAATACTCCACAAAAGAATCTTTGTAAGCTAGCTCCTCCACATGCGCTGGTGGAGGATGAAACCATACAAAACCCATGCGGAGCTTAAATAGGTCATCCGCGGCCTGATTAGCTTCTTGATAGACATGGGTAACCATAAAATCCATATGATTAAGATAATGCAACACTTGTAACCATCTAGACCACAGTTGCCAAGGTACCACACATGAACAGGACTGAAACAAATGCAATACAAAGGCATAATTACACTCTCACCATAACTTGCTCAAGCCCTTATCTCGTGCCTTCTCCAACACCAAAATTGCAATCTCCAACCCTGCCTCAAAAGCAAAGCCTCTTCCCAAAGAAGCAGCAAAACAACCTTGAATAAACCCACGAGAGTTCTGAAAAATCGCACGCCCATAGATCCATCACGGTGTCCAATCCAAACTTCCATCCGTATTAGCTTTCACCCAGCTCGGAGGTGGCGGAGTCCATAATGCCAACGTGACCTTAGGGGTCTTCCTAGCGATCAGAGCCACTCCTAATCTCTTAAGACAAGCAAGATCACCAATAGTATTCCTTATATAACCAATCCTGAAGATAGAGGACTCATGCACCGTCAACCAAATGCATGAAATAACATGCTGAAGGTAAATTTGATGCAAAATAAATAGAGAATAAGAACAATTAGTGAACATATGATCTATATTCTTTCCTGTTTCTCGGTACAAGGCACATATGGTGGGGCCATGAAAGCTCGGACAATGAAGCACCTCCTAAGAAGGGAGCCAATTTTTTATCCCCCGCCATAAAGTGAAAGACCTGCAAAGAGGAATATACGTAACCCAAATCTAGTCTCCCCATGCAGCCTCTAGATAACGCGGGCGTAAATGATCATACAATGCTGCAGAAGTGACGTGACCATGGGACGTTCTCGTCCATATAAGAGCATCTGTAGGATCATCCGAAACCACATACAAGATAATATCCACCAAATATCTTGGTTGGAGGTAACAAAATCAGATTCTAAAGCCCAAAATCCATTTGTATAATGGTCAGTAAATCGTTGTTGCAAGAAAGGACGACAAGCATCCGAAATTCCAATATGATTTGTAATCATTTAATCCAACCAGTTGTCCAACCAAGAACAGGCACACGAGTCCCACGCTACAAGCCATCTCAACTCATCATCAATCCACCTAAGCAAATGACGGGTCCAAGAGAAAAATAATGACTTAACATAGTAATGCCTAACTTCCCCTGTGTCCTTGAGCCATCTTCTTCGAATAAATTCCATCCCTGGATCATCCTCGGTTAAAATATCCCAAGACTTCCAGAATAAGAGAGCTTTATTAGCAATATGGATAGAACAAACTCCTAAGCACCCTCAACCTTCGGAGCACACATATTTTTTCCACGAAACGTTAAAGATACCAGGTTTATCCACCTACTAAATCCAAATAAAATTCCTCATGACATTTTCTACCTCATTGAGCAGCATTCAAGGCCATCTGCAGACCATCATGGAATGCACAAATGAACTGGCCACCACCAATTAACCAAACAAACTCTCCCGGTCATAGCAAGAGGGGAGCCTTTCCATCTTGAAAAGCAAGTAAGAATCAAATCAGTAAGCGGCCTAAAATCAGCAGCCTTGGTTGTCTCTAAAAAAGAGGTACCCCAAATAGCGAGTCTGTGAACAACCATCATCCATCTCGATAATCGCCAGTATCGAAGCTTGAAATCGACGTGTAGGATGCGTTGTACTACAAATTTGCCTGATACTGTCCATATTTCTCCAAAACCTCATTCATCTCGAGAATACTATCCAAGTGGGCGTAGAAGAAATAAAAATGTCATCTGGGTAAAAGAGAAAGGGCAGACAACACACTTCTCTCTCAGCCAACGTTGGACGGATCAAGCCTCTAGAAATACTCTCTATAATGAGTCTTCCCAAAACATCATCTGCAATATGCAAGAGAAGAGGAGAGAGTCGATCGTCCTGACAAACACCCCTTGAGCACTTGAAGAAACCTTAAGGTGATCTATTCAATAATATCGATAATCTAGCCGTGTCCAAGATAGACTGAATCCAATTAACAAAAATCGATGCAAAGCCCATGCGCTGCTAAACTCACAACAAAAAATCCTAGCAATTTCAGAGCCACATTATCCATACTATGTTGCCTATCCAGGCAGTTAATGCACTCAGATGCTAAAGCAATACCATGATGTATTCTCTTTCCCTAAATGAACCCATACTGAAAGTGCAAGATGTAACTACTAATCAAATTTCCAAGGAGAGTAGTTAAAATATTAGTAAAGATCTTAAACAAGAAGTTACCCAAAATAATTGGACGAAAGTCTTCCACCCTATTGGCCCTATTAACTTTTGGAATAAGAGTGACAAAGTTAGAATTAAGGCCAACTGGTATAAAACCCATAGTGAAAAAGTATTGTACTGAACACAATATCAGCTCCAATAATATCTCAATGGGCGTGGTAGAAAATACCTCCAAATCCATCCGGCCCAGGCTAGCCATCCCCTCGAAGCTCGAATACAACAACCTTAACCTCAGCCTAAGAAGGCATTGCGATAAGGGTGCCATTATTCTCCGCTGAAATCAAATTTGGGAAGAGAACTGACAACATATCAAACTCCGATGCAACAGGGTCGATGCCTGCCGAGAAGAGTGACATGAATTAATACCTCATGGAATGTGATATGATAAAAATCCTCCAGAACAGATTCGTCCATGAGCATAAACGTAATCCCAGGTTTCGTTTTAGCCATGCGTAACATATTATGAGAGAAGGCCGAATTGCGATCACCATCCCTCAGCCACGACGCGTGATTCTTTTGACTATAATTTTTTTGCTGCTGGAGAAGGATTTTATCAACCTCCACCTGTGCATCCACTTCCAGGTTAAGCCGAGCATCAGAATACCCATGCTCATAAATTTCATGCTGTACCTGGCATAATATATCATGAGATGCATCAATGTTATTGAAAACATTTCGAAAGACATTAGAATCCACTTGCCATCACATAAATTGTTGCGCTCCTCCTTTAATATTAAGTAGGGGTAACAGATTACTAGGGATGTCAATGAATAGGGGATGAGGATACTTGACTCATGTCTACTCAAGGTGACCCACTGTGGGGTCGCAACACCGGACATATCGACCCATTATTCTCAAATATAAATAAAATTTGAGCTATTATAATTTAAAGTAAATGTTAACAAAATATATATTTTATACAGATACTATTTGTAGGAGTCATGAAAAAATATAAATTGCAAAGAAGGTTAAAATATATTTATAAATTTTTTATTTGTTAATTGAAACTTCATTAATAATTTACATGTTGTATAATACCTCTTATTTGGTATTATTTGTGATTTGATACATGTTAATTTTATAAAATATTAGAGGATTATTAAATATTATAAATTCATGTGAGTATATATATAAGTCTTGATGCGGGGCTAATGTGGGGCGGGACAAGGTAGGTGATCCAAATACCTTGGAGTATGACAGATCTTGTTAGTTGAAAAATCAATACAAAGAAAAAAGAATGATGCATGCAAATTTAGCACAATTTTCAGTAACCAACTACTGTACTAGCATATTTACCACCCACGCTAAAATTTAATTATAACCAACAAATTAATTCAATTTTAGAGATAATATAAATACCGAACAAAATCAATTCAAATCATAAACATAACTTATTTTTGTTCAGCACACAAACCCAAGCTTTTCATAAATTACTTTTCTTGAAGACGCACAAATTATATTGTTCCTTCAATAATTAGCACCTCAATAAAACAAACATAAATAAAATTAAGTGGCAATGAATTTTAAAAAATGCCCGAACACAAGCTTTGAATTTTGAAAATTCTCAATTTGAACTTGGATTTTTAATGTTTCTTAATAAAAAACCTATATTTTAAATTTTATTCTCAATTCAAACTATCTTGAAAAAATAAGACACAATATCAATTATACGCAATGTTGTTAGAACCAGACCGGGTAGGCCGGTTCAAGCTGTTGAACCGAGAATCGGTGCTCGAATCGGTCCAAAATACCTAGCCTACATAATTGTTTTTATGGTTTAGCTAGTATTAACCGGGTGGAACTGGGAAAAACCGGCGAACCGAAAAACCCGGAAAAACCAATTATTCCCATTTTATTATTTTTCGAGTTTTATTCTTTTGTTTATTTCACTTATAGATTTCCTTTTGTTTATGACTTTATATAATTTTAACAATTTACTTATTATTTATCATATTTGTCAAGTTTTGAAAGAGACACTACAAGAAAAAGAGTTTTTTGAGACCACTTTAATAATGAGTATTTGTCACAATTTATAAATATTTGTCACAACTTTATTGTCGTCTCAATAACTCGGACGCAAATAATACATTTGTAGCCACAAAAGTGGTCTCAAATGCGTCTCAGATATTTTTTGCAACAACTACTTGTCTCTAAAAGTAATCTTAAAATGGTCTCAAATAATTTATAAAGAGATTTGTGACAATAAGTGATCATAAATAACTTATTATTAGTGACCGCAATTGTGGTGTTAAAAAGTGTTATACAAAAGACCTATTTTGTTGTAGTGAGATTCGAAGACAAAAGAAACTTATGAATTATAAATTATTAAATTTTAGGGTTAATTTCAAAATGCAACCTGTACTATGCGCGATTTTATACTTTGCAACCTAAACTAAATATTTTTTCCGACCACAACCTGTATTGTACGTTTTTTTCACTTTGCAACCTCCGGCTATATATTCCGGCATGTATAAGCCATGTGCCCAGCACATGCCAAAAGAGCCAATAAGGTTGTGACACGTGTCAATCTTATTTAAAAATTTAAAAATAACTTATTAAAAATATAAAAATGATTAAAATGCCTAAATAAATTTTATATAAAAATTTCAGAAACAATAAAAAATCAGAAAAAAAAATAGATTAAAAAAAAAAGAATTTTAATTTTTTTAAAATTCATTTCGAATTTAGAAGATTAAAAATTTATATCTAAAATTATTTTAAAAATCCTAAATTCATATAAAATTAAAAAAATTAAAAAAAATCTTGAAAATTATTTTTAAAATTCTAAAATACACTTGAAATCCAGAATATATAGAAGAAATATATTTTCAGGAAATTAAAAAAAAAGGAAATTGAATTTATATTTTAAAAATAAAAATAAAATTTCAGAAAATTAGTTAAAAAATAGAAGATAATTTGAAAATATTATATAAAAAAGTTTTAGAAAACTAGAAAAAAGAAGAAATTTTTGAAATTTCTTATTTCAGAAAAAAAAAAGAAAAACTGATTTCTTATTTGATTTTTAAAATTAAAATTAGTTCTTTTTTTTTTTAATTTCCTGAAAATATATTTCTTCTATATATTCTAGATTTCAAGTGTATTTTAGAATTTTAGAAATAATTTTCAAGATTTTTTTTTTTAATTTTATATGAATTTTAGGATTTTTAAAATAATTTTAGATATAAATTTTTAATATTCTAAATTATAAATGAATTATAAATAAATTTATTTTTATTTTCTGATTTTTTAATGTTTCTGAAATTTTTATATAAAATTTATTTAGGCATTTTAATCATTTTTATATTTTTAATAAGTTATTTTTAAATTTTTAAATAAGATTGACACGTGTCACAACCTTATTGGCTCTTTTGGCATGTGCTGGGCACATGGCTTATACATGCCGGAATATATAGCCGGAGGTTGCAAAGTGAAAAAAAACGTACAATACAGGTTGTGATCGGAAAAAAATATTTAGTTTAGGTTGCAAAGTATAAAATCGCGCATAGTACAGGTTGCATTTTGAAATTAACCCTAAATTTTATTAAAGACGTCCATATTCTTAAGTAATTTATTGAGTTATAATTATTTTTATTTGAAATTTGAAGTTTAGTTGGTAACTTTCTATTTAAACATTAATTTTTTTTGGATCTCGATGTGTATAGTGACATCGGCAAAAATTAATTAATGATGACTACTTATTTTCGATTAAATCGCTGATTCAATAGGTTGAAGCATCAATCGATAGTAAAATTGATTTGATCACCGTTCCGATTATAACAACACATATAATATGAAAGAAATAATATATAAAGTCAAACATATTATAAGATCTTTATCTCCGTCACATTTGTATCTTAATAATTATTATCCTATATAGAATCGTGCACGTTGGTATTTTAACATAATTAGAACAACATTAGGAGCTATTAATTACGGACTGGACTCTAAAAAAAAAAAAAAAAAATTACGGAGTGGCCTATGTATAGATTTTGGGTTAATTGCAAAATAAATAAAATAAATAAATAAATAAAATAAAATAAATAAATAATAAAAAGGAAAAAGGAAAAGGAAAAAAAAACCCCAACTTTGAGTAAATTTTAATTACAACATGAATTTTCAAAGGTAACAAAAAAATTATCAACTTTCAATTTTTTTTAATTATAATATATAGATTATATTTTTCGACATCTAATTATGTCTCCACCATCATTATTAGACTTGATTAAATGAGCTCATGCTATATTCACTACTTAATATGTCATATATTGTTACAATTGTAATTAATCAATGGTTGAAGTTGTGATCCTCACAACTTTTACTATCAATTTACGGCGGTTGCGACGACAGGTTTAAAATATGTGATGGATATAAAACAGTCCCGTCAAGGCAAATCTAAGTATGATGGTGACGATATAATTAGATGTAAAAAAATACAATCCATGTTGCAATTAAAAAAAATTAAAAGTTGATGAATTTTCTTGTTTTGTTTTAAGTTAATATATATTGTAATTGAAAATTCCCCAAAAGTTGGTAAATTATTATTATTTTTTCAATTAACCCTAGATTTTTAGCTGATAATTTCGGTCGCATCTTTTCATTTTGATTTTTTGGAAAATAATTATGTCACGTATTCTGTTTCCGAAAACAATAATTTACATGATTAAACAGAATGGTTTATACTTTGGATATTGATTTTAGGCAATAGTCCAGCTACGTCTTTTCGTTTCGTATATATTTCCTTTTTTACGAGTTGTATATGTTTTCATTTTGTATTGAAGAATGATTGTCACGTATGAAATACATTAGTTAAATTTATAGGGTTAATTGTAAAAAAATTAAAATTTGATGAATTTTTTAATTGCAACATAAATTTTAAAAGGCATTAACAAAATGTACCAACTTTCATTTTAATTGCAGTTGTAAATGTAATGAATTGCGGATTATCGCAACTTCCATTATCAATTCAAGATGGTAATGGCGATGATAAATTGTAAGATATGTGATAGATCGAGAGTGGTCTGAGCAACACAAATTTAATAATGGTAACAATGTAATTATATGTTAAAATTATGATTAATATTGTAATTAAAAAATTAAAAGTTAGATGAATTTTGTAATTACCTTTGAAAATTTAATGCTGGAATTGAAAATTCACATAGAGTTTTTCTATTTTAGAAGATAAAATAGAGAATGAAATAGATGATATGATCTGAAATTTATATAATGAAAATAGTTAGGTGAAAATGGATTTCCATGTGATAAGAATGATTGAAGGTATAGGGGAATATTTTAAGTATTAGTGGAAGAATAAAGAATATGGTGAATGGTTGTAAGAGATTCCAAATTGACCCAAAACAGTAAGACAACTTCGTTTACTGCTCTAACCTTTTTTTTTTTTTTTTTTTTTTTTTTTTTTTTTTTAAATTTATCTTTTAGTTTTGTCTTGACAAAATTGATTCTCAAGAACTAAGATTCTTCTTTTTTTATATTATATATTTCTAGAATTTATTTTGAAGTCAAAATTATTCTTAGTTGAGCGACCTTGGGATTTTCGAAGTCAAATTAAAGATTAATCAACCCTTTCACACTCCTAATCCTACTTCATATTCAACATATTAAAAGAGACGCTAAACCACGCATCTCTCTAGAAAAAATTAATCAGATGTTTTAATTTTATCAAATAAAAACCTGTCGAATATTCCTTCAATAAAAAAATCGTGGATTCAACAATTATTTTCCAATTCAATACATCCTTACTCTTCCTTTTCTTGCTTACCGTTGGATTTAGATCGGGGTACTTTTGAGTGCAGCGGATTTGAACCTCGAATCGTATACGGGTCGAACCACGGCCTTACCTCTATAATTTGTACTCTCGATGGGGGTGGAAATTACGAACGGAAGTCCACCACGATCCACAATCCATTAGCATCTCCGGTGGCTTTTGGAAAAGTGCTTTTGGGTGTGGGAGAAATCACTTTTTATTTCTCCCTTTCCCGGTACACTTGATGGGGTTGATATAGGGGAATAGATGGGCTTCTAATTATGGGAGATGAGCCTCCCATAATAGCTCACTTCCTGTAATTGGGCCAGCCCACTTGGGCGGCCTTCGACCGGGCCAGGTCAAACCAACCTCCACCACTCGCCCATGAGGGCTGAGACCTAACCCTTCGTGATCTTTCCAACTCACCGAGATCATACTAGTTAATGGATCGTGTGACCCACGAGTATCTCAAGAGCGTATAGTTATACACTGGTTAAGGTGTATAACAGCTCGACATCAAGAATTTAAGGATAACGAACTCGCTATATCCCAGATTCATTACCCAATGCCAAAAAATCAGTATGCCTCCTTGTCCCTTCATTAATGAAGGAGCATACCAGATTCATCACTCCGTTTTACATTCACTATTATGTTCCTTGAACATAATTGGCGCCTACGAATCTTTAAACTGTGATGGTAGTAACGGTCTTCCTTTTTCCTTATACCTCCTACTCTTTCATCTAGCTGCTTTTCTAGACATGTCCCGCATAGCCGAATAATTTCGTGGTTATTGGGAGCATGCTAAAGTAGAAACACTAAGAAGAAGACTAAAGACACAAGAAATAGTCTTAAGGATATACTAAGAGGTAATCCAAACCTCTGGATCTCACACAATGAGAGAATAGGGACTCATTTCTCATTATCCACTTGGTCATAAGCACATGCAGTATGAAACGCACATTACAATGTGTCATTTCCCTAGAGAAAGCGTATGTCATTTACTGAACACATTGTACAGATCTTGGTCTAAATGTCTTTCAGCAGCTAACCTGAGTTTTCTCCGTAGATATCCTCAAGTTAACGTCTAACTCGAGAAAACTCACATCTGGCTATACGACAAGTTACAATTGGATAATCAAATATCCAATTCGATCACATGTTACCGAACATCAATCTCATCTTAGCGTACGAAGGTGACACTCATAGAATCAACTGAATGAATTCTATACTGGTCTCATCTCCTATGTCATTCGACATTGGAGGTGATTGCTGAGAGAATCAATCAATTTCAACTTGTCCGACATACTTTTGAATATACCGTCAATTCATAAGTGTACATAAGATTTCACCTCGCATTATGTGACAATATCCTTGATAAAGTCAAGTTATGATGTACTTGGTCAGTGTTTGGAGTCTCTCATAAGCTACGCCCCATTTATGGGTTGTGGGTTGTCAATGCCCTCACTGAACTGCTTATCCCTCCAAAATCACTCAACCAAAAACATTCGCATTGTATAGGTAGAAGCACCAAGCTTTGCTCTGATTGTAGAAATCTATACATTTATCCAATGCTCTCATCTCACCGAGAGGATCCTGCCACTTTGCAAGAGTAACTACTTAGATGCAGTCCCTGATCTACATCACCGTACTGAGTATCAGTTATGTATTATTCCAACTAGATCATAGTTCCTCCACTAAGTAGAATGATACAATGCATCTTAGACATCACAAAATCTTTCAAGTGTACTCCTATACTTTTACTAGGATTCGATTAATGCTCAATTACTAGACCCATGGCAAAGCCTACACTAAGGCACACACATCTCAAAGTTATTTGCAGCTCTTAGCAGTACTAGAATATTGTACGATGGGCATTGTAAACTTCTCTATAGAAGTTATTGGATATATTAAGTGGCTTCAAAACTTCGTCTATAGGTAATAAGAGTATTAGTGGATACATGGGTGTCCATATGAAATCACTTTAAGATTTTTACAAGTGATGCTCATACAATCACAAGTAGTCATCTAGGTGATCCCTTGTAACCTTCACTTATCCTATAAGTAACCTATCCATATCCTTCAACTCTGAGTTGTAAGACAACCCATTTACCAATGGTCATAATACTCAATATCTTTACTCAGGGCAAAATAAGATTGCAAGTTTCCTTGTGGTGTTACATGAGATTAATACTTTCGTAAAATCTCATATACCATTGACTTGAGTACTGTAACAGACCATGAAATTGATTTCTTGACCTCTGACTATAAACCTCCTTGGTAAACCAATTTGTTTATCGGTCAAGATCTCCACTGAGAAATACAGTCACTCAACCACTTCAAAAATTTGCAAATTTTAAGTTGGCTAACTAAGGACTAATCATGGTAAAACTCAACATTAGTAGGAAATGTCCCTCTGGACAAGCCTTACACTCAAAGTGTAATTTTTCAACCAATTTGAGATTTTTACCTCTAGCAGTTCTAACATCCTTTTGAGAATCGTTAGTTCACAATCTCTCTGTGTCCAATAGATATCAACCAGTTACCGGACTTGGTTTCAACTACACCAATTAGATAACTATCCCTTTGCTTTCATCCGTTCATCCATCCAAGGATAATACAGAGTCCAACTCTTTCTCAAATTCTGGAGATTCCTAGTTAAAACATGTCTTGCAATCTCATAGATTCAAGCATGCATTTTCCTGGTTTTGTTCCACTGAAAAATTCAAACAGATTCTAGTTTCACTGAATGTTGACCCCCACCGGAATCTTATTTCAGAATATCCTTTTGAACTACTCATATTTCAGTTGGATGCAGATCTTCATTTGAACATTTCATAGAAATATCTCCAAAATACTAGGTTTTGTGATTCTACTTCAGTAACAAACTTATCAACTGTTCATCTTTGAACATATAACCTTTGGACTGACAGAGTATCCCTTAAGGATACATTTCCTCTACTGAGGTTTTCAGCTTTCCAAACTTAATTGGAATATGTCACTTGCCTAAGCAATTGATCCCTAGGATCCCCATTGACCCCTAGAACCTTCCTTTGCCCCCGGGTCAAACCAACACTGACTGACATTATATCAAGAATCGACAATGAATTTCTAATTTCGCCTATAAGAAACTTTTTCAAAGATTTGCATCAAAGATTTTCCACGATGAATTGTCCAATTTCTACGTTATTTTGATATGTATTTTGAGCTTCAATTTTATAGTTGATATCATTTTCCAATTTAGATTTTTGGAATTAAAAAATTATCAGTGAAAATTTGATGTACCGATTTCTACCTTATTTTGCTGTATCTTTTTTCAACTTCCATTTTATAGTTTGTATCATTTTCCAATGTAGATTTTTGGAGTTAAAAAATTATCAGCGAGATTTTGAGGGATTTAATTAGACTGGATGTTGGTTTCTTATCAATAGTGTTCATAAAGTTCATTCACATTGAAAATCTTTAAAAACTAAGTGGACTTCTTTATTGCTTTGGTATTACAATCCACATGTGCCCAACCAATATACTCATGCTTAATTTGAATTATTTTAAAATCATTTATTACTAATTTTACTAGTAATTCTCATGTAAGTTGCAGGATTTAAAATTTATAATTTGGAGTGTAATTTTCTATGCATGTACAAGTTAATAAGAAATCCATTGGCATACATGGGCCCATCTTACACGTAGCAAGCTTGTTGGGGTCTTAGTTTCTCGAGATTTAAAAGCTTTTAATCTGGTATGCTCAACAAATAGGCAAGGCGGCTCCTCATAAATACAAAATCCTTGCTTGCTAGAGGACTTCGAGCAAAATATATTAGAATTGCACCTTCTTGGAAGCCTATATGGGATCTCGACCTTCCTTCTCTTGGAGGAGTATTCTTGCATGTAGATGTGTAGTCTTGGAAGGATGTCAACGACTAATATGCTTGGGTTCTGCAACTCTGATTTGGAAGGATATGTGGCTACCCTATTCTCCGAATTTCGAGTCCAACACATATGTACACTCCTGCCTGAATCGGCCATGGTGAACTCGCTCATTAATCTTGCTTCACATACTTGGGATGTTGTGTTGGGTCTCCATCATCTCACCATCTGAAGCCCAACTCATCATGTTGAGATGGAGCCTGATTTTTGTGGAGGCTCGCGGCCGCAACAGGAGGAGAGTCACGGTCGCGACAAAAATGGCCTCGTTAGTGATTCGACACTGTGGAAGTATCGCGGTCGCGGCAAAAGCGACGTAATTAAACATGCGAGAGTATTGACGCAACGCAGCCGCGACAGGCAAGTCGCGCGGCTGCGGTAGTTAGACGTGGAGCTTTTCTTGGGCCTCAAGTTTGAGGTCGGATTTTGGCCCATTGGCTATTATATATAGTTGTTCTCTCATTGTAATCATTGTTGGTTGAAAATTAGTGAAATCCCTAGCTTGGTATCGGCCACACACATAGTTACACATCGTAACGAACTAGGTAACAAAATCTGAGTGTTATTTCCTTGTTCTTGTTTTCTTTCAATTTCGAGATTGTGTGTGGGTTAATTCCTAACAACTGGTATCAAGAGCTCCGGGTTCGAAGGGAACATCACGATGGAAGGAAGGTGTCGATTGAGAAGTTTGATGGTTCTAACTTTGGATTCTGGAAGATGCAGATGGAAGATTACCTCTACGGTAAGGATCTGCACTTGCCTCTACGGTAAGGATGTTATTGGACAGGAAAGTGATGAGCGCGATATGTTATCGCTGTCCACAGAGATTGTTTATCACACGACTGCAGCAAAGTCCACAAAGAAGATGTTGGCTATTTCAGAGGAGATGTATCAGAAATCACCAACAACGAATAAGGTACATTTGATTAGGAGACTGTTCAACCTAAAGATGTCAGAGGGTACATCGGTGCAGCAGCACCTGAATGAGTTCAACATGATTATCTCATTGTTGAACTCAGTGGAGATTAAATTTGACGATGAACTACGAGCCTGATAATGCTATTATCCCGGCTAGACAGTTAGGCCAGTACAGTGACAACAGTTAGCGCCGCGAAAACTAAGCTGAAGTTTGAAAAAGTAAGGGATCTGATGATTAGCAAGGAGATTCGCAGGAAAGAATCAGGATCTACTTCAGGGCCAACATTGAACACCGAAAGAAGAGGCAGACCGAAGGGAGACAATAGATATGGGGAAGGTCCAAATTTAGGGAAAATAGCCAATCCAGGAAGGATACGAGCTCGATCAAGTGCTGGAATTGTGATGAGTTCGGTCACTTTAGGAATCAACGTAAAGCACCAAAGAAGAACAAAAGGGATCAAGCAGACAATGGGACAACAAAAGCAACCACAGAAGAAGATGATGGTGATGCGTTGGTTTCGAGCGTGTCTAGTCCCATGGAGTCTTGAGCGTTGGATTTCGGAGCGTCGTTTCACTCATGTGGTAATGTTGACATTATGAATGATTATGTTTCTGGCAATTTTGGACAAGTATATCTTGCTATGATGAAGCCCTGAAAATCGTGGGAAAGGAAAGCATACGAGTGGCGACCTCGAACGGATCCACTTTGGTGTAAAGAAGTCTGACACATTCTCGGGCTGAAGAGAAATCTAATTTCAGTTGGGCAGCTAGATAAGGAGGATTACGTGGTAACATTCGGATGCAGCAATTGGAAGATTACCAGAGGAGCTATGGTAGTGGCTCGGGGTAAGAAGGAAGGTATGTTGTATATGGCAACGAATTCCAGAGATTGTATTGATCTTGCAGGAGAAGTAAGTGATGTGAATTTGTGGCACTGTCGGTTGGGCAACATGAGTGAGAAGAGGATGAAACTAATGTGCTCGAACGCATGGCCTGAAGACTATTGAAGTTGTCCTGTGTGAAGGACGTATGTTTGGGAAACAGAGACGAGTGAGTTTCTCTAGATTCGGCAGATCCTTGAAGTCTGAGAAGTTGGAGTTGGTCCATAGTAATCTATGGGGACCAACGCTAGTGACGTCCGTTGGAGGGTCTTCCTATTACATGACCTTCATTGATGATTCCACTAGATAGGTATGGGTTTATTTTCTGAAAAGTAAATCTAATACGTTCGATACTTTCTAGAAGTGGAAAGCCATGGTTGAAACTTCGACATGGCTGAAGGTGAAATGCCTGAGGTCTGATAATGGAGGTAAGTATGACCTCAAGGAGTTCAAAGACTACTGTTCTGAGAATGGGATTCACATGGAGAAGATAGTGCGAGGAACTCCGCAACAGAATGGAGTAGCAGAACAGATGAACAAAATGCTGAATGAACGAGCTAGATGCATGAGGCTGAAAAGCGGGTTGCTAAAGATGTTTTGGGTGGATGCTGTAAATATAGTTGCATATCTAATCAATAGAGGCCCATCGATCCCACTGGAGAATTGGATACCGGAGGAGGTATGGACTGGAAAGTAGGTAAACCTGTCCTTTTTGCGTATCTTTGGTTGTGTTGCTTATGCACATATTAGTTCGGTTGATAGAAGTAAGTTGGATACTAAGTCTATTAAATATACGTTCATTAGTTATGGTGGCGATGAGTTTGGTTATAGGTTCTGGGATGAGCAGAACCGAAAGGTGATCCGCACTAAAGATGTGGTGTTTAATGAACAGGTGATGTACAAGGACAGATTGAAGGCATCGAGCTCTGACAGCTCAAATCCCAAGTTAGTCGAGTTAGACATCTCAAACTCGAGTGGGAGTAAGGAGTGTCAGGCGGAAGAAGAGGTTCTTGAGGATGAGCCAAGAACTCCACCACCTCAGGAGATTGTTCCGCTACATAGACCGGCTAGAGAGCAACGTGCACGTGATAGGTATTCGCCCTCTAACTATTATTTATTGCTTATTGACGGTGGTGAACCTGAGAGCTTTGCAGAAGTAGAGCATGTTGTTGATAGACGAAAGTGGAGAGCTGCCATGGAAGATGAAATGGCATCACTTCGTGTGAATGACACTTAGGAATTGAGTGCACTTCCCAAGGGTATGAAGGCTTTGCACATCAAGTGGGCCTACAGAATCAAGAACGAAGTAGATGGTAGCAAATGATACAAAGCTAGGCTGGTTGTGAAAGGGTTTGAGCAACGATTCAGTATTGACTATATTGATGTTTTTATTGCTGTTGTGAAACTGACGACTATTCGCATGGTGTTGAGTATGGTTGCTGCAGAGAGCTTGTTGTTACATCAGATGGATGTAAAGATGACATTTCTTTACGTTGATTTAGTGGAGGAATTGTGTATGGTACAGCCAGAGGGATTCATAGTCAAAGGAAAGGAAGAACTTGTATGGGTTGAAGCAAGCTCCAAAGCAGTGGTACAAGAAGTTTGAGAGCTTCACGGAGGAGATTGGTTATCATAATTGCCACACCGACCATTAATTGTTGTTACTACAAGAGGTTTGTAAAAAGCTTTCTTGTCCTTCTATTATATGTTGATGACATGTTGATCACAGGAGCTGATCCAAAGAGTTGGATAAGTTGAAGAAGTAGTTGTCTGAGCGGTTTTCCATGAAAGATCTTGGAAAAGCTAACCAGATTTTGGGTATGAGAATCGAAAGGAATAGAGCAGCAGGAAGATTGTATCTTTCGCAGACGTATTACATCCAGATAGGCATGTCAAAATCGATCCGCCCCGCCCCGATCCGCTCCGATCCGAGGTCCTTGGGGCGGGGCAAAATTCCGCCCCGATGAAGAACGGAGCACGCCCCACCCCGCCCCGCTCCCTCCCTTATATATATAATTTATTTTAATTTTAAATATATATTATGTAATATTATATAGATATATATATATATATATATACACACACATAAATATTAAATATGTGTATATATGTATTTATAATATCAAATTTTATATATGATATGTTTTATATATGCCATCCTAATACATTAAATTATGATTAGAATAAATTTAAATAATCAAATTTCATTTTCTAATAATTAATTTTACAAAGTATAAAAAATGTTAAAACAAAACTAATGTAAACCTAAAAATTAAAACCCTATTAATTTCAATTATAAAAAAACAAGGTTTTTAATTAAAAAAAAAAAAAAAAGAGATAAAGGCGGGGCGGGGCGGGGCAGATCCGCCCCGTGCGAGGCAGATCATGGGGCAGATATTTTTGCCCCGTGGCGGGGCGCGGGGCGGGGCGGGGCAGGGCGGGGCAGGTCAAAAAATAAAAAAATCCGCCCCGCCCCGCCCCGTTGACATGCCTACATCCAGAAGGTCCTGGAAAGATTCAATATGGAGAATTCGAAGTCTGTGAGTGTTCCGTTGGGAAGTCACTTCAAACTGTCGAAGAAGCAGTTGCCGAGTAATAAGGAGGAATGTGCCCAAATGAAGAATGTCCCATATGCTTCTATAATTGGCATTATAATGTATGCTATGGTGTGTACAAGACCGAATATTGCGCATGCAGTGGGAGTAATGAGCCGGTTCATGAGCGATCGGGGGAAACAACATTGGGAGACTATGAAGTGGGTACTGCGATACTTGAGAGGTACCACAAATAAAGCATTGTGTTTTGATGGGAGAAATTCCAAGCTGGTTGGTTATGTTGATGCGGACTTGACATCAAATGATCTTGATGGGAGAAAGAGTACTATCAGGTATGCCTTTACTTATGGTGGTACAACATTTCTTAGACATCGAAGTTGCAAAAAGTTGTTGCTCTATCCACCACAGAGGCTGAGTATATAGTTGTGACGGAGGCAAGCAAAGAGATGGTGTGGTTGTAGAATTTCTTGGATGAAGTTGGGAGGAAGCATGAAAATAGTGTACTCTATAGTGATAGTCAGAGTGCAATTTTCTTGGCTAGCAAACCGGCTTTTCATTCGAGGACTAAGCACAGTGAGTTGAAATATCACTACATAAGGCACCTGTTGGAGAAGAAGACCTTGCAACTTGTGAAAATTCTCGGGAGTGAGAATCCAGCTGACATGTTTACTAAGGTGGTGACCTTAGAGAAATTGAAGTTATGCATAACTTCAATTGGCCTTGGTACTTGAAGAAGAGTGATCAGTCTCCAAGTGGGAGATTGTTGAGATCGAGCTTGATTTTCGTGGAGGCTCGCGGCCGCGACAAGAGGAGAGTCGTGGTCACGAGAAAGATGAGCCAGTTTGTGAAGTTTGATACTATGGGAGTGTCGCGGCCGTGACAGGCTTGAATCGCGGTCACGACAAAAATGGCCCCGTTAGTGATTCGGCACTGTGGAGGTGTCGAGGTAGTGACAGACATTGGTCGCGATCGTGACAAAAGTGGCGTAATTAAGCATGCGAGAGTTTTAACGCAACGCGGCCGCGACAGTTAGACACGGAGCTTTTCTTGGGCCTCAAGTTTGAGGTCAGATTTTAGCTCATTGGCTATTATATATAGTTGTTCTCTCATTGTAAGCATTGTTGGTTGAAAATTAGTGAAATGCCTGGCTTAGTATTGCCCTAAACGTAGTTACACATCATAACGAACTGGGTAACCAAATCTAAGTGTTATTTCCTCGTTCTTGTTTTCTTTCAATTTTTTGTGTGTGTGTTAATTCCTAACACATCCATAGCCTACCTCTCCTGAGTATCAACTCAACAGATTGATGGTTATGACATCACTCTTCTAATGGGAAATTCTCTGTCAAATCAGCTTACCCTTACATTTGAAATTGCCCGGACTTTCTCCTCCACGTTCCATCCCCTTCAAGTAGCTCTTCGTCAAATTTGTTTTGGAAATTAATATGGAAACTAAAGATCTCAGGCTGTAAACAACATTTTCTATTCAAATGTTGCTCGGGATCTTTGCCTTCGTCTGGTAACCTCCTTCGCTATGGCCTTTCTGCCGGGAGTGCTCTCCATTTTTCCATAGTTGTGATACATCCTCAGCTCATCTATTTATCACCTGCTCTCTCTCCAAATCAATATGGATTTTAGCTCGACTTTGGAATATTATCACAAGCTACCATCAGGATGTTTTTCGAGTTATGGTTTCAAGATCTCCTTCTCTTATGGGATCAAACGGTAGCTGATACATAGCTATGGCATCAAATTTTATTTGGTTTTCCTGCAGCTAAAAAATCTTCATGCTACTAATTTTTTATCCATTGCTCATGTCCTCTCTTGTTGTAAAGTCGCTACAGGAATTCCACGATGCGAGGGGGAATGCGGAACGAGACTCGTTGGACTTTTTCGGCCTGTTTGCTCAATCTCCACCAACGAGCGCGGTATGTATCTTTATTGATGGTGTTATTTTAAACTCGAGGAATCTAGCTTGCTACCATAGGCCTCCATATGGAATCTGCTGAAGGAGTGTTCAAACAAAGGTTTGATAACAAAATTCCATCAAGCCTCCGGCCAGCAGAACTGTCTGCGGCACATATGACTTTCGATTTTCTTTGTTAAAGTGGCATTATTCTTTTTGTTTTGTTTTTTTTTTAAAAAAAGTTTGTGTGCAAGGATAATTCCATGCCATTTATGTAAATTCTAAAACTACATATAAAAATTTCATAAATATAAGAAAATTCAGAAAAAAATAAAAAAAGATCAAAATAAATTTCCAGAGAAGAAAATAATAAATTTAAAGAAAATAGAAAAAATGCAGAAAACTAAAAGTTGAAAATTCCAGAAAATATATGAAAATTTCAGAAAATAAAATAATATATATGAAAATAAATTTAGAGAAAATTAAAATTAAAAATAACAAAAAATAAAAAAAAAACTAAAAACTAAGAAAATAGAAAAAATATTAAAAAATATGAAAATACAAAAAATTAGAAAAAACTTTCGAAAAAGAAATACATAAGGTAGAAAAAATTGAAAACTAAAACATAGAATGAATCTCAAGAAAATATAATAGTTATAAATTAACATATCAAAATTTTAGAAAATAAAAAATGCTCAAAATAACAACAAAATAAAAGTACAAAAATAAATTTTCATAAAAATAGTTTTGTGAATAAATTAAAAAAACAGAAACTATAAAAATTTAAAAACTCTCAGAAAAAGGAAATATTCGAGCACAAGAAATTACAAAAAATGAATTTCTTTTTCAGGTAATTTTTTTATTTTTTGAATTTCTTTTCGGCATTTGCTCAGTAGAACTCTTTTTTTCCTGTAAACTTTCTTTTATTATATTTTCTAATTATTATTTTTTTGAGTTTCTAGGATTTAAACAACTATGTTATATAGGGATTTTCTTCTTTTTTAAAAAAAAAATCTTTTGATTTCTTTTTAATTTAAAAAAAATGTGAAATTAGATTTATTATATTCTGGAATTCTATTTGAGATTTTTTATTTGTTGTAAACTTATCTTTTATATGTTATCTTTTTAATTTTTCTTCTTCTTTTACTAATATGTTTTTTTAAATATAATATTAAATTATTAAATTTCTTATTTAATTATTTATATGACATTTGGAAGTTTTCTTCTTTTTTTTCTTTAATTAATTTCAGGAAATTTTATTTTTATTTTTATTTTTTGCAAAAAACATTATGGGCTATTTTAATTTTTATTATTATATATTTTACTAATTTTTTCTGGATTTTTTTAAAATATATAAACATTAAATTTTAATTAATTTTTTCATGATATATATTTTTATATGTTATTCTCAATTTTTTTATGCCTGTGTAATTTTTTGTAATTTTTTATTTAATAAAATTTGAAATTAAATTCAGCCACATTAGCGAAGAAAATAATATAGACACATGAACAACTACTAAAAGCTTTACCTACTGCAGGCGGTCATTGGACCCATTTACCATATTTTGAATGTTAACGGATAAATTTCGTAAGCTAGAAACAAAGAGGACATAAATCAAAATTGGTGAACCATAATGTATTAAAAAAAAACGTTCCCTAGTCTACAAATTCTGAAAAAAATCCTTATATATAATATATATTCATAACATTGTTAACATGTTTCTCATCCTTGTCACATATACATAAACATTTAAGGTACTTTCACATTATTTAAATCTTTGCATTAATTGTAACAAGTTTTAGTAAGCTAGTAATACATATATATTGCACATAAAAGTTTATATCTTGCTTCAATTATTAGATTAATTACATAAGGATTTATAAATTTTTAATTTGACTTGGTTGTTTATAGATTGATAAATATTGTATCCATTTCCAAGTTGCTAGGAATTTCAATTCCATAACTCATATTTCAAAAAGGGACACATTTTCTAATGTCACTTTGCTGGAAAAAAATGAATAATTACATACTTACAATATCTGAAAAAGTAAAAAAAATGAATTTGAGAATTCAAAAAAAAAATTCATGTCGCAGCCTTGCAATATATCGAACCTATGTTGGAACAATTATAGCATAAATATAATTTCTACAAATTAATATAGAACAAAAATTTATGTTTAACATATGAACAATCAAAGTCGAGTTGTGCGATTTTCTGTAACCGTTATTAGTAGAGAAACACAGATACACGAGGCTTATAAATTTATATTGTAATATACTATATAATTTACAGTATAGTTTAAAAACATAAAAAAATAAAGAAAAATTAAGTTGATTTTCTCTGAACAATGAATCTGGAATTTTTTTCAGATTATGGTTATTTTGTGGCTCCTTTTTTTTTTTTTTTTTTTTTTTTTCAAATTGTGTATCTACAAACAAAATCTCATGGAATCGGTGGATCTTTGGAGATTCATTTTTAATTTAAAATTTTAACTACTTTTTGGACGAAAATTATTCATTGTTTGGTTGTAATGCTGAGGTCAGAAAGAAGCGATTTAAAAAAAAAAAAATCATGGGAGAAAGAAATTTCAAATTAGGCGTACTGTACATTAGGATTTCTCATTTGGAATTTCCAACGGAAGATAAAAAATGTGAGAGAAAGATTAAGTTTTTCATCTAGGCTAACTTTTTCTTCACGAAGATGAGCACTACAAGAAAAAATGGTATTTGCCGCTACTGTTTTTGCAACCACAAGAGTGGTTACTAAAAATAGTCTCTTTTGTAACTATTAGTAGTTACATAAAATATTTCATACAATTTTAAATTTTTTTGCTACAACATGATAAGGTCTTTCACAACTACTTGTAGTTACAAATATATTGGTAACTATAAAGCAGTTGCAAAAATAGTTACAAATACTTTAGTAAGTACAAAGAAGTTGCAAAAAATCTTTTTGCATCTTACTATAAGTGGCTACCCTATAGTAACTACATTTAGATATGTACTAAAAATATTTTTGTGACCACTCACCTTTTTTTGTAACTACATTTTATAGTGGCAAAAAACCTTAATTCTAGTAGTGGAGATAACTCTATAGTAGGATGTCAAGATTAGGAGTCTAGGCCAGGAAAATTTCTTTTCTGGCCGAAGATGGGAGAGGTGGTAGAAGATCTGTAGGAAAAAGTGTTTATATCTATTTGTTGGGCTTGTTGAGGTCGATGGTGAGAAGAAATAAATATTTCTCTCTCTTCATATTCTAGAGAAGTGTATTTTAGCCAATGTCTTTGAAAGATAGAAAATATTGTAAAAGACAATTGATATGTGTCTCTTTGTTCGCCATTATATCAAATCTAACTTTTTTTCAATTTTTAACTTTTGTGATCTGCATCGTGTATGTAATGTTGTAGAAATGGAGTTTTCAGCTTCTGCTTAAAATATCATTTCAACTAAAAAATTTAATTGATACATCCGAATGCAATTTTCTTAATTATTTTTCAAATCTATTTGGCTCAAAGGTGGCAATTTGGACTACTCGACACCGCTCATTTTATCGGATCAAATATCATATTTTGTGCCATGTCTCTCTGACCCTTAATTTCATTGTCCAAAGATTTAGTGAACAAAACCCCCTCATCCTCCTAAAATATACTATGTTTCATATCTTTGGCCCATTACTTGTCAATTATTGTCCCATGTAATTTGACGGAGTTAGCCCTATTGTACTTCCCACTTAGATATCTATGACCCATCCCCGTCCACAATGTCATCTTTTGTTAATTTATTTGACTACAATAACTATATAATGTTGTAAATTCTTTTTAATATGCAAAACGTAAACAGACACTTAGATTTATTTTGATAAACTACATTAAAAGAAATGTATAACTTTTGTAAGATTTTTACTGTATTTACATATTTATTATCATACGATCAATGACAGAATTTAACTACTTTTAGCAAGTGAACTTCACACAAAAAGTGCTGTAAATTCATCTTATAATGTGTTGTCTTTTATCATAATAAAAGACATTAGTATAATAATATATTCAACAATTTCTATTTTGTATAAAGTCATGTTATTACATCTAAACTCGATGTTTCTCTAGAATGATTTCAAATCCAATAATTAAGTTATGTTTTAATGTTCTCTTACTTTTGTATAATTTTCATATGTTGAGACATTAGCATATGCAGATTCTCACAAAAAAGTTGTTTTTCTAGATCTATGTGAAAAACTAATTTCTCAGAAAGCTCCTAGCAAAGACAACAACATGCGAGCTTGTCACGTGTTTGAGTAAGATTATTGAGGCCCACGTGCCATATAATTAAGTTATTAAGATATTTAGATATCTTTATGATTTAAATAAATAATAATCCGGATAAGTTTTGGTCATTTTGTATTCAACAAGATATGATTTTTATGTTGATAAACCGTGAATGGATAGCAATCCTAATTGCAGTATAATTCTAATCCTATCAGGAATTAGTTATTTATCCACCTATGAAAGAAAACAGAGTTACATTATTTCTATCACCTAATTATGGCATTCAATGCTCCGTTTTAAGAGGAAGGCCAGGAGAGATAAATTAATTTCTTCCGTCAATAAATTTATTGAATTAAGAATCAAGATGTTTCCTTCAAGAAAGAGATCGCACATCAAGAAATCAATTAATAAATCCATGATGTCTCAAGGTTAGTACTCTAAATTTATATTTCAATTGAATGTGAAAAGCATAAAGTTCTAAGATCTACATTTAATCTTATAATCTCGATTGATACATGATTAAACTTACATGTGGTATCATAACAGGATTATGGAATTCATGATTTTTCATTCCTTGATATGATGAACCCTAAAGTTTTATTAGGTGACTATCTATTATTGACTTCAGCTGCAATTGAAATTATATATTTATTAGTTATAACTTTTCATTGCATTCTGAGATTAGTGAAATTTAATATGTTTCGATGAATGATTTAACCTCTTTATGCTGAACGAAGTCCAGGTAATACAGCATTGTTGAATTCGATGACTTAATTCTTATTCACCTTAGCCATGATTATTAATTCTAATTAGAATTGTTTGTACATCAACTTCTGTTATGCATAGCCATGATTCTCAATTCTAATTTAGAATTTTTTTGTACAACTTTTGTTATGCGTTGTATTAATGCATTATACTTGATACAAATTAAAATAATGATAAAAGATCTTATGCCTTAATTAATGTTTATTATTATATGGTTTAAATTAATATGACGATGGTATGTTAATCACCAAATTGATCTAACCAAAAAGTTTAATAATTTTTAAATCATATAAAAAATATCTTATAATCAAATTATTTATGTATCTGGCTATAATAAAAAAAAATTAGCCTTAATTAGTGGTTAGAACTATATGATTTGAACTTATCTGATTTTGATATGTTAATTAGCAAAGTGGTTTGACCAGAAAGTTTAATAAATTTCATATCATATACTAAATATTTGACTATCCATGATGCTTGATTAGCTAATCTTTTGATTTATTGATAATCAGAATTCATAATTCTACGACATTAGATATCACCCACAAATGGATCATTAGTTCTTATAGATTATGAATGTAATGTGATAATTGATATATTATGTTGACTGTTTTGTACATCTAAAGATGACAAAATAGTTTAGTAAGTGTATTCAATTTATCAAATTATTGTAATTTTACAAACATCATTATGATTATGATTGTATATTGCTGTATCACCCAATGGGGGATGTCAATGTACATTTATCGATTATTGATCATGGATCTGTGTTTAAGTTAATCAAAGCATTATTGTGAACAATTATATACCCTTCTACAATCTATTATGTTGCTCTTCATTTGCATGTTACGTCTGTTCAAATATTTAATGGGCTAGACTATTATAATTGGTGTAAACAAGTTCAATTCATCTCGGTGTTTTGGATCTTGACCATTCACTCAAAGTCAACAAACCTATTATTACTGACAATAGCGGTGATGCCAAAAATCTGCCTATGATGTCTGGGTAAGATCAAACAGAGTACGCCTAATTTTTATGTGAGTGAGTGTAGCAAAGAATATCAAGCTAGTCTACTACACTTCAAATTGAAACTACTAAGGAATTAATTAAAATTGTGAAAGAATGTTCCGAAACTGTAAGTATCACTGGGACATTAATGGCTACTTTAACCACCATAAGGTTTGATGGTTCTCGTTGCATACATGACATGTCATTGGGATGATCAATATTGCAACAAGACTTAAGTCATTGGGGGATGAAAGTGGATGACAATTTATTTGTGCGTTTTATTATAAATTCACTGCCGCTGAGAATGGACCATTCCAAATGAACTATAATTCCATGAAAGATATATGAGACGTGAATGAACTTCACATAATGTTTTTTTCATGAGGAAACAAGGCTTAAGATCAGAGGTCTCATTCTGAATCTCACAATGAATCAATTAGCTGGAAATAAAGTCGGTAGGAAAGTTAAGGGCAAGCAACGACTCTATAAAGTGAAATGAGTCATCTGTCCAAATTCAGAAAAGGAACATGACAGTCTTGAGTCTAGGTTTTGTAAGAAACCAGAACATTTCAAAAGAGATTATAAAAAATATAATGACTGGATTGAAATGAAAAATATGCTGAATGTTATGTTTCGAGTCAAATCTAGTTGATGTTCCTTATAATATTTAATGGCCTGATCCTGCATACCATGTTGGAACTAAACATGGGTTAGTTTATGAAAGTTCTACTTACTTGTGGAATAAATATTTGGAGCACATCACCAAGAAAGATTACGTAGGTTAGTAAATAATAAAATCTTTCATGATTTGAATTTTACCGATCTTGTTAATTGTGTGGATTTTATTAAACAAAAATAAAAAAATCACACAAAGAAATGATCCACAAGAAGCACATATCTTCTTGGATTACACACCGATATTTGTGGGCATTTTGATGTTACTTATTTCACAAAAGAAAGATAGTTATCACCTTTATTATGATTATTCATGTTATAGTTATATCTATCTATTTGGAAAGTCTCATTCAATAAATGCATTAGAAGTATTATTAATGAGGTAAGACAATTAGATAGAAAAGTGAAAATCATTAGGTGTGATAGAAGTGGTGAATATCATGAAAATCAATGTTGGATTAGGGCAATGACCAAGCCAATTTGCTAAATTCCTTGAAAAGCATCGCATTTGTGCTCAGTACACTATGTCAGGTACACAAAAATAAAATGGTGTAGCATAAAGGCGAAATCGTACTCTTATGAATATGATTAGAAGTATTAAGTAATTCCTCTTTACCTACATCAATGTGGATGTATGCACTAAAACTGCCATGTATTTGTTAAACAGGGTTCCTAGCAAAGCAATTCCTAAAATGTCTTTTGAACTGTGGACGGGTAGGGAACTTAGTTTAAGGCACCTGCCTGTATGTGGTTGTCCAACATAGATTAGAGTTTATAATCCACAAGACAAGAAAATGGACTTAAGAACAATCAGTGGATTCTTCATTGATCATCCAAAAAAGTTGTAAGGGTATAAGTTTTACTGTCCTAATCATAGTACGAGAATTGTTGAAACTGGAAATGCTAGGTTCATTAAAAATGATGAAATCAATGGGAGTATTAAGCCACGAATAGTGGATATATAAGAAGTAAGTGTAGAGACTTCTCTACCTAAAACTTCATCTTAAGTTGTTCCTACAATTGTTAAATCGTCAAACAACTTATAAGAACAACATATAAATGATTAAATTCCCAACAATGAACCTCTTGTTGATGAACCTGCAATAGATTAACCACAACAACAAATAGTAAGAAAGTCTATAAGCCAAGATAGTCTGCTGTTTTTGATGATTATGTGGGTGATCTACATGAGCCATAATTTGGTATTCGAATTGACGATGATCCAATTTATTTTTCACAACCTATGAGAAGTACTAATTTTACTAAGAAGTTGGATGCTATAAAATTAAGTTGAAACTGATGACTCATAATGAAGTTTGTGATCTTGTAGAATTGCCACATGATGTAAATACTTGAGTGTGAATGGCCTTCAAGAACAAAGGTGACTTAAATGGCAATATCGAAGGACATAAAGTTGACTGGTTGACGAAGGTTATACTCATAAAATGGCATTGACTACAAAGAGTCAGTTCGCTAGTGTCTTAGAAAGACTCTTTTAGAATTACATTATCACTTTGGTGGCTCATTACGGTTTAGAATTACACCAAATTCATGTTAAAACTTCTTTTCTAAATAGGGATATAGTGGAAGAAGTCTATATAGATCAACACGAGGACTTCTCCATTGAAAAAATGAACATATGTTGTGTAAAATCAAGAAATGAATATGCGGTCTTTCACAAGCTTTTTGTCAATAGGTCCGTAAGTTAAATGATACCGTTACTTCTTTCGAATTTAAGGAAAACACTGTTGATTGGTGAATATATAAATTCAGTGGGTGTTAGCTTATTATTGTAATCCTATTTTGTTGATGACATCTTATTTCAATGAATGTTCTTAGTTTATTATTTAGAACTAAGAGACTTCTCTTTGAGAATTTTGAATTAAAAGATACGGGTGAGAACAACTTATGTGATTGGAATAAAAAGATTTCATGATAAATAATAAAGAAGGTTAGATTTAGGATGGGAAATTGCTCATCAAGCATTGTTCCAATCTAGAAGGGGGATAGAATTCAATGTTATGTGGTACACGTGTTCGTGCACACACTTTAGGACGCTTTAAGTGTCAATTTAGTGATGTTTTTGTGCAAATTCACGTGAACTTCGTACATTTAATTCTCAATGGGTAAAATAATGCGTTTGGTTCATTTTTGTGTTAAAACAGGTGCAAATGGATCGAAAAAGAGCATCAAAAGATCGCAGAGTCGATGGATCGATCGGGACAACAAAGGACAGGGCTAAAGGAAGATCTCAGCCGAGACAGGTTACAAATCTCGGCCGAGATGACCTTCCAGGGAAAACTTGAAGTGTTGAAGAGTTGAAGATCTCGGCCGAGACGGGTAATGCATCTCGGCCGAGATGACTTTCCAGGAAAAATCCAGATTTTCAAGAGATCAAGATCTCGGCCGAGATGACCCAATCTCGGCCGAGAAGAGCCAAACCCTAACAAGTTCTGAAAATCCTCTTTTCACGTCTCGATCGAGACACAATTGCATCTCAGCTGAGATCAGTCTTCGAGCCACCCAGTAGAAAACCCTTTTGCTTCGTCTCGGCCGAGAGACACTTGAATCTCGGCCGAGATTCTGTTCCCTGTTTTAAAATTGTGAATGTGATTTCGAAACTCAAGTGACAAATCTTCCCCTATATATATAAGTTCCATTTCGAATTTAACGTATCTAAGAACACAATTCCAGCCATTTTCTAGCCACCAAGGAGGGATATTGGGCAAGAGATTTGAAGGATCATCTTCTCCAATTGACATCTTGGGTTTCATCTATCTTAGTATCATGTTTTCTTGCTTTCCTACTTATTATATGTTTGTTTTAGCTTCCATGGGTGAGTAGCACCCTTATTTCAGCCCTTGATCATTAGTTGAACCTTGGATTTAGAATATCTATGTAATTTTTACGGTTTTTAACCGATTGGATTATGTTTTTGGAATGTTCTATGATATTTCGGATTATTGATTCACATTTATGAATTGAATTGTGGTTTGATCACCCATTTGGATATTTGTTTGTGTGTTGCTAGAATTGGGCTTATAATCCGTAATTGTTATGAATCCTTTTCCCGTGTGACAAACAATATATTTATTTTATTGGGGATAACATAGAGTTCGACCACTAAAACTGAACTTGCGAGTTTTATGTCGAATCTACTCCATTATCTTGATTCTTAATGCACTTGACTATTGATTCTTAGAGAGCTTGTTTTAGGAATTGATAAGTTGAGTAAATTAATTGAAGAGCTTATTTTGATTAATTATACTTAAGAGACAATAAGATTGATAGAGCTTGTTATTAATCTTGGAGTAGGAGTTCTAAGGTTAACCAATTGGGTGATAACATCAATTACATAGATTATTCGAAACAAGGGGATACTTGATCAAGGGTTGAATCCTTTAATCATATTTTAAAACCCAAAAATCACTCTACTTATCTTGTCATCTTATGTTAATTGAATCTTAAGTTTATTTGATCATAGTTTAATAGTTGTTCATGGTAATCACTAGTAGTTTATAGTTGGATAATCAACCCCCCCCCCCTTCTTTTATTGCTTTCATGATATGTTCCTACTTTTATTTAAATTTTACAATCGCTTGATCTATCAAAATGACACTGGATTACCGTTCCTCGTGGGATCGACCCTTACTTGCCACTCTACTAGTTAGAGTTGTAGGATAAGGTTAAAGTATATATATCTATATACGTTAATTTGGTCGTAAGAAACGACCCTACCATTATGCAATGTCCAAATAATAAATTGGAAAGTTAGAAAATGAAAGATTTTCCTTGTGCATTAATAGTTGGTAACTTGATGTATACACAAACTTGTACGAGGCCAGAATGCTTGGTTGTTACTAAGCAATCCAAGAATGGGCCATTACAGGGAACGAATGATGACATGCTTACCCATTGAAAAGCTAGGGACCGTTCACTTTGAAGGTACACAAATCCGTAGATATCCCATTTGAAGGGATTTGGACTTGGGATTGGCCTAATTAGTCCACTCAAATCCCGTGTTTATATTTAAGAATTCTTTGAATTAGTTTGTGATCAATTAGTGCAGACCTTTGTTTACTTTTTGATATGTGGGCGGATGGGATTAAGCATATTCCTACTATTAAAAAAAAAATGTTATTCTAGAACACTGCTTCTCATTTTCTTTCTTCACTTTTTTATTTGCTGATTCATTCTTTCTCACATTCCGACGCATGTTAAGAATACGTAACAACAGAGTAATATTATGTGAACCCACCAGAATCTACCGTTTTTAGGAGGATTGAAATTCACAGATTTTCTTTAATGCCTAATCGATCACCCATTCGATATTCAAATTGTATAACATTTAACCTTTTGTGGCTTCATATGTTGAAGATACGCCAACAGATAACCAACGAAGTACAATTCCTCATCTTACATACTAACAATAAGTGCACATATATGTTCAATGGAGTATTAGACTGGTCATATACTGAGATGCACGAACAAGAAAATTTTGAGTTCAATCTACTCAAGACACCCTAAGCCAGACTACCAGAGATCATAAATTGAGACATTTAACCAAAATATTGAAATTCAATGAACAAAAGAAAAAAAAAAGGTTATGGGAGTTTTTTCGAATTTCCTTCCAAGAAAAGAGGAGTTTCAGTAGATATGTTCATACCATAGTAGAGCTGTCAGATAATAATATTTAAAAAACTTAAAGTTAAAACTAAAAAACAAAAAAATACAAGCGAAGAGTAGTAGAGAAGTGAGCAAAGACTCACGCTCGGATCGAAGTCGCTCAATGCGGTGAGGATATGGTAAGAAATTATATGGTAACTTGGTAATAGTCCCTCCATCCCCGTTAACTTGTCACAGTTGACCGGGCACAGATATTAAGAAAAAATAGATTTTGTGGAATCTTTGACTTTTTAAAAGGTGGAGATTGAATGTGGATATTTTAAGGGTGGAGATTGTTGTCTTTAATTACCATTTATGGGTGTGACAAGTTAAGTGGGACGGACCGAAATGAAAAGTAAGATAAGTTAACTAGGACAGAGGGAGTAGATGATATTAATCCCAAGGGATCAAATTGATCATTGGGGTGGAGGGACCAATTATCCATCAATGGTCCTAAATAGTGCACTGAAACCTGGGTTGGGAGGATTACCCACATGTTGTGATCTTTGAAAGTAAACATTGGTTAATGTGGGACAAAATGTCTAAATCCCTAGAAATCCTTCAAAGTAAATAGGCCTGCAATTATTTAGAAGTGATTAGATACTCGAATTCAAATTATGCTGGATATGTTGATTCTCGAAAATCAACATTTAGCTACTTATTCCTATTAGCTAAAGGAGCAATCTCATGAAAGAGTGTGAACCAGTTTGTAATTGTTGCATCCTCTATGAAAGTTGAATCTGTGGCATGATGTAAGACTACAAAAGGTAATTAGTTGCGGAACTTTAGGTGTAGGATGATGTCGATAATATTGCCAAGTCGCTAAAAACTTATTAGGATAATTCTGCAATTGTATTCTTCTCTAGACAACGACAAGTATTCCAAAGGTGTCAAACATATGGAATTAAAGTATCTTTCCATTAAAGAAGAAATTCAAAAACAAAAGTGTCAATTGAGCATATTAGCACCGAACTTATGATTATGGATCCACTGACTAAATGATTGTCTCCAAATATATTTAATTGGACATGTCGAATGAATAATCATTATTGAAAAGTCTTAATGAACTTATGACATGCAATCGATACTTTGAGCTCTCTTATGTGTTGTTTTGAAACTAAATGATATCCCATTTCGTTATTAATGTATACATGAATGTTGATATAAAGTTTCACAAGATTTAGTCTCTAACCGAGACATTAATGTGGACTGTTATTGAATTTTTTAGTCATATTAGGTAGAAAACTAATATTTTGGTACATTGAAGGAACTATGTCGAGTGAATAACGTAGAACCACCTTGACTCGTGTTAGCCTATACTTGATATCGACATTATGATCCGACTAATAAACTCGAAACTTGTCTTTATGTTGCACAAATTATGTCCTTATTTAAACCACTAAGTCTCAGTCCTGTCCCTTTAGCAAAGTGAGAGAATGTAAGATTATTGTGGCCCAAGTGCCATATATTTAAGTTATTAAGATATTTCAGATATCTTTATGGTTTAAATAAATAATATTCTAAATAAGTTTGGTCAGTTTGTATCTGATAAGATATGATTTACACGCTGATAGACTGTTAATGGATAACAATCCTAATTGCATCATAGTTCTAATCCAATCATGAAGTGGTCATTTCTCCACCTATAAAAGAAAACAAGGTTACATTATATATGTCACCTAATTGAGAACATTCAATGCTCTCAATCAAACTTACAGTTAGGTGATGTTTAACAAAAGAATTCATCACATTCTCTTAGTGATGTTACAAACGGTAAATTTCACAATCTTCTGTTAAAAAGTACATGTATCATACACTTTTATCTTACAATGACCAGTTTGAAGTTTTCTCTAATTCGAGTTTTTTTTAGTTATTGGACATACTAGAGACCCTTACAACAATCGTAGAAGGATAGCTTTCTCAAATATTAGTACTCTACCAAGTAATTCATCTAGGAATCAAGTTTTATCTGATGTTGTTGATTTGATTGAGGAGAAGCCAGATCCAGAAAATGTTAATAATATAGTAGATATGACTGTAGAGGAGCCCAATCAGGAAAATGTTTATGAGATTCAGGTTGATTTTGATGAGGATCTATATGATGACTTTGATGAAACTGCCAAGGAGAAAGTTACATTGGGATGTTGGAGATCCATGATTCACATGTTAATGGTGCAGGGCATTATTTGGTATGATGAGCGCTTGAGACTTGATTATAGATCGAATCAGCCTATATTCTCTATGTGTTGTATTAAAGGTAAATGTAATTACCTGAGATGAAGATATCATCTCAAGGTTTACTTGAATTATTTTCTATTGGTAGTAGAAAGAACAAATATTTTTTGGAGAATATTCAATCATATAACAATATGTTTGCGTTTACCTCCCTCAAAGGAAAGATTGATAAGAGTTCTAAAAGTGGACGCGTACCTCCAATATATAAGCTTAACAGACAAAACTACCACTTATTGGGGAGTCTGTTGCAAGCTGGGAAGGCAATAATCCAAAGTTTGCACAATTGTATATCTATAACACAAATAGTGAGATTAATAATTGCATGAATTTTGTTAGGTTATTTTTTTATTTTTAGACTTTTATCAAATTGTAATTTAATATATTTTCGAAAGCTTTTTTCTAACACTTTAGTCAAAGTAAATGAGATAAATAACCTCTATGTGGGAATTTTTGCTGAATTAAAGAAATTACTAGGTGAGAACAATGTTTTTGCAACTGCATTTCGAATGGATGTACAAAAGATACAACATGGTCATTCTAATGTTAAATTGCAACTTATAGGAAGAATAGGAGGTGATACATGGAGATATAATCTCCCTTCGACCTCTGAAGTCATTGCTTCAATAGTGGTGATTTTGACATTTCACTATAACGTATCGACATTTTAGTCAAAACCCAATCAAGTCAGCTGCAACGTATTAATGAATTGACACCATCTTATCTTGCATTGCAATATCCTCTCTTATTGAGAAAATATCACGTACTCTGATGCACAACTTCAAATTCACGGGGAAATGAGAAGAGAGATGGTTATAGAATCTTTCGCTTATCGTTTTTTGAAGAAAAATGAAGGTGTTTTGTCAATTATACTGTTGTCTAAGAGGCTATTTCAACAAATAAGCGTTGACAATTTTACAATGGTTGAATATGAAAGATTGCGATTTTTTCGTATCCATTATAAACAACTTCATACTTACATATATAGAGGTCGGTCAGATGCTTTGTCCTATGGTGAGATAAATTCACCTGTACAGGGTAAGCGTATAGTTTTGTTGCCTACGGGAACATGAGGTGCTCGTTATATTATACAAAACTATCAAGACTCCATGACAATTTGTGTTTGGGTTGGATATCCGAATCTAATCATAACTTCCATATGTTGTCCAAAATGCATTGAAATAACAAGATTTCTACATCTCAGGAGACTTATTCCAGAAGTCGGTCGGATCTTTAAAATAAAACTAGATAATCTGATCAATTGTCAAAATAAGTTTTTTGGTAAACTTGAAGCAGGTAAGAATATAACATGTATATGTATTCATAAGAGATTTTTTTTTTCCTTTTTATTATACTATTCTTTTATTACTTTTAAAGTTAATTTGCTAATTTTTGTTATTTATTGCACTAATTTACATATGGAGTTTCATAAACGTGGGCTCCACATGCTCATATTTGTTGTTTCTTTCAACAAACTATATGCATTCTATGCCGAAATTTTTTGACCGTTAATATCATCAGAAATACCTGATAAAGATTCAGATCCAATATATTATTATACTATAGCGAATTTCATGATTCAAGGACCGACGACTTAGAAAATCCAATGTCCTCATGCATGCCCAATAAAATGTATAAAGCATTTTCCAAAGAAGATGATGAAAGTACATCATTTGATGTTGATAGATATCCTATTTACATGAGAAGAGATATATGACGAACTGATGTAGACTACAACATTGAGTTGAATAATAGTTATTACATCCTTGGACAGTCGATACTTGATGATGAAGTATGAATGTCATATGAATGTTGAATGGTGCAATCACTGTCGAGCTATTAAATACTAATTTAAGTACGTTAATAAGGGCCATGATCCAATGGTTGCATCTTCTATCAGAGCTCGCGTGATAAAATTTGGGTAAAGTAGTTGATGAAATAAGTATGCAATGATCGTAGGTACATATAATCCTGTGAAGCCACTTGGAGAATTTTTGGTTTGAGATTTAATTCAAAAGTCCATCAGTTGCGTGCTCAAACTTCCACCACCTAAATGAGAAATTAGTCATTTTTTAAGATGATGATAGCATTGACTCCGTTCTTCGATGGCCTTCCATCAACAAGAGCATATTTTTAGGATAGTTCGAAGCAACATGTTACGAACAATTGATGTACTTTAGTTCAGGATGAGAGCTTCCAGAATGCATTCTATAGAAGAGGGATGTTGGAGGATAATAAATAATATATTGATGGGATTTTAGAGGAATCTTTTCGTAGCTTTGCCGTTGGAACATTGTATGAGTCGTTGAAGTTGTTTGGGAGAAATGTTGACATTATTTACTAGAAGATGTTCTTTACAAGCAACACTCACTTATTCAAATTGAAGGTGCGCTATATTTTATATTTAAGAAATTGTTAGATAATATACATATTTATATGTTATTCTTCATTATTTCCAATCCAATTATAATGTCTGATAGTTATATACTGATAACAAATTGGTAACTATTATTAATTTTTATATAGATTTGCAACTCAATGAAGGTGAAATTAAGAATTTTCATTGATGAGATTGAAGAAATTTCGCGTAGTCTTGGCAAACATTTAAGCTATTATGAACCTATGCCTACTGTGAAGATGTATGAGTCAAACCAACATGTCAACATTTTGATTGCTAGAGAAATGAGCTACAATAGGGATTCTTGAAGGAAGAAACTTGAGCAACTGTTATCAAATTTGACTGAAGAGCAACGAAATGTCTACAATACCACTATAACCTTGGTGGAATCAAACATGGATGGAGTCTTTTTCGTTTACGGAATTGGCGGTAGTGAAAAGACTTATAAGTGGACAACTCTAGATGCTCTTATAAGATCAAACAAAGATATTATCTTGAACGTAGCTTCGAGTGGCATAGGATCTTTGTTACTGCATGGTGGAAGAACTGCTCAATTCCCAATTTATTGTACCAATTCGTGTAAAGGAAAACACAAAGTGAAAACATCTTTCAAGGAACCAAACTTGTAGAGTTTATGTTCAGGTGCATACTGATAATTTGAAATGAAGTAACAATAATGCACATACATTATTTTTCAAGCGGTTCAAATAATGGAAGTACCAAAATTTAGAATTCTAATGATCTTTCACAGAAGTTTCAAGATAATCCAGTTGAAGCTATTGTTTAAATCACATATCCTCATTTTGCAATAGATTGGATGATCCTAAATATTTAAGGAATAACTATTTTATGTCCAACTCTTGACATGGTCATTACAGTAAATGAACACATGATAGATAAAATGCGAATGATGCATGAACACATTACAACTCTAACAATGCTTGCAAATCTTTCTCAAATGGAGATATGATGGGCAAAGTTCACACACCCAAATCCTTGAACAAAATTAGATGTTTAGGAACTCGCAATCATGAGTTGACTTTGAAGATTGGAACACAAGTCATGCTTTTGAGATACATAAATCCTTCTATTGGTTTGTGCAATTGCACTAGACTAGTCTTTATAAAATTTGGATTTTATGTTCTAAAAGGAAAAGTTTGACGGGAAGTATTGCTGGCCATTTGGTATTAATCCTGAGAATATCTCTAACGCCATGCAACCCTACATTGCGTATGAAATTCCAGCACATACAATTTCCTATAATCATTTCATTTGCCATGACAATTAATAAAAGTAAAACCCAATAATTGTCCCATTCTAGTTTGTATTTGAAAAAGCCAATCTTCAGTTACGACTAACTTTCTATTGCAGTTTCAAGAGTCACAAGCCAAAAAGGCTGAAGTTACTAATTTGCGATAAGGAAAATAAAAGTTCTAGGGAAAAAACACATGTTGTTTATAAGGAAGTATTTAGGAATGTGCATAGGTACTATTATTTCAATTAAGTGTATGCACTACTAAAAGCATTGATATTTTTTCTCCCACTGGGATCCATTAATTTCTTTAAATATAATCTAGGAACAGATGGACTTACACTCTTAATTATATGAGTTTCACTTAATATGTAACTAAAACATTAATTGTAACACCCCGAAAATATTTTAGCATGCATATAACGTTTACTTTACACTTTAATTGTCATTTCATGCCACGTAGTATAGTTTTATATAATTTAATCTATCATTTTCATACTTAAGCCGGCATTAGTGGCCGTTAATCAAGTATGTAGGGACACCTGAACGACCCAGTCGACAATGTAGCTAAAGAAATGGAATACGAAAGGTTAAAGGAAACAATATAATATTGTATTGGATAAGCGCTTAAGGTTAGGTATCAATGAAATAAAGTGAAGAAAGGTCTAATAAACTTACTAAAATGATAATAACATATGCTTGCTTTATATGTATGTTTCGAAATATATGAAATAACAAGTATTACTATTAGGTTGTTTATGTGACTTGTGCTTGACTTCTTACACTCGCTATATAACTTGAATTATATGAATTTAATTTCAAAATGCTTATGTTTATTATGCTAGGGTACAAATCCCACTTAGGGGATGATGTGCAACATATAATTCTATGTGATATTCTAGCTTATTTAGTTATGTTTCGAAGATATATAATGGGTTACAAATGCTTCACATTATGTTATAACATGTTCATATGACATTTAGATCATCATGCAGGTGTTAGATTTTTAAGCTTGAACATTAGAATAGGTTCGAATTGTATTGGAGTTTATATAAGATAGGATTAAACTTGTACCACTTAGATTTTAAGATACACTTTATAGTCCTAATAAACCTATTATCACATAGGGGATTTATTGTAGCTATTTAGTGGACCTAAACTACCCTAAATCTTAACCTAATTAACACTAAGATTAGCCTAACGAGCCTAAATGACCAACTTATCAAACACCCCCTTGGACCCCAAATTTGTTGAAGTCAAACATCCCCTAAACTCTACTATCTCACATCACCTTAAGGAGGCAAAGTGGAGCCTCTTATTCACCTTCATCCACATCACTAAACTTTCTCCACCTCAACACACTATCTCCGCCACCACACCCATGCACAACATCCCATTTTTCCCCCTAAGCTAGTGAATAGTAATTAACACTATGAGCTTCCCATCATATGGCCGAAAACCGACAACTCCCCCCCACCCTTCACCCACAACATCATCTCATTTTTTACCCCTCTCTCTGCGACTATCTCTCTCTCGCTCTCTAAAGGAGAGGATCATTACTCCTGCTCCCTCTCTTCTTCTTGGATTCCGCAAAGAGCCATCATACCCATTCCCTCACATTTCTTCTACATCAAGCTCTAATTGTGATCTTCATCCTCCTAGCAAGGCTTCGGGTTCAGTTCAAAGGAGGAGCAACTACGGGTCACTTAGCCATCTACTTCCCTTTCTAGATCAAGTGTCATGTAGATGTATGGGTTGTTAGATTATAGCTTTGATCTTTAGTTTATCTGATAGTTGATATTTTGATGTTGTAGTAGCTTTCAGTTTGGGATGGAGGAGGAATTATTGTTGTAATTTGTACAAAAATCACACTTTAAGGAAGATCAGAGCATGCATGCATTTAGAAGTAAGCTTTATGTGATTTTCATGCTTATATGTTAATTCTATGGTTGTATGTGATTATTCGCTTAATTCTTGCTTGATTTAGGATTTGATCATGTACTGCATTCCATGTTGGATTTAATTAATGGCATGTGAGATTTGATCAAATTGTGTTTAAATTCGAAGGATTATGCTACGTGATGTTATATGATCTAATATGTTGAATTTTAAGTAGAGTTTATGATAAAAATGCAACAATGATCATGTTGGTGAATTGAACCATGTTTTGGTAAAATAGGACTTTTATGTTCTTGATTTTGTGTTGTGATGATTGAATAAAGTATGTTGGAAAATTTTGTTGATCTTATTTCTTTTAGAATGATTCAGTAAAAAGGGTATTTTGTGGCAAAATAATTAATTTTGTTGTATTAATGTTATTGCAATATATGATGAATTTCGGTGATGTTTCAATATTCTCTAAGATTCGGAAGATTATTGGATTTTGACTTCATCATAGTGTTGGATTGATTAATTTACTTGATAATGAAAATAAATTTGGTATAATGTGTGTCCATGTGTTATGATTAAATTCACTTAGGAGACTAAGATGCAATTAGCAATTAAAATGATATAATTTGGTCTTAGTTAATGAATTGGGCTAGATATTAGTTAAGTTGGGCCTATATTTATAGTTGGGCTAAAGTAGATTAATTTGGAGTGGGCTAAAAGGCTTTGGGCCACATTTATGTAAGAAGTGGATCAAAATATATAATTTTTGGCCTTAGATTAATTTAAGGGGCCCTAGATCACTTAATGGGCTAGGAAAACTAGTTGGGCCAACATAGGAATCAACTGGGCCAAAACATAGTGTTTTTGGGCCCATTGAGCTGAACCAGACCAAGACGGGCCGAATCGAGCTAACCAGAATAGAATAATTGGTTAGAATAAATGTTTAATTTGAAATAAACAATTACAATAAGACCTCTGTAAATTAATACTGTTGGAACTGTGAAATACATGAATATCAAATACTAATTAATACAGGTATTCAGCGAACTTAAACTTAATTGCATAGGAAATACATAAATATTAAATATTTTTTTGAACAAACATGAATATTGAATATATAGATACACTTGAATATAGTTGTTTGATGTACTTAAATTAAATACTAGGAACCTTTTTGTGAATAAACATGAATCTTAAATATACAATGAACTTGAATCTCGTTATTCAATGTACTTGAACTAATTTTAGGAACATGAACCTAGTTCGATGTACTAAAAATGATGAAAGAACTACTATATTTACAAAATAAAATGTTTAAAAAAGCATAACAACACTACAATGGCTTCTCATCTAAAAGGTATCAAAAAAATTACCCTGTCAAATTAAATACGTAACATACTATGTGAGCACAAAAGAGATCACCCCATATGCACCAAGAAAGATTAGCAGCATTGACTTGATGAGAATTTTCACTTGAAAGTTAGTCAAGGGATAATATCAAACACACTAAAGAAATCATCCGAGTACCTTTCGACTAACTTAGAAAAATGAGAGGATACTAAGAGACTAACCAGCAAAATTTCCAAACATGGAAAAAGTTGTTTATGAGTGATTTCTCCAATACCATTCTAGTGTCAATATAACAGGGGATCTAATTCTGGAGAAGGCAAGAGGGATAATGAAACTTTTACACCCAAAAAAATCTTCTAGATTGTATAAGTTTTCTCAAGTTTGACTCGAGAAATTTAAGTTGAGATATGGTATCAAGTCCTTTTGTCGTTTCGGATAAAGTGGATCCGTCGACGCACAAATGATGGAGAACATATTGGAGCTTATAAAGGAAAAAATAAACTAGTTCCCTATGAAAGATGTCTTTAACATGGACGAAACTGGTTTGGTTTATAGGTTAGAAACTGATCATATTCTCACAACTGGAAATGAAAAAAAGGATTAAGAAAGGCTTAAAATTGTTATATGCTGCAATGAAGATGGGTTAGAAAAAAAATCCTCTATGGGTTATTGGTAAGTAGGCAAAGTCATGTTGCATCAAGAATGTGAATATGAGTAGCTTAAATTGTCAATACTATGCTAACAAAAGAGCATGAATGACTAGTGCATTTTTTGATGAATATGTCACCGTATAATATTGAAGGCCATGAGTTGGGACAATCCAATCCAGAAAAGATTAATGTTCTAGATGCCATCAATCTCGCCAATTGTTTCCAATATTGCAAAATTCTTTAAAGGGATGAAGCACTTTCGACAAAATTAAAAGAAGCGGATAATGAAGGCATTCATGAACTCGACCCAATGCTTAATGATCTTTGTTAGCAGAATAAAATGGATGCCAATCACCTATGGGATTACCCCTGTGAAAATGAAGCGTGTTCGAAGGTTCAAAGCTTAGAAGAAATTGTCGATACGATAATTGAAAACAGGGAAGAGGATGAAGCTAAGGATGATACAATAACATTAGAACTGGTTACGCGAAATGAAGCAATAATATCATCGATAACCCTTCATAAGTTTTTGTCCAGTTCGAGAACGCCACACCAGATCTTTGGATGCCGTGAGAAAAGTTAGAGACGAAATTCTTTTAGATTTAAATTTCAATAAAAAACAAACAAAAATATATTCATGTTTTAATAAATTATCGTCGTTATCTTTGTAATTTTTGGAGATTATTAATCAATGATGTTGATGAGATCATATATTTATATAAGGATCTTCAAATAAATTATTATCTTATTAATTTATCGAAATTATTAATTTACTAAAGGGGCCCAAGTCGGGACCAGAGAAAATTATTAGCTTAAAGAGGTTATTAATTTATCGAGTATTAATTCATGGAGGTTTTATTGTAGATGACTTAAGATGAGATTATATTATTAATTAAGTTCTATTTGATGTAAAATGAATATTAGGGTTTATTTTATTAAGTGATAATAGGAAATAGTTGGATAAGGCATAAAATGAATTCAAGTAGAAATTTAGGTGACTTGGACTTAAAATGTAATTAGGAGGTATAGATAAAAGTTAGAATTTGAATAAAATGAATTGAAATTAGATGATTGAATTCGAACTAAGGGTTCGATTAATTTAGGTTTCAAATTAAGGTTTGATGTATTATGTGTTTATGTGATTAATTGTGTAGTTGGACAACTTGTATGATTATGATGATGTGGGTTTAAATTATTTATGCATAAGTATGATATGATATTATGGAATGAATTATTATGATGTTGCATATGATGTTATATAACAAGGATGTTTTTATTTGTTAAAGTTAGTAATGATTTTGTATGTACAAATATACTATGCTAATTGATTTAATGTTACACGATACAATATACAATCATAAACCTAAGTTGAATTAAAGAACTATAGATAAGCAAACGATGATTAGTTGATAATATGTCCTAGATAATAAATTGAATCTAACAAGATACAATTCCATGCAATTAACTATACAATAATGGATAATTAAGCGATAATACGAAGCATAATTGATTAGGATTGATGTGGCTAACCCTAGAATACGGTAAGGTAATGTAAACTTGGCCTAGTTAATTAACGCAGACTTTTCAGCAAATATATAGAGTAATCTAGGGAATAGAATAACAGTTCAAGTGATAGTAGGTAGCACACTAAGATAGGGCTCAAACAGATCGTCTCCAATGGTCACCGAAATAGACTTAGATTACGGAAGTGGGTATATATATATATATATATATATATATATATATATATATATATATATATATATATATATATATATATATATTTGTGAAATGAGCGAGCCACAAGGGCCGGGTATAATAAGGCTGCTAACCGAAAGGGGTTAGTATGCGATGAAAATGAGCAAACGTGTCGAGAGTCTGACCCTACTTAAGGGGGGAGGCACAACACTGTCAGACGAGCATGCATATTGTTAAAGTTTTTAATTAAATGTCAATTTTACCCATTGAGTCTAAAACTCACATTTACCCAAAAACCACTTTTTAGGATATGGTGGTGCTGGGACCAGGAGCTATGGCAGTGACTAAGTGTCTCTTAGGATTTTATTTCTTTTCTTGGTGTTGTGACTTAATACAAAGTGCACTACAAGCATCTCTCTTAGTTGCATGAGCCGGCATGTAATAAATATCAACTAAGAATTATAATTCTACTTTCTATTTAACATATCTTCCGCATATGCTTCCTTTTGTGTGAGTTTTTGTGTAGGAAAACTTAGGCTACGACTTTCTCTTCCGCTATGTAATTCCGATGATGTAAGCAAGCAAGTAGGAAAATTAGGAAAAGAAAGTAAGGAAGTAAGAAAGGAAAGTAAGGAAAGGAAAAAGAAAAAAAATATAGCCTGTGAGGTGATGTTCAATTTCATCAAGTGAGCTATACTTTGCAATATGGTATGTTGGGAATGTGGAACCGGAGTCAGGGAGTGAAGAACCGGAGGTTTAAACCGGGTTTTAGCATCAAGAATACAAGCTGGTCAGAATAAACCGGGTTCGAGGCAGTTTGGGATAACCGTCATTTGTGACGAAGCAGTTGCATGTTAGTGACGAAGAAAACCATCACATTTGTCCGGTAGCTCAGCTCAACTTCTTGCAGTTAGAACTTCCTGTGCAGTTGCATTCGAGCTTCAATTCATATATCATTGTAAAGCTCTCATTGAGGAGAAGATCACTACATCGCGTAATTTCCTTGTTCTTTAGATTAGAGAGAGTGTTTTTAGATTGAGCGTTCGTGCCCTAATTTGTATCCAGAATTGGGCATTTCATTTCTTGAGCGTATTCTCTGTAATTGATTGATCTTCTTAGTGGATTGAGGTGTGCCATGCCTCCGTGGATGTAGTTCATCTTGAACGAACCACGTTAAACCTGTGTTTGATTCATTTCTATTTCCTGTTTTGCGTAAGCTGAGTTCGGTTACATTCTGGCTGAATTGTGAGTGAGATTTCAGAGTGTTTTTCTTCGTACATTTTCAGATTCTTTGGAGTTGTGTGTTCTTGGGTTGTTTTCACTAACAAGTGGCGCCGTCTGTGGGAATCAACTCTCACAGCTTGAAGAAGGGAAGGAATGGCTGGTATGAAGATGGACTTTGAGAAGTTTACAGGAAGAAATGACTTCACATTGTGGAAGATCAAGATGAATGCAGACAATGGCCTTGATCTTGCTTTGATACCTCTTGATTCGTGGGAAGAAAGTGAGAAACCCAAGTTTGCATCAGTGGATAAGAAGGCCCTCAGTCTTATCTTTCTGTGTTTGGGTGATAAACCGTTAAGAGAGGTCTCAAGATGCAAGAGTTCCTCAGAAGCATGGAAGAGATTGGAAGATCTGTATCAATCTAAGTCAGTTTCCAACAAGCTGTTCTTGAAGCAGAAGATGTTGGCCTTCAAGATCACTGAAGATAAGGTAATTTCTGATCAACTTGATGAGTTTATTAAGATGGTTGAGGAATTGGAAGACCTGGATGTGAAATTGGAGGAGGATGATAAAGCATTGATGGTGTTAAACATTCTTCCAAAATCCATGGAAAGCTTTAAGGATGCCTTGATGTATGGGAGAGATGAGCAGCTGTCTTATGATGGGATAGTGAAGGCTCTGAGGTCTAAATGCTTCCAGACTCAAGGTGATAAAGGCATGGTGCAATCAGGAGAAGGTTTGAATGTTAAATTCAAGAAACCTTGGTAAGGGAAGAAGGGACAGAATGCTAAGGATCCCAAGGCAGGAGACTCTAATCCAAAGAAAGGGAATGAATGGGTTGAGAAGAGGAAATGCTTCAAGTGCAAGCAGCCTGGGCACTTGAAGAAGGATTGTCCTAAAAGAAACAAGAAAGGAGGAAACCAAGGGGCAGAAGCTGCTGCCATTAACCATCAAGAAGATCCTCCAGAGGTATTAAATGTTACTAAATCAAGAATGGTAAAGGAATGGGTCTTGGACACAGGCTGCTCCTTTCATATGTGTCCACACCAGTCATGGTTTGATGAACTGAAGAGAGAAGATGGTGGAAATGTTCTCCTGGGAAATGACCAATCATGCAAGGTCAAAGGAGTTGGATCAGTAAGCATAAGAATGTTTGATGGTGTGGTCAGAATCATCTCTAATGTAAGATATGTTCCTGGCCTTAAAAGAAATCTTCTATCTCTTGGTTCTTTGGTAACTAGTGGTTGTCAGTTTAGCTCAGTGGATGGTTTCTTGCATATCACAAAACATGATAAAGTGGTGATTAAAGGTAGACAGCATAATGGGTTGTTTATCTTGATTGGTTCACCTGTTGTTGGGAGTGTTGATATGGTCTTGAGCAGTTCTGAGCTTGTTAAGTGGCACAAGAGGCTTGGACACATAGGAGAGAAAGGGTTGAAAGAGTTGTCAAGAAGTGGTGTAATTGGAAACATGGGAAACCAAAACCTGGAGTTTTGTGATCAGTGTGCTTTGGGCAAGTCCAAGAAGCTGCCCTATGGAAAGGGTGTTCATACAACTCAAGAGCCATTAGATTATGTCCACTCTGACATATGGGGTCCTGCAAGGACAGAGACTCATGGTGGAGCAAGGTATTTCATGTCCTTGATTGATGATTACAGTAGAAAGGTGTGGATCATGTTGATGAAGAATAAGAGTGATGCTTTTCATAAGTTCAAAACATGGTTGATTCAACTGGAAAATGTCAAAGGGAAGAAGCTGAAGCACCTTAGGACTGATAATGGATTGGAATACCTCTCTACTGAGTTCACAAACTTCTGTGAAGAAAGAGGAATCAAGAGACATAGGACTGTCCCAATGAATCCTCAACAGAATGGGGTTGCTGAGAGGCTTAATAGGACTCTTCTTGAAAGAGTAAGGTGTATGCTGTTGGATGCTGGGTTGCCAAAGGTATTTTGGGGTGAAACCATTGCTACAGCATGTTATCTCATTAACAGGTCACCCTCATCAGTGATTGGGTTCAAAACACCTGAAGAGGTGTGGAGTGGACAGAAACCAAGTTATGAAAGTTTAAGGGTGTTTGGTTGTCTTGCTTTTGTCCATGTCAAGCAAGACAAGCTAGTTGCAAGAGCTCTAAGGTGTGTATTTCTTGGATATCCAGATGGAATAAAGGGCTACAGATTGTGGTGTCTAGAAAAAGGAAATCAGAAGATAATCACAAGTAGAGATGTAAAGTTTAATGAGAATGTTATGGCTTATACTTCAACAGGCTCTAAGGAAGAATTTGATGCTGCTAAAGAGACAGAAGAGATATCAATTCAGGTGGAGCATCCTGCTGAAGATAATCACACATCTCAACCACAAGAGAATCTACAAGATAGTGATTCATTATCTGAAGATAAGCAGGTTCATGTCAAACCCAGGAGTTGAACATTGGGAAGCTTTGAAGCATGTGATGAGGTATTTGAAGGGTTCAGTGAACTTGTCACTGAAGTTTGAAAAGAAAGTGAATGGAAGCACTGTTGCATTTGAGGGGTTTGCTGATTCTGATTTTGCAGCAAACATAGACACAAGGAAATCTATTTCTGGATTTGTGTTCACCTTATTTGGAACAGCCATCAGCTGGAGAAGTGTACAACAATCAGTTGTAGCACTTTCAACAACAGAAGAAGAATATATCTCTCTCACTGAAGCTATCAAAGAAGCAATCTGGCTTAGAGGGATTTTGAGAGATTTGGACATCAAGCAAAAGTGTGTGGCAATTTTCTGTGATAATCAAAGTGCTCTACACCTGGTGAAACACCAAGCATTTCATGAAATGTCAAAACACATTGATGTGAGGTTGCATTTTGCTAGAGATATCATTGATTCTGGATCTGTGGAAGTGAAGAAGGTACACACATTGCATAATCCTGTTGATTTTCTGACTAAGGGTGTGCCTGGGAATAAAGTGGAGCATTGCTCGAGCCTGTTGCAGCTTGAGCAATGTCATGAAGAGCATTAACAAGACAAGGCAGTGGTGAGGCAGGAAGAGGCACACATGATTCATTGAGGTGGAGATTTGTGAGGTGATGTTCAATTTCATCAAGTGAGCTATACTTTGCAATATGGTATGTTGGGAATGTGGAACCGGAGTCAGGGAGTGAAGAACCGGAGGTTTAAACCGGGTTTTAGCATCAAGAATACAAGCTGGTCAGAATAAACCGGGTTCGAGGCAGTTTGGGATAACCGTCATTTGTGACGAAGCAGTTGCATGTTACTGACGAAGAAAACCGTCACATTTGTCCGGTAGCTCAACTCAACTTCTTGCAGTTAGAACTTCCTGTGCAGTTGCATTTGAGCTTCAATTCATATATCATTGTAAAGCTCTCATTGAGGAGAAGATCACTACGTCGCGTAATTTCCTTGTTCTTTAGATTAGAGAGAGTATTTTTAGATTGAGCGTTCGTGCCCTAATTTGTATCCAGAATTGGGCATTTCATTTCTTGAGCGTATTCTCTGTAATTGATTGATCTTCTTAGTGGATTGAGGTGTGCCTTGCCTCCGTGGATGTAGTTCATCTTGAACGAACCACGTTAAACCTGTGTTTGATTCATTTCTATTTCCTGTTTTGCATAAGCTGAGTTCGGTTACATTCTGGCCGAATTGTGAGTGAGATTTCAGAGTGTTTTTCTTCGTACATTTTCAGATTCTTTGGAGTTGTGTGTTCTTGAGTTGTTTTCACTAACATAGCCAGGTAAGCTTGTAGCATTTTAGTTCCCTAAACTGGAACTGGGGCGTTAAAGGTGGTGGTATCGGAGCATGAAGTGGGAAGAAACTCGTAATTAAAGTCGGACTAAACAAATATGTACGTTAGAAAGATATAGTCACAGTCCAAAAACTTCATGATTAAAGTCAGACTAAACAAACATAAAATTTGGTTATTGCACGCATTCATGCATACCATATGTGGTAAAAACTTCCTCGAGATTCTCACTTTGTCTTTAGTGTTAATTTACAGTGGATACAGGGTACTTCATGAGATCATACTTTATACGGCACTTCGTGCATCGTATACATCTCCCAAGGCAGTGAGCTTTAGGTGTTGGGTTGACCAAACTGACATCGAGGCTGCACATCACCTGAGAATACATGTGTTTCTTGAATTACAAACTATAGCCCAAGCAACCACTTATGTCTTGACACCTCCAAATGGGGCGACCGTCACTTATTATGTCTACCACTTGTACTGCGAAGTACTCATCTAGGCAGTGGAAAGAAGGGCCACATTCCAGTCTCAGGAAGGCCAATTCATATTGATGGCCAGTGGTTTACAGGGAGCATGGGTGCTGATGAAGGCTTAGTATGGATGGGGGCTCAGTACCGATGGGAGCACACGAGGGCCACACTGGAGGCCAATCTCTAAGAGATGGCTGGCCGTTACTTCCTTGCAGCGGCTGTAGATCTAAGGAAGTCCGCTCAGTCTGGCACCTACCACGTGTTGGAGGATCGTCAGACCCGACTAGTGTATCGAGAGTTCATATATGCACTTCCCCCACGTATAGCTACTAGATACCCTCGGTATCTTGTAGTCCTGTGGATCCGTCCAGCCTAGAGTCAGCACAAGAGACTTATTCGAAGGCTATACCTTCGAGTAGTCATTGACTGGAGGGATTAGGCTAGCTGAGGCGTTTAGTTTATTTTGGATTGTGGTTTGTATTAAGGATTCTACTACTCTCTTTTCCCTTCCCCTCCTTCTTCTATGTTTAATGTTGGGATTGTTATGTATGTTGATTTTTGGGATTGTAGAATTGAATGGTTTATATCATAACTTATTTTTGAAATTGTGATAACATAACTATTTTGGTTTGTGAATTGGATCCGGTACAACTAAAACCCGTAATTGTCAAAAAGCATCATAAACACTTACACACAACTGAGCACTTCTCGAAACCATTATGATGATGCTCTCACTAAATTAACTAAACATAGCTCTATTGACAGATGTATAATTAGAGTAGGATCATGATGGGAGAATATAGGTAGACGAAACTTCTAACCTAGATACCTATGCCAGATTCATGATGACAAGAACACTACGTTGGATCTCTAGGAGATTTGACTTAGGAGAAGCCAAAGGATCTCGTTGGATCCCTGATCAAGGGCGAGTAGTGCTTGAATCAGGGGCAGATGCAACTCGAGATTTCCTTCAGGCTCTGAGCAGATACTGCAACAAGTGACAACTCGAACTCAGGCAGCGTTAGATAATGAAATAGTTAGGAGCTAAGGAGTGATCGAGTAGTTCTAACATTTCCAAGCACCTAGGTTTAGTGGAAACAAAGGAGCTGCCGGGGCAAAGAACTGGATCTCCGAGATGGAGCGAGTATTTGAATATATGGAAATAACAAGCAGCGGGAAGGTCCTATGCGCCCGAAAGGAAACTAACCAAGAGCAGATGGATGCTCTTAGATGGAACTCGACCGTCAAAGCATTGCAAAACCATAAGGAGGTAGAGTTCATGAGTCTGAGGTAGGGAACTCAGACCGTGGCAGAGCATGAATGTAGGTTCAACTACCTCTCCCAATACGCAACATATTTGGTTAGTACCGATGAATGGAAAGCTGGTTGCTTTAAAAAAGGCTTACGACCTGAAATCAGGAGCATCATATGTGAGCTTAGATTGCCAACGTACCGGGAAGTCTTCGAGCAAGCACAAGCCATCTCAATGAGCTTGGAGATGGAACGGTCGGCAGTTATCGCTGCTGCTAATCTCAACAAGCGAAAGGGAGCTCCAGTGATGGTTAATCAACTTGGGTTCAGGTAGAGAAGCCTCAGGATGATAATGCCGACAAGAGCACCAGTGGTTCCAAGACGGATATGCCCCACACGTGCGAAGTTCCACTGTTGGGAATGCCTTCAATGGAAGTTTGTGTGCTTCTGATGCTATCAACTGAGACATCAGATAATCGATTTCCGTGGGATGCGTAGCCATATAGGACCCTCATCTACGATATCAGCTCTACCCATCACCGCAGTGCCTCAAATGGGTCGACCAACTAATGTCGCTCGTAAGCCTATGATAGCCAATAACTCTAGAGGTAAAGCGTAATTGAACGAACTACTGGAGGAGGACTATGTAGTAGAATTGCTAGATAAAGATGTGGATGAGGAATACGGAGAAGAAGGGACACAACCTAAGAAAGAGGAAGGAGCCTCTGCAAGAGATACGTTGACAGGTACGATCTCTATTTATGGACAATTAGTATTCTCTTTGTTTGATACTGGTGCATTTTTTTCATTCATATCAAATTAGGGACAGAGAGACTGTATCTCAAAGAAATTGAGGTTTCGGGAGTAGGAGTACCAACCGGGGAAACTATAGAAGTCCGTAGTATGGTGAAGGCGGTAAAAATAAAGTTTGAGACGGTTAGGTTAAGTGTTGATCTCTATATCATGAAGATGAAGGGATTTGATGTAATCCTAGGGCACGATTAGGTGAAGAAGCAGATCGCCACAATCTTTTGCAATCGGAAATAAATCGAGTTACACCAGCCAGAGGGAAGACATTTTCTGTATAGGAGGGCCTCCAAGCCTAATAGGATTCTTACCATATCGGCAATGAGAGTGGCCAGACTGTTAGCTAAGAAAGGGTGAAGAGGCTACCTGGTGAACATCATGGAGGTTAAGAAGGATATATTAATTACAAAGGATGTGGCGGTAGTAAGAGAATTTCTAGATGTCTTTCCCGAGGATCTGTCAAGACATCCCTGGATCGACAACTAGAATTTCCAATAGATTTAGTGTCGGGAGTTGCTCCTGTGTCTAAAGCATAAGATAGCGCCCTCCTGAGCTACAAGAACTTAATAAACAATTTCATTGTTGGAGAAAAAGTTCATACAGTGGAGTGTTTCATTGTGGGGAGCGCCATCTTGTTCGTCAAGAAGAAGGACGGCTTGATACACGTTGTGCATGCATGCATTTAGGTCTATGTACTTATGTATTTTGTAACATTTGCATGTATAATTGGTCGAGAATCATTCATATTTGATATATTGAACTATTTGACGTGTATTGGCTTGTTTTGTAGTGCTTCCATGGTTTTCAGGCTAAAAATGAGCTTTTATGAGGTTATATGAAGAAACAAGTCGAAGAAGGGATAAGATGGGCCAAGTTGTGCCAAAAGTGGAAGGATTCAAGAGTGCACAATAGAAAGTTGGGCGCGGTCGCGCCACAACTCGATGCGGTCGCGTCAGAAAGCTCCCCGAAAGTGGAGTTTTCAGTCAGCTTGATACACCTCTAGTATTTTGGCCATATCTTGAGATCTACAACTTTGATTTAGGTGAAATTGGTGGCGTTACAAAGCTGATTCAAAGGGATACAACTTTTCCTGAAAGAGACAAATCCTAAAAATGATCGGAAGACCCTAAAAAATGGCTTGGAAGTCAGATCTGAAAACTTGCCTAGCCATGTACGCGCCAAAATCACTCATTTTAATAATTTTTTGGGTTAGGTTCAATGCGACCACGTCATACATGCGCGCGGCCGCATTTTCTTGTCATTTTTTATGTCTAAATCCTAATCTAAAGAGGATTTTAGCCCGATATCTCCCAAGATTCGTCCCCAACTTATAAAAAGAGGCCCAAGCTCAAGATTTCAGAAGGGAACATCAGTAAAATCACATTACATCAGAATTTCTCATACTTTTACATTGGAGTAGAAGACGTGAGATCGAGAAGACGAAGATCGACGAGCTGACTATCAGATTTAAGTATTCTTTGTTTATTTTCAAGTTCTTGAGAATATTTTCCTTGAATTCTTATTTTGATTTGTTAATAGACATGAGTAGCTAAACTACTCGTATCCTAGGATTAGGAAGCAAGGTTTTACAACAATGTTGATTTAATTGCTTAATTTATAGACTCCAGTTTTCATTATCTATCTATGTGTTTGGTTTAATCTCTATAATTGAATTTAATCTCCTAATAGACAATAACACATAGCGTGATTGTCTATGACCGTGTAGGCAAAAGGTTAAGGTGCTGTTAGGAGTTGTTATGATTAATTAACTCGAGAGAGTAATTATCTTAATCAATCTACGACTTAGTCGCTTCAAGAGAAGGATTAGGTTAATTAAGTGCCACCTAATAGATAAAATAACTTGTTTGAAAGTTTATAAATTAGAGATTAATCATCATTAGCATAATTCCTGAAATCGAAATCCTAGGATACATTCTCGTTGATTGGAATTTCCCGTTTGCCAATTAATTGGTTTATTAGTATATGCAATTTAGTTTAATCAAATCATTCACCAGTTTGAGCATCTAGTTAGGATAATCCTAGATAATTAGGGGATAATGTGCAACATATGATTTGATGTGATTTTCTTGCTTAGTTACTTATGTATCGAAAATAATTAATGTGTTACAAATGTTTTATATTATGTTATAACGTGTGCATATGACATTTAGATCATCATTTAAGTGTTAGAAATTTAAGCTTGAACATTAGAATATGTTCGAATTATATTGGGGTTTATATAAGATAGGATTAAAATTGTACAACTTACATTTCAGGATATACTTTATAGTCCTAAGAAACCAATGATCACATATGGGATTTATTGTAACTATTTAGTGGACCTAACTACCCTAAACCTTAAGCTAATTAACAAAAAGATTAGCTTAAACTATCCTAAATGACCAACTTATCAAACACCCCCTTGGACCCTCAATTTGCCGAAGGTTAACATGCCCTAAATCCCCACTATCCTCACCCTCAAACTTAGCCCTTAAGAGGCAAAGTTGAGACCCCTATTCACCTTCATCCACATCACCAAACTCCCTCCACCTTAACACACTCTCTCCGCCACCACACCCATGCACAACATCCCTATTTGCCACCTTCGCTAGTGCATAGTAACTAGCACTATGAGCTTCCCCTTTTATGGCCTAAAATCAGAAGCTCCTCCCCCACACTTCACCCACAACATTATCTCATCCTCTACCCCTATCTCTCTCTCCCTCTCTAAAGGAGAACATTGTTGCTCCTACTCCCACTCTTTTTCTTGGATTTTTTCAAAGAGTCATCATACCCCATCCATCACCTTTCTTTACTAGATCAACCCTCTTCCTTTACGATCTTCATTCTCCTAGCAAGGGTTCCGGTTCGGTTCAAAGGAGGAGCAACTATGGGTCATTTAGCTATCTACTTCTATTTTGAGATCAAGTGTCACTTAGAGGTATAGGTTTTTAGATTATAGCTTTGATCTTTACTTTAGTTGATAGTTGATATTTTGATGTTATAGTAGCTTTCGGTTTGGATGGAGGAGGGAATTATTGTTATAATTTGTACACAAACCACACACTAAGAAAGATCAAGAACATGCATACATTTAGAAGTAGATTTTATGTGATTTTCATGCTTATATGCTAATTCAACGCTTGCATGTGATTATTCGCTTAATTCTTTCTTGATTTAGGATTTGATCGTGCTAGAAATATTTGTGTTGCATGTTGGATTTAATGAATTGCATGTAAGATTAGATCAAATTGTGTTTAAATTCGAAGGATTATGTTAAGTGATGTTTTATGATCTTACATGTTGATTTTTAAGTGGAATTTTATGATAAAAATTCAACAATGGTCATGTTGGTGAATTGAACCATGTTTCGGTAAAGTTGGATTTTTATGTACTTGATTTTGTTTCTGATAATTGAATAAAGTATGTCGGAAAAATTTGTTGATTGTGTTTTGCTTAAAATGATTCGGTAAAAAAAGTATTTTGTGGCAAAATAAATGAATTTTTTGTATAGATGTTATTGCAAGATTGATAAATTTTGGTGATTTCGATATTCTCTAAAATTTGGATGATTATAGAATTGACTAGATCATATTATTGGATTGATTAATTTAACTGATAATGGAAATAAATTTGGTATAATGTGTGTGCATGTGTTTCTGTTTAATTCTGGTAAGATGCAATAACAAGTTAGATGATATAATTTGTACTTAGATAATGAATTGGGCTAGAAATTTATTAAGTTGGGCCTAGATTTGCAATTGGGCTAATATAGATTAATTTGGAGTGGGCTAAAAGACTTTAGGCAAGGTTTAATAAAATAGTAAGCCAGAGTATATGATAAGGTTGCTAACCGGAAGGGGTTAGCATATGATGAAAATGCTAGACATGTCGAGAGTCCAACCCTACTTAAGGGGAGAGGCACAACGCGGTCAGGTGCGCATGCACATTGTTAAAGTTTTTAAGTAAATATTAGTTTTATCAACTAAGTCTTAAACTCACGGTTTCCCAAAAACCACTTTTCTAGATATAGCGACATTGGGACCAGGGGCTATGGTAGTGACTAAGTGTCTCTTAGGATTTTTATTTCTGTTCTTGGTTTTGTGGCTTTACAAGAAGTACACTATAAGCATCTCTTCTAGTTTCATGAGTCGGCATGTAATAAATGTCAATTTGAATTATAATTTTACTTTCTGCTTAACCCATCTTCAACATATGTTTCCTTTTATGTGAGTTTTTGTTCGGGACAACTTAGGCGACGAGTTTCTTTTTTGCTACGTAACTCCGATGTTGTAAGTAAGTAAAAAAGTTAAGAAAAGAATCTAAGGAAGTAAGAAAGTAAGGAAAGGAAAGGGAAAAAAAAAAGAATATGTAACTAGGTAAGCACGTGGCACTTCAGTTCCCTAAAACACGACTGGGGTGTCGTATTATATGATTTTTAATTATAATATATTTAGAAAATATCAAATAATTGCACATCGCACAAGTGATTTACTAGTTACATATTGAATTGTGATAACTCCACTTGAGAGCAATTGGCTATCATATTGTGGTTGCGCCTAACATGCCTTGAGTTACCATTATACACACTATACTTAGCTCTTGCTTGTACCGCCATACTATCACAATTATACATACAACTGTCACATGCTTATATCAGAATGGAATATCCTCTAAGAAATTTCTTAACCATTTTGTTTCTTCAACAGCCTTATCTAATGCCAAGATTTTTTATTCCATAGTCGAACATGCTATACACGTCTATTTGGAGGACTTCCATGACACATGTAGCTCCATCTAATGTGAAAATATATACACCATTGATTTGGTTTCCTTACTATCAGAAACCCAATTAACATCACTATAACCTTCTAGAACTGGTGGATATTTTTTATAATTCATTACATAATTTAAAGTATATTTCAAGTATCTTAGTACTTTGATCATTACATTTTAGTGATCATGTTTAGGACTATTTGTATATCCACTAAGCATGCTTATAGAATAAGCAATATCAGGTCTAGTAGAATATCGTAGGTACATCAAGCTTCCAGTTATTTGGAAGTATTCCAATTAACGAATTGCATCCCCAGTGTTCTTCACTAATTTACATTTTAAATCAAAAGGAGTTAGGTTTACAATCAGTTTGATTAACCTGTTTTAGTGATTTTCAATATAATGGGTGTACCAACAAATTTTGTGTATAAATAATCAAACACAAAGATTTCGTTCAAATTGAGAATATCGAATTAAATACTACTTTTGGTACAATCTCTAAAATTCCTCCGATTCTCTCTTCAACCTGTATCACTTGAAATTTGGAGTAGAGCTTCACTAGATCTTCTCTAGATTTGGATAGTTGACTTAATAATGTCAATTCGATGGCTTAACGCCTTAATTTAGAATTAAATGTTATTAATTGGGGAACTCCTTGAAGAACGCCTTGAATGTCTTTAGATCCAAGAAGAACAACGTTGGACTTTGACTTGATTTACGCCGATCTGAGGGGTTCAACACTATAATCTTGGATCGAACGTCGTTCTAGATGATTTTCTTGAAGAACACCTTTGATTCCTCTGGAATTCTTCAATTGGTTCTTGCACTTGTGTGTTCACTTCTTGAATTATGTTTTGAATTGTAAAGAGAGCCCAATTTATAGTTGTAGGATTGGAGCTCTTTCCAGATTTACTTGATGAAATGACGCAATTTGATTGGTCATTCTTGGTTCCGTGATCCTTCTTGCGTTTGATAGGAGATCTGATCATCTCCTTTCCTTGGTAGGGAAATTTGATTTGATTTGATTTCTTGATCTCATTTCCTTGATAGTTATATTTAATTTGATTTTATTACAAAAAAATTAATTGGTAATTTATTTCCTTGAATGCAAGATTGTGTTTTGATTGCCAAAAATATGATTCGGACACTTGACAATATTTGACTTAGTGGAAAATATTAATATTTAAAATGTCAATTATTTTATCTATGCACTTTAGGAATTATTTTAATTAAATTTTCAAAATATAAATATCACATTTTAATTGATATTTAACAATACGAATTCCACATGGCATTATTTAATTGGGTATGAAATTTGATTGTCTACAATGAGATTATGTTAGAATATAACCTTATTATTAGTAATTTTTATTTTTCCTAAGATCACATTTGCTTGATTAGGTCTTTAATGTCAAACATAGAACCCAACAATTTCTTTGTTGAATTTATTGCAGCATTACTTGTACCTTTATAAACATGTCATCAACATACAAGCACACCAATGCACAGTAATTTTTTTATATTCTTAAAGTATACACATTTGTCATGTTCATTAATTTTGAACCCTTGTGACAACATAGCATGGTTTAATTTTTCAGGCCACTGTTTAGGTGCTTTTTTAAGTCAATAATGTGATTTAACAAGTGCACACACTTTATGTTCTTGAACTTTTGCTACCCAGTCTTCTCGTTGTTCCATACATATTTTATAATCTAATTCTCCATTTAGAAAAGTTGTTTTTAACACTCATTTGATTTATATCCATATTGTACAAAGTAGCAATTATAATTAAGACTCTGATTGATGTTATTCTAGAAACTAGAGAATAAGTATCCAAATAATCTAATCCTTCTTTTTGCCGATATCCTTTAGAAACCAAATGTGTCTTATATCTATCGATTGTGCCATCGACTTTATGTTTCCCTTTGAAAATCCCTTTATAGCCCATTGGTTCACACCCCCATGGAAAATCTACCAATTTCCATGTGTGGTTAATTAAAATGGATTCAATTTCATTATTGTTGGCTTTTTTCCAAGAGGAGCTTCTTGTGAACTCATTGATTCTTTATAACTTTGTGGTTCCTCTTCCACTAGAAAACTTATGAAGCCAGATCCAAAGTTCTTTAAATTTTTATTATTTTTCCTCTTCTAGGTTCCATCTCTTGTTTCTGGATACCTGAGGAAGTTGATTCATCTTAAGTTTGTTAATATACTCTTTTCCTTGATGAATACATCTCTTCTCTTTGGAAGGAAAATTTCTTTCAAAGAATTCAACCTCATTTGACTCAACACATGAATATTAGGATTTTCAAATTTTATTACTAAGAATCTATATGCAACATTATTATTAGCAGAACCAATAAACACAAACTTAGTAGTTTTAGGACCTAACTTTGTCCTCTTTTATAGAAGGATTAAAACCTTTGCTAGGAAACTCCACATTTTCAAGGTTTTATAAGTTGGAAACTTTCCTTTCCACAAATCATAAGGGGACGAATTTTTCGTCTTAATTAGAATCCTATTTAGAATATGATATGTAATGAGTAAAGCTTCACCCCATAAATTATGAGGTAGTCCGTAACTATTTTTAAGTGTTCTAATTTTATTTCGGCTACACCATTTTGTTGACGTGTAAATATTGCACTAGTTTGATGAATTATTTCATGCAAAGCACAAAAATAAGCAAAGGCATCAAACTCATATTCACCACCTCTATCAGATTTTATTGCTTTTTTTTTTTCCCATTGAGTTGATTTTCAACTTCTGCTTATAAGTCTTAAACTTTTCAAAAGCTTCAACTTTACTTTTAATTAGGATAATATAAAAAGACCTACTGCAATCATCAATAAATGTGATGAAATAATTATTTCCACCACGTGTAGGGGTTGACTTAAAATCATTAAGATCATGATAAATTAAACCAAGTAATTCATTTGACCTCTCTTAGACATACTTATAAGTCCATCCAATCAACTTTAATTTAGTGCATACTTCACACTTACGTTTAATGTCAATACTTACCAAATTTAGATTAACCATTCTATACAAAGATCTAAAATTAACATGGCCTAGTTTAGCATGTCATATGATCACTCCATATTTTACATGGTTTTTAGGCACATATATAGTTAAAATAGTGCGTTATTGCGTAATTAGTACTTCCCAACACACATTTTTTAGTATGTTTGGCGGATTTCACTTGTTTATTGATTTTGTAGTGTTTTCAGTACAAAATAATGTATTTTTGGAGTTAATGGTGAGATTGCAAGTCCAAACGGATAAAAGAAGGATTGGATGGAAGGAATTGAAAATTTGGGCCCCAAATAGATTTTGGATAGGCCAAACATGGAGTGGAGAAGCCCAAAACACGAGCTAAAAAGAGAAGAAAAACGAGTAGCATTTGCTCGATAGAAACAGAAAGTGGTTCGGTCGTGCAAACTTCAGAGGTGAGAAACTGAGGAAAATGGAAAGTATTTGCTAGACTGAGTAACTATACAAATCGATCATGCATCCTGCAAAACTGAAGACTGTTCGTAGATGAAGAGCATTTGCTTAACCGAGCAGTCTAGTAACTCGGTTGTGCAAAATATCGTCTATTTTAACGGTCGACACATTTTCTAGGGTTCTATCCAATGTGATCCCCATATTTACCTACTGTTGTGTGATCCTGTAAATATGTAGCCTTAGGTATTATGGAATAAGAACATTTTATCATAGTTTCAGCAGTTTCAGAGTTTCATTGTTTCACTGGAAGAAGAACATGCGGTGAATTACTGTTGTGTAATTTTTTTTTATCTATAGCTTTGGATGTAAGATTGTTTTTATTTGGCACATGCTTACTGTAACTGTAATAGATAGGCTTATCTAATGAAAACAATTATCATTCTTGCCAAATGATTTCAACTGGTAATCTCACATCATGCATGCTGCATTTTAAGTACCTTTTTATGAATACCTATTTATTCTAACCGTTTTTTTTTTTTTTGTGACTTTAGGTATATTTTTACTTAGATTTTTTACATCATCAAAATGGGGGAAATTGTTAGGAAATTTATGTTTAGTTTTGATGTTTAGTGCCCCCAGAAATTTTGTAAATCTATGTAATAGATAGGGCTAGTTCTACTTAGCCAGAAGTTGTAGCAAGCAAGCAACAATGTCATCAAAGTTACTTGAAGCAACAAGTTCGCTATCACAGTAAGGAAAGAGACTGGAGTGAGCCACAGTAAGGTTGCTTATGCCCATCCAGCAAACAACATTGCTTGCAGTAAGGAAGGTACAACTAGCACACAAGCATGAGTCATGTTTGTCAAAGTCAAGGTCAAAAGTGGGGATTATCGAATTCAAATATATAGCCAGTGGACATAGAAGGATTACCCCTACCTTCAAACTACTATCAATATCGTGTCTACTTTTATATTGTTTTTATTATTGTTGTTTTCATACTACTTACTGTATAGATTTGTAAGAAAACGTTTAAGCATATTCTGCTGCACGTAAAATTCCCTTGAGCATTGCTTACTATAAGTTATATCAGGTCAGTCTGCTTTGTATGTACTCCGAAGTAAGCATAGTGTATCAGCTTTGCTGCAAAAACCAGTTTCTTGCAGTAAGCAACAATCTTGTGCTCAAAGTATTTAAAAAAGAGAAGATTGAGTTAGAGGTTTATCCACCCCCTCTAAACCTCTACCACTTGGGACCAACAAGTGGTATCAGAGCGCTTGGTTTCACATCAATCACCTTTAGTAGCTAAACCAGATCCTACCATTTTCTAGACAAAAAATGCATTTTTAAAAGCAAACGACTTTTGAGTCAAAAAGTCACAACAATGGAAACTACTTCAACTAAAGCTCCCATTTTTCCCTTGAGGAATATGAGGACTGAGCCATATGGATGCAAGCACACTTGCCCTCTATGCATGATGAATGTGGACAGACATCACTGAAGGTCCGCCAATAATCATGAAGATAACACTGTTGTGCGAGTGGATAGAGAACCTGCACCTCCTCCCATGGTGGAAAAGGAATATAATTAGTGGACTGATGATGATAGGAAAATAATACATGATGTGGCTTATTTTCCTATTTTCTTATAAAATGCCATGTAGGCAGGCCACATAAGATAAAACTACTTAAATTAAATTAAATGTCTTCTTCTTCTCCAAAATGTCACATTTTTTTTGCAGAACAGAAAGGCTAATAAGAACCCTAGTCAAATCTCCCCTAAAATTGTGAAAACATACATGTCAACTTCCGTCCCTATCGCCAGCCTAGAGAATTGCTATCGGAGACAGACGCTACCTCTGCATTCCCAATGTTTCTCCTCTCGAGGTTTAGATTATCACGGATATTGTTAAGCCAAATTTATGTTGATGACATCATTTTTGGATCAACTGACAAAGAACCACGCAAGAAGTTCTCCCAGCTGATGTAAAGCAAGTTTAAGATGAGCATGATGGGAGAAATGAGCTTCTTTCTTGGACATCAAGTAAGATAATTGGATGATGGCATCTTCATTACTCAAGTGAAGTACACAAAAGAGCTGATCAAGAAGTTTGGGAATAACAACTCAACTTCTGTAGGAGTTCCTATGAGCACTTCAACCAGACTTGATAAAAATGAAGATGGAAAGGATGTTGATGTTACACAGCACATAAGACTTATTTGCTCAATTTTGTATCATACAGCAAGCAGACCTGACATCTTGTTCATTGTAGAAGTTTGTGCACGATACGAAGCAGCACACAAGGAGTCTCACCTTCAAGCAGTGAAGAGGATTCTGAGGTATCTTAGGGGCAAAACTGGAGTAGGGTTGTGGTACCCAAGAGATGGAGGGATTGAAGTTAAGGATACTCAGATTCTGACTTTGCAGGTTGCAAGATTAACTACAAAAGCATGAGTGGAACATGTCAATTTCTTGGAAATATACTAGTTTCATGGTTTCGCAAGAACATCTACTGCGAAAGCAGAATACATCGTTGTTGGGAGCTGATGCGTGCAAGTACTGTGGATGCAACAACAACTGAAGGACTATGGGATACTCGCAAGAGAAACTCCTATCATGTGTGATAACACTAGTGTGATTGCTACAACACAAAGTCCAGTTATTCACTCCAGGACCAAGCATAGGTAAGCCATCACTTCATTTGCGATCATGTTGAATGAAAATATGGCAAACTTGAAAAGATACACACTGATATAGGAGAACCCCTGTAGGTAAAGTTTATTTTCGTGGGAAGCATAAAAAAAGCTTTAAATAGTCAACTAAAAGGTTACTGTAACTTTACTGGAGTAAGGGGGAATGTAGTAAGTAAGGCGAAGTGATACGTTGCCTACTGCAAGCAAAGGTGAGGTACGTAAAATATCATTAGACCAAACATGGTGATTCACGAAAACGCCTACAACCAAAAAATGCAGTAAATTCCTTACTGTGACACATAAGCTAGAAGTATTTAATGTCTACATCATTTAAAGCCTACTCCAGTTATTTGCTACAACATTAATAATTCCTCGTAGCATTACCCTTAAAGACTTTTCAAGCGGAAAACATTCATTTCTTATCCAAACAAATCTTTCCCCGCATTTAATGCGCACATCATTTACAACGCATAAATTTTTGCTTTTCACATAGGTAATTATGACGGTTTGTATTTGACCAATGCACCCATTAAACCGTAGCCGCTATTTCAATTTCATTTTTCCATTAATAAATCAGAATCGTTCAAATTGCACGAATTTCTTGTCAAGTGAACCAAGATTCATTCCTGATTATCTATAGTGACAAGTTATATATACCTAAACTTAGAAAGTGGGGAATACTTTTGATCACAATTTTTCAAAAAGAAACTCTAAAATATCTAAACAAACTCAGATATTCAAAGGTTCTTCTCCAAAGTAAAAACGGCATCTTCGAAATCCACTCCAACTAAAAAGTCCGACTTCATCGAAGAAAGACTGGCTTTCCTCGAGTATCTATGGATACGGATGGCCAAAGTGGTAGCAAACAAGGCAGTAAGCACTTCACAGATTATCGATGAATTTACTAGGAGAGATTGCAGTAAACAAGGCAGTGCCCATCTCTCAAGCACCAAGTGTACAGATGCCAGGGAGTACACAAGGTAGGATCTCAGAAGTAGTAGAAGATATAGAGACTACTTCACAATAACAGGTAACAGAAGCAAGTGAGGAGCAGTTCCACACAACTGATAACCTTGATGAAGTTGCAACACCATCTGCTTAAGATCCCATTCATACTGCTATTGAGGTTATCATACTTGAAGATACTCGAACTCACAGACAGTTGAACATCATGAAGATGAACAATTGTTGTATTACAATGATACCCTTTCCTAAAGCAATACAAATGAGGAGGAAGACTATATGTTGGAAGATGAGGATGTGGAAAATGATCCAACTGGTGGTGCTAGTTCCGTTTGGCTAAGTGACAAAGCACCAACTACTATGAAGGATATTTTAAAAAAATTGAAGGCTATAGTTGCATAACAATAAGCAAAAGAGGTTGTGGCAAAGGAGAAGGCTGATACAGCTTGTACTCAAGCAAGATTGGCAAATGGAGTAGCAACTCAAGCCACAAGAGAAGATTTGGCTACGGAGCAAGTAGATGTTGCCTGTACTGACGCAGGATCAATAGAAGATGTGGTGGATCAACCAAAGGAAGCTAAACAAGATGCTGGAGTAAAAGTTGAGTGAGACCAAGAAGCAGGACCAATTGAGGGACAATGGTAGCTATTTAAGTTCACACAACAACATGAGAAGGCCACTGCTGATGGTGAGCCTACTGGACAGTCTCATGGAGCAACAAAAAGAAATTGCAACTGGAAAATCAAATGTAAAAGAGATAAGGAGACCACCAACATCAACACCAGCAACCCTAACTGACAGTTCTTGTACTGACTATCCATTAGTGTGGGGACACGTCACCTGACAAAAAGTAAAAGCAACACTGGACACTGACACCAAGCCGCAACCACTCTAACCTACCTTCTGCTAGAAAGGACAAACGTCTCTTTGCCGTACAAGGAGCATTAAATGTCAACGAGATTATTCTCTCTCTTCAACGAGAAGAAATCCCAACTGCTATAAATAGAAAGAGATGGAGGACGAAGTACAGGCTACCGAAACACAAGAATTTGGAATTACTTAGCATTAAACACTTCTATAGTCATACCAGTGTTTATGCAAAATACACAAGAGCAAGATAGCAAGCAACAAGCAACCTAATGAAGATCAAAAGCTACAAAAACTCTCAAGTCAAGCTAGCTCTCAAGCTTTACTTCGGTCTTAATCCTTCTCAAACAGGAAGATTGCCCACATCTCAATTGTATTCAAGTTTAAAGGCAGCTACCAGAAGTTGAAGAAAAAAATTCAATAAACCAATCTCATGAAAGGTTTTTGAAATGGGGAGTCTTCGTTTGAATTAGGAATTCAAAGCTAACTTGTGTTCTGAGGAACGTGTGTAAAATACAGAAGTAGCTTTTCAAGGATAGGGCAAAACTATTGTAAGGAGCTAAGTTGTACTTAGACTTTGGAGTAGCTAGGTTGTACTATGTGTAAACTTCTTAGTGAATTTTTACACTGTGTGAGAGAAGAGTGGATGTAGAAGGATTACCCCCGAATTCGAACAACTATAAACATTGTGACTACTTTTATATTGCTTTAATTATTGTTGCTAATATACTACTTATCTACTGCACAAATTTATAAGATAACATTTAAGCATATTCCGTTGCACGTAAAACTCCCTTGAGCATTGCTTACTATAAATTACTTCATGTCAATCTGCTTTGTGCCTACTGCCTATGTAAGCTTATGGTATCAACATTCCTGCAAGACCTAGTTTCTTGCAGTAAGCAACAATCTTGTGCTCAAAATATTTGAAAAAGAGAAAATTGAGTTAGATGTTTATTCACTCCCTCTCTAAAAATCTACCACTTGGGACCAACACCTAGGTTCGTTTAGGAGGTATAGGCACTTCATTAGGGATGGTTGTCTATTGTCTATAATCCGCACATTAGGCGTTTAGGGGATTTAAGATGCAATATCGCGAAGCCCTATAACAATAAGACATGTCAATTATAGTTATATATACGCGTTTACATGTTCGATAGTCTATGATCGCACGACCGTTAATTCTGAAGTCTTTATCATAAGATAGTCTTTGTCATTAGTTAATCTTCGTAGTTTGATTGAAGTTTGTTTAGTGATACTAGTTAAAATAGTTATTCTCTTATTATTGTCTTAGGGTTTAGATATTTAGTAATTAGGATAACCACCAACCAATCATTTATTTGATCCGCCCAGATTTTTTTGTACTAGGATCACTGTAGTAATTTTGTTAGGTTATCTTCAGTAGTCCTTGTGGAATATGACCTTGCTTGGCACTAGTTGCTACTACTGTAACACCCCTCTCTAGTGGAATGTTACTTTATAAGACTAAAACTTTTGACAATTGATACCAAGGAACTATTAGAATGAGAATCTTTGTAATTTTTTTTAAACAACTTGAAATAAACTTTCGCTATAAAACTAATAATAAAATTCGTCTTAGTTAGAACACATGAAAATTTCTTCGAACTAATTTAACTCAAAATCATGACAAATAATATTTTGTTCTATAACTTAAAATAAGTTCTAATTCATGCTAGACACGGACAAATTAGTTCTAAGAACTTTAACTCAATAGTTGCGCTAACAAAATACAATAAGCTTTTTACTATAAGATTCAGAATAAACTTTGACTCATTTTAAACAAATAAGAAAATAATTTAAGAAACACAAACTCAAAAGCATACTAGGAAAAATACAAAGTGTGAAGCCTTTTGTTTGAACTCTTTTACGAAGAACGTATTGTGAAATACTTTTAAAGATCTTATCTGATTCTGAGGATCCACCGCCACTATCATTTTCACACCGATCTTGCTCCCTTCTAACTCTTGCCTTGATCTGCAACATGAGGTAAATGATTATAAACTAATGCTTAGTAAGTACATCACCTATCTCACAAAACCTTTTATTTTAAAACCCAAGTACTTTAAAACACCACTTTTTAAACACATACACTTTTACTATAAAACTCAATTAATATATTTTTAAAACCGACTAATAAATACAAACTCATATAATATATAATAGAAAACTACTGTGGCCCCGGACATGGTACCGATGCGCGCAACTCCATTAAGACCCAGGGTAGCTAGCCACTGAATCCTAATGGAGCAACTAGAAACTCATAGGGCGGTCTCGTGCCCTTACTTATAAAACTCAGCGGGGCGCTCGTGCCCTTACTCATAAAACTCATAGGGGGTCTCGTGCCTTTACTCATAAAACTCAGCGGGCGGCTCGTGCCCTTACTCATAAAACTCATAGGGCGGTCTCGTGCCCTTACTCATAAAACTCATATGACATCGCGCCTTTACTCATAAAACTCATAGGGCCTCGTGACTTACTCATAGTTGAGTGGTCTCGTACCCAAAAAACTCATTAGTTGGCGGTCTCGTGCTCTGGTACCAATCCTAAAAATATAATAAAATAATAAAACTTTCTCAAAGTGTTTTCTTTGCGTAACACAAAATGTGCTTATAGGTTCTCGAACGTTGCTAATATCTCATATACTAAATATAATGAAAACTACTAAGGGCCAGGACTTGGTACCGATGCCCGCAACTAAAAGCTGATAGAGCGGTCTCGTGCCGCAGTACCAGTCATTAAATATAAAATACTGAGAATGCTTAAAAATACTTTACTTGTATAAAAACTTTACTCCATTAGACAAGCTAGACTACAATCTCCGTACACAATACTTATTTCAACTTCAGGCTCATATATAACCTCAAATAATATTATAAAACTTTGTCTACCAAACCATGTAAAACAACTCAAGTACACTTCACATAATAAGTCAAAATAGTAAAATAAATCAATTCAAGCTAACTTCACATAATAGGCACAATAATAAACTCAAACTAGTTATCACACAATAGACACAAAGTTTACATAATAGACACAATAATAAAACTCAAAATTTACTTATAACCTTAAGCTTAGAACTTCGATATAATATAGTCTCACTTTAGCAAAATCATATATCAATCAATTAAGTAAACATGTATGTAAATTCATTAAAATACTCATATTGCAGGTGAGAGATGTACTTACCTCGAATGTCACACGCACAATATCAAAATCTTTGTACACGTATGAGACTTTCCCAACCGTATCTAAATCATAGAAGGGCCAAAAAATAAATAAGAGTTCACAAATTTAACACTAAGACGATAATAATCTCGACTTCTTTATCAAGGATATATCTAACCCTTTTCTTGCTCGAGACAATTCCAAGCAGAAGGATCAATGGAGGTCTAATTACTAGTTTTACCAAAATATCCTAATCATCATTACCATTTTTCATAAATCATTGTATACTCATGAATCTACTTACATGTTCCTATATCAAGTAATGGACATAAATCAAGTTGACGCAGAAATCGAAAACTAATAATTGTTAACAAATTTCTTGAATAATGAATCATTATTACCACTCCATTCTCAATTTAGGTGTAAGAGGAAATACCCTATTCTATTCTAATCCGATTATCCTAATATACTGATAAAAGGACAACTTTGACTACAATAAATCAACTTCTTGTATTACCTGCGAAACACTATTCTATTGTGATATATTTAATAGGAAAAATTGATAAAAATATCTCGTAAATTTTTTCTAATTAAGAAAATATCTTTTATGTTTGACACTTTTTAGAAATGTCTTTTAACTTCAAAAAAATTGTAAAAATGTCCCGTCACCGGATACAGCCAGTTATCCATCCGGTGACGAGCTTATGTGGCGTTTTTTATGTGATGTGTACACATGACCAAAATGCTGCTCCCATTTTCCCCATTCCAAAAAGCAAATACCTAGATTTTTCCATTCCTATCATAACATCTATGAATAAGTCTTCTTCTTCGCCAAAACTCAGGTTCATCTGCTGGTATATGGGAATGATTAAGGCCCGACCCGTTACTACCAAAAGCTTAACGGCTGCCTTCTTCCCCCCTCTCTCTCTTATCTCTTCCCATACCATCTTCTTCTTCGCGTCCCCTTTCCCGCCAGCCTGCACGACTTCTTCTTCACGTCCCCTTCGCCGTCGGCCTGCGTATCTTCTTCTTCTTCGCGTCCCTTCCCAACCGGCCTGCGCAACTCTTTCCCTGTCTATATTTTCTTCTTCTCAATTGAAAGAATACAGTCGCATACTAAACACGCACACATACATAATCTCACATATAGACCCAATTTTACACACAGTCTCACCCAATTTTGCACGCTCAATTTTTTCCCCTTTCAAGCCCAAACTTTTAAATTAGCCCATATCTGCCATTATCGTGTGTGGAGTAGAGTATTGTAAGAAATGTATGTTGAAGACGATGAGGACGATGGGGGATGGGTTGCATCGGAGAACCGAATCGAAAGAGATTAGGAAAGGATTTGAGGTTTTTCTTGAGGCTCTGTAATTCGTCGGAGCTTTGTCGGATAATGCAGGGTGGATAAACAGTGAAGGGCAAATGGAAAGAACTAAGACTCAGTTTTTTCTTTTTCTTTTTTAAATGTGTGTTTCAAAGAATTAATAAACCAAATATACAACTAGTCATTTAAAATTCAATATCTTAAAGATGCAATTTTTTTTTTTAATTATTATTTTAGATTTTGTATAAGTTTTTAAAATTTTAGAATAATTGTATATTTCTAAGATAATTTTCTAATATTTAAAATGATTTAAGATCCTTTTAAAATTATTTTAATTTAAATAAATAATTTTAACAATTTTCAAATAATTTTAAGATTTTCTAAAATAATTTCTCAGCTTTTTAGAATTAATTTATATATATAATTATGTTGTAGATTTAGCTATCATTTATACATGTGTTTAAATAATTTTATAATTTATTTTTAAATTCTTTTATCTATTTTATAATTCAGATTATAATTTAAAATAATAGATTAATAACACATAAAAAAAAATCGTCAAATCACCTTTTAACCGCCACATCAGCGTTTGACCGATTGACTTATTTGCTATAGCCGGTTACGTGGCATTTTACAATTTTTTTGAAAGTTAGAAGACATTTTTATAAAGTGTCAAACATAAAGAATATTTTCTTAATTAGACCAAACTTACGGGATATTTTTACCAATTTTTCCTATATAATATAGTATATTTCTAATTTGTTTGCTAAACTTGTTGTGAAAATCCTCCAAATCGATGTGATTGGAACGACCTTCTCAAACCGCAAGCGTACGGTTTGTGACAAAGGTAGTATATAAGATATCGTATCCACAGGGAGGATTTTCCGTGAGAATCGGCTCAAGCACTTTCGAATTAGTTAGGTCAAATGAAAAATGAGAGATGGGGGCAAAGCTAAAAAACATAAATAATAAATAAAGCAAGAAGGGAACCGATCGACGGGGAGATATTCCTGAAGCTCAGTTTCACACAAGCGAAAATGGAATTAACAATTTAAAGACGACTAAAGGAAACTAATGTTAGCTCTAGGTGATCCAATCGATATCCTAATTGGGTGATAATTCCGGAATATAGTTTAGGTACCGTATACCCCTAGGATAGGTAAGTAATCGAGGTTCGATATAGACTACCTACACAAATTAGATTTACAAACTCAACCCCGGGCCCCGGGTTACCTACTGACTATGGGAGACTAAAACAGGATAGCCCGACTTCTCCTACCGTAAAGACAGGTGTAGGGGTGTAGTTCCTACACACGCGACTAAACCTAATCTCTTCCATCCTAGCCAAGACCCCCTAGGCTCTACTCCCGCGTTTGGTAGGTCTTCTCCTCTATAGGTCTCCGTCCTACCAATTGGGTTTGATTGATTTAGGTTCCGGATTGAATTTCCTTCCCGACTAATCTAAGGCGTACAAATTCAATCCTAAGCTCATTTAAGATCAAATCGAATTTCATCGAAAGGGTGGAAAACCCTAGCCTAAGTTCTGATTATCCTTTTTCAAATGCACAATCATACAAAATAAGGCTAAATTATCGAAAGCCCGAGCCACCGAGTCAAGCCTATAATCAAGCCTTAATTTTATATGAAAATCATAGCAAATCAACCAAATCCTAACTAGGTTACCAAAATCCACACAATCCAATAACCAATCAACTAATCATCAACCCTGAATGTTAGGCTACTCCCGGGCTTCGGGAAACACGAAAACTACTCATAAATCATCAAGGCATATACAAGAATAATCAGTATCAAGCAAAAAAAAAAAAAAAAAAAAAAAAAAAAAACTGAAAATAAAGAGAAGGGAAGAGAAATGCTCAATAATTTGATGAATCCTTGAAATACTCCAACAATCTTGACGGGTGTCACAAGTCCGTGACTAGCCTTCGATTTCTCCACCAAAGATGGCCTAATGCTTGAAGAGAAGGAAGAAAAACCCTAGTTGTCTAAGCTAAATTCTGAAAATGAAGAAGAAAGTATGGAGAAAGCTTTAAAATGGAGGCTAATATTATTGAATGTTGAATAAATTCTTACAAATGAGAGGGGAAGGGTATATATAGGTCCCCCCCAACCCTCAAAATTCAGCTGAAAATAAGCCCTAGTAAGGGCAAAAGTGTAAAAATATAAAAGGGAATGCTTGGTCCTTTAAGTTGTTGAGTCGAGCCCCTTGTGTGCGCTCGACTCGTCCTTCTCGTGATTTCTGGGAAAATATCCGTCCAAAATCAGCCTTTGACTTCAACTTCAAAGTTGTAGATCTTTGTCTCGGTTACGTGTGGCAACTCTAATCACTCAAATCGGAGCTCGAACGAGGAAGTTACGGCTAAAATACAAAAAACTGCACGAAAAGGGTGTGCGCGCGCTAACCGGCCGCGAACTACTGGTCCAGTGCTCGGGCCGGTTGTAGGTCCGGCAGGTAGTCCCTGGGTTAGTTCTGGACCAACTACCAGTGGTCCTGCCGGTCCGGTAGTGACCCCGGTAGTGCCTCTTTTTTCTGTTATACACCTCCGTCTTTCGTCGCTGTTTCAGACCCCTTTATCTCGTTTTCTCGACTCGGCCCATTCACGACTTTTGTTCGTGACTCGATGAACTTCGATTTGAGCTCTTATGGACCCGATTTGGGTTCATTTAGGCCTCAATTTATGCGCTGGAACGTGGCATATGTGTGATCGATCTCTTCTTCTTTCTTTCTCCAATTTGAGGCATTTTCATCCATTTTCTTGGCCCGACTTCTCCACGACTCTTACTCGTGACTTGATGATCTTCAATTCGGATCTGACTCTGACCTAATTTGGGCTTGTTTGAGCCTCAGGATGTGGACTGGAGTATGAAAATGGATGCTAACGATCTTCTAAATTCTTCCAAGTTTCCTAACCTTCAAAATACAACTCAAAAACACCCAAAAGTGCATCAAATCATATTAAAAAGGAGAATCAACACTGAAACACAATAAAACACGAAATTGCACATAAACAAAACAATTACATGTAATTCTCCATAAAATATGAACGTGAAAAGTACAAGAAAAATGGTAATTTTCGCTCATCCCCACAAACTTAAGCTTTGCTCGTCCCCGAGCAAATTAAACATTTAAGCACATAAGAAAACGAGGTTGGAAAGTTATTGGAAGCCCATTAGATATGAATTTCTCTTTTTAATGAGCACTTTCCACTTTTCGATTCACCTTACTTGCCTTAATCATTTTCTTTCAAGGAATTTGATAGACGAGTAGAGGAATATAAAGGTATAGGAATTCGGAAAGGCACGTAGTCTTTTTATTTCACTTAGTACCCTAGGTCGCACGCTAAGAGCTCTCACTCTAACCCCAAAATGTGCATATGTGAAGTGACCTTGGACAACTCATTATTTTTCAAAATCCTCAACTCTAGGTGGTTCGACTCGGTTCTTTTTTAGGAAGATGCTACGCACTCATCGGTGTGGGTGATGCGGCTCTTTTCTCCCTCGAGCCAACTAATTTTCAATATATTTATTTTCAAATACTCATTTTTCCACCGAGCTTAATCCAAAAGAAGAAAGATTGTTATTCTAGTTTTTGTTCTTTTACACAACAATACTCTTTTCGAGTTACACAAGATTTTCAACTATTTCACACTCGATTCTTTATTGAGCTCTTTTTTTCTATGTTTCATACAACGCATTTTCTTTTTATGCTCATCTCAATAATTAGAGTACACAAATTACTAGAATTTCTTACAATCAATGAAAAACAATGACTTTGCCCAGCGACCTAATCCACCTTAAAAATCCTCCTACATCGCCTTTATTTTTTTACCACCTAAAGCCAATTCATTCTATTTTTCACAAGTTCGTCCTTACTTGTGTCGTGTGTGTTTTGGAATTATAGCAATGCTCACAAGCAGCACAACTTCGGGCTAAGCTATTTCATTTACACATGCAATCCTCCAAACTATGCTCAAATATTCATTTACCCTTAAATCGCATTAACCAATTGGCTTCATTGATTTTTAGGCAAGGAATCCTCTAGTGTTTTATGCTCAATTATTAGAGATTTCAATTTTAAAATTTAAAAAATCGGGACACTTCCAATATTTCTTCCTCACCAACCACACAATAAGTCAACTCAACAATTATTTCAACCAAGCAACATTATTTTATCAACATCAATAAAAAAAACTAGAAACAAAATACGGTAGAATGGCATAGATCATAACTACGAGTAATTCAATCGAAAATAAGGAACATACTCTTCAAGCACATAAATAATAACAATCCTTCCATCCTCCCCATTAACTTGAGCGATTTTCTCAAGCCCAAGTAGCAAAAGAGGTGGACTTCATGTATTTCCCAAAGATCATCAATCAAAAAGCTCATAATACTCACATTTCCAAACCAACCATTTATTCAAACAAAGATTCAAAAATTCAAGAGTCATGTAGATACAAGATTTCATGATTGATTATGCGAATATGAGGAGAGAACCTCAACTAATGCAAACAGTGTCTCTCCTCCCCACAAACTTAAATGCAAGCATGTCATTTAAGTAGGCATATGAATCAAATGCAAGGAAAGACAAGTAGGCATATACTCAAATCCAAAAAATCCAATCATGAAAATCAAGGACAAGCACAGATGACATAAATCACATGAGTGTGAATTATGCACAAGCAAAAGGAATAAATAGAGAGATAGACTAAAGCTCACTCATTTGAGGTGTCTACTCTCTATAGTTTCTTTTTTGCATTACTCCGAAGATTACTTGTCTTGATTTGGCATCATCAATGCTTAGGGGACCTTCTTTCAAGATTTAGGCTCTTTCACCTCGTTTGTCTCCCCAAAAAAGTCAAGTACCTATTCACACAACTAAAGAAATCATCAAATCTTAAAACGGAAAACTAAACTAAGAACAAATAAAATTAAATCCTAAGAAAACGATAAAATTTTAATGCTTGGGTTGCCTCCTAAGAAGTGCTTGGTTTAAAGTCGACGACCAAACTTTCACAAGTGTTATCCGGGATCCAAGGACAAATGTCTATCGTGCCATGCTTTTGTTTGCTCAAGATATAGAATTGATCCACCAGCATAGACATGGCACGATGGATCACGGATAAAATTATGGACATAAGAATTAAACAAGAAGATATGATCAGTGTCCATAATGGATGCAAGTTTTTCAACACATGAAGGAAATGACAAATCAAAACTTGCATCTAGACCACTAAATGATGCCGCGACAAATGGATCATTAACAAGAATGCGATCATAATCACACACTTTATTGAGACATTGCAATTGCTCTTCCAAAGGTAATGCATTTTCTTGTTTGGAAGAATTATCACTATTTTCCAACGATAGCTCATGAGAGAGGAGGTTTTCACGCTCCTCTTCTTGCTCCTCTTCCCTCAAGTGCACACTTTTATTTTTATTTCTCTCCAAAACATGTTTGAAGAGAATAAATTCAAGACCTTAGTGTGTTCCAAAAGTTCATCAAACTTTTGATCGAAATCATCCTTATCTTTTCTCATTTTCTCTTTCAAAGCATCGATTAAAGAGATGTGGTAAAACTCGGATGGCTCAACGGTTTGATGACTTGAGGAGGGAAGATTTTGATCGACCTCCCATACCAATTCATAATTATTTAAAAAAGAATTATAATCCATGAATCGAGACGGGTGGATAGGAGGATATTGCATTTGTGAAGAAAAATGATGGAAAAAAGAGTCACAAGCCAAAGATATGTGACCTTCTTCCCCACAAACTTCACAATGCACTACTTCCAACTTTTCAAAATTGGGAGAAAAATAAGAACCATCATCATGCACAAAACGTAATGCATTCACTTCGGAAGGATTGGGAGCATAACTCTCAAGCAAGTATCGATAGTGATCAGGGTTCATATTTTTTTTTAGATTTTTTTATTTATTAAAAAGAAAATAAAAACAACCTAATCTAACTCTAATCGTGCATCGGCTAAATTCACGGGAAGAAAATCCTCCCCGAAAATGGCGCCATGAACTTGTCGTGAAAATTGCTCCAAATCGATGTGATTAGAACAACCTTCTCAAACCGTAAGCATACGGTTTGTGACAGAGGTAGTATATAAGATATCGTATCCACAGGGAGGATTTTCCATGAGAATCGGCTTAATCACTTTCGAATTAGTTAGGTCAAATGGAAAATGAGAGATGGTGGGTAAGCCAAACAACATAAAATAATAAATAAAGCAAGGATGGAACCGATCGATGGGGAGATATTCTCGAAGCTTGATTTCACACAAGCGAAAATGAAATTAACAATTCGAAGACGACTAAAGGAAACTAGTGTGAGCTCTAGGTGATTGATTCTCAACCCAATCGATATCTTAATTGGGTGATAATTTCGGAATACGGTTTAGGTACCGTATACCCCTAGGATAGGAAAGTAATCGAGGTTCGATGTAGACTACCTACACAAATCAGATTTACAAACTCAACCCCGGGCCCCAGGTTACCGACTATGGGAGACTAAAATAGGATAGCCCGACTTCTCCTACGCTGAAGACTGGCGTAGGGGTGTAGTTCCTACACACGCGACTAAACCTAATTTCGGTTATCCTATCCAAGACCCCCCTAGGCTCTACTCCCCTGTTTGGTAGGTCTTCTCCGCCATAGGTCTCCGTCCTACCAATTGGGTTTGATTGATTTAGGTTCCGGATTGAATTTCCTTCCCGACTAATCTAAGGCATAGAAATTGAATGCTAAGCTCATTTAAGATCAATTTGAATTTCATCGAAAGAGTGGCAAACCCTAGCCTATGTTCTGATTATCCATTCTCAAATGCACAATCATACAAAATAAGGCTAAATTATCGAAAGCCCGAGCCACCGAGTCAAGCTTATAATCAAGCCCTAATTTCATATGAAAATCATAACAAATCAACCAAATCCTAACTAGGTTACCGAAACCCACACAATCCAATAATCAATCAACTAATCATCAACCCAGAAGCTTGGGCTACTCCTGGGCTTCGGACAACATGAAAACTACTCACAAATCATCAAGGCATATACAAGAATCATCAAAATCAAGCAATAAAAACTGAAAATAAAGAGAAGGGAAGAGAAATGCTCAATAATTTGATGAATCATTGAAATACTCCGACAATCTTAATGGGTGTCACAAGCCCGGTGACTAGCCTTCGATTTCTCCACCAAAGATGGCTTCCTCCTTAAAGAGAAGGAAGAAAAATCCTAGTTTTCTAAGCTAAATTCTGAAAATGAAGAAGAAAATGTAGAGAAAGCTTTAAAATGGAGGCTAATGTTATTGAATGTTGAATAGATTCTTACGAATGAGAAGGAAAGGGATATATATAGGTCCCCCCAACCCTCAAATTTGAGCTGAAAATAAGCCCTAGTAAGGGCAAAAGTGTAAAAATACAAAAGGGAATGCTTGGTCCTTTAAGTTATTGAGTCGAGCCCCTTGTGCGCGCTCGACTCGTTCTTCTCATGATTTCTGGGAAACATCAGTCCAAAATTTGCCTTTAAATTCAACTATAAAGTTGTATATCTTTGTCTCAGCTACGTGTGAAAATTTGAATCACTTGAATCGGAGCTTGGACGAGGAAGTTACGACTAAAATACAAAAACTACACGAAACAGGGTGTGCTCATGCGAACCGGCCGCGAACTACCGGTCCGGCAGGTAGTCCCTAGGTCAGTTCTGGACCGACTACCGGTGGTCCTGCCGATCTGGCAGTTAGTCCGGTAGTGACCCCAGAAGTGCCCCTTTTCCAGTTTTATACCTCCGTCTTTCGTCGTCGTTTCGGACCCCTTCCTCTCGTTTTCTTGAGTCGGACTTTTCACGACTTTTGTTCGTGACTTGACGAACCTCGATTTGTGCTCTTGTTGGACCCAATTTGGGTTCGTTTGGGCCTCAATTTGCGGACTGGAACGTGGCATATGTGCAATCGACCTCTTCTTCTTTCTTTCTCCAATTTGAGGCCTTTTCATCCATTTTCTTTGCCCGAATCCTTCCCGACTCTTACTAGTGACTTGATGATCATCAGTTTGGACCTGACCCTGACCCAATTTGAGCCTGTTTGGGCCTCGAGATACGGGCCAGAGTATGAAAATGGATGCTAACAGTCTTCTAAATTCTTCCAAGTTTTCTGACCTTCAAAATACGGCTCAAAAATACCCAAAAGCGCATCAAATCATATTAAAAAAAAAAAAAAAAAAATCAACCCGGAAAGACAATAAAATACAAAATCACACATAAACAAAATAATTACACGTAATTCTTCACAAAATATGAACGTGAAAAGTACAAGAAAAACAGTAATTTTCGCGTTCATCATTTGCATATCCTGACCATAATTAATTACTCATAACTTTTCTATATATAATCTATTGCTCTACCTCTGCTTGTCTCATTTTACAATTGAACATAACAAATCATCATTACGTTAAAGAACAAAACTAAATACCTTGTAGTTGCGATTCACAGGCTGCAGGCTGAAACTTTGGCCAAATATTTTTTTTTTCTTTCGGCGTTCAATAGTAGATTAGGGTTATGACTATAAGTATCAGGATTATCCTTTTGTGTTTGTGTATAATATACCCCCTTCTTATAAGGGCTTTTTATTTGGGCTGAAAAATAATTAAGCTGGGCCAACTAACAGGCCATGCACATACACTTAAGTTTGGCCCAAATGAGTTAAATAAGGACTTGGCTAAAATAAATCATGATTATGATGCATAAGATGAACTAATTATTATGAGACATCAAACTTATTTATTTATATCACATGATGTATCAAACTCAATTAAACTTTTAAGACATATTTTCTTGAACTATAATTGATAGACAATAAATAATATGCATTCTGTTAGCACGCTGAACAAATAAAATAAACTCAAGTATCACAATCATTACAACGGAGCATCATAAAATCATGATAATTTAAATACAGGTCTAATAATCATCATTGAGAAAATCGGACTGTTACAACTACACTGTTCACTTGTTTTTATAGCTGGTAGAGATTAGAGATATCGAGGCTTCGTTCTTTAATTAGATATTATGGGGTTTTAGTCAAAAGTAGTCTAGACATTTATTTTCTTTATTTTTTTTTAAATTTAATTCCGAAAAGTATTAATTTAAATAATTTTGAAAATCTGCACCGCGTGCCACATTATATGCTTTGGTTTCTAACTATCATTTGGTGTTCTATCTTAGTGATTTTGTGTCTAGTGCCTGAAAACAAGGTCTAAGGTAGGATAAGTGATACCAATTGGCCTAAAGACAGAAGCCACCATCAGAAAAAGACATTCCAGTCAGACTTGACGAGAATTGTTTCCAATGCAGACAACCAAGACATACAAGATGAGCACGAAGATGAACCACAAAAACAAGTTCAACCACTAATAAGGGACTTGTTCAAGCCACTGGTAAACTAGAACTTCGGAGGAATAAACATGCTAGCTATTTAGGCCAATACATTTGAACTAAAGCCAGCCTTAATATCCATGGTTCAGCAGAAACATTTTGGAGAGGGAGCTACAGAGGACCTGAATGGCCATCTGGGCCATTTTCTAGAGATTTGTGACACCATCAAGATAAACGAGGCCTCTGATGATGCAATTCGCTTACGCAATTTCCTATTCTCGCTGAGGGCTAAAGCAAAAATTGGGTTAGGCACACAGAATATCAGCAGTCGGTCTGGTCTGTGTAAAAAAATCCTATTTAAATATTCCCACTTTTTGATATGTTGGCTGATGCATGTATATATCATTTGGTGAGATTTTGATATAACACATGTTATCAAATTTTGTGATAATGTTTGTGTTAATTGGATATTAATATGAATGTATGTTTTATTCTCAGTTCAACATGTCAAGCTTTAATCCACTGTTTAACATACTCAAAGAAAACAAATTAGAAGGGGAGAATTATGAAGATTGGAAAATAAACTTGTTGATAGTCCTAACTGCTGAAGAACACAAGTTTGTACTTGATGAACCTAGACCAGCTGAGCCTACGGACGAAACTAGTGTGGAAGATAGGGAATATCATAGGCAATGGTTGAGATCCGATGAACTGCCTAGGTGCACTATTCTAGCTTCAATGTCAGATGTGTTGCAGTACCAACACCAGAGCATAGGAACCGCTGCAGACATTATGATGAACCTTAATGAACTTTTCTCTCATCAGAATTGTACGGCTAGGTAGATGGCCATGCGGGATTTCTTGTCGCAGAAAATGGCTGAAGAGACGCACGTGAGGGTCACGTTCTCAAAATGATGGGATACCTTAACAAGCTTGAGATTCTTGGTGTTGATTTCGATGTGGATACCCAAGTTGATATCATACTCCATTCTCTGCTGAAAAGTTTTGAGCAGTTTAAGCTAAACTATACCATGAATGGTCAAACGTATACGTTGGCTGCGCTCATGCAAGCTTTGGTCGCAGCGGAGATTCTTATGGGGCCGAGAAGCCAGGCCTTGATGACTAGTAGTGCACATTCCTCTTCTATGCCAAAATGCGGAAAGAAGAAGAAGAAAACTAAAAGTAAAAAATAGGCTGATCTCAAAGGTAAGGAAAAGATCCCAGTTGAAGGTGGTATTAAGAAGAAAACAAACAAGGGAAAGTATTTCAACTGCGGTCTGAAAGGACATTGGACGGCGGACTATCCCCAGCCTAAAAAGGCAGGAAAATAAGGTAAATCTAATGCACTAGTTATTGAAACTTGTTTAGCGGCGTGTTCTTCCCAATTAAGGGTGGTGGACACGGGAGCCACTGATCATATTTGTTTCAATTCTCAGGGGTTCCAACAAATCCGGCAACTTAGTGGGAGTGATATCACCATTACCTTGGGCAATGACGCAAGATTAGCAGTTATTGCAGTGGGAGATGTGCACTTATCTTTTTATGGAAAAGACTTTAGTTTTGAGAAATATTCTTTATGTTCCAAGTTTTAGAAAGAATTTAATTTCGGTTTCTAAATTGTTTTTGGATGGAAATTTAGTTTCTTTTAATAAGGATGTTATTATTACTCGTAATAATAAAGTTATCTGTTCTGAACATTAGTGAACAATCTCTATACTATTAATTGTGCACAACCCACAATCATACAAAAAACGTCATATAACAACACATCTACTGTTTCTAGAAAAAGAAAGTATTCTTCAAATATGAACGAACAACTTCTTTGGCATCTTAGACTTGGTCATGTTAATCTAAAAAGGATTCAAAGGTTGGTGAGTGACGGTTCATTGAAATCACTCCAAGTAGAACCATTTCCAACAAGCGAATCATGTTTAGAGGGTAAAATAACTAAGAGAGCCTTTGGGGCTAAGGGGAATAGAGCCACTGAAGTGTTAGAGCTCGTTCATATTGATGTATGTGGTCCAATGTCGATTCAAGCGAGAGGTGATTTCGAGTATTTTGTTACTTTTATCGATTATTAATCGAGGTATGGATACATTTTCCTAATGCGGCATAAGTCTGAAGTCTTTGATAAGTTCAAAGAATTTAAGGTTGAAGCAGAAAACCATAGGGACAAGAGTATCAAGTTTCTACAATCTGATCATGGGGGCGAATACCTTAGCAATGAATTTTTGGGTTACTTGTCAGAGCAAGGAAATGTATCCCAGTTAACTGCGCCCGGAACCCCTTAACAAAATGGGATCGTAGAGTGAAGAAATAGAACTCTTTTGGAAATGGTAAGGTCTATGTTATTCTGACTTACCCAAATCGTTTTGGGGTTATGCCTTGGAAACAACAGCTTACATTCTTAACGTAGTACCTTCTAAATCAGATCCGAAAACTCCCTCAGAATTATGGTCTCGGCGCAAACCCAGTTTAAGACACATGAGGATCTGGAGATGTCCTACATACGTGCTAGACAAGGAAGCTAATAAGTTGGAACCTCGTTCAGAATTAAGGCTGTTTGTAGGTTCTAAAGAAACGAAAGGGGGTTTATTCTATAGTCCTAAGGATCAGAGGATCGTGGTAAGCACGCATTCAAAGTTCTTGGAAGAAGACTACATGAGTAACCGGAAGCCCAAGAGTGAGATTACCTTGAATGAATTACGAGGGAGCACTCCTATACCAATTGTACAAGATGATATACCACGTGATACACAAACACAACCGGAACTTTGTCGTAGTGGGAGGGTTGTTTGTCAACCTGAGCAATTCATGTTCGTGGGAGAGTCTTCAGACTTGGTCCTCGGTGAAGATGAATCTGACCCCTAGACATACAACGAGTCAATCCAAGACAATGATGCAAGTTCATGGCAAACTGCAATCGAAGCATAAATGGGATCTATGGATCACTGTAAAGTGTGGGAGCTTGTTGAACCACCCACAGGTGTAAAGCCTGTTGACGCAAGTGGGTTTACAAGAGAAAGTGAGGAACTGACAGGAAGGTTGAAACCTTCAAGGCTAGGCTTGTGGCAAAAGTGTATACTAAGAGAGAGGGAATTGATTATGAGGAAACTTTTTCACCTGTAGCCATGCTTAAGTCAATCTGCATTCTCTTGTCGATATTTGAGCACCTAGACTTCGAGGTTTGGCAAATGGACATCAAGACAACATTCCTAAATGAAAGTCTTGAAGGCAACATCTATATGTGTCAACCTGAAGGCTTCATTGAAAAAGGCCGAGAAAACCTTGCATGCAAGCTTAAGAAGTCAATCTATGGCCTAAAGCAAGCATCGCGAGCTTGGAACCAATGTTTTGATCAAGTAATACAATCCTATGGATTTGATCAGAATGAGTTTGAGAGTTGTGTTTATAGAAAGTGTGTTGGAAATGCCTTGGTATTCTTAGTGCTATACATAGAATATATGATGCTTATTGGAAACAATAAAAAGGTATTATCAGACGTAAGGATATGGTTATTAAACCAGTATATGAAGGTGTTGGATCGATTAATCAGAGGATAATATTATTGATTGTATTGCTTCTATAATGCCGATTAAATTAAGAGTGCAATTATATTCTTTTAGTGAAATAGAATATAATTAATAAATTAATATGATAAGTCAAGAGTTGACCGGGTCATATTTAATTTATTGGAACTTAATTTAATTGGGTCCGACCTCCCTTCGGTGGCTTAGTGTGAACAGAATAAATTATAAGAATTATAATTTATTACTACAATATTTGGATTATAATATTATGGTATTATAGAAGATGGAGATATTCAGTATCTTCTATACTTATCAGAATATATTACTTGGGGAGAAAGAATATTGTGATATATTATATATATCAGATACATATTCAAACTACTATGGTACACTTACACGCACGTATTATACATCCAAGAAGGTGTCCACACCGTGTATTGTACTGCAGTTCGTGAGAACATCGGAGAAGGCTTGGAGGTTTGGAGCGTCATATACACAAAAGCACGCTACAAAGGTATTCCATAAACCCCTTCTTGTATAGATTAATTAATATGTTAAACATATAATAATACAGTCGATCCTACAACGATTGTCCCATTATCAATATCTAATATTGTGGATCAGATAGGAATCGAGGTTCTAACAGAAGGACTTAGGAGACGCTGGTCATATCCTTGGAATCAAGATTATCGAGCTCGCCGGAAAAGGATGAGAATAAACTGTTTTTTGCACTTTATTGAATGAGAATAAATTATCACTGTTTTGCTTTAAATATTATGAATGGTATACATATATATTGCATAATGTTTGAATACTTTACATTGTAGACAATGTGGTGTGTAGTAGATCACAGAAGATCACATTGTTGGTTCCTTATAATAAGTATAAAGATTCACAACTTAGATGGAGTAGAACAATCAATTGGTAGAAGTTTATGTGTAAGGCTCAGATTGGTTTGTCTTGACCAAGAGATTACACTAATGCATTTGTTGCACTGAAATGGACCAACAACAAGATAATTTTTCAAGACTGACTTGAAGGAAAAATTAGATCTCAGTGGTTATTGTTTTCTTAATTTCTGTCTCTTAATTGGGATTATATATAATTACTTAATGTTACTTTAATTTATTATGGGTGAAGAGTCATTGGGACTCAATACTCTATACTTTGGGTAATATTATTAATTATATGACAGATTGCTAAATTAATACAGAAAATCGTGTCTTGGTAAAACGAGTTGATTATGTCCCGTTGATGGGCTTAGAATGTTCATCATATCAAACTTGTATAGTGGATTAACTTCCTGTATGATAATAATGTTGAGTTGTTTGTTCTCAAGGAATAAAACATATTAACTAATTAAAGCATTCAATAGCTTAAATTAATTAATGGACATTGGGTCTTAAACACGGAAAAAATAACCGGGAGCCATATTTCATAATATGAATTATGATGGGTAGTTCAATATTGATTCTATAGTGGAATAAATTAATATTAATGGGCTAGAATAGTATTGATGGTTCAATATGGATATCAAGGCTCATTGGGAGGCCCAATCCTATTCCTCCGAAAGGCCCCTTGAGTAGCCCTATAGGAGTCCATTAATTAAAATGATAAGGATTAATTAGAAGTAGTAGATAAGGAAAGAAAGATATGGAAGAATCTAATTCCTAAGGGGATTAGGATTTATCCATATTTTCCTCTCCCAAGTGGGAGAGGATTTCCTAATCCTGAAAGGGCTGAATTTTTCGGCCCCTATCCCTATTATATATAGGGACCAGTTTCCCAAATGAATAAGTGAGTGGGTGTTTCTTTCTAGAAAATTAATCCTTTCCTTGAGAGTTACAAAGTTCGTTTAATTTTCCACTGAATTGGCGAGCTTGAACTTAGGGAATACTCAAGAAGATCTTTGGGTTGAAAGGTTAATTCTTCTCAACGGTGTCTCTCCGATTCGAAGGCTAAATACTATAATCCCTTAGTTTCGCATGTTTAGGGCCTATTGTAGAATTACCTTGATTCAATTGCAAGAATTATATGATTTCATCGTTCATATCATTGTTGTTTCATTATTGAAAATATAAATTCAAATTACATCCCGAATATATCCTTGGCACAATCCCCAATTCCCCAATAGAAGTTAACAAAACCTTATTCATCAAACGAACAAAATCTTCCATAATAGTTGCTCAAATCTATGTAGTTAACATAATGTTTGGTTCAACCTCACAAGTTCTACTCGATGAATTCGTAAGAGCTATGTCATCAACGTTCAAAACAAGCATGGTTGGTGAACAAAAAAATTCTTAGGATTACAGATTAAGCAAATGGCTAATGGAACTTTTATGTCACAAAACTAAGTATGCTAGGAATTTAATTAAGAGGTTCAATTAGAAGGAGAAGAACACATGAAAACTCCTATAGGTTCAAGTCAAAAGATCTGTAAAGACAGTGTTGGGGAGGATGTTGACCCAACCTTGTACCGATCCATGATAGGTGGTAGCGTCGTTTCTCACTACCAAATTAAATTATGTATGAGAATACACTTAAACCTTACCGACTATCCTACTTAGTAGAATGGTAAATAAGGGTCGATCCCACAGGGAACGGCCGAACAGTTTTGATTACGATGTCAAGCGGTTTATGAGTAAGAATGCAAGAAATAAATACTTAAGAAAGCAATAATTGGGGGGGGGGGGGGGTTGATGGGAAACTAACAATCTATTAGTGACAATTAAAAGCAAATAGACACAATTAAAAGAAACAAGTACTCAAAAACACTAGAAGAGATCTTTTTCGGTTTTAGTTTTCAAATAGTATAACAAGTCACCCTTGATCATACTTCCCCTTGGTCTTGAACAATTGATGCAATTATTGTTAATGCCCGATTGAATTGTGATTTAAGCCCTTATCTCAAGACTATTAACAAGCTCTAATAGCCTTGTTGTCCTTTAATCTTAGTTAATCAAAATAAGCTCTTCGACTAACCCTATTCAGTTTAACCGAATCCTCGAACAAGCTCTCTTAGATTCAATCACCAAAAGCATTAAACACTAGGACAACGAGATAAATTCAACATAAAACTCGAAAGCTCGGTTTTAGTGGTTGAACTTTGTGTTTTCCCCAATAAATAATTATTGTTTGCTACTCGGGAATCGAAAATCCTACAATTACGGATAGTAATCTCCTATTCTAGCAACACATTCACAAATCCCTTAAAGGGTGATCAAACCAATAATTAATTCATAAATGTGAATCAACAAGAGCAAATAACACAAAACACTTAAATACACAATAATCTCGGTAACATTAACCGTAATAATCACATCAATGTCTCGACTCAAGGTTCCACAATGATCAAGGATGAACTAAGGGTGCTAGCCACCCATATTAACTAATACAATCAGAAAATAAATGGGAAAATAAAGAAACATGATACTGATATGGATGAACCCAAAGATTTCAATTGGAGAAGATGATCCTTCAATCCCTTGTCCAATCTCCTTCCTTGGTGGCTGAAATGTGCTCTCCAAGTATCCAAAAGTACTCCAAAAGTTATCCAAAGTTAGGTTACATTCGAATGGGATGATATATATATATAAAGGGAGAAAGTGCTAGACAAAAATAGGCAAAAACGTATTCAGGATTTTAAAACAGGGTAGTGAATCTCGGCCGAGACGGGAGTGTGTCTCGGCCGAGACGTGAAAAAGGGTTTTCAAGAATTTTGGGTCGAAGGTCAATCTCGGCCGAGATTGGGTTGTATCTCGGCCGAGACGTGAAAAAGGGGAAACTAGGGCTTTTTAGGTTTTGACTCATCTCGGCCGAGATTAGGTTGCATCTCGGCCGAGACTTTCATCTTTGACATTCTTCAGAAATTCCCTGGAGCCTCATCTCGGCCGAGATGAGATTGAATCTCGGCCGAGATCTTCAGTCTTGCAAAACTTCAGAAAATCCCTGGAGGCTCATCTCGGCCGAAATTAACATCCTGTCTCGGCCGAGATCTTCAGTCTTGCAAAACTTCAGAAAATCCCTGGAGGCTCATCTCGGCCGAGATTAACATCCTGTCTCGGCCGAGATCTTCAGTCTTGCAAAACTTCAGAAAATCCCTGGAGGCTCATCTCGCCCGAGATTAACATCCTATCTCGGCCGAGATCTTCAGTTGGCCCTTCCTTTCTTGCCTCGATCGATCCCTCGACTTCACGGTCGTTTAATCTTCGATTTCGACCCTTTTTACACCTGTCTTAATACAAAAATAGCTCAAACGCATTATTTTGCCCATTAGAATATAAAAGCACTAAATACACATAATTATGCACGTTATTGACACTAAAATGACACTAAAAGTGCCCTAAAGTGCGTGCATGGAACACGTGTACCAATAGGCAGTGTGCTATATTTAACAGCGAGTCGTCCTGACATCATGTAGTGTTTGTTTATGTGCAGGCTATCAAGCCTGTCAGAAAGATTCACATTTAATGGTTGTGATGTGGATAATCAGGTATTTTGCAGGTACGGTTGACTTGTGGATTTGGTACTCCAAGGACATCAACACCAACCTAGTTGGCTACATAGATGTTGACTGGGCAGGTGATTTAGCTAATAGAAAGGGCCCAGTGGTGGGTGTTTTTTACTTTGCAATAATTTAATGTCATGATATAGTTACAAATAGAATTATGTTCCACTTTCCACTGCTAAATCTAAATATGTAGCAGCTGGAAGTTCGTGTGCACAATTACAATGGTCAAAACAAATGTTTGACGACTACGGATTTGAAAGCAGTGTCCTAACCTTGTATTGTGACAATTCAAGTACCATATCTCTAAGAATCATGTGCATCATTTTAGGACAAAGCATATTGGTATACGACATCATTTCATTAATGACTTGGTTGAGAAGCATGTCATTTGCATTAAGCATATTGCTACTGAAAATCAACTTGCTGATATATTTACTAAGGCTCCAGATCATGAGAAATTTTCTAGTTTAAGAAAGTCTCTCGATTTTTTTTTTTTTTATCCAGTAGAGGTTGAACAGAATGTTGCCCCAACCATTGAGACAACTTCAGGCTTGCATATATGCACTATTTAACTTCTTTGTTGCATATAGTAGGTTTTGGATTAAATTGTGTCATGATAAGAGTTGAGTCCTCTAACATTGCTTAAGTTCTATTTTGTTCTTTAAAAGTCAGTAATAGAATATGGTATTGGTACAAAGAATAAGGCTATGTTTGGTTGGGGCTGGAGTGGCTGGGCTGGGGGAAGTAGATGGAGTTAGTGGCTGGGGGTGTTAGAGAGTGATGTTTGGTTGGGTGGCTGGGGTTGCTATTGGAGTGTCGGATTTAATTATTAATTATAAAATGTGATATGATATGTGTAAGAGGTAGTTCTTAATGATTGGAAGAATGATTAAAGTAGTATTAGGATTTGTGATTGATTGATGTTGTGTGTAATTATTGATAGGTGGCTTGACCAAGCCAACCCAAACAAACATTATAAGGGGTTGGCCCAACTGATGAGAGGTTGGGCCAACCCCAAGCAAACATGCCCTAATACTTTTGTGACATGTTACTCAGCAATATCGTGTGCTCGCGCTAAATGAAGAAGTATGTGTAACGGCCCAATTCCAGAGTCTTTCCCGACTTGTTTTGCCCTTACTCATGCGTACCCTGAGAAACTTCCCAGGGGGTCACCCATCTTGAAATTTTCCTTTGCCAAGCATGCTTAAGCATAGAGTTTTCTCAGAATGAGCACCAAAAAAGAAGATGAACCTTGTTGGTATGAGTAGCACTAATCAGTTCTTTGAGCTCTCTTCAACGGTATAATCACATACCTACGTAGTCTTAGGATGCCCCTCAAAGCTCGATTATATGGTCCCGTACACACAGACTCGGGATGCCCTCTCTTGCTGGTGGGGGTTGGTTTTTCATATCTCCCTTCATCTAGAAGCCTGCCAGGAGCCACTTCTTGTCCGTGCCTTTTCTTCCTTATTGCACCTGCGATCACTCCCCACCCTCATTGGTACTAGGCATCACAGTATGAAAGGAGTTTGACCTATGAAGTAAACTAGGGACACGAGAATGTCAAAAAATACTCTTATAATTCTTTTAATCCAAATCATCAAGTAACTTGGGCATGGTACACAGAAATATCGTTCACTCTTGGGGAGGATTTCCTCCTTGTAGATTCAATATTCTTTATACTACCTCTATCACAAGTCGTACGCTTGCGGTTTGAGAAGGTCGTTCTAATCCTAGTGATTTGGAGCGAATATTAAGACAACTTCATGGCATCGTTCCTGGGGAGGATTTCCTTCTGGTGAAATTAGTCATAGCACGAGTAAAGTTATATTAGGTTGTTTTTTCTTTTTATTATTTGAAAATAAAAAATGGACCCCGATCACTATCATTACTTAATTGAGAACTATGATCTTACTCCTTCCAAAGTGAATGCATTGCCTTTTGTGCTTGGTGATGGTTCTTATTTTTCTCCTAATTTTGAAAGTGTCGAAGTAGTGCAATGTGAAGTTTGTGGAAGGGCGGTCACGTATCTACGGATTATGATTATTTTCATCATCTTTCTTCACATATGAATTACCCCCTACCGTCCCTTCCCAATTCATGGACTATAATTCTTTTTCAAAAAATTATGAATTGGGATTCTAAGATAATCAAAACTTTCCCTCCTCAAGTAATCAAACCTTTGAATCGTCTGAGTCTTACCAAATTTCTTCGCTCGAAGTATTGAAAGAAGAGATGAAGAAAGACAAGGATGAGTTCAATCAAAAGTTTGTTGAACTTTTAGCACACACTAAGGTTTTGGAACCCAATCTTCTCAAACATGTTTTGGAGAGAAATAGAGATGAAAGTGTGTGATTGAGGGAAATGAAGAAAGAAGAGGAGAGTGAAAGTCTCCTCTCACATGAGCCACTATTTGAGAATGGTGAATATTCTTCCAATCAAGACAATGTGTCATCTTTGGGAGGGCAATCTCAATGTCTCCACAAAGTGTGTAATTATGATGGCATTATAGTTAATGATCCATTTGTTAACCATCATTTAGTGGTTGGGGTGCAAGTTTTGATTTATCATTTCATTCACATTTCGAAAAACTTACATCAATTATGACATTGGGCCTCCCTTCTTACATAATTCTTATGTCCATAATGTTATTCGTGATCCATCGTGCCATGCTTATGTGGGTAGATCAATTCTCTTTCTTGAGAAAACAAAAGCATAGCACGATCTACACTTGTTCTTAGATCTTGGATAACATTTGTGAAAGTCGGGTCGTCGACTCTAAACCAAGCATAAGCATTAAAATCTTTTATTGTTTTTGTAGCATTTAATTATTAATTATTCTTCGTTTAGTTCCACCTTTTAATGTTTGAATATTTATTGAGTTGTGCGAAAAGGTACTCTTAGGACATGAACGAGGCAGCAATGCATAAATCATGAAAATCTGCAAGCAATGGGGATACTGAATCAAGATGAGTATTTTTTTAGGAATTGCAAAGAGAAGATAGGAGATTTGTGATGAAAGTGTGAGTTCAAGCACCGGAAGTCACAGTTGGGGCCCCAACTACAATTTCCAAGCCTTGAACAATGTTCCACTTTATTTATTCGCGAACCCCCATAGCACCCGAAATGAGTGAGCTAGCGGTTGCAACCCAACTACAAAGTCAGCTTCAACATTCAAACCGATACTAAGGAGGATTCATCTCGAAGCATTGAGGACTCTCAGTTTGCTTCCCTTTACCTTTATTCATTTATTTTCTTTGCATGCACATAATTTATACTTGCTTGATTCATGCTATCTCTTGGATTTACTTGTTGTTGATTTTCATGATTCAACTTTTTTTTAATAAAGTATATGCTTACTTGTCTTTCTGTGCACTTGATTCATATGCTTACTTAAATGAGATGCTTGCATTTAAGCTTGTGGGGGAGGAAAGACATTTTTTTTATTAATAGAGGTTCTCTCCTCATATTTGCATAATCAATCATGAAATCTTGAACCTATATAAATCTTGAATTTTTGAATCTTTGTTTGAATAAGCGGTTGGTTTGGAAATGTGAGTAATATGAGCTTTTTTACTGATGAATTTTTGGAAAATGCATGTATTCCACTTCCTTTGCTACTTGGGCTTGAGAAGTTCATCCAAGTTTGTGCGGCGGGGAAAGAATTGCTATTTTTTTGTGCTTAGGAGGATGCTCCTCAAAAAAATGATTAAATTGCTCATAAATATGATATATGCCATGTCATCATATTGTGTTTTTGTTTATATCTTTATTTCTTTGATAAATAATGGTTGCGTGGTTAAAATGTGTTGAGTTGATTAATAGATTGATTCGTGAGGAAGAACTATTGGAAGTGTCTCGTATCTTGAAATTTTCAAAATAGATTCTCTAAAAACGTGAGCATAGAATAAACTAGGGGATTCCATGCCTAAAATCAATAAAATTGATAGGTTGATGTGATTCACGAGTAAGGGGACATTTTTGCATAGTAAATAAGATTGCAAGTGTAAATAAAATAACTTAGCCCAAAGTTGCGTCGCTTGTAAGCATTACTGTGATTCCAAAACAGACACAACAAAATCGAGGATGTTCTTGTGAAAAATAGAATGAATTGCCTTAGGGTGGTAACAAAATTAAGGAGGTAGGAAGGAGCTATAAGGTGGATTAGGTCGCCGGGTGAATCATTGTAGTTCTTTGTTTGTTTGATAGTTTCTAGTTGACATTTGTACACTCCAAATTATTGAGTTGAGCTTGTAAAGAAGAAAAAAATGTGTCGTATAAACGTAGGAAAAAATATCAAGTAAAAATGATTTTTGTAATGATTGAAAATCTCGTGTGTAACTCAAAAAGAGAGTTGAAGTCTCAAAAAACAAAAACTAGAATTTAGCATTCATTTGTCTTTGGACCTAACCCGATGGAAAAGGGAGAAATTGGAAGATAAAAGTGAAAATCAGTTAGCTCGAGAGAAAAAAGAGCCACATCACCTGCACCAGGTGAGTGTGTGGCATCTTCCTCAATAAGAACCGAGCCGAACAACCTAAAATTGAGGATTTTGAAATATAACGAGTCTTCAAAAGTCATTCACATAAGTTACTCGAAACTTGTGGAAAATTTTACATCATTTTTTTAAGTTTTCACTGTGTTTAGACTCAAGGTTGGGTAAACCTCATACCCAACTGCAGTGTTTCACGAAGCAACGCACATTTTCAGAAAGAAATGCACAAAGAGGAGATGAAGGAAAAAGAAGAAAGAGTTGAAGAGTAAGAAAGAAAGCTACGAAATGATTACTCAAGCACAACTCCCACAAAAGGTAAAGGATCCAGGGAGTTTTTCAATACTTGCTTCATAGGAAAAATAAATTTTAAAATATTCTCTGTGATTTAGGCTCGAGTGTTAATTTTAAAATAAATGAATATAGCAATGTATTAGCCAACCTCCACCACTATCAAAGTCGTTGATAGGTCACTATTAAGCACTGTGGAGGGTAGAAGAGGATGTGCTTTTACAAATAGGTACTTTGATGTTCCCAGCTAACTTCACTATCATTGATATTAAAGATGATAGTAAATTACCTTTACTGGTAGGACGACCATTCTTGGCCATGTGTGAAATGGAGGATGTGTAATATAGTAATTATTTAACAAATTTGTTGTTTGGGGGGATGAAAATACAATGGAAACACTGATAAAAGTTCTCTAGAATTTATGGTCTATTTGATTGTATGCATACTTTTATAATTAATCAATTAGTCTTTTGTACTAGAGGCAAATTTTCATTATTAATTGTACTTTCACTTTGAAATTTTGAAATGTAGATAATGTCTTCAAGAAGAAGAAGAGTTGAGCAAGAATCTTCAGTAATCCATGAGTATGGACATGATGAGCCCGAGCATTACGTTATTCAGCTGTAAAACGCTAAGAAAGCCCGTTGGGCCAAGCATGTCCAACGGAGGGTCATTCCAACTAGATATGCTAGTATGCCCATTACTCAACAGCTAGGCATAGAGAGTGATGTTGGTGAGATGTTCGAGAGAATCAGCTGAGACTTCTTCATAGCCATGGACTGGGAGACCTCACTCCCCCTGGCTCCACTTACAGCCTTCAGAGATCACTCTTAGGCTGAGGAACAGACCTTTTAGCCTATTTATGAGCAATTGAAAGAGTGATTCACATTCTCCACCAATGTGATCTACAAGGCAGACCTTCCCACAGCCGACATCTAGGACAAGATTGCCACGTCTACTACTCTTGGAATGTGTCTCTAGAGAACCTCAAAGAATCGGTGAAAGTTATTTGGTATCTGGAGTCGAGTACTTCGTCATGTGCAGAAAGTGTTAGCACTGCCAATTTTTTGGCGATGGGAGACGAGATTAGTCCTGAATGAGGAAATTCATCTGCCGGAGCACATGCTGTGAGGCGAGAAGGTAGACGGAGCACGTGACCTCGCAGTTACTTTCAAGAGAGTGATCAAGCGCCAAAAGGATTCGATCGTCATAAGAGGCTTGACCACACCTATTAAACTCTATGTCAGCATAAACCTCGATGTTTGGGATCCCATACTAGGATCTTGTGAGCTCACATTACGAGATCTTCAAAGCATGGGAATCTTTTAGGTAAATAGGGCCGAGATCCTCTTCACTCAACAGTACGAAGATTGGTTCCGATTACCCAACACCCATTTGAATACCCTCTCACCTTCGGGGATGAGAGTAACTTGTTGAAGGATACCCCATAGCATCGGGCACTCAACGTCATTCGTCATGCACCACCACCACTAGTAGGACATGATGTTGCTTTGGGGCGATTAACGCTGCAATTCGAGGTTCTAGAGACGACAACCCCTGACCACTTAGCAAGCCTTAACTTAGAGATGACAAATATATATGGCAACCTAACACGCCATCGGTCAATTCTGCAGCGGTCTTGTTAGTGGCATCTAGGATGATCTCATCATCCTCCTCCTCAGACATCATGTATATATTTTTTCTTTGGCTAAGTGAGTCAACCCACAGTGTACCATTTGTCCCTACAAACTTATTCTCAAAACAAGTCTAGGGAAGAGGGATGGAGTGATACACCCGTGGGACATTTTTTATTTTGTTTTTGTTTTTTTCCTTATTTTATTTACTTTTTTATTTTTAGGATGTAATTTTTGCTAACTAATTGTTCGTCCTATAATAGAATAGATTAAGGTATTAAAATTTAAATTATTTAAAATTGGGGCCTGTAATAGTTAGTAGTTTTTTCAAATTTATTGCATTGTAAAATATAGGTTACATCTTTAGGTTTACTTTATTATTTTGCACGTTTAATTTTGTTAGGATTATAGAATTGAAAGAGGCGTGAAGCTAGTAACTCCACTCGCATAATAAAAGGGTCAAAGTGACGAGCTCGTGATGAGCCAATTTTCTAATAAAAAGTGAAATATACATGTGTACGACAGAGACGGACATAGAGATACGAAATTAAAGCTAATCTCTTTAGGCAATGATAAAAAGTCGCGAGACTTGAGCCATAATTTAAACTCCAAAATTTGGAGTAATATTTGTTTTTTCTTGTGTGTTTCGTTGATCATAGCATATTGTATCTCTAGTTGTCCTGCATCTGTCTTGATTTGTCTTGTGTATATTAGCTCAGAAAATGATCTTAGGCATTCTTTACAAAACATTCTAGCCTACTTTAGCCAAATTTTCCTTGCCATAAATAATATTTTCCCTAATCAGCCATTTTTTAGCCTTAGCTTTTCTTGATAGCTATAATTCAAGCTCGTAACCTATTTCGGACTTTTTTCCTAATACTTGGACTATTTGAGTAGAGAAGAGGGGGAAATAAAAGGTGAGCGAGAGAGACAATGGATGGCTAGAGATAAATTATACGGTTTGGAAGAGGTTTGACATTTCCTTTATGTGGAAAGGTTAGAATTAGGGTAGATAATTTAAGTTTCCTTAAAAACAAAGATTTTTGGGTAGTTAGGGGTATAAAACAGTACATCTATGTCCCCCACATTATAATTTTTTCATCTAAAAAAAAATCCTAAGCAATCAAGAGATTCTAGTATGGACTATTTATATTAGAAATATGGTTACCAAAACTTACTACAAGATCAGTCCTAATATTTGGGTAGTGTAATATCCACAAGGTGAAGAAAGCTATGAAATATGTAGTTTTACTAAGAATGGTATAGTGAGGAATTGTGAGTATGTTGAGAGTAGTTGAGAATGGTCAACTCAATTAGCCCAAGACAAGTCACTTTATCCATATATTTATCGCACCTTACCAAAGAGCCCACATTACAACCAAATAAAAGATTTTTTTGAAATATGTATTCATATGGTAGGTGTTATGCATGATACAACTCACTGAGTGAAATTGTCCTATACTATACACTTGAGTAAAGAGTAATACACACACTAGTGAGGATCATTGTTTAGGGGATTTAGCTCTTAAGAGTAGTTGAAGTGGGTTTGTCACTACATGTCCATATTGTTGTGTTGTATATGTTTTGTAAAATTAGGTCTGAAGCAATATTTGTTGCCATTAATCCATAATAAAAGTGTGTCTGTTCTAGTCTTCAGTTTTTCCTTTTAAGTTGTTCGAGTACACAACGGTTAAGTGTGGGTGATTAATGATCACTCCATTTTTATGTGATTTTTAGGCACATATTTATAGTTAAAATAGTGCATTATTGTGTAAATTAGTACTTCCTAGCACCCATTTTTGTACATTTGGCGAATTCACTTGTTCGTGGGTTTTGTAGTGTTTCCAGTACAAAACAATGCATTTTTAAAGTTAATGGTGGAATCGCAACTCTAAACGGATAAAAGAAGATTTGAATGGAAGGAACTAAAACGTTGGGCCCAGAACACATATGGATAGGCCCAAGATGGTGTGGAGAAGCCCAAAAGAAGAGCTAAAAATAGAATACAGACAAGCAACATTTGATCGACCGAACACGAAAGTGGTTCGTTCGTGCAAGTTTCATAGGCGAGAAAGTGAGGACGATGGAAAAGTGAAGATTGTTCCTAGATGAAGAGCATTTGTCCGACTGAGCATCCTAGCAACGGTCATGCAAAATGCAGTATATATTAACGGTCGCCACATTTTTAAGGATTTTATCCAATTTGATCACCATATTTACGTACTGTTACATAATCCTATAATTATGTAGCCTTAGGTATTACCAAATAAGAGCATTTTGTCATAGTTTCAACATCTTCATAGTGTAGAGAGTAGTTTTAAGAGAAGTTTACCATTGAGCCCGAAAAAACGATGGAGATCCATCCAACGAATTCGATCGGTGACTTTAGTACTCCGACTCTAATATAAATCTTTTTTAATTCTTGTTGAGTGATTATGGTATTTATGAAATTTCAAGTTTTTTATTTTTATATGGAGTAATTGGTCAATATCTTAAGGTTAGAAAGTAGGTTCGATTACGAATGTGAATGTTTATATGTATTTTAATTACATGTTCTTGTTGTTATTCGATGTGTTGGGAATTGATTGATGTTAGGATAGACTGTTCACCTAGCCTAGCACTATAGAATCACATACCCAAGATAGGACCGGAAGGTGGGGTATTAATGGCCAAACAACACACAACATATATATACTGAGAAACCGGAATGGTAAGGTTATATTGTGGGGGTAATTCGTAAGTTCTTTTAGGAGTTATATACACTTCAGCAGGGATGGTTGTCCGTTGTCTATAATCCACATCTGAGGCGCTCTAGAAGGGGATTTAAGATGAAAAATCATGAAGCCCATAACAATAAGATATGGCAATTTTAGTTATATATACGCATTTACATGTGCAATAGTTAAATAGTTGCTTGTATAAATAAAATGAAAATAAAGTGTGTACAAAAAAGAAGTAGCAAAACCCAAAACGCTCTATGAGTAGGCTAATACAATAGCCGAGGCAGTGCGTATATCTAAGTCCAATATCGAAACTACCACAAGCCGGTAGTAGACTAAAAAAGTCTAACAGATCTAAGACGCTAAAAGTGGGGGAGTAACCACTAAATGGAACCAAGCGCCGTGAGTGCGAGGCCAAACACTCATAGAAGAGAGTGAGATCTGTGGTCCGGGAACAGCATCCGGAACGCAAAGGACATGTAGAGTAGGGAATGCTATGCTGGAACAAGCAACACCAGCTGAAGGCGGCAGAGCAATGAGTGCCATGGAGGTTCCGTCCAGGGGCGATAGAACTGTCGGGCGTGCAACACTAGTGAGACGCCTAGGAACCTGAGTTCCAAATGCTGTGAAGCATGTAAGAATCTTCCCAGAGTGGGAAAGACTCTGCTGGCCTCGTTAAAACCCACTACTGAAAAAACCCTGTGGGAAAAAGCCAATAGTGGGAAAAAGAGTACCAGCATCAGCCAAAAAGACCAATGTCCGTCAAATCCATAATCCGTCAACACATAATTAATTCAAAGCAGGTGCCTGCACAAAAAGACGGGGGAGGGAGGTGGTAAAAAGAAAGAGCCGAGAATCCCTCCAAAGCATCCACAAGATCTGCAATTTACATGTGCAATAGTCTATGGTTGCACAATAGTTGATTCTTATGTATCCTAAGATAGTCTTTATCATTAATTAATCTTCGTAATTTGATTAATCATTTGTTTAGCGACACTAGTTAATTAGTTATTCTCTTGTTATTATCTTAGGGTCTAGATACTTAGTAAGTAGGATAACCACCAACCAATCCTCTATTCGATCCGCTTAGATATTTAGTAGTAGGATGACTACAGTAATTTGGTAAGGTTATCTTCACTAGTCCTTGTGGGATAAGACCATTTTTGTCATTAGCTGCAACTACATCATTCACTTGTGGTATAGCTGGTAGAGATTAGAGCGACCACCATATATTAAAAAAATCAACAACATAAGTAGAAACTATATTTTTATTATTATTGATAATATATGTAACCATTACATTGGGTTTAAATAAACCATCAGCCAAGTACCCCTTTCCCACATACATTCTACCCTTAGGCAATATAAATTTATCAAATTCAACATAAGCTTAAATCTCTTCTTACTAAGAAGTAATCCATAAACTAAGTCATTTGTAATCTTGGGTATATGTAGGACATCCAAGTTTGCTAACTTTTCCAAAAGTAAACTTCATCTTTCTTTTTTCTTTTTTTTTTTTCTTTTTTTTTTTTTTTTGAGAAGGATCACTGATATAATACTATGGCAAAATCGCCTCAGCCAATACAATGTGTTCGAGTGAAGGAAGAATATCCCAAATCTTCACCTCACAAAGTTCAAGAGAAAAAATATAACGAGAAAGATGGTGGGCGATAGTATTTCCCGTCCGCCTTACAAAACTAAATTTCAAATCAACAAAAGAACATAAAGATAAAATAGATTTCGCGATCGAGCCACAATAAGATTCATCCGGGTTAGCCTTTTGAAGCATTGTGTAAACCGTGAGATTGTCAACTTCGATTATCAACTGTGGTATGCCTCATCGGATTTCCAGCTGGGTCCTCGTCAGACAACTCAACGCCTCTGCTACTTCAATCTCCATTCAACCTGCTTGTTTTTCCATCCTTACCACCTCCACTGCACCTGTGTTATTTCGAATTACACTTCCAGTGCCTGTATATCCTTTCCCTTCCACTTTTAATGTGGGCAAATTTCCCATGTAAAGCCTTTCACCATCATTAATTTTCTCATACTGAAAAATGAATAGTTTATACCTGAGTAAATGTGTCTTGTGGCTCCTATATCAACTCATTATCCTTTAACAAATATTAGCTTCAGTATTTTGTACATGATTGGCATTATTATTCTTGTGCCTACAGTCCATTGCCTTATGTCTGGTCTTCCCACATACCTAATAACATCATTTAATCTTCTTGAAATCATTTCCATTTGGTACATGGCGATTGACGACTTTCTTTGCAAATTTCTACCTTTTAACTTCTAGAATTTTGGTTTGCCTTCAAACATGTTAGTCTTGGCCTCCATGATATGTTCATCAAGCTTGTCTCCTTTTATATGGTCATCTTCAACCCGCGACCTGAGAATACAGCCTTCCATAGTCATTTCTTTTCTCTTATGCTTGAGATAAATTTGAAATCATTCCAAGAATGAGGCATTTTTTTAATAATTGCTCCCACTTGAAACTTATCATTTATCGCGTATCCTTCTGAATGAAATTTATGGATCAACATGTGAAGTTCTTCGACTTGACAAGCTTGGAATCAACCATAACATACTTGAGGACCTTGTCAATGACGAATTTCTTTGCACGAGCATCTTCGTCTTATATTGTTCCCCTGGTAATTCCCAAAGTTCTCTAGAAGTATCATATGTTGCATCAATATCATACAACAAATTATCAAGTCTATTAAGGATATAATTTATGCATAAAAATTCAGATTTTTTGCATGCTTCAATAGTTAAAATTGCTTAATTTTTAGTAAGATTGGCTGGCTTCAGACACTCTTCACTAACAAATGTGCCAACTTTAATATTGTCATAATAGAAGTAAAAATGCACTTTCCGTCCCATAGGGCACGAACTTGTATTGTTTTAGTCCCAAAACCTTCACTTTTGACGCCACAAATAAAAAACAGAGCACTTTGATCCCAAATAACTATGTTGCTAGCACGAGTGGCCCCAAAACTCATCGGTTTTAGTCCTACACCATTTAATGTAAACATTTTCAGCCATGTGTGTGCACATGACTATTAGATGATGTCAGCAACATAAAAAAATAACAAATTAAGCATAAATTTGAAATGAAATCTCGCCCAAATTACACAAAAGCTTGAACCCTAATCTTTTGCCCAAATTTCCCCATTCGCACCCCACTCCAAAAGTTCACGAAATTTCTTGTTCATTTCTTGCAAGAAAACATCAGTGAGGATTGAAGATGGCGTCAACATCAATTTTAGTATCAGTCTCATGGGAAGAGAGGATTCCCTCAATCACCCGGTCATTGGAAAAGTGATGCATCATGGTACGGTGGCTTTCAGCCTAGGGGTAAATTTGGGATTAACCTATACTGGTGCCTTTAGGAAAGGCTTCTCTATCCACCCTTTAACAATACTACAATACAAGTTATACATTTTTATGTATATATATATCCATGACTAGTAGATTAGATTGGTGTGCTATCCACCATCCAGATTCTCGCGACTATGTGTATATTTTGCACGTAAACATATGAGTATGTATAAATTTATGTTTGCACTATGTTCGTTTTACTAAATGCAGCACCAAAAAGTAGTAATTTGTACGTATATATGAGATGGGTGTGTGTAGTGTTAATAGATTCTTGAATTAAGAGGACATAAGCTTGAGCTTAGACTTTAGGATATTGCTTACAAGAAGATTTGAGAATTCAAGAAATTATATTGTTCTCCTTTTTTATTTCTTCCGTTGTTGTGGGATTCTTAAGAGTTCGTGTTGTTGATATCTAATTTATACAAAGTTATTGAATTTTAATGAATAGTGGTGATGTTTTACTAGGAAGTTGATGATGAGGAATGAGGTACAGTAATCAAATAAAGGATGTCGTACGGCTGGAGGGCTTGTAGTTCGAGCTGTAGAGAGATCCTTTTTGTGTTGCTGCCATTTTTAGTTTTTCAACTTTCTTAACAATTGTGCTTAAGTGAACAAAAATGAATTTAATCGAGTTGAACGCACTATTGTGCAAATTTCTATGAGTAGTGGAGTTTTTCGATGAACTTGTTTATCATCAAGAATCAAGCTTTGATCTACTTCAGATTTTATCAATTGTAACTTTTTTTGTTTCTACGAACTGAGCTTAAATGAGTTGTTAAAGTGGCATTTGTCACGTGAATGATGAAGAAGACATCTTCCTGTGTCTTTTTATGTTTCTAGTTTTAGTTTTCTTTAAATGAAAAATGTGTGGTTTGTTTAAATGGATGTAGTAGGAACAATGGTGTTGATAGATTTCTCTCCAAAATTCTATTTTGCCCCCTAAAAGTTGAATTTCCCACTCCAACATGTGATTTTATGCTTTAGATTCCATCAGAAAGTTACTCTCGAGTTGTCAAACCTTATTCGGCATTTGGAATCGAATTTATTAGCGGCATTTAGAATAAGTATTGGTCCCAAGTAGGGGTGAGCACGGTCCGAAGCAGTTCGGAGATATGAAAATCTCTAGAACCGAACCAAACCTCGGAGATGTTCTGAGATTTCCAAAATAAAATCTCCAGAAACGCTCCATTGATCGATTCAGTTCCTTCTGGAAATGGGATCTTTTGGTCCGGTTTTTCGGAGCTGTTCGGAGTTTTTCCTTTAATATTTTTAGCAAAATGCACAAAAGAATTATGGTGTTGTCTTTACAATAATATCATATTGTTAAAGAAAAAGTGTAATATTAAACAACTTATAAGTTATGTATTAAGACAAGTTTCGAAACCCTAACTTATAAAAAACAAATACAAGTTACTGAAGTAGTTATCTCGTCCAAAGAAGAATAACACTAAATTATAAGTTATCAGCTATCGATAACCTCTTTGGGCATTTATCGATTATTTTTCATCGATAAAGCTCTAGTCGTATATATTGTCAATAAGTAAAGGTAAGCTTAATATGACTAACTACAGTAAAATTAGAGTTGACTTCAAGAGAAAAATGTGAGTGCACGATAAAGATGGAGAATGAGCAACGAGCCACTACTTGGAATTCAGGTGTAGGATAGTAACTATGTGAAGTGAGTTCGGGTCTAAAATTTGACCTTTATATATGAAAATAACTAAATATGAGATATAATAATAAATTTTAGTGGTTGGAATAAAGAAATATAGAATTGAATTGAAACATATCATAGTAATGTATTTCTTTATATAAACTATATACATATTAATTGTTCATATATCTATAGTTAATATATGTTTGTTATGAAAATTATTTATTATAAATATTGTACTATATTATTAATTACTAAATCTTTTATGAAATACTAAAACAATAGTTATATTATTGTTAAAATCTACTAAAATACATAATGGTTCAATATGATAGTATAAAAGAAATTATGATATATAAAAAAAAAAAAAAATTCCATAGTCAATTACCTAGAATTGGTTCTATTTGGTTCTATCTCGATTTTTCAATTCGGATCGGTACGGGTTTACAACAAAAAAATTTGGATTGGTTCGGTTCAGATAAAGTCAAATAATCAATGGATATTATCGGTTCGGTGTGCTTTCGGTCCGGGGTTCGATGCGGAGTGAATTCTCTCCGAGACCCATGCTCACCCTTAGTCCCAAGTGGTAGAGGTTTAGAGGGGGGTGAATACACCTCTAACTCGATTTTTTAAAACACTTTAAGTTATAGCTTGCTACTTACTGTAAGAAACTTGTTTTTATAGAAAAGTTGTTACAGTAAGTTAACTCTAGGCAGTAGGCATGAAGCAAATTGGTCTTTGATTACTTATAGTAAGTCATGCACAGGTAGAGTTTTATGCAGCAGAATATATATAAATCTGTTTTCTTACAAATCAATGCAGTATCTATGTAGTATGCCAACAAAAGTAAGTAAAAGCAATATAAAAGTAGACACAAAGTTTATAATGGTTCGAAGGTAGGAGTAATCCTTCTACGTCCATTCTTCCCTCACACAGGGAAATTCACTAAAAAGTTCACACGGTACAACTTGTTATGCCGAAGTCTAAGTCCAACTTAGCTCCTTACAATAGTTTTTGCCTATCCTCAAAAGGCTAATCCTCTATTGTACACACATTCCTCAGGATACTAGTCCACTTTGAATTCCGAATTCAAACGAAGACTCCCTGATTAAAGATTAAAAAAAAAAAAAAAAACTCGCTCGTGAGATTGGTTAATGAAAGTTTTTTCTTCAACTTCTGATAGTTGTCACTAAACTTGAATATTAGTTAAAAATGTGGATGAGCTTCCTGATTTCAATAAGGGTTAGGACCGAGACAAAGTTTGAGAGCTAGCTTGACTATAAACTCTGGTTGCACCTTGAATTTTCACTTGAATACTCTTACTGCTTGCTATCTTGCTCTTGTTTACTTTGCACAAAATACTTGAAAGATTTTCAGAGTGTTGTATGCGTGAAAGCTTTGAATAGAATGCTTGAGTGCTTTGATGCGAAATAATTTCATCTGTTTCGTTGTTCAGTAGCCTTTGCTTTGTCCTCCATCTCCTTTTATTTATAGCAGTTGGGATATCTTCCAATTGAAGGGTGAGAAAATAATCATGTTGACATTTAATGCTCTCCGTATAGCATTGAGCCGTTTGTCCTTTCTTGCAGGGAGTTGGTCAGAGTGGTTACAGCTTGTTATCAGTGTCCGGTGCTTCTTTTGCTTTATGTTAGGTAAAGTGTCCCCACGTAATTGGATAGTCAGTACAATTACTGGCAATATTTTTGAAATCGATCCCCTGACTTTTGAATTTAACATTCACACGTTGGAGCCATATTGTGTGCTTATTGCAACCTATGTTCCGTATTGCACACTTGGGCTTTGTTGCTTGTTGTAACCTTGATGATCTTGTTGGTTGCTTAATGCGACTTTGCCTAAGTAGAACTAGTCATATCTATTATGTAGAGTACATAATCCCCCACGCTCGATTTTCGTGACATAGAGCAACAAGATTGGGAGCTCGACTTCTGTAGTTTGTTCGACGACAGTTCTAAACTGGTTCATCTCTCCAACCGAACCGGCCAGTTCCAGTTTTCTTTGCACTAAATTGGCTTTGTCTTGTAATTGCTTTATTTTCATTAGCCATTTTTAGTTTTTCTGGATACCTTTATCTGCCGACTTGTGGCATGAAAAGGTTTTTCGCTTTACCTTTGTGAGTGACCGTCCTGTGGTCTCCACATTTTTTGTTCCCGTTATTTTTTTTTCTTTATTTATAATACTATCTATTTATATTATGTAGAGTACATAATTCATGAGAGCACTAGTTCCTACCATACAAGTGGTTTTGTCATCAACAAAACTAAACATAAATTTGCTAATCATGCACTTGATTTTGCCGAACATACGTGTTTCTTCAATCTAAATTAATTTCTTCAATGTATTAATAACAACTGCTAATTTAATGGAAAAATGGGTCCACATATATAACTAATACTCCCTCCGTTTCAAAATAAATGTCTTTTTAGCCTTTTTAAAAAAAAATTAAGGATTGGTATTTAATTGATATGTTTTGTGAAATAAAGAAATAATCAACTAAATCAAACAATGTTGTCAAAATCTTGAGTTAACTCTTATGATTCCACGAGTTTACGAGTTATTTCTCCCTAAATGAGTTAACTCGTGATAAAATCGAGATCTGATGAAATCGGAGTAAATTCTCGAGTTTGCTCAAGCGATTTTACAAGTATTACGATTTTACGATTTTGTTTACAAGTTTAACAATTTTATAACATATTGCTTTTTATTCTATTTTACCAATTAAAAAACATATTATATGAATTGTAGAATTTATACCAACTTAAAATTGAGATTTTAAAACTTTTCTAGATCAATTTATACACAAAGAGAGCCAATTTTGCTGATTTTTTTTTTCTAACTATCAAGTTCCCAACTAAAATCTAAGCTTCAATTAAAAAAAAAAAAAAAAAAAAAAAAAAAATTATGTTTTTTATGTAGTATTTAATTTCACTAAAGTTATTTGTTAATTTTCTCTTAAAATTAAAGTATTCATCTATATATATATAAAAGTGAAATGGAGGGTATTAGTGTCATTTTAGTTTTTCCTCCAAAAATTTTAGACTATAATTAGTAAATTTTCCTATTTTTGGTATGTTCATAACTTTCTTTTATTTATTTTTAAATACAAATAATATTTTCATCTTAACTGTGATTTTTATGCATAATATACCAAATTATTCATCTTTTCACGAGCTTCGATTTGACATCCATATCAAATACATTATAATGAGATATTTGATTTGAATAAACGGATTGTTTGTTTATTAATTTTTGTGTTATAATTGATGGTCATTGTAACTTGAACTATAATATTTTGGTTTTAGTTGCAACTAAAATTAGTAAAATGATTTCTTTAAAAAAATCATGAGTATTTTTTTATAATTATTTTTAATTACCTATTTATATTTTTAATAATGTGTATTTTGTTAAGATTACTCTTTTAAGGAAATTTATTCTCTGCAACCTAAATTATGACATTTGTTAATTTTTGCAATCTTTTTAATTTTTTTCACTTTTTCTAATATTCAATTATATATGCTTAAACTTTTTAAGCTAAATAATACTTTGTCGCATTAATCAACATCAACTATCTTTTTTACTCTTAACAATCTAAATAGCTTTTTCCGCATTAATCAATTTTTATCTTCAAATAAATAAATTATTTGTAAGAAAATATAACATTTACATAAATAATTTACAATACCATATAAAATACGGAAATATCCAAATATTTTGAAGAGCTCATAGACTTTAATTTGTTATTTGAATTATTAAATAACTTTTGAATTTTATTTTGTTAAAATAAGAATTTCTTAAATAAAATTATCTAAGTATATTTGATATCACCAAATGAAATCTCAAAAGTTGCAAATGAAAATCTAACTTTATAATTAGAATTTGAAAGTTTTTTAGATAAATTAAAAAAATATAAAATAAAAGTAAGGACATAAAGAAAAACAATATTAAACTTTACATTACATATGAACTACCCAAATAAAATAGCATTGTTCCGTTTATTATATATTTCATGGATATTTTAAATTATTTATAATTAGAATTTAAAAATTATTTTATAAATTAAAAATCTGTATATATAAATTTATACATATAAGCCACGGTAGGGTCACTTCTGTAAGTAACATTTTCCAGCCTAAAATTTCAAACTGTGATTGATAAGTTGTTACATTTGGTAAGAATCAAAATTAATTTTACTTTCTAAGGTGGCAATTATCTTTTTCCATTTCTCATATATTTATTATGTATACTATATTAAATTAATCATCTTTTGACGACATTCGATTTGACATTCATATGTATATATTTTATATATATATATATTAAAACAAATATAGGATTGAGTAAGATTTCAATATTTATTGTAGGTTGCATAACAAATATAGCATTGATTCGGAGCAAAATGAAAAATCATTCAAATAATTCTCTTTATAAATTATATTACTTGATTATTTCATTATAACAACAACTAATCAGTTTGATTTATTTGACTTGAATTATCTCAAGCTTTCTTTATTTATTATGTTGAGAGAAAAATCATTGTATATACAGTTGAACACATACTATATCGAAGTAAAAGCGATAGTTAATATTTGATTTATAATCATCTTATTAAATTATTAAATTTGCTAATGTTTATTTGTTATAATTATTATTTTTGTTGATAAATAACAAAATATGACTTTCGCTCATATATGGTAATTAATCTTAAAAATATATTAATTTTTTATAATTTGCATATATTAATGTTACTTTTCTATAAATAATTACACTTTGCAACCTAAACCATGCTATTATACAAGTTGCAACTAAACTTCTTTTAAAGAAGCACAATTAACCAACTTAAACTTTTTTAGACTTTGCAACCTAAACAATACTTGGTAACATTAACCAATCTCAATTATGTTATTTTTTTTTTTTTTTAACATTTGCAACCTAAGCAATTTTTATATATTAATCAATGTGTATCTTTAGATGAATCTACTATTTACAATATAAACGTATTATTTAATTGAAACTTTTCAACATATATATGAAAGTATTAAGAAATATTGAAGAACTCATATGTTTTATTTTGTCATTCAAACTATTCAAAAAAAACAAAAGATGTTTTATTTTGTTATTCCAACTATTGAATAACTTTTGAATCTTATTTTGTTATTTTTTTATTTTATTATTCTTTGTATATCTAAAATACCAAGTAAGGTATTAAAACTTGCAACTAATATTTTTTAAAAGTAAATAGTTATAATTATAATTTAAAATCTAAATATAAATATTTAAAGTAGAATAGAAAAAATGAAAGGTTTATTTTATATAATAATATGAGTTGATAGTTAAATATTTATATTTGTTTTAACATTCATAATTAATTAAGCTATAATTCATATAGGTGGAGAATGAAACAGACACACTAAATGTGTGTTTGGATTTCAAAGATAAGAAATGAACATTTTGAAAAAGATATTTAACTTAATATTAATTTTTATATATAGACATATATAATATACCTATATATAAAGTGAGTTATATTAAATTCATGTATAACATGCGAGAAACTTATATTCACATTACTTATAATTTTATTTATATTTTATTCTACATTTAAAAAAATATTTTATTAGGGTAAAACGTTCACATATTTAAATATTAGACTTTAGTTTAGTTTAGTTTAATTTAGATTAGTTTAGTTTAGTTTAGTTTTAGTTTAGGTTTGTTTAGTTTAGGTTTAGTTTAGTTTAGTTTAGTTTAGGTTAGTTTAGGTTTAGTTTAGTTTAGTTTATTTTTATTAAAATCATTACTTTTTAAATAAATTTCCGTGCATCGCACGGGAATAGTACTAGTAATTACAATTTAAGAATGCTTACTTATATATATATATATATATATATATATATATATATATGAACCATGATGCCTAAAACATTTCTCCATATTGTATTTTTTTTTCTCTTTGATTAAATGTGTATATAATATGTGTATTTTTTATAAGTGATATCTATTAAAAACTTGTTGTAATTAAAATATATTTAGAATAACTTATTTGTATAGGTAGTAGAATCTTATGATTTTACGATTCGATTTTACGATCCGATTTTATTAACACGCCACCGATTCTACTTAAAATCACGAGTTTGACAACCTTGAAATCAAGTAGGCTTTTTAAGATAATATTGAAAGAATTGTATTTTTTTTTTTTTTTTTGGTAAAGTGATACTTATTGTGAAATTTTTCAAAGTGTCTAAGAAGACACTTATTTTAAAACTGATGGAGTATACTATATCATATTTTATATTAGTCTATAATCAATATAAAATTTCACTTGAAACACTATGCATATACACACACAACCTCAAGTGGTATATCTACCTAAATAAAAGACAAATGATGGACTTTAAGCAACTTTATATTTTCTTCTTAATTTAGTTTATTTATTATGTAATTAACTTTATTTTATTTATATATATATATAATATATATACATGGTTGCAATAATTAAGTGAGGTCATATATAGATCTTCAATTACCTATTATCAACTATTTTAAAAGTGTTATCATTTACTCCTATTTATTTAATGCAATCAAGTATTCCTGATATGGCAGTCAAACATTGGTAGATGATAAAAGCTTTTATTGTCAATTATGGAAACTAAATAATCACAACTTAATATTCAATTATTCCAGCTATTAATTACTCTTGTTTCCCTGCAAATTTGGCAAACTGTCTTAGTTAGCTTATAAATATCGTCAACCAATCAATATTTTCTTTATTTTGAGAGCATTGGAGGCCGAATTTATTGGATTATTCTCTCAACACCCCTAACATTCTTCGGAGTTAAAAAATAAAATCTAATATAAAAATAAAGATTCGCTTATAGTTACCCATATATAAGGACATTTCTATTTGCACTCCTATTTTCTCTCTATACACCACTTTTTATTTTATTTTTGTTATCATTTTACTTAATACACCACCTAATATTTAGTATAGCTTCACCCTAAATTACATCATTTTCTTCCCCAAAATTTATAGAAGCCTTTGCTCCAAGTTGTCCTGAACCCATTGTATCGGATCATCCATTTTCCCAAACTGCATTTTCAGATTTGAGATAATAACATTTTACATGAACAAATGTATTTGAATTGTAATTCCTTCAAATTTTCTGCATTTATACAGTCCCTCCCTAAAATTACTATCATGTTTATTTTGTTTACTCAACTTCACCTAATATTTTCCAATTTCCTTACACATCTATATATATATAAAAGTAAAATGAGGATTATTATTGTAAATTGTATTTTTTCGCTTAAAATATATCTTAAATGCATTCTTAATTTTTTCTAAGGCATTAATTATTATTTTTTCTTCAAATTAATACAATATTAAGTATTACCTTCATTAATAAATAAATATATACTTTATTAAATTAAAAGTAAAAGTTAATATATAATTTAATGATTGACTAATTAAATGATTGTATTCATAAATATTAATTTGTTTTAATTAATCATGGGACTACGACTTTCACATATATTTATATATGATAATTAATGTTGAAATTATTTTTTATTACATATTCATATTTTCTATTTATTGATATTATTTTTTTATAAATAACAATTACACTTTGCAATCTAAACTATGAGATTTTACATGTGCGCAAATCTATATTTCTATTTAAAAAATAAAATTAACATGCTTGAGCTAACTAGGTTTTTTAGAGTTCTCAATATAAACAATACTTTGTTGTATTTTTTCATATTTTGCAACCCAAGCAAAATATATAGACATATATATATTAATTGTATCTATAAATAAATTTCAACACATACATATATTACTCAGATATATTGAAGAATTCATATGCTTTATTTTGTTAGTTAAACTATAGAATAATCATTGAATTTTATTTTATTAATATCAAGATTTATTTAAAATCTAAAAAGTATTTGAGTATATTAAACCATCATGTAAAATATTAAAACTTGAAAATTAATTTTTCTTAAGATAAAGTAAATAGTTATAGTTAAAATTTGAAAAATCATTTGGATAAATCAAAATTTTGAAAATTTTGAAAAAAATAAAAGAAAACACTAATTTTCTTATAATACAATTTAATTTATTTTATTTGACATATTTTGGTGTATTGTGTGATATTTATGTATTTATGTTTCTTTTAATATTTATTTTCAATTAAGCTATTGCGGTGTTCGCATAGGTTAAGGTGGATACACGCATACACAAAATATATATTTGAGTTTCAATATCATTCTTAAAAGTAGATATAATTTATTTTTTACATTTAATTATTTATCTTAATGTAAATTTATAAAATATTATATTTATAAAATGTAAGTTATATTAAATTCATATATCACATGGGAGAAATTAATATTATTTATATTTTAGGTTTATATTATTTTGCAACATGTAGTATGCGCATTTTTCAGTTTTTTTTTTTTTTTCAATCACAACTTAAATTATACATTTTTTCACGTTAGCAACCCCTGCCAGCAATTTAAGTGCGAAAGATGAAAGAATATTAGAAAATACTTAAATAACATAAATTTTTAAAAAATCTAAAAAATATTTTTTAAATTCTAAACTTCATTTAAAATACCAAAAAAATAACTTAAACATGTTGAAAATATATTAAAATTTGATTTTTTAAATAAAAAAGTTCAAATCAAATCATTTTAAGCAAGAAAACTAAAAATTTATTATTTTTTTAAAATCATAAAACTACTATAAATTTCTGAAAATTATCTTTTAAACTCTAAAAATTTATTTAAACTATTTGAAAGTTATCTTGAAAAATTATTTTAAAATCTCTAAAATTTTGTTTAAGACATGTTGAAGTAGCTATGAAAAGTCTAATTTTATGATATAAGTATCATTTTAATTTTTTTTTTTTTAAAAAAATAAATCCTTTTAAAAATACTTAAATTTTTTTGAAGCAATATCAAAATTATTCGATCTTTTTTTATGAAAATTGATTATTTATTAAAATAATTCCTACATTTTTTCAGTTAAGTTTATGATATTTTAAATTATTTTTTAGAATTTAAAAATAAATATTATATTTTCTAAATATATTTATTATTTTTAAATAGTTTCTTTTCTCTCCGAAAATTGCTACCAAAGGTTACAAAGGTGGAAAATCGTAAAGTTCAGTTGATCGTAAAAAAGAAAAAATGATAATTCAAATATTCATTTAATTAGAATATAATAATTAATTTTTTTTATATTACATAATATTGTATTTAATTAATAAAATAATTTTTTTTTAAATAATTTCCGTGCATCGCACGGGAGCGATACTAGTGGGGGAGAAAGGAGAAGAAGAGACAGTGAAGAAAAATGGGAATTGGAGAGAGGAGGAGGATTCACACATCTTTTTAATTCTTTTGGAGAACTCATTTTTGCTTCAAAGAAGGATATATTTGTCAATTTTCTGTCCAAAAATATTTTGTTGTGTGAAAAGAGAGAATAGGGGTGCAAATGAAAATACCCCATATATAATTCATTTTCTTTAAGATTATTGAACAGGTTATGTTGGTTTCAAGTGGTAAAGGATTAGAGAACAGGGTGAATAAACCTCTATATCGATTTTTCTTTAAAGAAAACTCAGAGCAAGGGGTTGCTGCCTGCTGTAGGAAACTAGTTCTTACAGTAAGGCTAAAGCAGTAAGTATCTTAAGACAGTAGGTTACAACAAACTGTTCCTTTCATCTTTACAACAAGCAATGCTCACGTAGAGTTTTATGCAGCAGAATATGCAAATGTGTTTGAAAAGACTATATAGTAAGTAGTATATAGTATGCCACAACATTAAGAAAAAAAATATGAAAATACACAACAATTTATAGTGGTTTGAAGGTCGGTGTAACCTTTTACGTCCACTCTTCCCTCACACAGGGGAAACACCCAATACAATCTAAGTTATACCGATGTCCAACTTCAACTTGGCACCTTACAATAGCTTTTGTCTATCCTCAAAAGGCTACTCCTCTACTATACACGTTCCTCAGAACAATCCTAGTCTACTTTGAATCCCTTATTCAAAAGAAGGCTCTCCGTTAAAAACCACTAGTAAGAGAAGGTTTAATAAAAGGTTCTTCAACAACTGGAAGCTGCATCTAAACTTGAATAGCAGTTGAGATGTGGGCAGACTTTCTCGAGGAGAAGGAATAGGACTATGACAAAGCTTTCTAAGAGCTAGTTGGATTTGACTTGGGATAGTTGCTACAACTTTCAAATCTTTGCTTGTGTAAAATGTTGTTGCGTTGCTGCTTTTTGTTCTCTCTTTACTAAACTCACAAGTATCCCACTCCTCTCGGACGACTATTGATACCTATATATGCTATACGCCATATGCCTATTAATAGCCGTCTCCTCTCAGACGTCGAATTATTAAGCAAGTAGAATATAATTAGTTGGCCACATTAATCAATTCATAAAATAAGAATGAGCATATAAGATAAACACATAGAATGGACTCTAGAATAAACAAATGAATCAAAACTTAGTCAATTATAACCTACTTTTTAGCCCTAAAACGCAAACATGTTTAGCTACTCATGTCTATAATTAAAACAAAAGAACATTCATAGACAAAAATTCTAAAAGCAATAAAATAAACAAGAACAACTAAACTCAGAGTCTTCAATCTTGTTCTTCTCCGCTTTGCGCTTCTTGCCCTTTAATTCAAGCCTCCAAGGTTTCTCGTATGATGTTTTATGATGATTTTCAGACTTAGGGAGGCTCTACATATAATTTGGGAAGGATTGGGGTTAAAACGGGCCAAAAATATGCAAAAATACGTGCAAAACACATACGAATCGCCATTGGGTGCGGTCGCTCTTCCGGGCACAGCCGAATTTGGCTTGACAAGTTTCAGATCCATCTTCCAAGATATTTTTTAGGGTCTTCGGGTCATAATGTGGACTTGGCTATTTCTAACAAAAGTTGTAGTCCTTTGAATTAGCTTTCTAACGCTACCAATTGCACCTCATTTGGACTTCTAGATATCAACATATGAGAAAACTACGATAGGTCTGTCAAGATAGCCAAGGAGTGAACAAGGCCGAGTTGGTTCATCAGCGCATTTTTTTGTTTCTATGCTACTTTTTATGCGGCTGAGCTCATGGGCGTGGCTAAGTTGACTCATTTTCGCCCAAAATCGTGGTTTGAGCTATTTTAGCTCGCTCGGTCCATCTTCTAACTCCTTTTTCGTCTGTTTCCACCCCTGATCGACTTGTTTTTTTTCTCCCGGACCTTACTCTAACGGATTTTAGTCACAAAACATACGTTTTTTTACTACAAAACAAGTAAACTATTATTCAGCTCAAGATAATTAATTATAACAGAAAGCCATCGAATTTATATTCAAATACTACCAAAATAATCGTATTATTAAATCGGCCTAAATGCATGCATACACTACGTGTATCACTCCAACTCCTATTTATAGCATTTGGAATTCCTTCTTGTTGAAGAGCAAGAAGTTTCTCATTGGCAATTTAATGCTCTTTGTACAACTTTCTAGTCGTTGTTCTCCTTTAGCCTAAAGTAGGCCATAGTTGGTGCGACTTCATGTGGTCAGCGTCTATAGAGTTGCTTTTCATTTTTCAGGACACGTGTCTTCGCGCGATTGCTTAGTCAGTATAAGAATTATTTCTTATGTCCCCTGGCTATGTTTCGAATTTAAACTTCTAGCTTTGACTTGACTTATTCCTCTTCGAATATGGTTGCTGCGTGCTTACTGCAAGATCCTGATTTACGAATAATTGGATCTGCCTTATGTTATGAGAAGATCAGAATCACACAATCAATCAAGAACAATGTTCGGACGAAAGAAAACTGAAATAGGCTGAACAGTGCTCAAACGCAGAAATCAGAAAACAAAACGAACACATAAGGATTTACGTGGTTCGATCAGAGGTGATCTACATCCACGGAGGCTCTATGCACCTCAATTCACTTCACTACACAAGCAATTACAAGAATTATCCAGAAACTAGCTAATCCCCAATTCACAAGCCAAATTGTATCATAAACCCTAGAATTCTAATTCTCTCACTAGTGTAATGTTTTCAGAGGGAAAACTACTTGAACTAGCTCGCATTTACAAGTGTTTTATATCTGTACAAGAGTTGTAGCTCGAATCCTTGAGATGAGGAAGTTATAACAGAATTAGGTTCAATTGTTGACAGTTGCTGGAAGGTGGCTTTCACAACAGTTTTGGTGCAACAGATTCAAAACAGTTGCAAGTGGCAGTTGTAACTAACTCAAACCCGGTTCCCTCTTAACCTTTTTCCACTGATTTAACTTTAAACCCGGTTCCTTGATCTGGTTTTTCAAAACCTAACTCCGGTTTTGGATTCTAAACATCTCATACTTCATACAAAACTCCACTTGATGAAATTGAACTTATGCTCACAAATCTCAACCTCAATGAACTCAAGTGCATATCCTTACCTCAAACTGCCTTGTTCTTCTGAACATTAAACACATTGTTTAAGCCTGATTAGGCTCGAGAAATGCACAACCTTGTTCCCAGGAACTGCTTTGGTTAAGAAATCAGCAGCATTGTCAAGTGTATGAACTTTCTTAACTTCCCTAGACCCTGCATCTGTCACATCTCTTGCAAAGTATAACCTTACATCTATATGCTTGAACCTCTCATGGAATGCTTGGTGTTTCACTAAGTGAAGTGCACTCTGGTTATCATAGAATATAATCACACACTCCTGCTTTATTCCCAGATCCCTGAGAATCCCTCTCAACCACACAGCTTCCTTGATTGCTTCTGTTAATGAAATGTATTCAGCTTCTGTAGTGGATAAGGCCACTACTGATTGCTGCACACTCCTCCAACTAACTGCAGTCCCACATAGTGTAAATACATATCCTGTAATAGATCTTCTGGTATCTATGTTCCCTGCAAAATCAACATCCGCAAATCCTACCAATGGAACAGTAACACCTGCTTGTTTCTCAAACTTTAATCCTAAGTTCATTGTTCCTTTCAAGTATCTCAACACCTGCTTCAAAGCCTCCCAGTAAGCTTTACCAGGATTTGACATGTACCTGCTAACCGAAGACACACAATAAGCTAAGTCTGGCCTGCTACAAATCATGCCATACATCAAGCTGCCAACACCACTTGCATATGGTATGTTTCTCATGTATTTCAATTCTTCTGCAGTCTTTGGACTTTGCTCTTTAGACAATTTAAGTTGTTGATTTACTGGAATACTTAAAGGTCTAGCCTCATGCATCTGAAACCTCTCCACCACCTTCTGAAGATAATGCCTTTGAGACAACCACAGAATTCCAGAATTCCTGTCTCTTAAAATGTTCATGCCCAAGATCTTCTTTGCATCCCCTAAGTCTTTCATGTCAAACTCTGTACCCAACTTCTTCTTCAGCAGCTGTATTTTATGCTTACTTCTAATTGCAATAAGCATATCATCAACATACAATAACAGATACACTGGATTAGCCTTAGAATCCTTATCAAAGTATACATAACTGTCATACAGACTCCTGATAAACCCTACTTTCAACATAAACTCATTGAACTTTTTATTCCACTGCCTTGGACTCTGTTTTAACCCATACAGTGATTTCTTGAGAAAGCATACCTTCTCTTCACTTCCTGGAATCACAAAGCCTTCAGGCTGTTTCATATATATGTTCTCAATCAAATCACCATGCAGAAATGCAGTTTTAACATCTAGTTGTTGTAACTCCATGTCCTTTTGTGTCACTTTTGATAATAGAAGTCTAATTGAACAGTGCTTTACCACAGGAGAGAAGACCTCATTGAGATCAATGCCCTCTCTCTGAGTGAAACCTCTTGCAACAAGCCTTCCCTTGTATCTTACCCTTTCTGTGTCTCCAACTTCAATCTTTTTCTTGTAAATCCACTTGGAATTCACCAGCTTCTGCCCCTTAGGCTTATCTACCAGCTTCCAAGTGCCATTTCTCTCCAGAGATTCCATTTCCTCCATCATTGCACTTATCCAGTGCTCACTTTCACTACTACTGACTGCTTCTCTGAAGTTCTGTGGTTCCTGATGCTCTATGTCTTCAGCAATGCTTAGTGCATAGTGCACACTTCCAGCTTGCCCATAGAAGTCTGGTCTTTGGATTTGCCTTCTTGGTCTATCTCTGGCAATACTATACTTGCTCAGGTCTGGATTAACAGTTTGCACATCTTCTTCTTCTGATGGGCTGTCACTTGAGTGTTAATTCAAATCTTCCACCCTTTGAGGTTTTTCATCCATCTGAGGCTCCACCTGAACTGATATTTTTCCTGCTTCAGTAGCACCGTCAAGTTCTTCTTGACTTCCAGTGGAGTGATATCCCATAACTGATTCATTGAACTTAACATCCTTGCTTATCATGAGCTTCTGATTCCCTTGTTCTAAACACCATAACCTATACCCATTGATTCCTTCTGGATATCCTAAGAACACACATCTTTGTTCTCTTGGATCAAGTTTGTCTTGCTTAATATGTGCATAAGCAAGACATCCAAATACTTTCAAATCTGTATAGCTTGGGACTTTGCCACTCCACACTTCTTCTGGTGTTTTAAACCCTAAAGATGATGAAGGTGATATGTTGATTAAGTAACATGTTATGTTAATTGTTTCTCCCCAGAAAACCTTTAGCAGTCCAACATCAATCAGCATACTCACTCTTTCCAGTATTGTCCTATTGAATCTTTCTGCAACACCATTCTGTCGAGGGTTCATTGGGACTATTCTGTGTCTAGTGATTCCTCTTTCATCACAGAATTCAGTAAACTCAGTAGATAGGTACTCTAAGCCATTGTCTATTCTCAAGTGCTTGAGCTTCTTGCCTCTTAAATTCTCCATCTGAATCAGCCATGTTCTGAACTTGGTGAATGCATCACTCTTGTTTCTTAACACAAATACCCACACTTTCCTACTAAAGTCATCAATCACAGACATGAAGTATTTTCCTCCTCCATGGGTTTCAGTTCTAAATGGTCCCCACATATCTGGGTGGACATAATCTAAAGGTTCTTGAGTGGTGTGAACCCTCTTAGCATAAGGCAGTTTCTGTGATATACCTAATGCACATTTATCACAGAACTCAAGTGCTTGATTTCCAACCTCTCCAATAATACCTCTCTTGGATAATTCTTTTAATCCCCTTTCTCCAATGTGCCCTAACCTCTTATACCACAGTACTAGTTCATTCTTGCCCAGAACATTGCCCACACAACCAATCACAGGCTTTCCAGTCAAGATAAATAAACCATTATGTTGTTTTCCCTTGATCACCAGTTTATTTCCTTTAGTTATGTGTAACTGACCATCAACAGACTTGAATTCACATCCAGTAGCAATGAGAGATCCTAGGGAGAGTAAATTTCTCTTGAGACCAGGTACATACCTTACATTGGTGATGATTCTTGTAACTCCATCAAACATGGTAATTTTCACTGAGCCAGTGCCTTAAACCCTGCAGGATTGATCATTACCTAGCAGGACACACCCTCCATCTTCCTTTTTGAGATTTTGAAACCAGTCTTCATGAGGACACATATGGAAGGAGCATCCAGTGTCCAGAACCCACTCCTTTTCCATCTTTGAGTCAGTAACATTTAGAACTTCTAGTGTGTCTTCTTCATGTTCAACAGCAGCAGCTTCAGCACCTTGGCCTTCCTTCTTCTTCTTCTTCTTCTTCTTCTTCTTCTTCTTCTTCTTCTGTGGACAGTCCTTCTTTAGATGTCCAACTTGTTTGCATTTGAAACACTTCCTGTTTTCCACCTAATCTCTAGATTTCTTCAGACTGTCATTTCCAATTTTTGAATCTTTTGCAGTTTGGCCCCTTCTTCTTCTGATTGTTACTTTTGAACTTAATGTTCAATCCTTCACCAGATTGATTTACTTTCTTGTCTCCTTGATTCTGCAAACATTTGGTCTTCAGAGCAGTAATGATTGAGTCATAACTTAACTTATCTTGCCTTCCAAACATCATAGTTTCTTTGAAACTCTCCATAGATCTTGGCAGAGCATTCAGCACCATCAAAGCTTTGTCATCATCTTCAATTTTAACCCCAAGATCTTCCAGTTCATCAAGAAGCTTTGTAAATTCATATAATTGATCAGAAATTACCATTTCATCCACCATCTTGAAAGCCAATAATCTCTGCTTGAGGAATAGCTTGTTGGAAACTAACTTGGACTCGTACAGTTCCTCCGGCCTAGTCCATGCCTCGATTGCAGTCTTACATCTGGATATCTCCCTCAAAGGCTTATCCCCAAGACATAGAATGATCAAGCTTAATGACTTCTGATCCACATCGCCATATTTAGGTTTCTCAGCCTTCACCCACTCATTTTCAGGTTTGAGGGCATTTGCAACCCATTCTGCACTAGTATGGCCTTCATCTTGATCTTCCATAGAGAGAAATCGTTTTTCCCTGAAAACTTGTCCAGATCCATCTCCATTCCTGCCATTCTCTTCTTCTTCTTGCATGAGAAACCTTCCCATAGACGGAGCCATTTGTTATGAGAAGATCAGAATCACACAATCAACCAAGAACAACGTTCGGACGAAAGAAAACTGAAACAGGCCTCCAATGCTCAAACGCAGAAATTGTAAAACAAAACGAACACACGGGGATTTATGTGGTTCGATCAGAGGTGATCTACATCCACGGAGGCGCTATGCACCTCAATTCACTTCACTACACAAGCAATTATAAGAATTATCCAGAAACTAGCTAATCCCCAATTCACAAGCCAAATTGGATCATAAACCCTAGAATTCTAATTCTCTCACTAGTGTAATGTTTTCAGAGGGAAAACTACTTGATCTAGCTCGCATTTACAAGTGTTTTATATCTGTACAAGAGTTGTAGCTCGAATGCTTGAGATGAGGAAGTTATAACAGAATTAGGTTCAACTGCTGCAAGTTGCTGGAACGCGGCTTTCACAACAGTTTTAGTGCAACAGATTCAAAACCATTACAAGCGGCATTTGTAACTAACTCAAACCCGGTTCCCTCTTAACCTTTTTCCACTGATTTGACTTTAAACCCGGTTCCCTGATTCAGTTCTTCAAATCCTAACTCCGGTTCTGGATTCTAAACATTTCATACTTCATACAAAACTCCACTTGATGAAATTGAACTCATGCTCACACCTTACAATAGATACTGTTGTATGCTACGAAAGAGTAAGCTCCCTGTTGTATGCTCTTTATAGCCTCTGGTTCTTGCTTCCTACTGTTGACTTCTTGATGTATACATCCTCGATGAACTTGTTGTACGTCATAAGTAGAACTAGCCCTATATAGTATAGAGGTTACAGAATATATGGGGCCCTAGTTGCTATCTTACAACATGGTTTTGTCATCATCATAATTATACATACAGTTCTTAACAGTTTCTTAAATGTTCGAGATAATAGTTTTGATTTTTCACATAAAAACTGAATAATATTATATTTTTCACAATAAAATATGAATAATATTCTAAATCAGGGAAAATGTTCCTAAGTATATTGGGTAGAAAAAAAATTAATATATCCAAAATAAGCATAGTGACAACACTACATTTAAATTGATGGCGGACGAAGGTTGGTGATTGGTATGGAATCATGATTTGATCAAGAATTTTGAATTCAAAGACAATTAATGCCTAATAGCAACCAAAAAACTAAATTTTCAGTTTTTTGTCATTTTAGTCATTTTTTAAAATTTTACCAATTTAAAAAAAAAAAAAAAAAAAAAGAACCTTGAAAATAGTTGTAATTTTGGCTGATTAATGAATCTTTTGGGAATAATCCTCAATGAATTATGAGTTACAACTTGAGAGAAATCGATTTGAATATTGTAGATGTGCAAAATTTCGTTAGGGTTTAAAAAATATTCGGAGTCAGCTAATTTTGTTCGAATTCAAGAAATTGGCCAAAATCACAACTATTTCACAAAGCTGTTATAAATAGATAAAATCAAAAGAATTAGTTAGAATGGCAGAAACTTGAAAATGTTTGATTTTTTTCCTTTCCATTATGCCAATAAATAAAAATGATATCACTGTTTTATATTTGGTTGACCACATGAAAAAACCTAACTATGAATATAATTAAATATGGTATCATTCTTGTGGTGTTATAATCTTCATATTTTCATTTAAAATTATTTTTGGAATGTTGTTTAAGTGAATACTACACAAGTGTGGCAAATAATGAGCAGCAGCTAAATGTACGTTTTATTATGATGATCATAGTATTTCATATCATATTAAAATTATTAAAACTATATACTAAAATATTATTTATGGATTATATATTACTCATTTATTGTAATTTAGAGATATGTAATGTTTCTATCTGATTTATTTGCAATATTGTAGAACCATATCAAAATTTATTAAATAAAGCTGACTTTAGAACATCATTGCACTAAAGCAAGAACAAACAAGAAATGTACTTAAACAATTGTACACATGGCAAATCTGAGCATTTAGAAATAATAAAATCAATATGAGCAACAACTATGTACTCATATGCATGGATCTAGTTATATGTAATGGATCGGTCCGGACTCAATCGGACTAACAAACTTACTCGATTAAAAATATATAATTTTTTTACATCCACAACAAGTAGGTTAACTGACACCTTTTTCCCAAATACACGTAATACTTTTTCAATAAAAGGATACTATTTTAGAAAATTTAACTATCCATGTTTTATTCTGAATATAATATATTATATGTTCTCATTAAATATAAGTTTTCCAACATCAAGATATATAAGTTCTCCATTTATAACCCACAAATTCTATTCAACTATTATTTTGTTGAATTTCTTTAAAAATATAACTTTTGCAAAGGTAATGCATTTAATAAAAAACAAATCTCACATTTTTTGTTAAAAAAGTATTAAATATTTTTACGTTCTATAGTACTAGTTTGTTTTAGAAATATTTTTTCCAAGTAACATGTAATGTTGGTTTTATAAAACTTAATAATTCTTGTATTTTTTTTTAAACTTTGTGTTCTTATCAAGTTTTATATAAGTTATAATCATCAAGTTTATATAAAAGTACACTAGTTTTTCCCATATTGATATTTCATCATCTACTTTTAAATACTTTTTTACGGAAAAGTCATGTATCTTCTAAAAAATATTATTTTTTTCGAAAAACTAATTCTTTCGAAAAAAATGTTAATGGTTGGGAGCTGCTTCATATACACAATGAAAGCCAATTTTTTAAGTTAAGCTCATCTTTTAAATACATGTGGATCGAGTTAATGAATGTAGTATGCACAGCTGAATTTTTAAATGGGGTCAAGTGTTCTAGCATACCAAATCATGAAATAAAGCTAAAGGTTGGTACACCTATGTATTATGTTGATGCGAAATGTAGACATTCTCTTGGTTTTTGTAATGGTCTCAGGTTGGTCGTTACAATTCTTGGTGACCACCTTATCTAAGAAAAAGTTATTTTTGGAAGCAATGCAGGTAAAAAAATTATGATTCCAAGTATGACTTTGGCTGCCCTCTAATAATAAATTTCCCTTTAGATTTGTAGCGCCTTGATTTCACCTTTTGAGATCGAGATGCCACAGTGGGACAAGTTCATGCATTCTTTCTTCAAAACTTTAAAACAACATAATGAGCAGGAATCAAGCTAGAAACCCGCAATCAATTTCTTGATGAAAACCAAACTAAAAACCGTTGTGAAAGTGACAGAAATCCATTGTAAATGCCACTTGTACCTTCAATTCTAACTGTTGGTTCAAGGTGGTTTAACTCCTTCGGTCTACCTCTCAAACCTGGACATCCGGTCCGGTTCTCAGCCCAATAAACCCGGTTCCTGACTCAGCACAATACATACTTTAAGCTTTGCAGTAGTTTGATGAAATTGAACCAATACTCACAAATCTCCACCTCAATGAACATCAAACATATCATCTCCTTATTTCCTGCATTTCTCAGACTTCAAACACACTGTACAAGCTTCACCAAGCCCGTACAATCCAAACTTCGCACCAGGAAGAGATTTGGTCAAAAAATCTGCTGCATTTTCACTGATGTGGACTTTATTCACAACCACAGAACCCTTCTCCATTACATCCCTCAGAAAGTGTAGCTTTACATCAATGTGTTTTGATCTCTCGTGAAACACTTGATGTTTTACCAAGTGTAAAGTACTTTGGTTGTCACACAGCACCTCCACACAACTTTGTTGAATCCCAAAATCTTTAAGTATTCCTTTTAACCACAGAGCCTCCTTAACAGCATATGTGACAACAATGTACTTAGCTTCTGTGGTTGAAAGTGCAACCAAAGACTGATGTATACTCCTCCAACTCACTGTTGTTCCATAAAGAGTGCATATATATCCTGAGATAGACTTTCTGGTATCAATATTTCCAGCAAAATCAGCATCCACATATCCCAATAGTGGATTCTTCACCTTCTCCTCTTTCTGTAATATCAACCCCAGATTGATTGACCCTTTTAAGTACCTTAGTATTTCAAAGCTTCCCAATGCTCCCTTCCAGGATTTGCCATAAATCTGCTAACCAATGATACACTATATGCAAGATCGGGTCTGCTACAGATCATCCCATACATCAGACTTCCAATACCACTTGCATATGGTATTGACTTTATGTGATTTATATCTGCGGTGGTCTTTGGACACTGAGCTTTGGATAACTTTACATGCTGATCACTGGAGTACTTGCAGACTTTCCCTCATGCATGTTGAACCTTTCTAACACCTTCTGCAAGTAGTTCCTTTTCGGCAGACACAATCTTCCAACACTTCTATCCCTTAAGATATCCATCCCAAGTATCTTATTTGCATCCCCTAGGTCTTTCATTTCAAACTCAGAGCTATGCCTTTTCTTTAAGGACTAAATTTTCAACTTGCTCTTGCTTGCTATGAGCATATCATCAACATACAAAAGCAAATACACCTGATCAACCTTAGTGTGCTTCTGAAAATACACACAGTTGTAATATAAACTCCTGGTGAATCCAGCATTCAACATAAATTGGTTGAATCTTTTGTTCCACTGCCTAGGGCTTTATTTCAACCCATAGCGGGACTTCCTTAGATGGCACACCTTGTTCTCATTCCCAGGTATTACAAAACCCTCAGGTTGTTGCATATATATGTCTTCAATCAACTCACCATGTAAGAACGTTGTCTTCACATTCAATTGTTGTAATTTCAGGTCTTCTTGAGTAACTTTGGCTAGTAGAAGTCTAATAGAACAGTGCTTCACTACTGGAGAAAAGACTTTATTGAAGTCTATTCCTTCTCTTTGTGTAAAACCTCTTGCTACAAGTTTTGCCTTGTATCTTATCTTCTCAACATTACTGATCTCTAATTTCTTCTTGAAAATCCATTTTGAACTGATCAGCTTCTGATGTGGTGGTTTATCCACTAGATTCCAAGTGTGATTTCTCTCTAGTGATTGCATTTCCTCCACCATAGCACTTAATTACTGCTCTCTCTCATTTGCACTTATAGCATCTTTATAGTTATGTGGTTCATTATGATCAAGTGATTCTGCAAAACTCAAAGCATAATAAAAAAATACCTGCTTGTCCATAGAAATCTGGCTTTTGAATTTGTCTTCTTGGCCTATCCCTTGCAATGCTATAGTTTCTGAGAATTGCATTTCCAGCCTGAGTATCCTCATCTTCAGGTGAACTGCTGTTGGAATCAGGATTGATATGGTCAACTTCTGGAAGAATGTTAACATGTGGGATCTCCACCTCAATAGCTTCCCTTTCAGATGATTCAGCTCCATCAACTTCACTTTGATCTCTAGTTAAAATGTAACCCGTCACTGATTCATTAAACTTGACATCTCTGCTATTATAAGCTTTTGATGTCCCTGTTCCAAACACCACAATCTGTAGCCCTTTACTCCTTCATGATATCCAAGAAACACACACCTTAGAGCTCTTGGGTCAAGCTTGTCTCGTCTCACATGTGCAAAAGCCAAACATCCAAACACCTTCAAGTCATTGTAATTTGAATGTTTGCCATACCACACTTCATTGGGTGTTTTGAATTCAGTGACAGATGAGAGTGTCTTGTTAATTAGATAGCATGTTGTATTTACAGCCTCTCCCCAAAAGGATTTTGGTAGTTTAGCATCCAGTAGCATACATCTTACCCTTTCTAGAATTGTTCTATTAATTCTTTCAGCTAATCCATTTTGTTGTGGATTTAATGGAACAGTTCTATGTCTTGTGATTCCTCTATCTCTGCAAAACTCATTAAATTCAGTTGACAAATACTCTAGACCATTATCAGCTCTTAGGTGCTTCAGCTTCTTGCCTCTTTGATTCTCAATCTGCACCTGCCAATCTCTGAACTTAGAGAATGCTTCACTCTTTTGCCTTAGAATGAAAACCCACACCCTTCTACTGAAATCATCAATGATTGTCATAAAATACTTGCCACCGCTGTGTGTTTCTACCCTTCCGAGACCCCATATGTCTGAATGTACATTATCTAGAGCTTCTTGTGTGTTATGAAAGCCCTTCCCATATACTAACTTCTGTGATTTTCCAAGAGCACATTGATCACAAAAGTCTAAAGTTATCTTTTCTACATTTCCCAGCACACCTTTCTTGGCCAGTTCATTCAATCATTTTTCTCCAATGTGTCCTAATCTTTTATGCCATATTTCAGTTGTTAGTTTATCAAGACTCACATTCACAGAACCACATACATGTTTTCCAATCAGAATAAACAAGTCATTATGCTTCTTTCCCTTCATAACCAATTTATTATTTTTTGTAATGTGAATGTGTCCATCTAATGTATTAAATTCACAACCATAAGCATTCAGAGATCCTAAAGAGATCAAATTCCTCTTCAAATCAGGAACATACCTGACATTTGAGACAATTCTTTGAACCCCATCAAACATTTGAATCTTCACAGATCCAATTCCTTGAACTTAATAAGAGTGATCATTCCCCAGCAATACAGTTCCTCCTTCAGATTTCTTGAGTTCATGGAACCAGGATTCATGGGGACACATGTGGAGGGAACAGCCTGAGTCCAGAACCCATTCCTTAGATATTTTTTAATCTGAAATATTTAGGAATCCTGCACTTTGATAATCCTCCTCCACAACTGCTGCATCTACCTCCTGGGCATCCTTCTTCTTCTTCTTTTCTGGACAATTCTTCTTTAAATGTCCAGTTTGTTTACAAGCATATCATCTCATTTTCTCTACCCAATTGGTAGATTTATTGGCACCATCATTTCCAAAAGTGTTCCCCTCTGTTTATTTGAATTCTGGTTTTTCTGTTGTTGAGACTGTTTCTTGAACTTAATGTTCAAACCTTCTGCTGCTAGGGCATTCTTCTTTTCTCCTTGAAGCTGTATGCTCTTTGTCTTCAGAGATGTTACAATAGACTCAAAACTGAGCTTATCTTGTCTGCCAAACATGAGAGTGTCCTTGAAATTTTCAAGAGACTTTGGCAATGAGTTGAGGAGCATAAGAGACTTGTCATCCTCTTCCAGCTTCACCTCCAGGTCTTCAAGTTCATCCACCAAACGGTTGAATCTAATTGATCAGACAGTGGCTTTTCATCAAACATCTTGAAGGCCAGTAGTTTCTGTTTCAAGAACAACTTGTTCATAACTGTCTTGGATTGATACAGCTCTTCTAGTTTGGTTCAGGCTTCAATGGTTGTCTTTGCCTTTGAAATCTCCCTCAGAGGCTTATCCCCAAGACACATAATAATAGCCCTCAAGGCCTTTGGATCCAATTCTGCAAATTTTGGCTTATCATCAGCAGGCCACTTCTCCAAAGGCTTCAACGCCATTGCCAATCCATTCTGAATCAAGACAGCGTTCATCTTGATCTTCCAAAGACCAAAATCATTTCTCCCTGTGAACTTTTCAACCTCAAGCTTCATTGCTCCCATGGATTCTCTTCCCAGCGGTGCCACTTGTTGGAAATCAAAACCAAATGCATGCCATTACAAAACTATGTTCGGTCGTTAATCTCCAGATTGACCGAACAAGAATAGATACAAAAACTTGAATGAAAATACAAAAGAAAACGTTTACGTAGTTCGATCAAGTTTGATCTACGTCCACGGAGGATCTATGTTCCTCAATTCACTAGTTTTTCAAACAATTACAAGGATTAAGCCAGATTCTACAATTCCCCTTTCTAGAACCCTAGAACAACCCGTAGAACTCTAATCAGCTAATTCTCAGTTAATTGTTACAATCATGTGGAGAAAAGTAAACTACTAGCTAATATACATCAATACGCCCTAAACTACGAAGCTTGTTGAGCAAGAATCAAGCTAGAAACCGCTAATCAATTTCTTGATGAAAACCAAATTGAAAATTGTTGTGAAAGTGACAGATATTCGTTGTAAATGCCACTTGCACCTTCAATTCTAACTATCAGTTCAAGGTGGTTAACTCCTTCGGTCTACCTCTCCAACCTGGACATCCGTTCCGGTTCTTAGTCCAATAAACCCGGTTCCTGACTCAGCACAATACATACGTCAAGCTTTGCAATAGTTTGATGAAATTGAACCAATACTCACAAATTACACTATAATTTTTTTGTCTCATACCCGAAGGCAAAAATCAAGATACAACAGTATAAACCCTGCCCACATTATAACTCAAAGCTAACTTGCAATCATCATTACCCATCGGTTTGCATTTTAGAAAGCGGAGTTGGGGAAGTGTCCTTCGCGTGCTCTCGGACTCAGTCCGCACACCTATCAAGTATCCTTTGTCACATATCGGGTTCCTTTTTATCTTTAATAGAATTTCTATTCTCAAATATTTTCTTAATTATAGACACTTTTCGAACTTAAGTTTTTATTAAAAATCAAACATGAAATAATTTTGAAACCAACTATATAACATGATAAACAACTTCATTTCACTCATATACAAATTTTTAAAATATAATTTATTTTCAAAATTAATATTTAATTAATAAATAATTTACTTAATAATTAATATTTAAATATTTAATTAACCAATTAACAAATAATTTCACATAATACAAACTAAAATCACATAAAATATATCCCGCACATCATGACTTAATTAGCGTCTCACGTGCGGTATAATCATACAAGAAACAAAATATATATTTACTATTCACAAAAGATCTATTTACTATTCATAAATATCTATTTACTATTCATAAAAAATATCTTCTTGTTATTCATATTTCTGAAAAATAATAAAATCTTTCATAATATTTATTTTTATTTTTCATGTATCTAAATTTAGTTCCCATATTTTGTATTATGTGGGTTTTCAAGAAAAATAAATATCCTATGAATATTCATTTTCATTAAAATTAATAAATTCATTTTTCCTTGGAATAAAATTCTACAAAAATACTTTTTATACTCCTAATTACTTATATATCATATTTATATCAAAAGAAATCGAAATAAAATCATTTCCTATTTTTTTTATAGAAATAGGCAAAAATATTAAGGTTATTCCCTAATACATTATATTTTATTTTCTTAGACTTTAATGAGAGATATAGTAATATAATCATCATCATACATATATTAAAATATCACAATATGTTATTTATAATAATTAAAAATTATACATCTCTTATTTTTCTTGTATTTTTCATTATAATTCTATTATCTTTCAAATTTTAATATAATAGCTTCCAATAATTATTTTAATATTTTAAAAACATAAAAACTTTATAAATATATATATATATATATATATATATATATATCAAACCTGAAAATTTAAACTTTCAGTATATAATTTCTGAAAAACAGAAAAATAGAAACTCATTTAAAAAGCTTCTAAAATATATATTTCCCTCTTTAGTTCCCTTTTAAATTTTTCAACATCAAATATATCATGTATATAACTTATTATAGTTATATATGTGGAAAAATAATATTTTCAGATTTTAAATTTATCCAAAAAAAATTCAAACCTCTTTTTAATTTGTCAACTTCAAATATACTATATATACAAATTATTATAAAAATATATATAGATAAGGGGACAGGGCAGGCGCGTGGGCCGCGTGCAGGCGTAGGTTGCGTGCAGGCGTGGGCCCCGCGGCCTGCAGCCTGTCCCCCACTTTATATTTTTTTTTTCTTTTTTCTTTTGTTTAATATAGGATTTGAAATGAAATATGTGTGTATATTAAATAGCCGTTATTGCAACGGTTCCAAAATTATTCTTTTTTTTTTTTACTGAAATTATTAAAAAGTAGCCGTTAGAAATTTCTTTTATTTTTTTAATTTAAATTTCTCCTATAAATATATCTTCCCACTTCATCATTTTTCCCATATTATCTAAATTACTATCATATTTCAATTTCAAGCTAAATTTCTTCTCTTCACACCAAAATAAAATGGATAAAAATTCATGGCCGCAATGGCTCAATTCTTCGAATTCCGGAGAAGAAGCGTCGCCCCCAAATATCAACATTCGTCCACCTATTACCAACTTCAATCCTCAAAATTCTAATTTTCCTACTCATTTTCCAAATTTTCGGAAGGTAGCAACAACCAACCCTTTCCGTTTATTCCATCTGGATAAGCATTTTACATGTATCCGAATCAAATTCCGTACATGCAACCTCCTCAATCCGGGTTTCGTCCGATGATGGGCACAAATTCATCGAGAAGGCTCGGTAGTGATAGTTCCGATACAGACAGAGACACTCCGACCCCGAACTCTCAGCGTTCATGTCCTTTCTCGTCTCAGTTCTCCCCAGTCGGACTTGAGCAAATAAATCTCGTTGCCGACTTTGAGGCTTCCGATGATCCACCCAGGGCTCACAAAGAAAACGCTCTTCTCTGTAATTGTTGGCTCGATATCAGCATAGACTCTGTTGTTGGAAACGATCAAAAGCTCGATCAAATGTGGGTTCGGATTGCCGAGGCATACAACAGGAACCGTCCAACAGGCACGTTGTTTAGGACTCATAACCAGTTGAAGACACATCAAGGCGAAGGTTCAATATACAACAAAACATGGAGGGGATTTTAATCAAGTGCGTTCTTGGTATGTTTTGAAAGATAGTCCGAAGTTTGCCGATCCAGAAGATGATAGCCACGGCTCAAAAAAGACAAAAGTATCGACAAGTGGAGAGTACCTGATATCTTCAAACATCGACTCAAGCGCTGGAGAGGAAGCTAGGGGAACGCACTAGTCCAATGGGGAGGAACGCGGCTAGGCGATTGGTCAAGGGCAAAGGAAAAGCAGGCTCGTCCAACAACGAAGAAAGCATCGACGTTATTGAGCAAAGGCTCCAGGCCTTAGAGGAACAGAACAAGCAAAAAATCGATGGATTGAATGCTATTGCCACTGCTAAAGAGTATAAAATAGTGATGAAAGATACATCGAATATGACAGAGGAACAATTACGTTTCCACCTCCTTGTGGTGGATAAAATCAAGAAGTGGGGGATGTAGATTTTGGAAAGTAGTCGTTGTTTGCAAAATGAGCCGTTGTATTTCTTTTGTGTCAAACTAGCCGTTGTATGTCTTTTCGTTATAAAAATAGACGTTGTATTTCTTTCCGTTATAAAACTAGCCATTATAAAACTAGCCGTTGCAACTCTAGTCTATAAAAGGTCCTATCCGGATTGTTGCATATCTCACTTTAAAACGTTACACTCCTCTTCTCTCGATAATGTCTTCATCTTCTGAAGAAAGTGATAGTCTCTTGAATTTTTAATTGATGATACGACTGAGAAAGAAATACAGTCGTTACTTCCCGGTGCTGGGACTTCTACCGGCAGAGCCAGAAAACAAAGAACGTATGTTCGCCGAGATCGTGAGGCAGGGCATGCAAGACTCTACCTTGACTACTTCTCTGAAGATCCGATATACGGAAGCGAGACATTTCGCCAGCGTTTTCGTATGTCGAGAGAGTTGTTCTTGCGCATAGTTGATGCACTGGAAGCCCACGATGACTATTTCCGGTTGATGGTCAATGCAACTGGACAAAAGGGGTTCTCTCCACTACAAAAGTGTACGGTTGCCATCCGCCAATTGACGTATGGGGGACCTGCCGACCAGTGGGATGAGTACCTACGTGTTGCCGAAACAACCGCCGTAGAATGTCTCTTTAAGTTCTGCCGCTGTGTGATTGAACTGTTTGGTGGATACTACTTGAGGAAGCCTAACGTCGGGGATTGTTAGCGGCTGTTACAAATGCACGAAGAAAGGCACGGATTTCCAGGAATGCTGGGGAGCCTTGATTGCATGAATTGGGAATGGAGGAACTGTCCGGTTGCTTGGAAGGGCCAATTCACACGCGGTGATCATGGCGTTCCAAAAATCATGCTCGAAGCGGTTGCCTCTGCAGATCTATGGATATGGCATGCCTATTTTGGAGTAGCAGGCTCCAAAAACGACATAAACGTGCTCAATCAGTCTTCTTTGTTTACGGATACTTTGCAAGGACGCGCGCCATCCGTTAATTTCACAATCAATGGTAAGCAATATAATCAAGGATACTATCTGACTGATGGAATCTGTTAGACCTTAAAGCACGTAAAACACGTAAATACGTATATGGAAATCGATATACCTCAAGTGAGTTGCAGCGGAACGTATTCGGTTGATTCCCAAATTGATGGATCGTACTCTGATTCGTCTACTAGCCCGTCTAGACGAATACTACTAGAGCATCCGCCGTCATGTTCACACCCTAGACTCTTGGAGGACTCCGGTGATTCTCCAAGACAGAGAATTAGAGAGAAAAGGGAGAAATATGTATTATGTGGTATTGATTTTCCGTAGTATACGAATACCGGTATATTCATATATATACCAGTATGGGAGAGATCTATCTCCTATTATGGATAAGATCTCCATCCCTATCGGGAATATATCTAATAAGATATTAAATATCTCGTCAGATATATATCCCAACCATATTGGGATCCATCAGATATGGATGCAACCAACATCTCCCACTCATACAAATCTGGTCCGACTTACTCGAATCCGAAAGACTCCACAATTCTCATCATCATATCTCTTCTTTCATACAGAGACTAAGGCGTGCGACCGAGCAAGAAAATAATGGAACAAAGTGAGGAGAGTTATATTAAGTTATCACCCAACTAACATAACTCATCAACTCGGGAGACTCGCAGTGTACCCCAAACTACGTGGTTGCACTAGACCAAACATCTCTGACCCCTCGTATTCATATAGAGCATGTTTGACCCCTTAACTTGTATCTATGCTCATGACTATGTCAAAACTAATTCGACTTAGTCGGCCGGCCTATGAGCCATATTACACAAGTGCATTACCAGCTTAGTTTTTCCTTGGCCTCTAATGTCAATCTGCTTGGACTTGACAGCTTTCTTAGTCATGCTCCGACAGACCGTATCAACCATGGCCATTGAACACATGCTAAAGTAGCGTCATCAAGCTTACACTTCATGACAAAGTCCAAAGTCCCAAAGGGCACAAGAAACACTATAAGAGCTCACACAGTGACCAAGCAGGGATCTATTCGGTCACTCCTCTTACTAAGGTCGTCATTAAGCACATGTAGTATGAATACATGCTACGATGGAGCTCCCACTCAAATTTGGGCATGTCACGCTCTGAACATCATACGAGTCTTAGTCCAGTCGCTCTTCTAGCGTCTGACCTGCGGACCACTTAGGAATTTGTCTCCAACACAACTCCTAATGATTCGCACACTCGGCTATTAAGAAGCTTTTATGAAGTTAGGACATTCTTCATAATCGATCAAGTATGATCTCATCTTGGCCTCTTGCCAAGGCGACTATGGGCAACAACCTTTCGTGTTGTTCCTTTCACAAAGGTGATCACTCAAGTGTTTGATCCGCCAGTCTCATCCTGCTCGCTTACCAAAGCGCCAGGGCGATTTCCCGTGTGAGTGGGACAATCTAAGCCTTGTGACATATCACACATAATAGACACATTACTTCTAACATATAATAAGGGCACATTTTATTGATAAATAAAATTGTTCATACAAGCTACAAGAATTTTAAATTCTACGAAGTCCCATACTCCTAACATGCCTTTGAAATACATCTCTACTCAAAGGCTTGGTGAAAGGATCAGCTATCATTTCACCAGTGGGAACGTGCCTGAGAACCACTTGCCCCTGCGCAATATTATCTCGGATAAAGTGGTATCTGGTGTCAATATGCTTGGTCCTCCCATGATACTTGGGGTCCTTAGCATATGCCAGTGCAGCTGTGTTATCACAAAGGACAACTACTGCATCATCTACATGCGCCGTGACGCGCAAAGTCTGAAGAAATCTTCTCAACCAGATAGCCTCCTGAACTGCAGATGTACAAGCAATGTACTCTGCTTCCATAGTGGATAGAGATATACAAGGCTGCTTCTTGCTACACCAAGTGATAGCAGCGCCACCTAACAAGAATGCATATCCCGATGTGGATTTGCGTTCATCTCTATCTGCTGATCCATCAGCATCGCTGTAACCAAGTAGCTTCAAACTGCCACCGTGATAGCACAAAGCTAAATCACTTGTCCCCTTTAGATATCTAAGTATCCTTTTGACTGCAGCCCAGTGAGCGCGTCCAGGATTACTTTGATACCTACTCGCCATCCCTACTGCAAAGCACAAGTCTGGTCGAGTACACATCATTGCGTACATCAAACTCCCTACCGCGCTTGCATAAGGAACCTTAGCCATGCTTTCCTTTTCATCATCTGTTTTTGGGCATAGATCTTTGCTAAGAATACAATGTTTTTCCATAGGCGTGTCAACGGGTTTAGCATTATGCATACGAAATCGCTCTAGAACCCTCTTAATATAAGTCTCTTGAGACAAAGTTAAGAGTCTCTTTCAGCGATCTCGGTGTATCTTAACACCAAGTATGTATTCTGCCTCTCCCATGTCTTTCATCTCAAAAGTAGATGATAGCCACTGCTGAGTGGCGACAATCATCTCCGTATCATTTCCCGCTAGCAAAATCTCATCCACATATAATGAGAGAATTGTGAAATTCTTCTCATCCCTTTTGACATACACACAGTGATCTTCCTCAACCATCGTAAAGCCTATCGAAGTGATAGCTCGATGAAATCGAAGGTACCACTGTCTAGATGATTGTTTCCCATAAATGGAACGTTTTAAGCAGCACACTTTGCGCTCTTGTCCCTTTACCTGAAAACCCTTAGGTTGATCCATATAGATCTCATCACCCAGTTCTCCATTGAGAAATGCTGTCTTCACATCCATTTGGAATAGTTCCAAATCAAGATGGGCGACAATTGCTAAAATGAGACGGATAGAGGCAAACCTCACCACCGGGGAGAATGTCTCTTCATAGTCCACACCTTCTCTTTGGGTAAAGCCTTTCGCCACTAGGCGAGCCTTATACTTGTCTATCGAACCATCTGCTTTTCGCTTGACTTTGAGAACCCATTTGTTCCCAATTGTCTTGCGTCCAGAGGGTAGATCGACTAGCTCCCAAACTTGGTTCTTAGCCATCGAACTCATCTCTTCCTCCATAGCACTTATCTACTCTGTAGAATTTGGAAAAGTTACAGCCTCTTCATAAGTGGCTGGCTCATCAACATCCATTGTTGCGCACACGAAAGATTCCTCTTCGAGTTCAAAACGTCTTCAGGGAACCGTTCCACGCTTGCTCCTGCGCAACTCTAGATCTCGAGAGTCTTCATGCAATGGAATTCTCCCACTGACTCTAAGATCGCTCTCATTATTCCCGTCGATTGCTGGATTTGGTTGTAAAACCGCATCCTCGCCAGGAATTCCAGCGTTGTCTTCGGGATCTTGTAACTCATAAAGTTTGAGATCTCCTTTAACTTCTCCAATTGTTGGAAATTCCTCCTCGAGGAAATTGACATCGCGTGACTCAATTTCTGTCATTCCTCCGTCAGGATGTTCACCATACATCACATAGCCTTTCGAGTGATCGCAGTATCTTATAAAGATATGTTTGACTACTCTAGGACCAAGTTTCCCATGCTTATGGGAAGTATTATGAACAAACCCTGCTGACCCCCAAGGGCGCAAACCTTCTAAGTTGGGCTTTCTCTCATGACACAACTCATACGGCGTCGAAGGAACTGATTTAGACGGCACACGGTTCAATATGTAGGCAGCAGTTAAGATTGCATCTCCCCAAAAGGACATTCGTAGATTTGCTTGCGCCATCATTGATCTGGCCATGTCCAGAAGTGTCCTATTCCTCCTCTCTGCAACACCATTTTGTTGCGGAGTGTATGGAATTGACAATTATCTTATGATCCCTTTTTCCTCACAGTATTACCTGAACTAATCAGACAAGTATTCTCGCCCTCTATCGGTGCGTAAAGTTTTAAGTTTCTTATCTCTTTGGTTCTCAACCTCCGCTAAGAATCGCTTAAAGCAATCAAGCGCTTCCGAGCGGTGAGACAGGAGATACACTGAACCATAGCGTGAATAATCATCAATAAATGTGAGGAAATAGGATGCACCGTGTCGTGCCTTCACATTTACGAGTCCGCATATGTCCGAGTGAACTAACTCTAGAGGTTGAGTAGCTCTTTTTGCCTTTCCAAAAGGCTTCCGGCAGGCTTTTCCTGCCAGACATGGTTCGCACACAGGAAGGTTGACTTTAGCGAGATTGCCTAAAAGGCCTTCTCGAGCTAACCTAGTCATCCTTTCACGTCCTATGTGTCCTAACCTTGCATGCCATTTATTTGAATCATTCAAAATATCAACAAACGAAGAAATAAAAGTAGTGCTTTCAATAGATAAATCCAACATGAAAAATCCATTGATCATATGTCCTACGCCATAAAGGTTGTTGCCGAGAAAAATAGATAACATGGTCTTTTCAAACAAGAAAGAAAAATCTTGACTCAAAAGTGTTGCAACTGAAAGTAAATTACATCGAATGCTAGGCGCATAAAGCACATCACTAAGGAGCAGCTCGCGCCCAGTGCTAAGTTTGAGCTGGTATGCACCAACTCCCACCACCTCTTCTTGCGTGCCATTTCCCATAGCAATGTAGTGGCTGCCCGCTGGTACTCGATGATAATCTACAAATCCTGCTCTATCTCTTGTCACGTGTTTGGTTGCTCCTGAGTCTACAATCCAACCATGGAGAGAATTAGCAACTAACACATGTGAACAGACAAGTGAATCAGTAGAGCTAGGAGCGGGTCTTACCTTCTTTGGCTCAGTACAACTACGAGCAAAGTGACCCGTCTTTCCACAGTTATAGCAGGTGTCTTTCTTCTTTCCCCCTCTTTTTCCACGGTGATGCTTTTTAGCCTTTTCACCTTGCGGGCCCAAGTTTTGGTTTTTTGCGGTGCTTTGTCCTGCATTCTTTTGTTTTTTCTAACGGTTGCCTGTGTTAGGCTTGCGTTACCCAACATGTGCGACGAAAGCAGCTGCTTGTGCTCTTTCCGCCTCTCGACGGTCAGCCTCGAGTCTAAGATGACTGGCGACGCTGTCAAAGGTCTGGATTTGCTCGTTGTGTGTGAGCACAAGTGTAACTTGTCCCCAAGTCTGCTCAGGTAGCGACCTTAGGACTGCCAAAACTTGTTGTTCGTTGGTGAGTTCATTTCCAGCATTTTGAAGCTCTCGAATCATGTCTTTCATGATATCAAGATGTTGGCCCATGGTGTGCTTAGGGTCAAGTACGTACTGATTGAATTTAAGGGTTAAAGCCCTTAGTCTCGTTGCCGAGGTAGTGCCGTACGTGACCTTTAAGCCGTCCCACAGCTCTTTAGCTGTAGCAAACGTCTCGAACTCACGAATCAGATGATCCTGCATGCAGCTAAGCATAATATAGCGCGCAGACCGATCTTGATTCGCCCACTTATTGTACGTTTCTAAATCGCGACGATATTGGGCATTTTGACCGTTCTCTGGCTCAACCGGCGCAGCCATAGTCTCAGTGAGATGGTCAAGGACCTTCATCTTATGTAGCAGAAACTGGATCTTACGGTGCCACATGGCATAGTTCTGGCCATCTAGTTTGCCAGAACCGTAAAGATCAGAAAAAGCTATTTGGGCATCCATTTCTGTTAATATTTGCGCAAACTATGTTACAAGGTTGTCTATTTAATATTTTTATTTGGGTCCAAATAAAATTTTATTATTTCTCACAAGTGAATGGGATCGAAAAGTCGCCGCATTGGCACATAATCATCTCCCACTCAATTGAAGACGATAATAAAAAATTAAATGATCGCGAATAAAAATTGTCCATCGCAAGAACATTCATTAAAAAAAAATAATAATAAAGTGAGATGTTAATGACCTATGGTGGTAAATACGAGACAAAAAAAAATTACGTGGCCTTAAAAATGGCCCCTCTAATACATGTGCCCTAGTGAAAAACGAATAAATAAATAAATAAATAAATTACAATTTTCGTTCCCACTACATGATTCTAAAAAAAAAATTACATCGTAATATCGTATAACCATCATTGTCATCAACCATCTCACACATACATCAATCACATCACGTAGTAAAAATACGCAAACAATTAAATTAAATCACATAAAACATGTAATTAATTTAAAATGGCCTAATCAGAAAATCATTTATTTAATTAATTTAAGGCCCACCAAATAAATTGGCTTGATAAATCCTGAATTATTAAGCCCAGTTAATTATAGCCCAAAAAAAAAAAAAATAATAAGGCCCATCCCACCAAAAAAACAGCCCAACCTAATTTTAAAAAAATAGCCCATTTAGGCCTAAAATAATATTAAGCCCAAGACTAATTATGGCCCAAAAAAAATTCAGACTAGCCCAACAACTAGGAAACCCTAGTCCAATTTCAGATATTATGAGCCCAAATTCCGGGCCCGGCCCAGAAATTCTGAAAAAAAACCCTAGCCCGCTACCACTGACAGCCGCCGCCGCCGCACCCACCGCCGCCGGCGCGGCAGCAGGAGCAGCAAAGCAGGGCAGCGCGAAGAAGCAGGGCCTAGCAACAGCGCCGCAGCAGGTCGCAACGTCGCGCGCAGCGCCGCGTGCAGGCGGAGCAGAGGGGAACCAGCGAAGTTGCAGCAGCGAAACATAGCGGCCGCCGGTGTTCGCAATAGTAGCAATAGCAGTAGCGGTCGCGCCGCCGTCGGGTTCAACCATTTTTTCTAATCCTCAATCCAATCCCAGATTTACATAACCAATACTATTATCCAATTCTGAAAATTTTGTTCATCCAAAAAACAAACAAGAATCTGGCAGATCAACTATATCCAGAATTGAATTCCCAGTTTACGTTTTTTCTTTTTTTCATTCAAAAAAAGCAGTTTCTATAATTTAAAAAAAAAAAAAAAAAAAAAAAAAAAAACTGATTTTCTAATTGAATAATGAAACTGGGAAGTGATAATTAATTACAGGATAACACAGGCGAGAACGAATCTAAACTCGCTCTGATACCACAGTTAGACATTAAAGCACGTAAAACACGTAAATACGTATATGGGAATCGATATACCTCAAGTGAGTTGCAGCGGAACGTATCCGGTTGATTCCCAAATTGATGGATTGTACTCTGATTCGTCTACTAGCTCGTCTGGACGAATACTACTAGAGCATCCGCCATCGTGTTCACACCCTAGACTCTTGGAGGACTCCGGTGATTCTCCAAGACAGAGAAATAGAGAGAAAAGGGAGAAATATGTATTCTGTGGTATTGATTTTCCGTAGTATACGAATACCGGATATTCATATATATACCAGTATGGGAGAGGTCTATCTCCTATTATGGATAAGATCTCCATCCCTATCGGGAATATATCTAATAAGATATTAAATATCTCGTCAGAATATATCCCAACCATATTGGGATCCATCAGATATGGATGCAACCAACATAATCTATCCGGAGTGGGCTACTTTTGTGAAAAGCTTTCCATGTCCTCAAGATCTGAAGAGGCAGCACTTCAAAGTACTGCAAGAGGCTGCTAGAAAGGATGTCGAACGAGCCTTTGGAGTGCTTCAAGCTCGGTGGGCAATGATTCACGGTCCTAGTCGTTTCTGGTACAAGAATAACTTGAAGGATATAATGTTAACTTGCATTATATTGCACAACATTATCGAAAATGAAGGAAATAATTAGCTAGATATTAAATTGGACGTTACTAAATTTGAGTTGTTGCTTTCGGGTTTTTTTTTTTTTTTTTGGTATGATGTGTGCTTTCAATTTGTATTTTTACGTTTTATGTAATAAAAAAATTAATAATAGTTTTTTGGAGTTTTTTTTTTAAAATATAATAAAATATTAAAAAATTAAAACAATCTGAATATTTAATAATGTATTATTTATCCGAAAATGAGATAATTATAATATAGATGATAAATTAAAATATAAAGGGAATAAATAGGATATTGAGGTGGGTCCCCCAAAAATACCTACTTTTTGGGTATATTGTTGGGAGGAGTATTGTTTTGGAGGTATAGGTATTTTTGCTTTTGAGGTGGCGCTGATGTGGCAGCAAAATACCTGTTTTTTGGGTATTATGATTGAGGGAAGGCCTAATGGAGCAACTAGAAACTCATAGGGCAGTCTTGTGCCCTTACTCACAAACTCGTTGGGCGGTCTCGTGCCCTTACTCATAAAACTCATAGGGCAGTCTCGTGCCCTTTACTCATAAAACTCATTGGGCGATCTCGTGCCCATACTCATAAAACTCATAGGGCGATCTCATGTAGAGGTGGCCGAACGATTCATGATTTCGATTCCAGTTTCGGAACTGCCGATTCGGGCACTGTGAGGGGGTGGAACCGGAACAGAACCGGCCATATGGGCGGTTCTGGTTCTGGTTTGGAACCGCCATAAAAACTGCCAATTCCGGTTCCTAACCAGCGGTTCATAGTGGGTCTCCCCTCTTTTTTTTTTTTTTTTTCTTTTCCTTTGTAACGACCCGATTTTCATAAAATAATTCTTCTAAATAAGAAATAATAATAATTTTTTAATAAAGTAATAAAAGATATTTCATATTCAGGCCGTTAGAATCTAATTAATCATAAGTAATCGCATAGAAAATATATATAAATCATCAATATTTCCTTGCATTTAACCTTAAGCAAAATCACTCAATTAATCAAGCAACATAAAATATTATGTCTTATTTGCATTCTATATACGTTTCCTAACAACTAATTAAGAGTACCACTAACTTTAGATCATGATTTCATTTTATCTATAATACAAAAATCAAAGAACTAATTAGTTCTAGCAATAAAATTTTAGTAAACCACATAGATCACTATGTGTTAATAACTTAATATAATATTCTTATAGACATTTCTTATTTAGAGAAAATAATTATAGGTAGAGTGGTTATATGATAACAAACAATTACTTATTTTATAACTAGTTGACCTTGTTAAGTTCCTAATATTATTCACGCAGTTAACTCCTGATGCTCACCCATCAACTGAAAAGTGATTTTGTCCGGTCGCTTCGGCTCGGGCTAGTTGGCTACTATGATTTCCGACATGCTCAAGAATTCGACTGTAAGTCTTTTGTATGTTCGCTCAGCCTTCATGAATTCCTCCAATCCTGCAACCAATAGCAATGTTGTTACATTCTCATGTATCTCCATGGCCCTCGACAGTTCATTACTTGAGAATCGAGGGGGGCACAATTGTGCACCGACGAAGCATTTCAAATCTTTGGTGATGCTCAACTCTCTCTAATGCAAACCCAAATAGGATTTGGCTATCATTTGGTTCTATCACCACCCTCTCTGGATCCGGAATAGGAGCTTCTTCAACCACCTTTCGCTTCCTCTTGCCCTTGCTAGTGCTAGCTTTTCGTGAGGCCATCTTAGTGAACTGACATACACCAAAGTCAACCGAACTTCAACAACCAATGATGATCTATAAATCATAAACTAACTTAAACAACTAAATTTCGTTCTTTGAACACAATTTGCAATTAAAGCTCAATTTATGGTTTTGCTCTAAAACGAATTCAGCTTTTGAAGACCAGTTCAATTATCTTTATATAACATGCTTATCACTTAAGAAACACCTAACAACTTGTAACTCAACGTTCACCCCCTAAACTATGCATATAGTCTAATTAGATCAAACTATTGTGCAATTCGACTCTTATGAACATCTAACAATAAATATGTAAGCAATTTTTCATCTTATTACACACACTTAGCCTAGAGGATCATAAAATCAAGTTAAAGCTATATTCAATCTATGCACATAACATGTTCGATGAAATTCCTCAATGAAAAAACATGTTAATCATAATAATGTTGATATCCACCCATTCCTAACATCACCAATTACCTAAATTCATGCTTAATTCACACCAATTTCATTTAAATCAAACAACCCAAGCCAGAATTCAATATACATGGCACTACTAGTGCCCAAATTAATGAACTCCTAACTAGAACTATCCACAATTTCAAATACAACCAAACTCAACAATAATCAAGCATAACTATGAATTATAAAACATAAAAGTTCGGGTTAACAAGTCTTACCGGAGAGATTTAGTCGAAATTTGAATTTTGGGAGTGTCCTACTTCGCCCGAATTGGGTTCATCTAACCCAAATGAATCTGTGGAATGAAGGATGTAGGTGCGTAAATGTGTTTATGGGTGGTGGTATGTGATTATTTGCTAATGTGTAGAAGAATGATGTTGGTGTGTGTTTTGTAACCCCGTCACATGCTTGACGCGACCGCGTTGAGCTATCCTGGTGTGATGTTTCTGGGCGGAAATCGACGTGACCGCGTCAAGCTGTGACGCGACCGCATTGCCTTAGCCAGTGCTAAATCAGCATTCCTAGTTGATTTTGACGCGATCGCGTCCCTCTGTGGTGCGACTGCGTTGCTTTGTGCAGAATAGACTTGCTTTGTTGGGAATTTTTTACGCGACCGCGTCCCTTTGTGGAGTGGTCTCATAGCTTGCCTTCGTGAGTCAGGCCATTTTCCATCTTTTATACACCTACTTCTTGCTATCACGTTCTTTTGTTCTTGGTTCGTCAAAGTTGGTCCCTAAAGTCACAAAAACACTAAAAAATACAAGCCACATATAAAGTAAATAAACATAACAAAATAAAGTAAACGATAAACATCGTGTTGCCTCCCGACAAGCGCTTCGTTTTACGTCTCAAGTTGGACGACCTTTTTGGTTTAGTTGAGCTCTTTCAACCACACTTTATGCACGGTTAGAACTTGATCCAGTTTGTAGTTTCTTGAGTCTTTATCCATTGACGAGAAAATTACTCCCGTCTATGTTTATCAACTCTACTACGCCGGATGCTTGGACATTCTTGATAGTGAATGGGTCCGACCATCTTGACTTCAGCTTTCTTTGAAATAATCTCAGTCGAGAATTGAACAATAAAACTTGTTCACCAGCTTCAAATCTCCGATTCTTTATCATACGATCGTAAAACCGTTTGACATGCTCTTTATACAAACTAGAATTCTCAAAAGTTTGATTCCTAAATTCATCTAGTTCGTTGAGCTTAAGAATTCGCTCTTTCTCAGCAGCCTCAAAGTCAAAATTTAACTTCTTGACTGCCCAATAGGCTCGATGTTCCATTTCCACTAATAGATGACATGCTTTCCCAAAGATGAGCTGATACAGAGAAAGTCCCAAAGGAGTCTTATAGGCCGCCCTCTATGCCCATAATGCATCACCTAACTTCATGGCCCAATCCTATATATTCCCATTCACTGATTTCTCAAAAAATATCTTGATTTCTCTATTAGCTAGCTCCACTTGACCATTGGCTTGAGGATGATATGGAGTTGTGACTCAGTGCTTCACCCCATATTTGGCTAATAACGCAGCTAGCTTCTTGTTGCAAAAGTGCGACCTCTCATCGCTTATTAAGGCTCTCGGAGTACCGTACCTAGTAAGAATGTACTTTTGGAGGAATTTCCGTACTACCTTGGCATCATTTGTTTGGGTCAGAACAACCTCCACCTATCGTGACACACATTGCTACCAAGATATATTGGAACACATTCGAAGATGGAAAAGGTCCCATGAAGTCTATGCCCCATACATCAAATAATTCAACTTCAATGATCGTAGTGAGGGGCATCTCTTGCTTTCGTGCGATTCCTCCCATTCTTTGGCATCGGTCACAGTGCAGGATGAGTTCATGGCAATCTTTGTGGATTGTTGGCCAATAAAAACCGCAAAGGAGCGCCTTTGCGGCTGTCCTTGCTGATGCAAAATGTCCCCCACTTGGGGATGAGTAACACTGTGTGATTATGTCCCTTACTTCAGTATAAGGGACACACCTTCGAATAATAGTGTCCGCACATCGTCTGTATAGGTAGGGGTCGTCCCATATGTAGAACTTGGCATCGTGATAGAACTTTTTCTTTTTATGAGGCGGTAGGTCTGGCGGAATTCCACTCACCATATAATTCACAATCTTGGCGTATCAAGGAGCATCTTCCATAACTAACACATGTTCATCCGGAAATGTGTCATTAATTACCTTCTGATGTCCCTTTGCATCTGCTTCATTCTTAATTCTGGACAGGTGATCAGCAACTACATTCTCACATCCTCTTCTTTCTCGAATCTCCAAATCAAATTCTTGCTGCAATAATATCCATCTTATCAGTCTTGGCTTTGAATCCTGCTTGGCAAATAAATATCGAAGGGCTGCATGATCAGTGTATACTATTGTCTTTGCCTATATGAGATATGCGCTGAATTTGTCACACACATAAACAACAGCTAGCAACTCCTTCTCTATGGTAGTGTAATTTGTTTGGGCCGAATCAAGTGTTTTGCTAGTGTAATAGATGACTCGAAAGATCTTTTCTCTCTTTTGGCCCAAAACATCCCTTATAGTCATGTCACTCGCATCACACATGATCTCAAATGGTTGAGACCAATCCAGTGTGATCAATACGGGGGCCGTCAAAAGTGCTTTTCAAAGTCTCGAATGTTTGTACACAAGAATCATCGAACACAAAAGCAGTTGCTTTTTCTAGTAAATGAGATTAAGGGTTAGAAATTTTAGAAAAATCTTTTATGAACCTTCTATAGAATCTCGCATGTCCTAGACCCCTCTTTCATTCTTTAGAGGTGGCAATCTCTCTGTGACAACTACCTTAGCTCTATCTACTTCTAGTCCCGCAAATGAAATCTTATGACCAAGGATTATGCCATCTCTAACCATGGAAAGACACTTTTCCCAATTTAAGACTAGATTGGTGTCTTCACACATTTGCAAAACTTGAGCTAAGTTGTCTAAGCAATGATCAAAAGATGACCTAAAGACAGAAAAGTCATCCACAAAGACCTCCATGATGTTCTCAATCAAACCTCCCTGAAAAGTAGCAGGTACATTACAAAGCCCAAACGACATTCTACGAAACACAAAGATACCATAAGCACACACAAATGATGTCTTCTCTTGGTCCTTCGGGGCAATCATGATCTAATTGTAGCCCGAATAGCCATCAAGGAAACAGTAGTACTCATACCCCGCTAACCTATCAAGCATTTGATCTAAGAAGGGGAGGGGAAAATGGTATTTATGGGTAGCTGCATTCAGTTTTCTATAGTCTATACACACTCGCCATCCCGTAATTAACTTAGTAGCAATGACCTCATCTAAATCACTCTTTACTATTGTCATCCCCCCATTCTTAGGGACCACTTGGGTCGGACTTACCCACTTACAATCCGAAATTGGAAAGATTATCCCCATATCTAACCATTTAAGGACTTCTTTGCTAACAACTTCCTGCATCATGGGATTAAGCCAATGTCGAAGCGGAATTGTTAAACGATTAAATTAAGCCTAATTCATCAAGATATACTCAATTATACAATAAGAACAAACACATAGATAGATAACCAACAACTGGAATCTATAAATTAAATGATCAATTCAACACTCTCTAATCCTAGGACACGAGTAGTTTAGCTACTCATGCCTAGTATCAAATCAATACAACAATTCCAAGAAAACATTGTACAGAAACTAAAAACTAAGCAAGAAATGATTGAGCCCGAGTAGTCGGCTCTTCGATCTTCGTCTTGTCTTGCTTGTCAATCCTTGCTCTCATCCTTCTACTCCAAGTGCGTAAAAGTATGAGAAAATATGATGTGATACTTGAAAACTCGAGCTTAGGCCTCTATTTGTAAGTTGGGGTTGAAATCCTCAAGAAATTAGGACAAAAATATAATTAAACTTCGGATTCATTTAGTAACACCTTTTGGCGTGACCGCGTAGGAAGTGACGCGGTCGCGTTGAGCCTCATAGCTTTGAACGCATTAACTAACATGATTTTGGCACGACCACGTTGCCTCTTGGCGCGGCCGCGTCACTTTGCACGTTCCAGCCTCTTTTTTACGTGGCCACGTCCATTCTTGGCGGTTGATTCTTCAATGGTCTTGGGCTTAACTGTTGGCCCAATTTGGTCCATCTTGTCCCTTCTTCGACTTGTTTCTCCATGTAACCTCGTAAAATATTCTTTTTAAGCCTGAAAATCGTTAAAATTCTACTGGGATCAGACACGCCCCAGTTAGAACTGCCCCAGTTGAACCCTAGTTCTATTCTAGAGAGAAGGGAGAGAAAAATCCTAGAGAGAGAGTAAATAGAAGTGTGTATTTTTACAAAATGAGGTGAAATTTGAAAATGGGAGTGAGGGAATGAAGATATAGGGACTTCTCCTAACACACATCACTAAAAATATGCTGAAAATTCTAAGGTGATAAGGGTAGACTAGTAAACACACAATTAAATAGCTTGGGCTCCTTAAATGTTGACTCGAGACCCCCGAATGCGCTAGATTCGTCCTTCTCGTAATTTATGGGAAGCATCCATCAAGAATCAGCCTTTGACTTCAACTACAATGTTGTAGACCTTTGTCTCAGCTACACGTGACAACTTAAATCACTCAAATTGGAGCTCAGATGAGAAAGTTACAGCAAAAAATATGAAGACAGTATATTGAAAACTACACGTGCGCAGTTCACGGACAGCCGGACATGCACATGTGGAGACTTCAACTGGGGTGGTTCTGGACCCACTGTTGGAGGTACTGTCGGTCCGGTAGGTGCAACGGTGGTTTGGTTCAATCCAGCCCTGCTTCGCGCCTTCGTCTTCCATAGTCATTTCGGAGCCAATCCTCTTGTCTTCTCGACCCGACCCTTGTACGACTCAACGAACTTTGATTTGGGATCTTATTGGGTCTGATTCAGGTCTGTTTGGACCTCAATTTTTGGGCTGAAACGTGAAGTATACGCGATTGTTCTTCTTTCTTTCTCCAACTTGAGGTTTTTTCATCCATTTACTCGCTCCGATTCCTTCACCACTTTTACTCGTGACTTGATGATCTTTAGTTTGGGCCTGACCCTGACCCATTTGAGGCCCATTTGGGCCTCGAGATGTGGGCCGGAGTGAGAAAATGGATGCAAATGATCTTCTTTAATCTTCCAAGTTTCCTAACCTTCAAAATACGACTCAAAGACACCCAGAAGCACATAAATTCATATCAAAAAGGAAAATCAACCCGAAAACACAATTAAACATGAAATCGCACTTAGACATGTCAAATATTCGCAATTCTAATTAAAATATGGATGTGAAAAGTATAAGAAAAATGGTAATTTTCACATTCATCATTCCGACAAACTTAAGCTTTGCTCGTCCCCGAGCAAATTAAACAATTAAGCACATAGAGAAAACGAATTTGTAGAGCCACTGGAAATCCACATAACTAGGGAAGATCTCTTTTATGTGAGCAACTTTTGAACTTTTTAGTTCACCACATTTACCTAATTCAAATTTTGAAACACGTGGTTTGCAAGAGAATAGAGAAATATAAGAGCATAAGACTTAGGAGAACAAGTGTTATATTTATTTCCCTTCCCCTTAAATTATGCACTAAGGGCTCTTCACTTCTTTCCTAAAACATGCTCATGTGTGTGACCTTGGACAAGTTGCTATTTTTTGAAATTCTTAACCATAGGTGATTTAGCTCGGTTCTTTCTCAGGAAGATGCCACACACTCACTCGGTGTAGGTAATGCGCCCCTTTTCTCCCTCGAGCTAACTAATTCTCGAATTTAATCTCCCAATTTCTCCTTTTTGTACCGGGCATAGTCTAGAAAGATGAAATTGTTTCCCTAGCTATATTGGACTTATCACACAATACTCTTTTTCAAGTCCTTACTAGATTTACAATGATTTCATACTCGATTGATTGTCTTGAGCTTTTTTTTTCTTACATTTCGTACAATGTAAATTTTTCTTTTATACTCGACTCAATGACTAGAGATTACAATTGTTTACGAGGATGTGTTACAAACAAAATAATGCAATGACCTTGCCCGATGATCTAATCCACCTTATTACTCCTCCTATATCTTCTTTATGTTTCCACTTATGGCTAATGAATTCTAGATTTCTCTCAATGTCCTTGGTCGTGTAGTGTGTGTTTTGGAATTGAAGTGATACCCACAAGCAACAAGACATCGGGTAAGCTATTTTATTTTCACACTGCTAGTCCTATTTATTATGTCAAAATTCTCCCTACTCAACAATTTGCTCACCTTCATATTGAATTAGGCAAGGAACTCTCTAGTTTTTATTGCTCAATCCTTCTTAGAGATTACAATTTTTCTTCTTTTCACAAACCAAGTGGACCCTTCCAATTTTTCTCATTATTCACACAAAACGGGGTTTCTCAACCAAAATTCCTTCAAGCACACTTATTCACGCAAAGCATAATGCATAAAACATAAGACATGATGATGGAAGGGTGACATAGATCATGGTCACAATACAATCAATCAACAATGAGGAGCACCCTCGTCAAGAATATAGAACAATAATCACTCCTCCCTCCCCACAAACTTGAGCGATTATCGAGCTCAAGTTGTGGAGGAGTTTGGAAACACATGCACCAACAAGCAATTTCTTAATTAGCAAGCATGAAATTCTACATGTAAGCAAAGTTACAAAACATGCCATGATTGATTAACCCAAGAAGGAATCATAACCATTCTCATGTCCATCCTAGCCCTTATTAAAAGCACAAAACCTAGTCCTACTCAATCAAAACAATACAAGGTAAGGGTAAAAGAGGACTAACCCATAGGGGAAGGATCCTCAACCCCAACAAACTCCTAAGAAATCAATAAAAGTTGCTTGGGATGCCTCCCAAGTGCGCTTCTTTAAGGTCACTAGCTTGACCATATCATCCTCTCGCTTGTCAAGGGGGTTCAAAGTAAAGTTTCCATCCGTGCCTTCATACACTGCCCCCTGAGCGAATATCCAACGAGTCACCTTCCTTGATCCTTTGACTTTCCACTCCGTTATTTCCCACATTTCCTTAACCATCCCTCTTTCATTGGGTTTCCGTCCATCCTTACAAAAGGGTCTCTCAACAAGAACAAAGTTTAAGCATAAAATAATAGCAATATGACAAATCTAACCAATATGCTTAAACTCTCATCATACCCTTTTGCAATAAAGGGTTCTTCAAAATTCACCACAAGATTTTCTTTCCAATTTGGAAGAATTGCTAAAACAATGCCATTTTTTAAGAAAGTCAAGTTAGTTGGTGAAGAAAATTTTCCTATCCCAACAAAATCATGCTTGGCAATGTCTAAAAATTCTTTCACGAAATCTTGTGGTAAATATGAAGAAATGGGAATATGATTCAAATGCCTAGAAGAAGAGTTGTCAAGTTTAGGGGTTCCACATTTTCTTGAAAAATAACTATCCCTCCCAAACGGGGGTGGTTCCCCCACAAACTTGAAGACCAACATGGGTGGAGAGTGTTTCATCCAAAACTTTTTGGAATTGAGGAAAGCTCAAGATTTGAAAATTTTCCCAAAAGATGACGTCATCCTTTTCTAAAGTAAAACCGAAGGATTCACTCAGATCAATGCTCAATGCATCAAGAATGTTCTTAGTTTGAAAATCCTCCCAAAACAAGACATCATTATTTTCTAAAATGCAAGTAAAAGGTTCACCCAAATCAATGCCCATTTTATCAAGAATGCTCTTAGTTTGAAAGTCCTTCCAAAACAAAATTTCATCCTCTTCCAAAATACAAGTGAAGGGTTCACCTAAATCAACGTTTAATGCATCAAGAGAAAAGTTTCGTTTGGAATTAACGATCAACTCTACGTGCCCGTTCACATTTTGTAAATGGTAATCGAGGTTGAGCATTATTAGGATAAGGTTGACTTCCCATGGTAGGAAAGTCATCCCTTTCCTCCATTCATGCCTCGATTACATTTTCTTTTCCTTTATCATTGGAACCCTTACGGGGTTCTACGCTAAAGTTCTCGAAGTGGCTTACCACTCCTTAGTGCAACGGCATTGCCACTTTCTAAGAGGTTAGCATTCAAGTTTTCTTGAGTTAGAATTCCCTCTTCCTCAAGGTTATTAAACATGTTATATAAGTTTTTCAACGATAAAGTGTAGTCCCTTTCTTTTCCACCACTCTTCCTGCACAAAGTTTTCACCAATCTAAGTATTTTTTTTTTCTTAGTGGAAACTTCGTCGGAATCATCCTCAACTAAATCCCTAGGAACCACAGGAACACGGGTATCTAACAACATAGATGACTCCCTATCACAAGAGTGGTTCAAGATATTCTTAGCCTCACATCCCGAGCAAAAGAGAGGAGTGGTACTTACCTTGAATCCTTGATGCATATTATTTTGTAGAAATGATTCACCTTGTTCAATGGATGCAAGCTTTTCTCTCTACTTTCATCTTGGCTTAGCCTTTTCCTCTTCTTAATTATCTTCTTTATCCTATTGATTTGATTGGACGTCGTCTCCTTTAGCCAAGCGAGAGCCTCGCCTACTTCCTTGTTAAGGAAGGATCCTCCTAATGCTATATCTAAGAAAACATGTTCATTATGAGTTAGACCGGCATAAACGACATTAAGAATAAAGGTATCATCATATCTATGATGTGGTCATGATCTACAAAGGTTTAGGAGTCTTTCCCAAGCTTCGAACCAACGTTCGTCACTCCATTTTTCAAAACTTGAGATGTGATGCCAAGTCCTTGCACTCTTGCTTGTTGGAAAGAATCGATGAAGGAAAGATGTAGAAACTTCTTCCCATTGAGATGAAGAATTGAATAACTCTTCACAAAGTCATTGTTTCTTCACTCCTTTAAGTGTGAATTGAAAGAGCTTGATAGAGTATTCGTTTACAAGTTCATTAGTGGTTTTAACACACTCACAAATTTGCAAGAACTCCTCAGGATGCTTGTATGGGTCTTCATCTTCTTTCCCACTAAACATCATTCCTCAGGCTAAGTTCACCATGCCCGGAGTGGCTTCTACTCACGTGCAAGATTTTGCGGGCTCGGTGAGCCGGGAGTAGGAAGTGGTAACTCCGGTAAATGAAACTTACCCCTTCCTCTATTCATCATTTTTTTATATTAAAATAAAGATAACATGTAAACAGTAAACTAATTAAACACAACAAACAAACAAACAAACAAAGTAACAAGAAAATATTTTTTTTCGAGAATTTAGATGATAAAAACAACACACAATATTCTCAACATTGACAACTAAATAAGAAATACGATAAAATATATAAAAGCCTAATCTTAATGCACAATCGACCCTACAATGGATCTACGAGGAGGAAATCCTCCCTGGAAACGGCACCATGAACTTATCTCAAAAAGCGCACCAAATTATTACGATTCGAACATCTATCTAAAACCGCAAACGTATGGCTTGTGACAGTGGTAGTATAAAAGATTGTCGAACCACAGAGAGGATACTCTCGTGGAGCACACCGAAGGTAAATCAATTAACTAAGTTAGGCTGATTGGACATGTAGAGATTGACTAATTACTATTTAAACATTAATCAAACAACAAACTAAATAAAAGATACTCTCAATTAGAAAGTGGTTTCTAAGGGATGGTTTCACCTTAAACCTAGGGTTCACGCGAATCACGCCTACTAATCACTGATTAAACTAAGGGGTTGTGATGGAAGGTTTTGTTCAAATTTAGAAATCCAAACGGGTAACATAAAACATTTGCCAAATTAACAAATTATCGCCTAATTCACTCTAATTCCAATTATTAAAGACGATAACAGAATTATTACGACCCAAGGGTAAGTAAATTATGAAGATAACCTAATTAATCCTAAAATCCCCACCCCAAGTGGATATTGCCTAGGGAGCGAGGTTTTAAGACCTCCAACGAGATTAATATATACGATTCGGGTTCTCCCGTCGTCCCTCGTGGGCCCTCAAGGAGAACCAATATACTCGAGGTTAGCTACTCCTAGAATATAAGTCATACAAACTCGCAATATCGATTCCAACCACAATAATCCCCCAATATTCAATCAACTATCAATAAAAGCAATTAACCTTAGGGTTGGGCTACTCCCAACCCTATAAACCACAAATAACTACTCATAATCCATGAAAATCATCCAAAAACCATAATAATTATAAGACTTAGGAATTTAATGAGGGAGATATTAAAGAGCAATAAATGTGATAAACCGCAGTCCGTTATCAAAAGAATATTCACGAAAGATAATAAATCAGAAGATAACCAGACAATAAGACACAAGGTTTACGTGGTTCGATCCGGAGATCTACGTCCACGGGAAAATGATGTCCCTACCGGGCTCCTTTTCTTCTTTCTTTTTCTGTTTTTGTTTACAAGTGATCTCTCTTTGATTAAAAATTCCAACCCTCTTTTTCCCTCTAATTCTACTATTTATATCATACAAATCATAGCCCTAACTATATTCCTACAATTAAGGCCACGAAACCTGCCTTTGTGATTGAGAGGAAATCGTGGGTCAAATCTTCGATCCCCCTTGTGCTGCCATCGCAACTTAATTACCAAATCTGTATTTGGGCCAATTCTTGGGCCTCCAACTCTAGACAAATTGGGCCGGACCGCAGCCTGAGGCAACTTGCGCCATACCTACCAGATGCCCCTCCCCCAAAGAAGCCGAAGCGAAAGGATTCGGCTTGTAAAGTAGATAAGGTGGACCAGATGTGACGTTAAATAGAAAACCAGTGTCCTTGAGATGGACTTGGGAAGGAGTGAGAAACCCGGGTCACACAACCAGAGTCGAGCAAAGTAAACTCCGAGGTCCTTCAACCGGGGTCGAGAAAAGGTAAACCCCGAGGTCCTTCAACCGGGGTTTAGAAAAGGTAAACCCCGAGGTCCTTCAGCCGGGGTTGAGAAAAGGTAAACCCCGAGGTCCCTCAACCGGAGTTGAGAAGCTTCTTCAACACGAGTGGTGAACACAACTGAGGCGCGTGACTGACAGATGTACACAGTATTCGAGTAAGCGCGTGTGAAATGGCGCATATTATTGGTTTCGAGGCGCGTGTATGGCACGTGAAGATCAGGACCGTTGATTTTAAACCATCGAATCTTTACCGTTGCTGAATGTATAAGAAAATGAGGGAAATCGAAACCCTTCACCTTCTTCTCTTGCAGTTATCTGAATCGCGCATCAGAGAAATCTACCATTGTGCCAACTTGTGAAGATAGAACATCACACCAACCAACCAAAGAAAACAAGTAAGTATGTCTATCTCATCTTCGTCTTCATCTAGGGTGGAAGAGGTAGGCAAAGAAGGGGAACCCACCTCCTATCCGGGTCATCTTCCCCGTGAATAGCGAAAGTAGACAAATTCATCGGGGAGATCTTAGTGAAATCAGAGTGGAGGCAGTAAGTTTCCCCCACTGTGAGGAGGAAGCAGAAGGGTTCGAAGTGGCCGGGGTAAGACCCACTGTCACTGAGACTCAAATTAGGCGATGGATCCCAAATTTTTTCTTACCCTTTGATCTGGAATTCATTATTCCCGAAGATAAGGACAAAGCCTGTTGCCCTCCCAAAGGATTCATTTCCATATATATAGATCAGTTGGCTGTAGGATTAAGGTTTCCTTTGTGGGGTTTTTTAGTAAAATTGTTGGAGTACTATGGACTAGCTTTGGGGCAGTTGGGGCCCAATGCTATAAGGCAGGTGGTAGGTTTCTTAGTGGAGTGTAGTAAGGGGGGAGTAGTGCCTAGTGTTAGTTTGTTTAGGCATTTCTTTCAGCTGAAAACAATGGGGAGAAATAAAGGTTGGTATTACCTTAACCCTAGACCAGGTAAGAGATTCAAAGTAAAGAATCCGAGTAAAATTGAAGGATGGAGGAGTAAATTTATTTATGTTAGGCAAGTGACAGTTCTGCCGAAGTGGCAGATATTAGAGGTAGTAGATAGTGCCCCTGTAGGGGAACCTAGAGGTGTTGACGTATTAAAAAGAGCCGGTGTTCTGGGGTCCAAATTTTCAGAAGAAGTTCTGGACAGAGCTGGGTTGAGCCCGTATTATTCCAGCTGGGCTGCTGGGACTTCGGATTCCCAAGAAAAAGATACCCCAACCGGGACTGATTCTGACAGGACACCAAGTATATCTGAGAGAGAGAGGTCGAGAACCGGGGCAGAATTAGAGGGTAGGGCTTTTATTTCTGTATAAACTGTGTAAGGTAAACTTGTCAATTCTCTGAACATGTCGCCTGTTGTGTGCAGTGGGTAAGTTCAAGAGTGCTGCGAAGAAGAGTACAGAAGCCAGCTCCGGGGGGCGAGAGGATAGGTCTAAAACCTCGGAGCTACAGAGAACGGCAGCTGGAGGTAGCCACGGAGACGACCACGAGGACAACATTCCACTCTCGGGGTTGACGCCGAGTGCCAAGAGGAGGATCACCTCACCAATTACACCACCGCCTCCCAAAAAGGCGCACATGACCCCGGCTCACGAGGTATCTTCGTAAATAATGTGTTATTACACATCGCACACGCCCATCATAATAGTGAGGCAATGCAGGGACAAGGAATAGAGATAACTGCGGCCGGAGCCGAGCTGGAAAAATTGCTGGAGCCAATCCGCGGGCTGGTGGGAAGATTGGAGAAAGAATCTTCCCGAGACAGAATAGCCAAGCTGGAGGCCGAGGTCACCAAATTACGGGCCGGATTCGTGGAGGCCCAGAAGAGTGCCAGAGTAGCCCGAGACAGGGCAGTACTTGCCGAGAGAGAAATAGCCAAGCTACGCGAACAGGCCGTCGAGGTTGCCGTGATGCGGGGTGACTTAATTGCAACACGGGAAGAGCTGAACAAGGCGATCGTGGGCCAGGGAGCTGTACTAGAAACTTTCGCCAAAAAATTGATGCAAACAGAGACATTCTTGAAGTTTCTGAGCACGTTCGTGGCTGCAGGGGACACAGCTACAAAAAGCGAGCTGTTGGAAACTATATACGATAAATACCCGGAGGTCAATGTTTATGATGAAGACTTCGGGTATAACTATGATGCAGTAGGGAACGAAGATGGGGCCTATTTCGAGGCATTGATGAAAGCTCCGAAGTGGCCGTTGATCGAGGCCTTAGCTAAGAAGAACCACTCTTAACTCCCGAAATTATTAAACGGTGTAATGAAGACCAGGATAAGGACTTCTTGGGTTTTCGCAACGGTTTTTATGTACGGGAGTTAAGAAACCGAGCTCATATTCCCCGTAAAGGAGTTGTAATGCCTACCGACATGATTGAAGACTCTGGCAAGGCAATAGAGGTAGCTAGTGACGTTGCAGAGGCCTCGGGTGGAAAAGGGACCACCCCTACCCCTGGAGAGGTCAGTGACCTTCCAACTCATGAGCAGAATGTAGACTAGATGATCTGTAAAAAAGATTCCCGTTGTATTTTCTTGCTTTGTAATGAACAACTTTGTATTTCCAGAGAAATAAACAACATTGAAACATTTTTATGGATATCAAATGTCGCCATATTCTTATTCGTAACAATGTACACGTATTCGTAAGGTCTAAAAACCGAGGTGTCTCCTTTGCCAGGAAAATATTGAAAACCCATATGAGGTGATAAAGCAGCTTCAATCATCAATAGTCTGGTTACAGAAAGACCGAGATATGTTGATGTTGCACGAAGTCCCACGGTTATCAAAGAATTTAATATCAGTAGAAAAGAGATGCGTAGAAGCAGAGAGCTCATGGAAAGAATCCGCACAACAAATGCAGCAGTATAAAGCGCAGTGTGTGTTAAAAGATCTGGAGTTGGAGCAACTCCGTATAAATCAACAAGAGTGTGAGCACTTGCTTGTTGATGGCGGGCGATTATCAATTCAAGAGATTCGAGCCCGGAGAGCAGAAATCCGGGAGACGTCCAGCAGCGGAGCGAGCAAGGTGATGCCAATAATCCTGAAGTCATAAGGAACCGATTGGTATTAGGATTTCTGGTAGAGCTGCAAAAGAAAGTGGAGGCCAGGAACGAAGCTTTAAACATTGCAGAGCAAGAGGAACAGGAACACAGCCGCAGGAAAAAGCATCGGGGCAAGAAAACAAAGACCGATATTCAAGAGAAGATGTTGTCGGAGGACCAAACTGTAGGTGCCGGGAAAACCAATAACATGCCCGAGGTGATGCCGAGCGTGCCCCAAGAACCGGAAGAAATACGTGTGGTGGAGCCGGAGGCCAGTGGGTCAACAGTTGTAGCTTTGGCCAGGGAGATTGATGAGATGCCTGCTGAGGAGTGGGATGCTGTAGAATGGGCGAACACTCCGGGGAGGGAACGGAGAGTAAAACCAGTGTCTCGGAAGACATCAGAGTCTCCTCATCACAAGACCGGGGAATACATAACTCAAACCCCCGAGGTGATGGATCCTTTGGCGCCACTAGAATGGGGCCATGCGGAATGGATCAATATGTCGGGGCCAAGTAGAAGATCCAGACATACTGCAATAGACCGGGGTCCTCAAGGGACAAGTTATAGGCATGGGACCGGAGTCCGTGACCGAAGCGAAGTAGAGCGTCGTCGGAATGCGCAAGAAAATTCCCGGAGGACTAGGAATGTTCGATCAGAGACAAGGCGACGAGGTTTCGCGTTTTGGTTCGGAGAGGACTCCGAGCAACGTCAGTAGGAAGTAGAATAACTAATATCCGACCAAAATTAATGTAGTGAGAGAATAATTAGCCGTTGTAACTTATACATGACTAGTTAAAAAACGTTGTTTGTTTATTCTCTCCTTTTTTTTTTTTTGAAAAACAAAGACACTTAAATAGATTATCAAGAGTGTGTAAAGAAAATGAGTTCAAGTCCGGAGACAAATTAATAGCGCCTTGTACTCTTTGATCGAGTGGGATAGAATGTGAACAAAACCCTGAGGTTTAAATATGTAACTTGACTGAGTTGAGGAAGTGAGTAATGGAGTCCGGAGACATGTTTTATATACGACGGATCGAAAATAAGTGTTCGGAAACATGTAGTACAAAGATATCGGGGCGTCCCCACGGTATCATAAACACATAATAGATAGACAAGAATAGTATGGTTAACTGAGCAAAACTTATCATAATAGAAACAAATTATGCAAGAGAGAAAATCGAAGTAAAACTAACAGTGTTTAGAGAAAAAACTTTCGAAGGTTAGTAACATGCCAAGTCCGAGGCACTGGGGTACCATCAACACGTGCAAGCTGATAACTCCCAAGGGGATGGACAGTAACCACACGATATGGTCCTTCCCATGCTGCATGGAGCTTGCCTTCGGGCTGGGCCTTACTGGCGGAGTTGCGCCGGAGCACAAGATCACCGACCTTAAACTGTGTATATCGAACTCGAGCATTGTAATACTTCGCTGTTTGCTGTTTATTTTTGGCTTGTCTGATAAGAGCTTGTTCTCGGCGATATTCTACCTCGTCAAGGTTGGTACGGAGAGCATCCTCGTTCTGTTCTGGGTTAAAATTCAACACCCTAGGACTGGCTACTCCGATTTCCGCCGGGATGACGGCTTCGGAGCCGTAGGTTAAACTAAAAGGAGTTTCGCCTGTAGCGGAATGTGGCGTAGTGCGATAAGCCCATAATACCTGAGGGAGGACATCAGCCCAAAGTCCTTTAGATTCGCCTAGGCGTTTCTTGATACCTTCAACAAGTGTTCGGTTTGTCACCTCAACTTGGCCGTTAGCCTGGGGGTGGGCCACCGAAGTGAATGCCTGTTTAATGTGTAACTCCTCGCACCAAGAGCGGAAATGGTCATTCGCGAACTGTTTCCCATTGTCAGAAACAATGGTGCTAGGGATACCGAATCGGCAAACAATGTTCTTCCAAACAAAATTAAGAATTTTCCTTCCAGTGATGGTAGTGAGTGGTTCGGCCTCGACCCACTTGGTAAAGTAATCCACAGCGACCACTAAGAATTTAAAACCACCTGGAGCTAAAGGGAAAGGGCCCACGATGTATATGCCCCATTGAATAAAAGGCCATGCACTCTGTATACCTGTCAGTTCAGTTTGAGGTAAGTGTTTAATCCGTGAGTGCCGCTGACAATTCTCGCATTTTGCCACTAAGTCATGCGCATCATTAAAGAGAGTAGGCCAATAATATCCCCACCGAAGTGCTTTTTTAGCAAGAGTCCGGGAACCAATATGGTTTGCGCATGAGCCTTCGTGTAATTCCTTGAGGATGTAATGAGCCTGAACCGGGCTGAGGCACCGAAGACTGGGCTGGAGATAAGATTGTCTGTACAAAACCCCGTCATGTAAAGTATATTTTGGTGCTTTCAAGATTACCTATCGAGCTTGTAACTTGTCATCGGTAGGGTGCCATCCTGTAGATATTGGATAATGGGTGTCATCCAAGTAATTTTGGAGTCAGTGATTACCGAGACAGGCTGTTCGTAGATTGACTGATGAGACACCTCTTCTACAAGTACATCAGAAGGTATACTTGAGGGAGCCGCGGAGGCCAGTTTGCTGAGAGTGTCAGCTTTTGTGTTCTCTTCTCGGGGAATCTTGTGAATGTGGGCAGAGGCAAATGTGTGTAGGAGACTTTGAGCTAAAGCCAAATACCGTTTCATGGTTTCCTCCTTTGCTGTATATAAGCCATTGATTTGACTAGAAACTACCTCGGAATCAGTGTATACTCGAATATGTGCAGCTCCTAAAGTCTTTGCAAGGCGAAGACCCGCAAGAATTGCTTCATATTCAGCTTCATTATTCGTGACTTTGAAGTTGAAGCGTAGAACATACTTGACTTCGACGCTGTCAGGTCCATTGATGATGACCCCGGCACCACTTCCCCGTGTAGCAGAGGCACCATCTACATGAACATGCCATCGTTCGGTTTCAACACTGGGATCAGTAGGGGAAATGTGTTCAAGATGTGAGTTGGAGTCCGGGCGCTCAAAAGTAGCTTCGGCTAGAAAGTCAGCCAGGCTTGGCCTTTAATAGCGTGACGAGGAAGAAATTGAATGTCATGCTCTCCCAACTCTATTGCCCATTTGACGAGTCGACCTGAATGATCTGGCTTACTCAGGATTTGACGGATTGGTTGGTTTGTGAGAACGTTTATAACATGTCCCTGAAAATAGGGACGGAGGCGGCGGGCCGCCATAACCAATGCCAATATGGTCTTTTCGATGACTGAGTATCGGGTTTCTGCTCCTTGCAAGGCCCGGCTAGCAAAATACACAACCTTCTGAGTCCCGTGGTCATCGCGGACAAGAGCTGCGTTGATGGCTTCATCAGAGGTGGACAAATATAGATACAGGGGTTCTCCAGCAATCGGGGCGGAAATAATGGGAAGTTGACGGATGTGCTGCTTTAAGGCCGTCAAAGACTCCTCACATTGGGGAGTCCACTCGAATTTCTTAACCTGCCGTAGGACCTTAAAGAAAGGAAGTTGCCGTTCAGCCGCTTTAGATAGGAATCTGTTTAACGCGGCCAATCGTCCAGTAAGGCGTTGAACATCTTTTTCTTTCTGGGGTGTCTTGAGATCAAGGATATCCCGAATTTTGGAGGGGTTAGCTTGTAGTCCCTGAGGAGAGACCATGTATCCTAAAAATTTGCCTGAACCGACCCCGAAGGTGCATTTCGCTGGATTTAAGCGGAGGTTATGACGTCGAAGTACATCCAGTGTTTCAGCAATATCCCGAACACATGCATCAAAAGTTCGACTCTTGATGACTAGATCGTCGACATAGACCTCCACATTTCGACCAACTTGGTCCTGAAAGACATGGTCCATCAACCGTTGATAAGTGGCTCCGGCATTCTTGAGCCCGAAGGGCATCTTTTTGTATGTAAAGATGCCGAAGTCCGTTATAAATGCTGTCTTGATCGCATCTTTCTTATCCATGTGAATTTGGTGGTATCCCTTATATAGGTCCAAGAAACAGAGTGCGGGATGTCCGGTGATGGCTTCAGCCTTTTGGTCGATAGAAGGTAGTGGATAGCAGTCCTTCGGGCAATATTTATTCTGATCAGTAAAATCCACGCACATTCTCCACGTATTATCAAACTTCAGGACTAGAACAGGATTCGCCAACCAGGTCGGATAATGGACTTCGAAAAGGATATCTGCCTTCACCAATGCTTCAACTTCTGCATGAATACCAGCTTTTCTGTCGGCATCAAATTGTCTGCGCTTCTGCTGTACCGGTTTGACTGTTGGGTCAATGTTCAATTTGTGAGTAATCAAATCTGGTGAGACACCGGGCATGTCCAAAGGTGACCAGGCAAAGACCTCGGAGTATTCTCGCAATACTTGAACAATGGCACTGTGAAGTAGAGGTAAATGTACAGCACCGACTTTAACAGTTTGCTCGGGTATGTGTGGATCAAGAGGGACTTCTACTACCTCATCGCCAAGAGGTTGAATTGGTATTGATTCAAGTCCGGGGGTATCTATTTGAAACTGGGGTTGAACAGTCTGTGTAGTTCGTGGTTTGAGTGCAACCAGCATACATTGCTTAGCCATCTTCTGATCGCCACGGATGGCTATGGTTCCGTAAGGTGAAGGGCACTTCATCGTTAAATGAAATGTGGAACATATGGCTTGGGCCGGGGTAAGCCAGTCTCGTCCAAGAATCATATTATAAGGAGACGTAGATGATACCACGTAAAAGTCGACAAAAACTGTTTTGATTGCAGGGTGAGTACCTACTGAGGCTGGTAGATTAATAATCCCTTCTGCGCGAACTTCCCCCTGCGTAAATGTTTGCAAAGGTCCTGGAGCAGGCCGAAGCAGATCCCGAGATATGCCCATTTTTTGGAAACGATCTGAGAAAATAACACTCACAGCTGCACCATTATCAACGTACACCCGTTTGATTATAATATTTGCCACGGTCATATCAATGATTATAGCATCAGTGTGGGGTGTGCGTTCGGGTACAGGGTCGTCCTCGGTAAAACTTACTGTTTTAGTATTGTGGAAACGCTTGTGACGGGGTTCTTCGGGAGGAGGCCTGCGAGCTTCTGCAATAAGAGCTTTGCGGGATACGCCTGCTGGCTGTGTACCATAGATCATATGGATAACACTATTAACAACACGAGGTGAGGGATTGGTTCTTTCTTCTTGAGGAGGAGGAGCTGGCAATAAGCGGGGTTGTTGCTGTTGAGTACTGTGTCTGCTTCCCTGATCTTGTCTTGGGTAATGGCTATTCCCGGATCGATTATTCGGCCATTGTGACCGACCTTGTTGGAAGCTACGATTGTTATTGCCAGCTCGGTTCTGGTGTTGGTTTCCACTTCGGTGTTGTTGTCTATTGTCTGATTGAGCAATGTACTGGCGAAAATATCCCTGCTTTATGCACTCTTCGATTTCTTTGCTGAGTTCTCGGCATTCTTCAGTATCATGCCCGTGGTCATAGTGGTATTCGCACCACTTGGTACGGTTTCGTTTGTCAGCTGGGGCTGTCATACGAGGACAAGATTTTAGATCGGCCTTGTGGATGGCATGTATTTCGGTTTGGGACCGATTTAAAGGTGTTAGTTGGGGCAGATCATGACGAGTGTCAGGTCGCCCTCTGCCCAGTCAGTTGAAGGCACTGGTACGGGCATTAGACCCAGAGGTCCTTTATCTGATTGTCTCTTAGCAATAGATTTTTCCCTCTTACGCCGGGTTTGCTCATCTGCCTTAGCGAACCGCCCAACCACATGATAGAGAGTTCGGGTGGTAACAGGAGTATTACGGACTAGCTCGGTGTATAGTGGTCCGGCCCGTAATCCGTTCATGAAAGCTGTGACAATGATGCTATCTGGCTGATTGCCTACCTTCAAACTTTCAGTCGTAAAACGTTCCAGGAACTGAGAGATGGTTTCTCCTTCTTTTTGTTCCACATTCATCAGGTCGGCCAAAGTGGACATAGGCTTTGCACGTGCTTCGAAACGTGCCCAAAAGTGTTCAGCAAGTTCTCGAAAAGAGGATATGCTATTGCGGAGAAGAGAGTCAAACCAAACTCGTGCCTCATCCTGAAGATACTCAGGGAAGATCTTGCAATAGTGAAGAGATGCGGTATGATCTCGACTGAGCATGTTATGCCTAAAAGCCCCAAGAAAATTGGCCGGATCTCCAGTGCCATCATAAGGTGGGATGGCGGGCCTCTTGAACCCTTCGGGAAGGGGCGTAGCCAGAATTTCTTGGGAGAATGGGGTGATAATGTCTCCATTGGCGTCAAGGCCTAGAATTCTATCTAGTTCAGCATTGCGTTGTACTCTCTCATACTCATGAAGATCTGGAGTATAGGGGTTGGCATGACGAGCTTTCTTGGTCGCGTTAAGCGGACGGCGACGATCAACATCGGTAAGTTCGTCATTACGCTGTTTTGATCCGTTAGAACTCCCATGGTCCTCGCGAGAACCGGGTCATTCTTGTCGGCGATCCTGTCGCCCATGGTGCACTGGATTTTGTTGGTTGGGCAGATTCCGACGAGGAGGTTGCGCTACGAGGTTGGTGTTACGTCCAGCAGGACCATCAGGGTTTAATTGGCTGACCGCCCAGTCTTGGAGAACATGAGCATGTTCTTGTAGGAAGGCCTAGAGTAGTTCCGGAGTCATCTGAATATTAACCTGCGGCCGGGCGACAGCGGGATTAGGGTTTGGCATGTCTTGTGGGGGTTCCGGATTCATAACCGGGCCTTGGTTGCCCTGATGATGAGATGTATCCCGCATCGGCGATTGCCTCGGCGGCAAAACTTGATCCACGGGTGGATCCTGGTTGATCTGATCACCTTGGCGAGACTGATTTAAGCGAGTAGTCACCATAGTATACCAAATACAATGTCAATATCACAATCAGTTCCTCGTTTCCCACAGACGGCTCCAATTGATAAAGCGCAGTCCGTTATCAAAAGAATATTCACGAAAGATAATAAATCAGAAGATAACCAGACAATAAGACACAAGGTTTACGTGGTTCGATCCGGAGATCTACGTCCACGGGAAAATGATGTCCCTACCGGGCTCCTTTTCTTCTTTCTTTTTCTGTTTTTGTTTACAAGTGATCTCTCTTTGATTAAAAATTCCAACCCTCTTTTTCCCTCTAATTCTATTATTTATATCATACAAATCATAGCCCTAACTATATTCCTACAATTAAGGCCACGAAACCTGCCTTTGTGATTGAGAGGAAATCGTGGGTCAAATCTTCAATCCCCCTTGTGCTGCCATCGCAACTTAATTACCAAATCTGTATTTGGGCCAATTCTTGGGCCTCCAACTCTAGACAAATTGGGCCGGACCGCAGCCTGAGGCAACTTGGGCCATACCTTTCAATCCCCCTTATGCTACCATCGCAACTTAATTACCAAATCTGTATTTGGGCCAATTCTTGGGCCTCCAACTCTAGACAAATTGGGCCGGACCGCAACCTGAGGCAACTTGGGCCATACCTACCAAAATGCAAAGAGAAATAATAAGTAAGAGAAAAGAAAACTTAGTCTTGATTTAGAATGATGATGAGAATATTCAATTCATGCTTGTATTTACTCCAATTATGATTCTCTAGCGAAAGACTAAACCTTCAAAAATACTGAAGAACCCTAATGGGTTTCTTGAGAACAAAATGAAGAACTCTAGTTCTATTCTAGAGAGAAGGGAGACAAAAATCCTAGAGAGGGAGTAAATAGAAGTGTGCATTTTTACAAAATGAGGTGACATTTGAAAATGGGAGTGAGGAAATGAATATATAGGACTTCTACCACACTCCTCACTATAAATACGCTGAAAATCCTAAGATAATTAAGGGTAGACTAAAACACAATTAAATAGTTTGGGCTCCTTAAATGTTGAGTTGGGACCCCCGAATACGCTCGACTTGTCCTTCTCCTGATTTTTGGGAAACATCCGTCCGGAATCAGCCTTCAAATTCAATTAAAAATTTGTATATCTTTGTCTCGGCTAAGTGTGACAACTTTAATCACTCGAATTGGAGCTCGGACGAGGAAGTTACGGCCGAAATACGAAGATAGCATGCTGAAAACTACACGTGTGCGGTTCGCGGATAGCCAGGCCGGCACACGTGGAGGCTTCAACTGGGGTGGTTCTGGACCAACGGCCAGAGGAACTGCCAGTCCGGCAGCCGGTCCGGTAGGTGCGGCGGCGGTTTGGTTCAATCCAGCCCTGCTTCGCGCCTTCGTCTTTTCTCGCCGTTTTGGAGCCTTTCCTCTAGTCTTCTCGACCCGACCCCTTCACGGCTTTTGTTTGCGACTCAAAAATATTCAATTTGGACTCTTGTTGGGTCTGATTCAGATCTATTTAGGCCTTGAATTACGGGCTGGAACATGGAGTATGCGCGATTGACCTCTTCTTCTTTCTTTCTCCAATTTGAGAACTTTTCATCCATTTTCTTGGCCCGAATTTCACGAATTTTACTCGTGACTTGATGATCTTCAATTTGGGCTTGACCTCGACCCATTTTGGGCCCATTTAGGGCTCGGAATACGGGACAGAGTGAGAAAACGAATGCTAACGATCTTTTAATTTTCCAAGTTTCCTGACCTTCAAAATACACTCAAAGACACCCTAAAGCACATCACATCATATCAAAAAGAAAAATCAACCCTAAAACATAATTAAACATGAAATCGTACTTAGACATGTTAAATATCGCAATTCTCATTAAAATATGGACGTGAAAAGTATAAGAAAAAGGGTAATTTTCACATTCATCACCTATGCAGCCACCGCTCCTGTTGGGAAGCGGAAGATGATGTATCTAAAGCCCCCTTCTAAGAAGAGATCTCAACGATTGAAACCTATAAGGAATCAATCATTTCTTCTAGTTCCGTCTTAGAAGAGAAAGATAAGGAGAACTGTGCTGAGGAGGAACCACTAATAAGAAACCAAGAAGGCTGGTGAAAGCCCACCTCCAGTCCAGCATTGACAGGAAACTCTTTGATGAGCCTAAAGCAGCAACCTCACCACCACGATCACCATCTCCTAATCGCGAGTCGGTCCCCGTAATGCCAGAGCAAGAGATATCATTTGTTGATCTTTCTGTTGTTCTCTGCATCCCACCTCTCAGCCAGAACCCACCCCCAATTACTTCTGCAAACCAAGACGAAAAAGCAGCAGATGCTTCGAATTAAGCTGGCGAGACACTAGTTCAAGCTGACAACCCAGTAGGCAACCCTCAGCACACTTCACATGCAGGGGTCGAACCTCCTGAAGTAGGGGATGAACCATGTACGGTATGAGATGAACTAAGACCTATTTTCGAACAAAATGTTACGTCTCCCCAAAAACACGAAGTAGCTAAGCTCATTGAGGAGCGGTTGGAAGAGGAAATGGAACAATATTACAGATGACGTTCCAACAGGGTAAGGTTGTACCTTTTCATCCTAAATTGGATAATTGGGGTGAGGAAGAAGATTGAGTCATCACTTGCGCACAATGTAAAGACATTGCTAATTTTACCTCCAAGGACTTTGGTGATCGCATTCGGGCGAAAAGAAGGGTTTTCCTAAAGGAGAAGGTTGTCTATAAATGCCCAACTGATGACAGTGACGCCGATGGTGAAGTTAAAACTAAAAGTAATAAGGTGTCTCGCCAAGTAATAAGGCACACCAGAATGGAAACTTATTGGAGGCACGAGGTTCCAGTAGTAAGGGAACCAGAATGCTCGTCGCTGCAACCTGCTGACACTTCTACAGCAGTACAACCAACTGCTAGAGAAACCTTTGAGGAAGATCAAGTTCCACTTCCCTCTATTTTCAAAGCTAGGCAGGGACTTGCCAATGAATCTACTGTAAGGGAGGACACAGTAGATAAGGCAGCAGCACCCTCTCAGGATGTCCATGAAGCTATAAAAGCGTATAGCAAGTAGCTGAGGCAGATGCTGCAATCACCAATTGGTCTTTTATTGATGAAGTAGTAGCAGACAAGGCAGTAACCACTTCACAGATCGCCAATGAACCTACTATAGGAGAAATTGCAGTAGACAAGGCAGTGCCCATCTCTCAAACACCGAGTGTACAGGTACTAGGAAGTACACAAGGTGGGATCTCAGAAGTAGCAGAAGATGTAGTTTCGCATCAACGTGCAACTGAAGTAGACGAGAAACAACTTCACTCATCCAGTAACCTTGCTGAAGTTGCAAACCCACTTGCTAAAGATCTAGTTCACCCTGCTACTGAGGTAATTATACTTGATGATACTCCAGACTCACAGGCAGGTGAACAACTCGAAGATTGACAAATGTTAGATTACAATGATACCCATTTCAAAAGCGACGCAGATGACGAAGAAGACTATCTATTGGAAGCTGAGGATGTAGAACATGAACAAGTTGTTGATGACAATTCTGTCAAGCTAAGTGAGAAAGCCCCGACTACTATAAAAGATATGTTAGGAAGAATGAGGTCTATAGCTGCAGAACAAGAAGCGGAAAAGGTAATGGCAAAGGAGAAGGCCGATGCAGCTTGTACTGAAACAAGTTTGGCAACTGAAGAAGCTACTTAGACCACAAGAGGAACTTTGGCTATAGAGCAAGAAGACGCTACATGTACTGATGCATGATTAGCAGAAGATGTAGTGGCTCAGCCAAAAAAAGCTGAAGGAAGTGCTGGAGTAGATATTGAGGTGCCTACTCAAACTACTGACCAACAAATAGGACTAGTTGAGGGGGAATTGCAGCTAGTCAAGTTCACACAACAACATGAGAAGACCACTATTGATGTTGAGCCTACTGGAAGAACTCATAAAGCAACAAAAGAAGTTGTTGTTGGAAAGACAAATGTGGAAGAGATAAGGAGACCACCAACTCCAACTCCAGCAACGCCAACTGATAGTTCTGATGAAGATATAGATATTCGAGGGAGTAATCAATCATCTCCTGAAGAATTCCATTTAAAAAAGTGGCTCAGGCACCTTTTTGCTACAGCACAGGCGACAAGCAAAAGACAGGAGAGACGAGCAACAAAGTCTCTTGAGCGTGATAATGAAAATCTCGCTAGAATTAGGCAATCCAATAAAGAGTTAAATCTGCCAATAATTGATGCCATTAATGAGGTGCTAGAAAGATTTGATCATACGCTGCAAGCCACGGAGTTCTCGGTGCAGCAATTGCGAACAATAATGAGCTATGATGCTTCTAAGGTACTCAAAGCTCTTAGAGTTGTATGCGAAGCAGTATCCTTAGGACCTAAGAGCAAGAGGGATCTCAAGTACCTGTTCATCAATGAAGCACACGAATGGATGAGGAACTTTTCAAGAAGTTTAATAGCTATACAAATGAACTAGTTACTACCGCATCCATTATCAATGACATGCTGAAAGAGCATAAGGGCGGAGTAAAGTCCTTACAAGATGAATTCTCCCTACTGAGGCAAGAGAGAGCCCAGGACAGTTCTATTTTAGCTGGTATTTTACGCATATTGGAAGCACATACTAGGATTAATCTTGATAATGTCAAAAGGAGGGAAGAAGAGGCGAAGGCAAGGCGTGCTGAAAGAGAGCAAAGGGAACAATATGAGATGTTCATTGCTGCTCAAAGAAAATAGAAACAGGAATCTGCAGAGCAAGCGCGTAGATGGAGAAATCACGAACAACGGGAATCGGAAAAGTCTTAAAGGAGTCAGAAGAAAGCGTGCGTAATATCGTTGGAAAGGAAGAAGCTGAACTCCACGAGATTTATCTTACTACAGGGATAGTTCAAAATCTCTGTTCAAATTAAGAAGTGTACTGACACCTCAAGTGCAAGAAAGCAGAATGCCCCTCCCAACTTATCAATCCTCTCTAAATATGAAGGATGGTTGCTACATGATTACACAGATGAGCAACTAAGATGAACTTTGTATTTATGAAATTCCCGGAGAGAGAAATCCTACAGAGCAAGAAATTCATAGTTGGAGGATGGTTGAAGTTCTCAGATACTTTGAATACCTACTAAGCGATGGTGCGTGTAGGAATGTTGAAGGTTCCACTAGAGATCATAGGAGTGCCTCTATTCTAGATTAAGCTTAAAGGCTTGAATTGGGAAAGATACAAGATCTCCCCTTCTGTTGAATGGTGGCTAATGGAAAATCTTACTCCTGAGGTGCAGTTTGAGTATAGGAACTTTGAACAAAATATGTACAGTGAATGGTGGAGGTACATTGAGAACGATCCTGACAGATGCAGAAGGAGTAGGGATCTGAGAGATGATGACAGAGCAAGACACAGAGGCAAAAAATATGTCAAGCAGCAATTCACAAAGCGTCACTAAAGAAAAGAATAAGATGACCTGTTGTTGGGTAAATTTTCTTGTCTTTGACTCTGGATGTAAGACTGGTTTTGTTTGGCACATGCTTACTGAAATAATAATAGATACGCTTATCTAATGAAACAGTTATCATTCCTACCAAATGATTACAGCTCATAATCTTACATCGTGTATGTTGCATTTTAAGTACCTTTTGATGATTAACTATTTTTCTAACAGTTTGTTGTCTTATGCCTTTAAGTGCTTCTTTACTGAGAGTTTTGATATCATCAAAAAGGGGAAATTGTTGGGAAAGTGATGTTTAGTTTTGATGATGGCAAAACCTCATATAAGGTAGGAGCTAGCGACCCCAGAAACTCTGTAAATCTTTGTAATAGATAGGTCTGGTCCTACATAGGCAGAGGTCACAACAAGCAAGCAGCAAGATCGTCAAGGTTACTTGAAGCAGCAAGTTCGCTATCTTAGCAAGGAAAGAGACTGCAGTGAGCAAGTAGTAATGTTGCGTATGCCCATCTAGCATATTGTGTTGCTCGCAGCAAGGAAGGTACAATCAGCAAGTACGCAGAAGTCATGTCAACAGTGCGCAAGTCAAGGTAAAAAATCAGGATATTCAAATTCAAATATAGCCAGTGGACACAAGTTTAAAATCTTGTACTGACTATCCAATAGCGTGGGGACTTGTCACCTGACAAAAAGTAAAAGCAACATTGAATACTAATACAAAGTCGCAACCACTCTGACCTACTTTATGCAAAAAGTGACAAATGATTCTTTATCATACGAAGGAGCATTAAATGTCATCGAGATTATTTCTCACTCTTCAACGAGAATGAATCTCAACTGCTATAAATAGAAGGAGATGGAGGACGAAGAAAAGGCTACCGAAACTTAAGCATTCAAGATCACTAAGCATCAAGCTCGGCATTCTTATTCGAAGCTATAAAGCATATGCTCTGCTAATCATTCTAGTGTTTATGCAAAGTACACAAGAGCAATATAGAAAGCAACAAGTAGTCTAGTGAAGACCAAAAGCTGCAACCGCTCTCAAGGTCAAGCTAGGCCTCAAGCTTTACTTCGGTCACAATCCTTCTCAAACTAAGAAGCTTGCCCACACTCAACTTTAATCAAGTTTAGAGGAAGCTACCAGAAGTTGAAGAGAAACTTTCATTAAACCAATCTCATGACTGGTTATTGAAAAGAGGAGTCTTTGTTTGAATACGGGATCAAAGCTGACCTGTGTTCCGAGAAACGTGTGACAGTAGAGGAGTAGACTTCTGAAGATAGGCAAATATTATTGTAAGGATCTAAGTTGAACTTAGACTTCAGAGTAGCTAAGTTGTATTGTGTGTAAACTACTTGGTAAATTTTCCCACTGTGTGAGGGAATAGTGGAGATAGAAGGATTATCCCCACATTCAAACAACTATAAATTTTGTGTCTACTTTTATATATATTTTATTATTGTTGTTAGGATACTACTTATCTACTGCATAGATTTATAAGAAAATATTTTAAGCATATTTTGCTACACGTAAAACTCACTTGAGCTTTGCTTACTGCAAGCTACTTCTAGTCAGTCTGTTTCGTGCCTACTGCCTGAGTAAGCTTACCGTAACAGCTTTGCTGCAAGAACCAGTTTCTTGTACTAAGCAGCAAACTAGTGCTCAAAGTATTTGAAAAAGAGAAAATCAACTTAAAAGTATATTGACCCCCCATCTAAACCTTACCACTTGGTACCAACAACATGTTTGTTCCATGAAATCTTAATGTGTTACCTCTAAAAACACTTATTCTAACTTAAAATTTCTCTTTACAATTATAAGGCTTGTAGCGCAAACCTTAGTAACCTAATGACACCACATCATCGATTTATAATGAAGGTCAGGAGTTCGAATCCGCTCCCCCTCCTTAAACTTAAAAAAGATTGTAAGGCTTGTACTTTGTCAGAGATATGAAAGTTCACCCAGTTTACTAATTGATAATGGATAGAATAATTAGTTCATTTAAACCATATCCATCGGTCTGAATGGTTTGTCTCACAATTTTTCTAATCTTTTTAAAATTTTAATTTGATTTGTTGTGATATGTATAATTATATATAAAAATTAAGTATGCTAATACTAAATTGAGTTTTTAGAGTCAAAAATCATTTTTTTGTTTCGTAAGTATTTTTTTTTTTTTTTAGTTTCACAAGTATTTGTTTTTTTTTTTCAATTTAATTCCGTAAATGCTAAAATTGTCCAATTTAAGGATTATTTTCGCCAGAAAACACTAAATTGACCGGAAACCCTAATATTTGGAAGGATACAGTGATACTAAGTGACATAGCATAAAATAGCTGAGTCAGACTTTTTTTTTTGTCAAATTTTAATTCAATATATATATATATATATATATATATGCATATCATTAGAGAAAAACAGATTGTATGTTGGACGAAACTCGCCGTATTTGAGAATGGCCTAGTGTACAGCCCCCTTCTTCCGCACAAAAACCACTGCGAAGCTGCTCCCTCTCCTCGTCGGTGATAACTCCAAAATCTTAGGTTTCAAGTCGGGAATTTTTTTGGACTTTTTTGTCGGTTCTTCTAAGAAATTTGGGCTTTTTGGTATTAGGGTTAGTGGTTGTTGGATATGAAAAGACTCAATTACTTTTTCTAAAAAGTTTAATTAAGTTTAGTTTAGTATTCTTTTACATTATAGGCTTTTGCCAATTGCAATTAATAATCAGTATGTTTTTCTTTAGTGACATAGATATATTTTTATTTTGAATTAAAATTTAACTGAAAAAAGTCCAACTCAACTATATTATGTCACGTCACTTAGTGTCGCCAGATTCTCCAAAATATTAGGGTCACGTGAGTTGTACGTGACTATTTCTGATCAATTTAGTATTTTTCAACAGAAATTATCCTTAAATTGAGTAATTTCAACACTTACAAGAGTAAATTGAATAAACAAATACTTGTAAAATTAAAATGGAAGCAAATATATAGAGATTATTGCCATAACTTGCTTATGATGTGATTATTATCTAGGATTGCACATATATGAGAAAATGTAGAATTGTACCTTTTCTGCAAATTCATCTGAAAATCATGGTTTCAACTTTCAATTTACATATTAAACGATCAATTTCGTACGGTTTCGCAATTCGAGAGACATCTATCAATTGATGGGGGTGGGAAAAATTATAGGAGGGATTATCCTACTAGCATCACTGTGATGCGCTGGTGCACGAGGCAATGGTGGACTATTCTTACGGGGTGTTTGCGATTGCTTTTACATTTGAAAAAGTAATTAAAATTATAAGAATTATAAAAATCACTTATGTAAAAAGTAGGTAGTGTTTGCAAACAAAGTAATTTATAATAAAAGTAGAAGTTGGAGTGTTTGCTACAAAATCACTTATGTCTTTTAAAAAATATCATATTATTTACAGAATTGTCATCGAGTGGAGAAAAGCATTAAATTTCTGCTTTTAGCTTTTACATTGAAAGCACTTCTTTTAGGGGGTGTTTGCGATTGCTTTTGCTTTTGGAAAAAAATCACTTATGCAAAAAGTAGGTAGTGTTTGCAAAAAAAGTGATTCTCAATAAAAGTAGAAGTTGTAGTGTTTACTTTAGAATCACTTATGTCTTTTAAAAAAACATCATATAATTTACAGAATTGTCATTGAGTGGAGAAAAGCATTAAATTTTTGCTTTTAGCTTTTACATTGGAAACACTTCATTTAAAGCAGAAGTTGGCTTTGCAAATACTACAAAATAGCTTTTCACAAGTTATAAGCTGAAAATCACTTAGAAAAAACAAATGCAAACACCCCCTTAAAGCAGAAATTAACTCTGCAAACACTACAAAATAACTTTTCTCAAGTTATAAGTTGAAAATCACTTAGAAAATGTAAATGCAAACTACCTGATAATGCGTGGACCCGGATAACAAGTGGTTCGCAATTAAGACGATTTCCAGGAATAACCAAGCAAGCAAAAATATAAACGACACGAGGACTTACGTGGTTCGATCCGGAGATCTACGTCCACGGGTGAAGGCAATAACCTTCAGAGATGTTTCACTATCTTTTTCTTGAATCCCGGAGTATAACCTTACAAGCTGTAGTTTTAGAATTCAGAATTGGAACCCTAATCTAAACAATACTTTTCCTATTTATACTATACAATAACAACCCTAACAGAATCCCTAAAAAACCGCCAATCATATCTGCATGGCCATTGGAAAAGATCATGGGGATCTTTTCCTAACTTCCCACAAACGCCGCGCATGGGCTTCGTTAAGTTGGGCCTGCGCTCTTGGGCCCAATAGACCCGGTTGGCGGGTTGGACCGACCCGGGAGATTGGGCCATACCAATCAGATGCCCCTCCACCAGCCGGAGCGAGGTAGGAGCTTCGGTTTGATAGATGCATTGGATTGGCCGATGTGTATGTGTGTTGTAGCCGAAGTTGTATATGAGTAGCACGAGAGTCCCGTGTAGTGGTAAGATAGCACCATACGTAGGTGAATGAGAATACCCCCAGGGTGAAAGAAGCAACCGGAGTCGAACTGAAATACCCCCGGGGTGAAATAATCAACCGGAATTGAAATAATGTTCCCCCGAGGTGAGGTAGTTGACCGGAGTGGAGATAATGTTATCCCGAGGTAAGATAGTCAACCGGAGTTGAAATAATGCTCACCCGAGGTGAAACAGTCAACCGGAGTTGAAATAATGTTCACCCGAGGTGAAATAGTCAACCGGAGTTGAAAGAGTGCTCACCCGAGGTGAAATAGTCAACCGGAGTTGAGATAATGCTCACCCGAGGTGAAATAGTCAACCGGAGTTGAAGTAATGTTGATCCAAATCCCAAGGCGCGTCTGTCCCACACGCCTGGGTAACTGTGAAGCGCGTGATAAGCACGCATGCATCATATGCGTTGAATGCGAAAAGGTCGCAATCTGGGCCGTTAATTCTTGAATATATATATAAAGCGTGTACATTAAATTTTTACTTTACTCTCATTTGCAATTTGCGACAGACAAAGAGCGGGAGAAAAAGAGAATCACCTTGCAAATTTCTGATCAACATTTTATTCTGAAACAAGTAACTATGTCTTCTTCTTCGTCTTCGTCTTCTATTAGGGAGATGGGAACGGTGGAACGGCCGCTTGACGCAGAGCCATTGCGTTGTATTTTCCCAGAGAAGAGGGAAATTAGGACAGTGTACCGGGCGGATGGGAGGGAAATGGCAACCCGGGCAGTAGACTTCAGTGATTGCCTCGAGGAGGACTTCGAGGTGGCCTCGGAGGCACCTCAAATGACTCGGGCGCAGGTAGAAATGCCGATACCTTCCTTTTATTTTCCGTATAACTTAGAATACATAGTGCCGGAGCCCAATGACCGAGTTTGTTGCCTGCCAAAGGGTTTCATTGGGGTATATATAGATCAGTTGAAGGTGGGGCTTAGATTCCCCCTGTGGGACTTCGTAGTGCAACTTCTAAGGTATTACAGAGTCGCACTGTGCCAGTTAGCACCCAATGCCGTTAGGCAAATAGTAGGGCTTTTAGTAGTGTGTAAGAGTATCGAGGTAGAGCCCGATGTAGGTTTGTTTAGATTTTTCTTCTGCTCAAAGCTTTCGGGAAAGCGAAGGGGTGGTACTCGTTTAGCCCGAGGCCCCGGGGTGGCTTTAAAGTAAAGAAACCTAGTAAGGTGGAAGGCTGGAAGGAAAATTTTTTGTTTGTGAAGGTGAGTATGACCCTCCCGAGGTGGAGAAGAGAGGAGGTTGTGGATAGTGCCCCGGTGGCGGAGCCGGAGTCGGTAGAGGATTTTCGCACCGTGGGTGTGTTTAAACAAGTCTGCCCGGAGGAGGAGCTGGAGGAGGCGGGGTTGAGCCTCTACTACTCGGGAGGACCAGAGGAAAACCCGATCCGAGGTCAGGGCTCATCTACGGGGTCGTCCGAGAAGGGTAGGGCTATTTTGTGTTGTGTGAGTTGTGATATATGGCAAGGATGGTAACTGTTTATTGTGCATGCAGTGGGATGCTTTGGAAAAGATGTTGTTGGAAGCCCTTCAATGCCATCGACATTAAAAAAGAAGGGGACAGCTGCCGAGGTGGCACCGAGAGGAGGGGTGTCTCTGATTTAAGTTCGGTCGCAGGGGAGCGAAGATGATGTGGTGGTGACCGGCCTGACACCGAGGTCGAGGAAGAGGCCGGAGCCATCATCAACGCCTCCTGCGGAGGCAAAAAGAATGCGTGTGGACACGGCCCCCGAGGTACATGTAATAAGTTGTTCCGTAATAAACTGTAACATGCTAATAGATTGTTTGATCACAGGGGCAAACAAGCATTTTGGGTCTGCAAGGACCCGAGGCCGAGGAGCTGTTGCAGCTGGCCCGCGGAATAATGGAGCTCGGGCGGAGGAGCGAGAGGGAGGCCAAGGAAGAACTGACCGAGGCGCTAAGGGAGCTCCGGTCTCGGAATGACAGGCTTGCTCACGACCTGTCCGAGGCTCGAAAAAGAGCCTCCGAAGTGGAGAAGGAGGTCGCTCGGCTTCGGGGAGTGGAGGCGGAGGCGGGGCTGCTCCGCGGTGAAGTGGCGGAGCTCCATGCAGAGCTCAAGGGGAGGATGCGGCAGTAATCGAGGGCCAAGGGGCCCTGCTGAAGACATTTGCTGAGAAGCTCCTCCAAACGAGCACGTTCCTCGACTACCAAACGAGGTTCGTGGCCGTCGGTGACACGGTGACCCGCTCCGTGCTACTAGAGAAGGTCAAAGACTTCTATCCGGACGTAGACGTTTATTGTCCAGAGTTCGGATATGACTATAACTCAGTCAGCGCCGTGGAGGAGGCTTACTATGAGGCTCTGGCTCAGGTCCCGGAGTGGCCCTTAGTGGAGGCGTTGGCGGAGAAAAGCAAAGTGCTGACTGCCGAAGAGGTCGCCAGCTGCAACGCCGACCAGGACAAAGAGTTCCTGGCCTACAGAAAGGGGGAGTTCGTGCTGGAGCCACGAACACGGGCCCCACCCCCAAGGATGGAGCTTCCAGCAGAGGCGTCGGAGGAGAGCCCCGGGGACAGCCAGGCTGTGCCTGAGGAGGGGGAGCAGCCAGCGGCAACCGAACCGGGGGAGGTCAGTTCCCCCCAATTTTGAATAAATTGTAGATGTTTTAGGTAGTAGACTAGATGCTGGGCTTTGTTGTTGATGTATTTGAACTCCAATGATTGTACTTGTTGATTTTGGTAGTAAAGTTGTGAATGATTGTTGAACAATGTGTTTGAAATTTATTTAATTTAGCATGATCCGTGTTGTGTATAGTACTGAATTTGTTGCTGCGAACAGGAGGGCACCGAGGAGCTGCATAATGTAATAAAGCAGCTTATGCATTCTCTCGACTGGTTCCGGGGCGAAAGGGACAACCTGCAGAAGCACGTTGTACCCCAACTGGAGAGAAAACTAGTCGCTGCCGAGAAGAGCCTGGCTAAGGCAGAGAAGGCGTGTTCCGAAGCCAAAGAGAGTGTGCTGCACTTCAAACTCAGTGCATTATCAAAAGACGCCGAGGTGGAGCGGATGTATGTGCACCACCGAGAATACGAGCGAATGTTAACAGAATTTGGTCTGTTAACATTTGAGGACCTCGAGGCCCGGACAGTTGAGGTACAAGCTGAGGTAAAAGAATTGATGGACATCGGGAATCCGGACTCGGCGGAGTTGTACAGGAAACGACTCGTGTTGGAGCTTCTCCTCGGCATGTACCAAAATCTTGAAGGTAGGAAGAAATTGCAGCGCACACCTGAAGAGAACATTGCGAGCTGAAGTCTGGTCATGACCTGGAAAATACGCAGAAGAAGGCCAACTCACACAGCATGGGCTGGTGGAATTATAATTAAAGAACCGAGCACCGCCGTGGCGAGTAGGGCCAGCAAGGAAGGGTCACGGCCTGGAAGAAGACTGGCAGGGCGGCAAGGGGCGGAGCCGGAGCGAAGTCTGGAGTCCCCTGAAGAAGTTCGAGAATTCGTTCAGGAAGTCGAGGAGATAGCCCTGGCTGAGTGGGACCCAGTTGAATGGGCACATAAGTCGGGGCCAACGAAGAGGGTGAACCAACCGAACCGCGGAGGGCAAGGCAGCCAAAGGGGCCCAAGGAGTAGAGGAGTGCCCCGGAGTGCTGCCAGATCCCGGAGGAGTCCAGGCACGAGGCAAGGCTTGCCAAAGCGCCGGAGTGCCGAATTTTGGTTAGGAGGCAAGAAAAAATAGCATTGTAGTACAGAAATAAGATGTAAAAGAAAATATTGTTTGTATGAAATATACATATTTAAAGGAAAAGTTTTGATATTTTGTTTGAATGAAAATATCCACGTATGTAAAAATGTTGCTTTAAACGATGTAATGCAAAGTAGGTGTTCCGGTCCTCGGGAGGACGTAGTATATTGGAGCGCGTCCGGAGACAAGTTAAAACGCCTCCCCGGACGGATCGGGCGGGAGGTTACTATAGTCCGAAGACAAGGTTTGAGACCTCCCCGGATGAATCGGGCGAGAGGTCACTTTAGTCCGGAGACAAGGTTTGAGACCTCCCCGGACGGATCGGGCGAGAGGTCACTTTAGTCCGGAGACAAGTGATAAAGTAATACCACTAAATGTATAGTTATTTGGGCCAGGGCGTCCCCGCGGCGCATAAAGCAAATAACATATGTGTTAAAAATCATTGCATTAAAATCCAATGTTAGGACTTATAGGAATACAATGTAATTTAACATTGAAAGACAACAAAATTAATATGCTGGATTAAGTATACCCAAAAAGTAAAAAAAAAATAAAAAAGCATATGTCTAACCAAGCGGGCTAAAGGAAAAAGCGTCGCAAGTTGCTGACGTGCCAAGTGCGTGGCACCGGGGTTCCATTAGGGTGTGCTAGCTGATAGCTCCCGGAGGAATAGGCAGCAGTGACACGATAAGGCCCTTCCCAATTAGCATGCAGTTTACCCTCGGGGGCGGCTTTGCTAGCAGAGTTTAGCCGAAGCACCAAGTCTCCCACCTGGAACTGTGTTCCACGGACTCGGTTGTTGTGATATCTAGCCGCTTGCTGTTTACACTTAGCTTGACGGATGAAAGATTGTTCGCGGCGATGTTCAAGCTCGTCGAGGTTAGTCCGAAGTGCTTCTTCGTTGGCTTCGGGATCGAGGTGTAAAAGTTTGGGGCTGGGTACCCCAACCTCGGCAGGAATGACGGCCTCAGAGTCGTAGGTGAGGCTATAAGGAGTTTCCCCGGATGAGGAATGTGGCGTTGTGCAATAAGCCCAAAAAACTTGCGGAAAATTCTCAGCCCAGAGACCCTTGGCCTGATCCATTCATTTCTTGAGGCCGACGACAAGAGTGCGGTTCGTTACCTCGATCTGGCCGTTAGCTTGGGGATGAGCCACCGAGGTGAAAGCCTGTTTGATGTGCAACTCTTCACACCAGGATCGGAAGGGGTCATTAGCAAACTGTTTGCCATTGTCAGATATAATTATACTGGGAATGCCGAAACGGCATACAATGTTACGCCAGACAAATTTTAGAATGTTCTGACCAGTGATGGCAGTGAGTGGCGCGGCTTCAACCCACTTAGCGAAATAGTCAACAACGACCACAAGGAATTAAATTCTCCCGGAGTAATTGGGAAAGGACCCACGATGTCGATGCCCCATTGGAGGAACGACCAGGTGCTCTGTATTCCGATGAGTTCGGTTTGTGGTAGGTGCTTTACTCGGGAGTGCCGCTGACATTTGTCGCACCGCGAAACCAAAGTGTGCGCATCATTAAACAAGGTAGGCCAGTAGTATCCCCACTGAAGTGCTTTCTTGGCTAAAGTACGTGACCCGATGTGACTTGCGCATGATCCCTCATGAAGTTCCCGGAGAACATAGTCGGCTCGGACCGGATCAAGACAACGGAGGCTCGGCTGTAAGTATGACTGGCGGTATAAGACCCCGTCGTGAAGTGTGTACTTCGGTGCTTTCAGAATGATCTGCCGAGCAAGCACTTTATCCTTTGGTAGGGTGCCATCCCGAAGATACTAAATGATCGGAGTCATCCAAGTGGGATCGACATCTGTTAACACAGAAACCACCTGTTCATTGACTGAAGGATGGGTAGCTTCTTCGACAATTATGTCCGGAGACACATTCTACGGGACCGCGGAGGCCATTTTACTGAGAGTATCAGCCTTAGCATTTTCTTCGCGGGGGATCTACTTAACATCAGTGGAGGTAAAAGTTAGCAAAAGTTTATGAGTTAAAGCTAGATACATTTTTAACGTATCATCTTTTGCCGCATATGTGCCCTTGATTTGGCTGGAGACCACTTCAGAATCAGTGTATAACCGGATATGCGAAGCCCTGAAGGTTTGAGCGAGCCGGAGCCCAGCAATGACTGTCTCATATTCGGCCTCGTTGTTCGTCACTTTAAACTTGAAGCGCAGGACATATTTGATTTCGATAACATTGGGACAAGTGAGAAGGACCCCAGCACCACTGCCTCGGGTAGCGGAGGCGCCGTCCACGTAGACATGCCACATGCTGGCTTCGGCTTCGGGGTCAGGTTGGAGCGCAGGCTCGGGACTTGTAATTACCTCTGGGTCGTTGAACGGGACCTTGGCGAGGAAATCTGCGAGAGCCTGACCCTTGATGGCTCGGCGAGGTAGAAACTGTATATCATGTTCTCCGAGCTCAATTGCCCACTTAGCCAAACGTCCCGATACATCAGGCTTGGAAAGAATCTGACGAATAGGTTGATTTGTGAGGACCCAGATAGCATGCCCCTGAAAATAAGGACGCAGGCGGCGGGCCGCCATGACTAGAGCCAAAACTGTTTTTCCGCCACAGAGTAACGGGTTTCTGCCCCTTGGAGGGCTCGGCTAACAAAGTACACGAGTTGTTGGATGCCGCGATCCTCGTGGACGAGGGCCACACTAATTGCTTCATCAGCAGAGGCTAAGTATATGTAGAGGGGCTCTCCGGGGAGAGGCGCTGACATAGTAGGTAACTGGCTGATATATCGCTTCAGAGCCTCAAAGGCTTCGTCGCACTGCGAAGTCCACTCAAACTTCTTTGCCTGGCGCAAAATTTTGAAAAAGGGAAGCTGGCGCTCCTCTGCCTTGGATAAAAAATGATTTAGAGCGGCGAGGCCACCAGTCAAACGTTGGACATCTTTCACGGTTTTCGATATCTGAAGATCCGATACATCCCTGATTTTCGTTGGGTTGGCCTGAAGGCCGTGCTGAGATACCATGAACCTAAGGAATTTTCCCGATCCGACACTGAAAGTACATTTAGCTGGATTGAGTTGAAGATTATGGCGCCGCAGTGTGCTTAATGTCTCGGCAATGTCCTGCACACATGATTCAGAGGAATAACTCTTAATGACGAGGTCGTCAACATATACCTCAACGTTGCGGCCTATCTGATCTCGGAAGACATGGTCCATAAGACGCTGATATGTGGCCCCGGCGTTCTTGAGTCCAAAGGGTATCTTCTTGAAAGCGAAAACACCAAAATCAGTGATGAAGGCTGTTTTGACAGCGTCTCGTCGGTCCATGTTGACTTGGTGGTATCCCTTGTACAAATCCAAAAAGCAAAGTACTTTATACCCTATAATGGCTTCGACTTTTTGGTTAATAGGCAGTAAAGGATAGCAGTCCTTCGGGCAATGCTTGTTGAGATCAGAGAAATCGACACACATCCTCCAAGCTCCATTGGACTTCGTCACCATTACTGGGTTAGAGAGCCAGGATGGATAGTGGACTTCGAATAGGATGTCGGTGTCCACGAGCTGTTGAACTTCAGTTCGAATAGCTGCATTTCTCTCCGGGGCAAATTGTCGCCGCTTCTGTTGTATTGGCTTCACATTAGGGTCAATGTTTAGTTTGTGAGTGATGAGGTCAGGAGAGACTCCCGGCATATCTAGGGGAGACCAGGCAAAAACTTCGGGGTACTCCCTTAATGCCTTGATGATGGCATTGTGCAACAAAGGCACGCTCAATGCGCCTATTTTAACAGTTTGCTCCGGTTTAGCAGGATCCAGTGGCACTTCAGCGATGTCATTTCCAAGTGGCTCGGATACACCCGGAACGGGTTCCGGAGTGGCTATTTGAAATTGAGGCTTAGGAGGAGCATTGGTTGTTTTCTTGAGTGCAACATGCATGCACTCTTTGAAAATTCTCTGGTTGCCATGAATGGCGACCTCTCCGTGGGGTGTAGGAAACTTCAATGTCAGGTGATATGTGGAACAAATGGCTTTGGCTGGGGTGAGCCAGTCCCGACCAAGGATCATGTTGTACAGCGATGAGGAGGATACCACATAGAAATCCACAAAAACAGTTTTTAGCGCTGGATATGTACCAAGCGACGCGGGGAGGTTGATAATTTCCTCAGGTTGGACCTCTCCTTGGGTGAAGGTTTGTAGAGGCCCGGGAGCAGGCCGGAGCTACTCGCGGGGTATACCCATCTTTTGGAAATAATCAGAGAATATAACACTTACAGCGGCGCCGTTGTCGACAAAAACTCGCTTAATAGTGACGTTGGCCATGGCCATGTCAATGACGATGGCATCTGTGTGAGGGGTGAGCTCGGGAACAAGATCGTCCTCAGTAAAGCTCACTGTTTCAGACTTGTGGAGGCGTTTATGACGTGGCTCCTCGGGAGGAGGCCTGCGCGCTTCGGTTTTTAGGGCACTTCGGAAAGTCCCTGCTGGAATGGTATCGTATATCACATTTATTATCCCATGGACAACATGATTCGGTGGGTTATCCCCGGGACCTCCATGAGGTGGCGGAGGTGGCAACAATTGAGGTTGCTGAGATTGATTCTGTTGGCGATTGCCCTGGTCTTGTCGTGGGTAATTGTTATACCCCGACCTGTTGTTTTGCCACTGGGGTCTGCTCTGTCTTGGGCCTCTGTTATTGTAACCTCCTCGACCTTGTTGTTGACCCCCATTTTGGCTCGGCTGAGACCTGTCCTCGGTCCGAGCAATGTATTGCCGGAGAAAACCACGTTTCAAACAGTCTTCGATTTCTTTACAAAGTTCTCGACACTCCTCGGTGTCGTGTCCATGGTCGTGGTGATACGCACATCACTTTTCACGATTGCGCTTCTCTGCCGGAGCAGTCATCCGTGGGCATGGTCGCAGGTCATTTTTGTGAACAGAAAATATTTATGTTCTTGATCGCGTAAGGGGTGTGAATTAAGGAGGATCACTGCGAGGCTCCAACCTGCCTTTACGTAACCGACTAAAAGCACTGGTCCAGGCATTAGTCCCGACTTGGGTTCTAACTGATTGCTCTTCAGCCTTGGCAAACCTACTTACAGTTCCGAAGAGAGCCCAGGTTGTGGCCGGAGGATGCCGAGCGAGCTCGGTGTAAAGTGGTCCGGCTTGGAGACCGTTCATAAATGTAGTGATGATAACGTCATTAGACCGGCTGCCTACTTTTAGGCTCTCCGCAGTGAAGCGTTCTAGAAAATGAGAAACAGTCTCCCCGTCTCGTTGCTCAAGATTCATCAGATCGGCCAAGGTGGCCATAGGTTTTGCCCGCATGTGAAAACGGGCCCAGAGCTGCTCGGCAAGATCCCGGAAAGAAGTAATGCTGCCGCGAGGCAAGGAATCAAACCAAATTCTAGCCTCGTCTTGAATGTATTCGGGGAACACCTTGCACAAGTGATGTGGTGTGCAGTCCCGATTGAACATGGCATATTTGAACGCGCTCAGGAAGTTGCCTGGATCCCCTGTACCATTATATATGGGCACTGGTGGAAGTTTAAACCCCTCGGGGAGTGATGTGGCGAGAATCTCTGCGAAGAATGGGATGATTATTTCCCCATCAGTGCCAAGACCCAACACCTTGTTGAGCTCGGCATCGAATTAAGCCTGCTCCTGTTCTATGGGATCCAGTAAACGGGGTTTCTCCAAGCGAACCCGCTTCGCCACGTCGACATCGGTCAGCGTCGGCATGGTCAGCATAACGTGGCCTCGAGCCATTAGAACTTCGATTTTCCCCGGGCGACACTGTCCGGTGACGGCGACGATCCTGTCTGATCCTGTGGGGGGGATCTTCGTTGAGTGTGCGAGATTGATCTTGGCGGAAATGTTGTGCCACCTGATTAGCGCCATTGTCAGCGCACACCGGAGTCGGCGCGTCGATGATTCCATTCCTGGAATAGGGCAGCGTGCTCCTGAAGGAATGCTTGTTGTGCTTGCAGTAGTTCAGGGGTTGGTTGAGGGTCGACCCGTGCCGGTGCATAGGCGGGCGCCGGGTGTTGTGCATCTGTTTGCCCCGCGGGCGAATCCTGAACTTGCTGACGCGGCAACGGAGGATTTTAATCGACTGGAGGATTCCGACGAGATCGAGTCGGATTGGCTGACTGGCGTGTATTCACCATGTTTGACGTAATACGGCTATGGATGATGCTAGGGTTGCTTGTCTTTCCCACAGACAACCACAATTGATAATGCGTGGACCCGGATAATAAGTGGTTCGCAATTAAGACGATTTTCAGGAATAACCAAGCAAGCAAAAATATAAACGTGGTTCGATCCGGAGATCTACGTCCACGAGTGAAGGCAATAACCTTCAGAGATGTTTCACTATCTTTTTCTTGAATCCCGGAGTATAACCTTACAAGCTGTAGTTTTAGAATTCAGAATTGGAACCCTAATCTAAACAATACTTTTCCTATTTATACTATACAATAACAACCCTAACAGAATCGCTAAAAAACCGCCAATCATATCTGCATGGCCGTTGGAAAAGATCATAGGGATCTTTTCCTAACTTCCCACAAACGCCGCGCATGAGCTTCGTTAAGTTGGGCCCGCGCTCTTGGGCCCAATTGACCCGGTTGGCGGGCTGGATCGACCCGGGGAGATTGGGTCATACCTATCACTACCCCTACAGCAACAAGCCGGAGATGAACATCTGATTCTGATGCAGAAAGCCATCGCTAGAATATCTATGTCATCGATCCCCTATTAAATATGCTCTACTGTGTTTACCTACTCGACATGGAACAACAAAAATAAGATTTCCTATATTTATATTTTTTTAATTTTATTATTTTTAATTATATATGTTTTCAATAGTTTTATAATAGTATTTCAATTAATCAACTGCATCATTAAAAAATGTAGTGGTTCGCCCTCAGACCTCCTTTATCAACAACCCTCTCCAACCTAATTTATCAATAAAATATTCATTTATCTTTTCTCCACATACACAACCCAAAAAAACATTTTCACACTTTATCAACAACTCAACTTTTTAATAAATATTAATTTCTTTTATCCACATACATAACTTATTTCTCAATAAAACCAATATTTTTGTTACGGTTTAATAATTGCATATTATTTTTCGCATTTTTTCTAATATATTTCAAGGAAAAAAAATGATTTTAATTCCGCAATTGCTATAAGTTGATTTTTTTTATGCATTCAAAATAACATGCTAAAATAATAACCAAATTAAAATTGCAAAAGTTTAATTACTAAATTGAAAAAAAATTAAGCTACAAATGCATGTCTAAAATACTAAATGATAGAAATTATGTGAGGAAATAGAAGACATTAGGCTTTATTTATAGAGGTGGCAATTCGGGCAGTCTGGTACATTCAAGTCGCGCCTGTCGGGCTTACGTCATATTTCGGGTCGAGTCAAAAATTGGTCAAACCTAGATATAGTCGGTCCGGCCTGTGGTGTTCCTAGAGCTGGCAATTCGGGCGGCTCGGCCGGGCCCAGTTGGCTAAGGGGTATTTCGGGCTAGGTCGGGCCGGACCCAATTTATTTCGGGCCTAGAAATGCTAGGCCCGGCCCGGAGGACCTCGGGCCATCGAGCTAAGAAAGCCCATCAATGAGTTTTTTTCTTTTTTTTTTTTTTTTTGTTACTTTAACCATGAAGTAGAATTATATATTGAGGCGAACTTCAGTTTAATTCTCTTAAGAAAAAATCCGATGGGAAGATAATATATTACTATTCGTTGCAATATGAAATCATATCTATAGGCATATCTCAAACCCTAGATATAACAATAATAATAATAATATAAAAGAAGGAATGGATGATGATATATAGTCATATACTACACGTCACAAGTTATTTAATTTTTGTGTACATACTATACTACATGTTAATCAATTCTCTTTTTCTCGACACATAATAATTAATGAGCATGCTTGGATCCAATTCATTTCCATCTTCGGCTAATAAAATTGAAGAAATAGAGTATTAAATTAGTCAAATGTTTTAATTTCTCGGTAAATAGATACATTTATGCTCTGCTAGAAAAAGAAAAAAGAAAAATTTGTTTCAAATAATACACAAGATATTACCTAATTCCTAAATTTTTCTTATTCGATTAGTGAGGGAAAAAAATTCAATTCCATCGGGCCGAGCCCGCCAAAAGAAAAGTCTGTTCGAGCAGGGCCAAAAAAGCCCGAATTTTTTCGAGCCTCATATATTCCGGCCCAGCCCGCTCTATATTTCGGGCTAACGGGCCGGCACATCGGGCCGGGCTAGTTTTGCCAGCTCTAGGTATTCCCTATAATATACTAAGATTATCGGATCAGTCCGGGATCCGTCAGACTTTTGGCCCATCGGACCGGTCCGGACGAGTCAGCTAGTACTTTGGGCCTATTATATGGCCCAACTCATCTAAAATATTGGACCAACCCATCTATTTATAGGAAAAAATAAAGAGTTTCAAATTTTAATTCAAAATATGTCAATATTAGGCTCTAGTTGTATAGAAAAAAAATAAGAATATTGATAATTTTTATAAAATAAAAATTATATTATTTATTTATCATTAAAATTATATCGAATAAATAATTTAATACAACAAATAATTAAAAACTAATTTTCCGCCCGTGCGATGTACTGGTATAATTTTTTTATTAAATTATTATTAAAATATAAAGATAAATATGTATAATACTGTAAATCAAAATAAGTAATGAATAAGCTATATTATAAATGACTTATATGAAATGTTGTACTATAATAGGTAAAATTTTGATATAAAATATATAGCATGACACTGGTTTATGCGATAATTGTATATTTGTAATATATGAATAATATACTAATACATTATATATTCGTATAAGGCTAAATAATGTTAGAAGTCATATATTATATTTAAGCATTTAATATTATTTGCATGAGATCTCGCAATTGTATTAGTTTATTAAGCATGGAGTACTAAAATATATTATTGTGACGTATTTAAATAAAAAAAATAATCAACTTAGGATATTTGTAGTTAACATAATTTCTCTTTGAAAAACACACTAATTTAATCAATAAATCATTTTAACTATCATATTTAAGCTTTCTATTGTAAATTATAACTCTAACAAATCGACTCGTTTTTTCTATCAAATTTCTTCAAAACAAAATGATTCAACCAATCCAAAATTATTATAAAAAGACACAACTAAAGTAAAAGAAATTAATCTTCTAAAAAAAAGAGTAGATCATTTTTTCAAATAAAATATTATTATGATAATATTAAACATTTTTATTTTATATACAAAAAATTAAATCGAAGTATATAATAATAATTATAAAAAGGTAAACTACCCTTAAAATTTAATATTTAATATATGCAAAATGGACGTCAAATCAAAGATCGTGAAAAGAAGATTAATTCAGTATATTTTTCGTAAAAAATGGAGTTGAAACGAAAAAGTTATACGACTTTTAAATATTGAGGAGAAAAAGAAAAGCAAAAAAAAATTGATTGGTTGATTCTCCTCAATTGTAGGAGGAAGTTACATCCCAATCCATTTTTTTTTTCTCTCTTTTTATCGACAAAAACTTAAGAAAATATTCATAATTTATGATTTAAAATAAACTCAAAGACAAAAAAAAAAAGACACATCACCCAAGTGAAAAATTCAACGATTTTCCTTTTAAGAAGATCTTCTGGCATGTTTGGTTGGGGTTGGCCCAACTTCTCATAAGTTGGGCTAACCCAACCTCATATTTCTTTGGGCTGGTTTGACCAAGTCGGGGTATTAGGATTTGGTGGTGGGACATCAATCACAAATTCTAACACTACTTTAATCATTCTCTCAATCATTAATAACTACCTCTTACACATATCACATCACATTTTACCATTAATAATTAAATCTCACGCTTCAACTACAACTCCAGCCATTCAATCAAACATCACTCTCTAATACCCCGCCACTATCTCTAGCCACTTCCCCTAACTCAACCACTCCAACCCCAAACAAACATTGCCATCCTTTTTTGAGAATGAGGAAGATTTGCCGTTTTCTCTATGACCTACACCAAATGTGACTGATAAAGTGAGTCTTAGGCGCCTTGGTCCAATGGAATTGATGATGAGAGGATTTCGATTTTGAACCGGAAGTGGACCGGTCTGATATGGAAATATTTATAAAGGAACGGTCCAATAGGCGCAGCTATAAATATGAATTGCCCTAGAACCCCCCAGTATTCTATTTTCACTTCTCCCCCCCCCCCCTTCCCTCTCTTCTGTGTTGGACTTTGGACTCCCACACTTGTAAACCCAAGGCAACAATAATGAGCAGCACCGGCCGCAGCAACGCCGCAAACGGCGGCGTCGACAAGGGTGTTGATTTCGCCAACTATTTCTGCACCTATGGCTTCCTCTACCACCAGAAAGAGATGCTATGTGACCGCGTTCGGATGGACGCTTATTTCAATGCCATTTTTGAGAACAAACATCACTTCCAAGGGAAGGTACATAGTTTCCGATCAACAAATGTACAAATACATCTGTTTGCTGCTGTTTGTAATACTTTTACTTGGAGGATGTAATCATTTTTTTTGCTTCTTAAAGTTTTAACTTGTGTTTGCATGTAAATGAGCTGTATGTGAATAGCTAATTAGCAATGTGAATTTATAAGTAGCTTCATTTCTGCGAGTGAATTCTACATTTATGCAGATGGGTATTTTATTTGTCTCTTTACATATAGATATCGTTATCTGTTTGAGAGAAAAATTAGACATATTAAAGAACAAACATAGCACCCAAAAAGATTATATAGTGAAGAGAACCACTGAAAATTCTCTGTTCATTGGTTATCCTTGTACAAGTTTGAAAATGTAGGGACTAAATTGGCTTATCAATGGTGTAGACTGTTCTTGATGTGGGAACGGGTAGCGGAATTCTAGCTATATGGTCTGCACAGGCAGGCGCAAGGAAAGTCTATGCTGTGGAAGCCACCAAAATGGCAGACCATGCGAATGAACTTGCCAAAGCAAACAATCTGCAGCATGTTGTTGAAGTAATTGAGGGATCAATGGAGGATGTAACTCTGCCAGAAAAAGGTCAGCTTTTTAATCATCATCATGTTCTCCATTTTATTTTTTATTGCTTTAATTGCGAAAAATGCTAAATCTTGGCTTGCCTTTTCTGTGCCTGACGTAATTTCTTTCATGGGCAGTTGATGTCATTATTTCAGAATGGATGGGATACTTTCTTCTACGTGAATCTATGTTGGACTCAGTAATCTATGCTCGGGATCACTGGTTGAAGCCAGATGGAGTCATGTAAGTACATCTTTGTTGGATAACTTTCAGCTTCCTCCTGCATGCCTTTATGAAAAAATCATTTCTATGTTTACGCAATGGCTGATACGCTGCTTCCTATGGGTAAGCATCAAATCCAATGCCAAACATGAAAATGTAGCAAATTTATTCTTTCCTTGATTATGTATTCAACTCCTATTGGGTCTCGGGATTGCGTCTCATGGGTAATCTTTCTCTTCATCTGAAAAGTTCCCTGACCTCCCATCCAACTTTAGTAAGAATTGTGAGCTTCGTGATCATTCTGATGAAAATGGCTCACAGTTAACCAAGAGTGCTTGTAAGGTGTTGGCCCTCATTCGAGATAAAGCAAAGGAAAAGAAAAGTTCATATTGCAACATGGCGGATAAATAGTGTCAATTTTGATTCACCACATTAGAGCTACTATTGGACCATTGGTAACTTACTATGTACACTTTAATAATCAAGTATAGAAACATTTGTAGAACCTTCTGTTTCCTTGTTCCCTCTCAACTCCTACTGTTGGAGCCACCCCTTACAGATAATCTAGTAAGATGGGGAGGACACCGTCATGTACCGTTCTGGAGACTTTCAAATAATAGGTTTGACCAAGCAAATCTTGAAGTCATTATTTGCAATATGAGATCACCCTAGTACCTTATAGTCTTAATAATGCTACCTTGCTCCTTTTATTGTAACTCTGTTTTTTCTCATTTGGGAGGCAGGATTTTCAATATATAGGTTCCTCTTTTGTCTTTTATATCCACTTCATGGGAATAAATAGTCTCAGAAATGTTTTAACATATTGTCTATTTAACAGGTTTCTCAGTAGAGTCTTTATTCTTGATCTGTTAGTGTAGATGCTTCCTATGTAGGAATAAGGGGGAAAAGTATATACTGCAATTTTAAAATGACCTTTGGTTTAATTGAGTTTTGGCATCTAACTACCTATTCGATGATTTCCACCTATTTCCACATTACAATTCTACAGGATCGTTATTTCCCTAAGTACTATTATGAAAAGTACCAATTTTTCGTAAAAAGCAAAAGAAGTTCCTACAGAAGTCCCAGGGTGGGGGCTAATATCTTTTGGTATGATATGGTCTTAAATTTAAGCATAATAGTTAAGTAATAACACCACATAATATGTACAGTGCAACAGAGGCAGCACTGTCTCAGAAATATACACTCAGTCTCATGTATGCTTGAGATTATTCCAGTGCAATTGCTTGCATTCACGATTATGGATAAAATAACAGAGCTAATCATTGCATTAACAAAAGGTTAAATTTCTGTGTCAGTGAGTTAACTTTTGTTGTATTAGTCCGTGTTCCACCATTAAGCTTACATTTTGCAGGTATCCAAGCCACGCACGAATGTGGATGTCCCCTATCAGGTCTGGTTTGGTAGATCAGAAAATGCGTGATTATGAAGGAGCGATGGATGATTGGTATAATTTTCTTAACGATACCAAAGCGTATTACGGTGTTGACATGAATGTTTTGACAAAACCTTTCCAGGAAGAGCAGAGGAAATACTATTTGCAGGTTCGTCTCATAAATCGTATATGAATGCATTCAAATGTGATTAAATTGACAATGTCTCTCATTTTAACCATTTCATTAGTGCGGGATGCTTACTCTTGCTTTTATTATCTTGATCCTATTGCTTTTAACTGATCATACAAGAATGTATAGATTGTTTTTTGTGCTTGTACTGCTTAGTATGTAATAACTCTAAGGTTATTTAAGATGCTACATCTATCTTAAACAAGTCACTAAGAATGTGTTTGGCTGCATTGTGGGCTTGGTTTAATTTCTGGGGTACAGTCCCTCTATTCCTTCATTTATCCTCGCTTCCTTTCTATCTTTAAATTATTTGCGTAGGTTTGACGCATTGTTACAGAACATCTTATCTTTTGGTGTGAATATCATCTTTTAGAGCATGTTCATTGCTTGCATTTTAGTCGCTTGGGGTGTATTTGTTCTGCATCACAAGCTATTTAAAAAAAAAAAATCTTACCTTGTCCATAATAACCAAAAACCTTCACGTTTCCAATGCAGTATTCTTGCTACTACATCACCTTAAAGCATTTATCCTAAATCTTTTACCCAAAACCATAATCAAACACATGTTTAGGTTTCGTAATGTCGTATATTTTTTTGCCCTGATTGCCTGTTGTATGCAAGCTTGTTCCATTTCGGGAGCTACAACCATGTAGACTTGTTTGAGAAGTACTTAATAATTAATAATGTCATGTTGGTGGCATCATGTCTTGTTCTGAAATTGCTCTAATGTATTGTAAACATAGAAAGGCTTCTTCTGTTTTCTTTCTTTAAATATACATACATATTTTCTTCCTGAAAACAGTTTAGGTAATTGCGTTCTCTGAAGTCTTCTTATCCAACTAAACCCTCATTCTATTGAACTTTCAGACATCAATCTGGAACAACCTTCATCCAAATCAAATTATTGGGACACCTGTGATCATTAAGGAGATAGACTGCTTGACAATTACTGTAAATGATATATGCAATGTTCATGCGAGCATATCATCATCCATCAGAGAAAATGCGAGATTATGTGGGTTTGCTGGTTGGTTTGATGTCCATTTTCGAGTGAGTTTTACTGTTATTAATGTAAGCATTTTGTGTACAGTCTTTAGAACACTGGCTAATTAACTCGGTTTTAATTGATATTCTAGGGCAGCACTATCAACCCAGCTCAAAAGGAAATCGAGTTGTCAACTGCCCCAGATGAAGATTCTGGTACACATTGGGGCCAGCAGGTTGGTAGCATTTACTCTTGCGTTCTTCTTCCTGTAAAGTTGCACAATTAGTTGAAGTCGTGAAGAAGAACCAAATAGGCTGCAAGTAATATAGAATTTACTAAGGTTGCATTTGGATGGAAGGATTTGAGGATGGGTTTGCAATTCATAGTCTCAAATCCATTCATGTTGTTTGGATAACCATGGATTTAGAAATCCATTATTTCATTTTGAGCTATTTTTTAATTGAGTGGATTTCAAATCCATTATTTCTAAATCCATCAATTTCAAATCTCTCAATCAAAACATAACCTAAGGTTGTGGTTGTATTAAAGGATCTGGGAATGGATTTGAAATCCACATTACGAAATCCAATAGTGGTTGTTTGGATTGACGCTTATTTAGAATCACTCACTTTCACTTTAAATTAATTTGGGGTTACTCTGGGATCGAAGGATTTCAAATATAAGGATTTGAAAACAATGGATTTCAGACCTATTCAAATTAGAGTGGACTTCATCAAAATTAGTTCCAAGTGAAAGTGGTGTATTTTAAATCCATATCTATCCAAACAACCACCCATGCTACAGATTTGAAGTCCATCCTTCAAATGCACCTCTGTGATTGACTGGATTTGCTGACTTGGATGGGTTTGAAATCTTTCCATTTAAGACTTCAAATTCCCCAGTCTCCAAATGCAACCTAATTCTCCTCTAGCTGCGATGGTGTCTATTGTTTCGTCTATTTAGGTTGTGTTTGGATTGAATAACTTTATATTCAAGGATTTAAAACCAACCCCCCAGATTAGAGTCAATTCCCCCAGAAATTAGTTGAATAGGAAAGTCCAATTTCAATCCCATAACTATTTAGCCAAACAAATTGTTTTGCTACTATGGAATTCAAAGGTATCCTAAAATCCTTTGATCAAAATGCAACCTAAATAGTTGTGTGTATTGTTGGTTCTCTTTTGAATCCTCAAAATATTATTCAGTTTCTTACGAGTATTATACCATGTATTTTGTCAGGTATTCCTACTACATCCTCCTCCATTGGTTCAACCTGGGGATGAGTTGACGTTTCATTTCTCGATGACTCGTTCCAGAGAAAACCATCGGTTAATGGAAGGTGCCCTGATCTGTGAGATTAGACAGCCATCTGGAAATCTACTTCCTCCTGTCCAAAAGAAGTTCTACATTGAGTGATGATTTTATCGTAAATGCTACTATTTTACTCGGGGCTCCAAAGTTTCATGAGATTCATGTTCATCATCGTCTTCTGGTCAGTTGGATTGTTTTGTTGTAAGCTGTCTTCTATCCCAATGCACGCCATGTGTATACTGGTAATGTTATTTAATACACGTGACGGGTGTTGGTATAATACAATTATAGAAGATAAGACACAATTTAAAATGGTTGATCTTGTGTTGTATTATTTAGGTTTTTTAGCAAGGACTCTGATGTTAGGTCACAAGAGTCTGGGGTCGTTGTATTGGGCTGGACTGGAGTGGAGTTGGGCTTGTCTTAGATCCAATCAAGTGTAATTTTGTATGGGTCTCAAATTTTGCAAAATTATTCATGTTTTCTATTTAAGCTGCATTTTTTAGATTGAAATTGTAATAGATAATTTAAGCTTGGTTGTCTACATTGATTCATTCTCTTTAAAATTCATCAACTTCAGTTTAAATACTAGTTGGAGAGATTTAGGTAGATTTGAAAGACCAAAAATAATTGAGGGACTGTTGCTTTCAAAAAAAGTGACAAATAAAATGGTTGGACGTTAATTCCTTCCATTTTAGCCACTTGGGGTTGGGGACTGTTTGTTTCCCAAATCATAAGCCAAAAACCTTCACTTTCCTCAATCTATTTGTCTTGCTAATTCATCTATAAAAAAAAAAAAAAGAATTCGCAAAAGGAATTTATTTACTGTACCTTCAAAAAATATATGGAAATTAAATGATTTTAAATATAAATGATCATTTTCAACTAATTATTTAGTGGTTGCATATAAGGGAAAAAAAGTATTTCTTATGCACTTAATAGAAACGATCTTTTTGTGATATCTAAAAAAAGAAATATCGAAATTATCTTGTAAGACGAACAACTGTAATTTTATTCGGGCATGTATGATCCAAATATCGTGAAGGCCTTATTCATCATCATTTTTTATATTTTATTTTGTTCAAATGCTATATTTTGTGTACATGTACTGTCTTGGTAATATTAGAATAGAAAATAAAACCTCATTATTCTAGGCAAATTTAAATAACTACTGCACTGTTCATAGCTGAATTAAAAAAATAAGTGGGTTTTTCACCTATCTATATACTCCCTCCATCCCGGCTTAAGTTTCCTACTTTGACCGGGCACTGAGGTTAAGAAAAACAGATTTTGTGGAATCTTTGACTTTTTTAAAGGTGGAGATTGATGGTGGAGATTTTGAGGGTGGAGATTGTGAGAGAAGTTTGCCATTTATGGGCTGGAAAGTTAAATTGGGACAAACCAAAAAGGAAAGTAGGAAAGTTAGAGTGGGACGGAGGTAGTATATATAATAAGCCAAGTCATCCAGAATTAGTAAGTTAAGAATGCATGAAAATTTGTTGTGAAGTGGAGAGATGAAGAGATGAAGCATGTGATTTATATAGGAGTTTTTTTCCCCGGTCAAAATTTTTTGCAGGTGTGATTGAGACAACACACTGCTGCCACCACCCCTACTTGACCACACACAACCGCTGCCACCACCCCTACTTGTCCACACACAGGCGCTGCACCGCTGCTCCCACCTGCATCGCTAGCATCACTTTTTCAGAACTCGCCCTTACCGTATGTTCCCCGTATGTATACCATAAAACGCCTATGGCAGAGGCGTTTTCAACAAAAAAAAAAAAAAAATAATAAAAAAATACTAGAAAGCGCTTGTGGCACAGGCATTTTCAAAAAAATAATAATAATAATAATTATTAGATGTCGCCTATGGCACAGGCGACATTGAACAGTAGCACGGCGATCCAGGTGAACTCGCCTGTGGCACATGCGAGTTCACCTATTTTGTTAAATAGGTGAAAACCCACTTATTTTTTTAATTCAGCTGTGAACAGTGCAGTAGTTATTTAAATTTGCCCATTATTTTATGAGATGCATAATTTTTATCTAGTTTGGGAATATGAGTAATTGGGTCTAGTCTTAAATTACGTGATCCATAATTATCGTTGATTCAACCAACCTAAAAATTTACCCCGAAATAAAAACACAGTTGAATCGGTGCATCCTTCTTCATATTAGCCGATTCTTTTTTAAACATAATTATGCTTACCATTTTTCTTCTATTTTTTATGTATCTTATTTCAGTACCATATTCAAAATGATGGCATCAAATTAAGAATAGGTTTGATATTTTTTTAGTATATGAAAATTTAGGGTTTGAGAATGAATATAGTATTAGTGACTTCTTGATTACAAGTAAAGACTGATGTTAGCAAATTATAAAGTTTTTGGCAGGATTAATCATTAAAAGTTGTATTGCAAAAATTTATGACTAGCTTCAAGCTTCCGATTAGTTTCTGCCTAGACGCGAGATTCTCATTGACTGTCTATAAATTTTATACTCCGATTCACCGTCTATGGTTTTTTTTTCCAATTCTTTCCTACCTTACCATGCATTTGTCCTTCTCAGTTTTAGTTTACCGTCCGACTATCGAATATGATTTTTGCAATATTGATCCAAAGTAGCTAGTGATCTCACATGTGATCGAAGATAAGGGGTAAGTAAAAAAATTAATAATGTAGTTTAAAAAATTCTGTAATTAATATAAAAATTCATTTAAAATTCAGAAAATTTATTTATAAATTCTGAAAATAAAAAAAAAATTGAAAATTAATTTGAAAATTCTAAAAATTAATTTAAAATTAAGAAAAATCATTATAAATCAGAAAATTAATTTGAAAATTTATAAAATAAAAAAATAGTTTCAGAAAATAATTTAAAAATTCTAAAAATTAATTATAAATTGTATAAAATAGAAGGGAATTTCGAAAATATTATATTTTTTTTCAGAAATTTTTAATTTTCTGGATTTATAAATTCAATTTCTTTTTCTTTTCTGATTTTTAAATTATTATTCTTAATTTTAAATAAATTTTCAGAATTTTTAAATTAATTTTAGAAATGTTTTTTTTTTATTTTCTAAATTTAGAAATGAATATTTTGAATTTTGAATGAATTTTCACAATTTTTAAATTAATTGCGGAAGTTTTTATTTTATATTTTGGAATATAAGTATTTTTTTTAATTTTAAATAAATTTTTAGAATTTCTAAAAATAAATTCAGAAATATTTTTTATTTTTCTTGATTTATTTACGAAATTTCTGAAAATTTTAAAATATTTATTAATATTTTTTTTTACATTTTATTACACGTGTCGTAATCTTATTGGTCCAAAAAGAAACATGTGCAAATCACATGACATATCCCACCGAAAATATCGTCGGAGGTTGAAATCGAAAAAGACAATTAATACAAGTTGTCGTCGGAAAAAAATAATGGAGGGTAGTTTTGGTAAATCAATACAAAACTATCCAATTTATCCCGCGATCCAAATGATCTTACTAGGAATAACTAAACACTTATTATTCAAATCAAATAAATAATAGTGAACAGTAATATCCCAATGTATTCTATAATTCTATTTGTCTTATCTATCCCAACTATCAAAACAAACGGTTGTTGTTAATAAATTAAAGAGATGTGCCTTTTTTATATTTGGTCGACGTGAGTTATGTGAGTAAGGTATCTAGTCATTTAGAGCGTTTTAGATTTTTAAAAGTATTCGATCTACTGTATTATATGTACATAAAAGATAGAGATATGAAATATAGTTTTATATCTAATTTCATTTTAAGAAAAGTATTTTAGAATATTGAAATACTGGTATCCGCACAATAGTGCAGTGCACCGTGTATAGAGAAGCTGTAGTAATTCAGAGGATGTCATTTCAATCTGTTTGCCACGTCACCCTTTCCCCGTATGTATTTATACAGGAATTTGGATCAGAATTTGAAACCCTAGCCCCCCACCCACCCGGCCCGGAGTCAGCCGCCTTATCGGGCTGCGCTTATAAGTAACGATCCGATTGAAGCAGCCTTTCTAGAATTAACCCAACCTACCTCTTCCCGGGGCTTTCACTTCCAAGCCAACTAAGGAGGTAAAATTATTTGCTTTTATTTCAATTTTTTGAGACTGGATTTGAATTTTAGTTATCATTTCTAGTGTAAGATTGTTAAGCTTGGTTGGGATTTCCTGTTTTAATGATTGTGTAACTGTATCTTCTGGTTTGTTCCGCCGGAACCTGCTTGCGTTGGAGGAGAGCTCTTTATCTTTTTCTTTCTCTGCGTATAATTCAGTATTTGGCCGATTAGATTATGTGTGACCAGATCTATGATGGCTTTGTGATCATGATTTATTTTTATTTTTTAATTTCCACTTTTGTGATGCGGGCATCTGTCTAGAATTGTTGAATTTTTTTATATTTGATTCTAGTTGCATGCTATTGTTCCAGATTTCATGCTGAAATGTTTGAGATAGCTTGTTTTAGAAGATGTAATTGATGGTGGGACTGGAGAATTGTCGAGACGGATAAATTGATTGTTGTTTAATGTTGTTCGGAGACATTTGCAATTGTAACCTTGTCTGTTTATTGTTTTCTGTAGTTGGTGTTTATCTAATATTGTTCGAGATGTTCATAGCGAACAACCAAACATTTGCAATTGTAAGCAAGTGTTTACCTTGGTTTAATGTAGTTAGCATTTGGCAGTGATAAGTATGATTCTTATATATTTAATTTTTAGTTACTAATAAGTGGTTGGTTATAATGTTTCTCTTTTACGTTCTAATATCCATTCCAATGACATTCTTATTTTTGGAAGAAAGAAATCGCTTCTGCACTACGGCACCAAACAAGGTGTTGAATTTGACAAATACTATGTCACGCGTCTAACGAATTGGTGATCTCTACTACTGGTGCTTCCTGAGGCTGAATTCGGATCAGTAAATAGTGTTGGATAATTTTATTAGAACATATCCAGCTAGTCAGTTGTGTTTTTCTACAATGATCTGCTTTTAGCAAATGAATTTTGTTTTTCTGATTCTGTTTGGGCTTTCAAGCAAAAGATATTAGAACAGAATTGTAAAATGGTGTATCTTGTGCTTGTTCCCATTTGAAGTGATGGATTTGTACTAAACACCATTTACCAGAACTTAGAGCTATTGTTTTGTTTGGTAGAACATGACTTTGGCCATAAGAGGCTAGGCCTAAGTAGACATTCGGTCTGGGTTGAGAAAAAAATATGATGAAGGTGGTTGCAACAGAGTGTTTGTAATTGTACTCCATATTGGCCGATCTAGAAGGTCTGCTCTTCTCATAATTTTAAAAAACTTGTGTTTAAAATATTTAATTTGTAGCTTCATTTATTTATTTAGCCCTACTCTGTTATAAAATTGACATACTTACTAGCTTAAATACCATGCCGCTTCTAAATAATTGTATTATTGGTGTTTTATATTATCTGTTGTATTATTATGTTTACTCCTTTTTAAAATTGAACTTTTTGTGTATTACCTCTCCTAGTGTGGAAGAGTTACACAATTATGTTAAATTTGGATTTGTTATGAAGTTTTTTTGTGTTACTTGGCATCTCTGAAAAGATAGCAGGCTCCTCATTGTGCCAAAATATAGCCCTCTGCTACTTCTACTCAATGAGTTCTGAATCTCTGATCATTGTATCAACTGTCAGTAGTAATGGGTGCTAGACGGGTGCTAGATGGGTGCTTGATGGCATCATAATTGAAATTTAACCTATAGTCATTCTTTATTTTTGGTATTTTATCAGTCATTGGTTTCTTAATCAGTTCATGTTTGATTTTAATTTTAGAGTAGTAGCTATGCCAATGTTGTGTTTCAGTTGTCGCTCAGTGGTGTGTACTTGCATGTGATTCTTCACGTGGTATAACTTGTAGGTGAACTTGCACTGGGTTTCCTGTGAAACAAAATGTCTTTATAATGGAATACTCTTCAATTTCGATTTTGATATGGTGGTGTGCTTGTATATCTTTTTAATTCATCAGCTCCCATACATATGCTCAGATGTAAGAATAAGCCAATGACACAAATTTCTACATACATGGTGCTCATTTCTGAAATGTTTTTCTCGCTAGGCCCAATTCTTGCTTGTTGCTGTCAAATATTTAACATGCCTAAAGATAGAAGAGAGCGTTCTGTGTCTCTTGATAGGTCAAGGCTATCGCCTTACCCTTGCAGCCCTAGCTGTTCTAGACGATCCTTGCTGAACACCCCTTTAGAAGACGATATAGATGTAAAGCAATGGGAAGAAGCCCGGTGTCCAGTTTGTATGGAACATCCTCACAACGCAATCTTACTAATGTGTTCATCTCATGATAAAGGCTGCCGCCCGTTCATGTGTGACACGAGCTACCGCCACTCGAATTGCTTCGACCAGTTTCGGAAATCTTTCGGTGATAGTTCAGCTGTTCCAGCTGTTCCAGAAACTGTAGTGTCTGATTTAGTATCTGATTTAGAAGTTGGAGATAATCTGGAAGAATTGTCACCCGTCGTTTCCGAACCTTCTGAGAAACCGGTGAAGCCAAAGCTGGTGTGCCCTCTCTGCAGAGGCCAAATAAATGGGTGGACTGTAGTCGAGACAGCTCGTGATTTCATGAATGCCAAATGCAGAAGTTGTGCCTGTGAGACATGTGATTTCAGTGGGACCTACAAAGATTTGCGTAAGCATGCTAGATTGGTGCACCCTCTGGCGAGGCCTACAGAGGCAGACCCGGAGAGGGAGAGTAACTGGAGGAGAATGGAAAGACAGAGGGATCTGGGCGATTTGCTTAGCACGCTTCAATCGTCTTTTGGAGACGAGAGGAGTGGGGAGAGCACATTGACGGTTGACGAGGGTGGGTGGATGACAGTCTTCTTTCTTGTCCGGTTTATTAGGCCTGGGAATATGCCGGGTAGGTCTAGCACCTCGAGGGCCCGTTCTCAAGCAGCAGTGAGTAGATCATTGAGAAGGCTTTGGGGTGAAAGCTATGAAGGGGAGGTGAGCGAGTCGAGAGATGAGGAGAATGAAGGTGGTGATAGTGCTGAGCCGCTTGTTGAGAGGCGGTATGTGAGGAGGCGTTACCGTGATCGTGAGGATCACGAAGGACCTGTGTGAGTGTAATGGAATGGCGTGTGTATGTTGTATTGGGTTGGTTGTGTTTATTTTCCTTAATCAAAGTCATCGCTTTACATGGCTTTATTTTATATTTCTATCTCTCGACAATTAATGCTAAAGAAAGTGCTGAATTATGTTGTACAGATGGGACATGTTATTTGATCTGTCTTGATTTTTTGTCAATAATCCAAAATCTAAGCCAGTTTATTGTGGATTTTTATGTTGAGCCATGGAGTTGGATGAAAATGAGTGCAATAGCTTCGTAAGATTTATTAATGTATAGTTTAGTGTTAGTACCATAATTTATTTTGCGAATGAAAATATTAAGGTGATTGAATACTTAAATGCTAAAACAATAATAATTCTCCTCTCCATCTTGTACCATCTGTTGTGTGTGGCACCATTGAATATCATGGGTTTGACATAAGGGCAAGCCGGGAAGGGAGGGAAGAGAGACAAGGGTTGGGGTGTCTCGGAAATGAAGCATCCAAGAAGAAAGAAGATATCTTTGACATTTTCTTGTAAAACTAGTTTTAGGAAAAATTATGGGATGTGTCTAAAATAATTGCCGTGTAAAATATTTTAGTTTAACAAGCAAGGGATGAATGGACTGCACTAAAAAAATTGTATTTTTTAAGTATAAGTGGACTACTTTAAAAATTGGGATGCGTTAAGAAATTTAATGGGTTGCAAATAGTCCCGCTTTGACTATACCCGGTAGAAATTTCATTGAATTAGTATACAACTGTGGCCTTGTGGAAAATCAAAGTTACAGGAGTTGATACAATTCCGGGTTGCACAAGACGCTGTAAGTATGTCGGTTTTAAGTAGTGTTGTAAGTGCAAAGTATCCAACAATTTCAGATAGTGCTGAAACTGCGGAGACTCTAGGTATAAAGATCGAGGTGGAGCTGGTGGACAAATAATTCATTTTTAATCATTATTACGATGATTTCCTCTAGGAACGGTAAATCCATTCTTATGGAATGTTAGTATTTGCCATGAAAATTATGTGATGATGTTAACAAGTCCACGTAATTGCACACGAGGTGGAGTTTGTTGTTCCTATTGCAAAAATAAAGTGATGATTATCTCACATCGGTTTTGAAATTAAAGGTTGGAGCTTGTTATGACTATTTAAGAGATCCATTAGATTAGGTTTTCAAGTGCACCGGTCAGATGCAGTATAATATTTGTATTTGGTTATTCTTAAATTCATATCTTGTATTATCTTGTAGGATGATTGAGAGAAATATGTTGTATGTATAGTATTTACATATAATATGTCATATTATAGTCTATGACATGCATTTATACATTTGTGTATGTTTGTTTATGAATTCCCCCATTCTGATGGAGGACGTAACATTTTTATTTAAATAATTTTATTAATTATTGTCTAAATTTTTAAACATTTAGATCACTTTTTTATGATCATTTTGATATTAATTTTACTACCTTTTTTTCTAAACAAACATTAGATTTAGAATACATGCAATCAAAACTTTCACGTCCAAATTTTTCACGTCCACTCAATCTATAAACAAACATACCCTTAGTGTCCCATAAAATATTATTACAAATAATTAGTGGTTATATATATAATATATATGTGTACATATATATCTTAGAGAGATAGAGATACATAATTAATAAATTGAAGAGATGTAAGTGAATAAGTGTTTAACTGAATATGCACAATTTATTATAATCATTCATGAGGAGATAACTTATTATTTTGGATGTGTTAATTTAAAGAAATTTTTTAAAACTATTGGAGGTAGATTGACACCGAAAATGATGGCGGTGAGGATGGTGGCAAAAAGGAAGAAGACCTAAGGGAGGTAGACGTGGTTCTTCCTTGAAGAAGAAAACCAAAAAGCTGTTCCGATCCTTCTCCTTTTTTTCAACTTCGGAAAAAATATTAATTTATAACACGTGGCGTTTCTCCCCTTGTCGCGCATTTGATCAAATCTCGGTGAATATGACGTCTACAAATCGTATCCGGTAAAAATACCGATGATGATGACGGTTGAAAACTTTGTGAAGTGATTTAGCAAGAATTAAAATCTTAAAACAAATATGGTGTAGTTAATCAAATTATTAGATGTCAATTTATCTCTATTTAATATATTGGCCTCGTTCTTTACTATGACGGCCAAGTAATAAAGATATATTAAGAAATAACGGGCTTTAAGTCAATTATTAGATCCTTGCGATGCACGATTTGCAAAATATAGATTGGTGTATGGTACGAATTGACAAACTATTTTATTTGTATGATTAATAATAAGTTAAAATTAAAATCAGTACTTATCTACATAAAAATATATTTATAAGGTTGTGAACATAAAAAGATACAGAAATCATAAAAAAAATAAAATTATAATAAGTTTAAGGGATACATAAATCAATTAAACAAAACTCGTGTGTGAAGTCACACACTACATTGCAGTAAAATTATCAGGGAAAATTGGTAAAAATGTCCCCTAAGTTTGCCCTAATTAAGAAAATATCCTTTAAATTTGGCACTTTTTAAAAATGCCTTCTAACTTACAAAAAATTGATAAAAATGCCTCATGACCGGCTACTGCAGGTTACCCATCAGGTCATCCATGAGCTGGCTTTTTTTTGCTTATGTGGCACGTAATTTTTTGACTTTTTTTTGCGTTTTTTCTGCTAAGTCACTTGTTAGGATGGTAACGAAATTAATATATATATATATATATATATATTAATATAATGTTAAAATTTACATATAAATGATAATTAAATTTATATAACATTTAAAAATTCATAGTTTTAAATCCTAATATGAAAAATTATTTTAATAAATCTTTAATATATTATTTTGAATTAATCTATATTGTAAAATATATAAATATTCAAAATAAATTATAGAATGATTTAAAAACAAAAGTATATATAGATATATGATTACTAAAAAATTTAATATTAAATTAAATTTTTTTATTTTATCTTTAAAATCAGTAAAAATATTTTAGTAAATCTTAAAGTAACTTGAAATTTTTTAAAATTAATTTATAAATGTAAAATTAATTTGTAGAAGTGTTCTTTACCATCCTAATAAGTGACTAAGCAGGAAAAATACAAAAAAAGTCAAAAAATTAAGTGCCACATAAGCAAAAAACAGCCAACTCATGGATGACCTGATGGGTAACCTGTAGTAGTTGGTCACGGGGCATTTTTATCAATTTTTTGTAAGTTAAAAGACATTTTTAAAAAGTGTCAAACTTAAAGGATATTTTCTTAATTAGGGCAAACTTACGGGACATTTTTACCAATTTTCCCAAATTATCACTTTTATTTATTAAAGTATATCTTTTCTGAGCAAAATCATCAATACAAAAGTATTACTTTTTGCATAGAAAATATCACTTTTGTTTACAAAAGTATTCCTTGTAGCTTCCTTATTTCTCTCTTACTTATTTCAACACATATTTTTCTTTTTATGACATCTCCACAATTTACTGAAATCTTTCTACAAAAATATCATTTTTACTAATTTTCACTACATGCTGCCATATGTGGTCATCACAAACAATGTTCACTCAATCAATTAAGATAAAAAATATTGGAGCATCACTGATTTGTAACCATTATGTGTCTAATCTAACACTCCCAATTTTTTGGGTATAAAGTATCTAGGTTACTTTTTTCGTCGATATATTTTTTTCAACTGGTTTTTACTTCATTTTACATAAACTGGACAATTTTTTATATTACCCCTAGGTGCTACATAATCTGAACGAAATATTGCCTCCTTTATGGAATTGGCTGAATTATTGGACTGATTTCTTCATGATTGTGTTTGATAGATTTTGTAACATATGATATGGAATCTTTTTCTTTTTTTGGAAGAGTGTAAATTTGTATCCTTATATAACTATAGACAAATTTTCCTGATTTTAGGGGAGTGAATAATTACATTAGGTTGTTATATAAATTTATTTTAGACGAATATATGGTACAAATGCGTTTAATAATCAGCCGAAAGCCTATAAACATAAAATCGTGTTTTCCAGAATTGGCAATATATTTTGGGCGAGAAAATGGCTAAATTACTATTTATGTAGGATTTTGTTATTATATTATGTAAGATTAGTCTTTTACTATATACGGTTTAAGGAAAATGTTTAGTAAGTAAATTATTTGAAATTGTGAATACTTTCCAATTATTTGACTATGAGGCCTAATCTGATATGTTGAATTTATGTTGCATAATTGTAAAATGAGTTATTTGCTCAAGTGTCTTAATGCAAATTGTATTTTTTGTTGTTATTACTATATATTTTATAAATAAGAAATTTATTACCGAATAATCTATGTGATATTGACGTGTCCAATTAAGAGGATTTGAGATATTATACATTGAAGGCAAGACTGCAACCTTAACAATGAGATGTGAGATGGTTACAAAGAAACGTTAACGGCAAGATTAAAAGAATGTATCTGGAGCAAAATAAGTTGCTATAAAGTGTGATCATATATATACGAGATATGATTGCAAATTAAGCCATCACAAATGCTGTAAAGTGAAATCATATTTAAGATATGATTGCGAGAAAAAAAAAAGAAAAAAAAAACTTACTCGAGTATTATCTACAAGTAGTATACTATCACACTCCGATTTTCGTAACTTCAAATAAATGATATTTTTTAAGGGATGTGAGCTACATCACATATTTTTAACTCAAGATAAAAGTTTATTGATAAATAAAAAAGACGATAATGGAAGTAAAATAACATAAATTTTAAAAAATACCCAATTTGAAACACTTTAGATATAATATTTTAGCGGAAGCATAGCTTAAAGAAAACTCCTTAACTTGACAAAACTATGAATACTAGAACTTCAGTAAAGTTACTTTTTTAAGACTCAAAATCAAACATCGACTGAAATCCAATTTTAAATTTAGAAGTAATTCTTTGACTCTTTTGACATCTACCCCCTCCTTGCACCATGACCGAACTCAATGACCTCTAGAAACTGAATGTAGAATGGGGTGAGCAAACCACAAGCTCAGTGAGGACATATTTGTCGACCTTAAATACAAATCATGCATATAATTAACGAGTACACACAACATACTGTAAAATAGAGGTTAGCATAACACATCACATAGCTTAGTGAAGCACAGCATATAATATAATTGTCTGTTGAAATGTAACATGTTTGTTGAGCATAACAAAACATAGCATAACATAGCACAACATAGAATGTAACATGTTGCATGTTGAGCATAACATAGCACAAGCACAATGCAAAGCATATCATATAACATGTTGCCTAGAGCCGGTGGAATGCTGCATTTAGATATTAACATCATGTAAAAATAGATGTTAGCATAACACAACACATAACATAGCATACCATAGCGTAACATAACATATAACCTATTGCCTGTTGGGCATAGCATAACATATCACAAAGCATAAATAGCATAGCATAGAATGTAACATGTTGTCTGTGGAGCATAACATAGCACAACACAAAGCATAACATAGAATATAAAATGTTGTATGTTGAGCATAGCATAGCACAATGCAAAACATATCACATAACATGTTGCCTATAGCCTATGAAATGTTGAGCTTAGATATTAACATCACAATCATAGCATTTAAAATAGACAAACATAGCCCATAGAATAGAAGTAATCATCACCTTGTAAAATAGAAGAAACTTCGTATATCTGCATGTTCTATTGTCTATAGCCTTTGCCTTGTTTGTCTATTCAGTTAGGCATAAATGATCTATCTTGGTCTTCAAATATGTATGAGATTTGGAAATTGAGAATTTTAGGTTTGGTAGAGACTTTGGAAGTTTTAGAATAATTTGGAAGAAACGGAAAACTTCTACATATTGATTCATTGCGCAATAGTGAGTAAATAATTTTTATTTTATAAAAAGTAAGGAACAAAAATTTGAAAATTTAATTGTAGTCAAAGACTCATGTAGAAGTATCATAACAAAATTTTAGAAATTTTCAAAAAGCATAACTATGGATTCTAAATTTTTTAAACTGTATATGTTGAAACTGAAAAATCATGCGCATTAATGGGAAAACTCTTATAAATCGAAAATTATTGGATAGATCTCTTCGAAATTTTACAATAAAATAGAATGCATATATATGCAATAAATATCCAAAAATCAGATTTTTTTAAGAAGTTTAAATATGTATATCGATTTTTATAAATCCGAAGATAATTTTTTAGATTTTGCTGAAGTAGTATATGAAGATCATATAAAATAAAATATATATTTAATGGACTTTAAATATTTACAGGATATTATACACGTAAAATTACAAAACAAAGTAAAATTTTATAATTTTTGGAAATTTATAGATAGGGAAAACCAGTTTAAAACGGAATACCTATCTATTGGGAGGAGAAGCGATTGAATGATGAAGACGACACCCTAAAAATTCCCGGCATGAGACGGACAAAATCTAAGAGAAAATCAGATTATTTGAGTTGTGGTTTGATATATGACATCAATCCTAGGACTCTTAATTGGACTAGGAAAGTGTTTTCTTGTTTCCTAAGTAAAATCATGGGCTTGGGCTTTGATTCTACAACATGAGTTCTAATAATAAACCATAAAATAAGTTGAAAACGTATAATTAGACCTGAAAATAATGTAGAGCTCAATTTAATAATTAAAATATTTTATGGACGTTACAAAAACTATCAAAGTACTTCTCAAAGGTCATGTTGAGATGTGAGATTATCACCAAAAATCAATGTCTATATTAAAATCAATTCCATCCCGTAGTAAAGTCTCACATTTGTCACCTCATGCCTTAAGGTTAAAAAATGCAATTCACTACTTGATATTGATGAGATGAAAACTTGGATACATCTTAAAGTGCATTATTTGAAAATAGTGTTGGGGTGTGTCATTATTTCGAAGGTCTCATACCTGGCCTATGAACTTCTTTTTACCACAAGGTAGGTTGAATTTATAAATCTTTAATAGATCTATAGCTATGTGGGATTCTGTTGTGGATAGGGATGGCAATCGGGTAGGTTTTGGCAGGTACCCACCCACCCAATCCCTATTGAGGAGAGTTTGGGTAAAGCCTAAATGAGTTTAGGATGGGTTCGGGAAAAAAAATTGAATACAATTAGTATTTGGTTAGGGTTCGAATTTTAGTGTTAGAGTGACCGCACTACCCAAACCCGTTTATCTTTTTCAAAAAATTAATTATATATATATATATATATATATAATATGTATTATGTAAGGGTCGAAGTCAAACGCTACACTTTCTTCTATAAAGTAGAAATCTTTCCATTGAGCCAATCACTCAACTTAATAAAAATTATAGTTATTAATGTATATGAATAATCATTCATATAGTCGAATCATATACCTTCCATTCTATTATATTATATATATATATATATATAATACTAAAATTTTATTTTCGAATTGGTAGACATATTATGGTATTTTTAGTTTTTATATCTCATTTTTTATCTCATGCTTAATTTGCATTGATAGTTAGGGTACCTGTTAAATATTCGTTATATAACCCGTAAATTATCATATTTTTTAAAAAATTAATTACATATTAGGTGGGTTAAGGTACCCAATGGGTATTAGTAAATGGGTTTGACGGGTTTGAGTATTGTAAGTATCTTTTAAATGGGGTTTTTATGGGTTTAGTTTATATAGATTTTAAATGGTTAGGGTTTGGGTACCCTTTATTTCACGGGTACCCACCCAACTGTCATCCCTAGTTGTGGACGTTCCTGATAGTTCTACCTATGCAAGTAGAGAAGTGAGTGACCGCTTCTTATGGATTACCCTGTAAAATCCTATGAGTACTTGTGAAAACCAGGATCAGCACTAGACCCGTAATATTGGTGCTGCCTCTGTGTGGAGCAAGAATCGTACACCATGAGACTATGTCTCCTTAGCGTTTCATGCTCAACCATAAGTTAAAGACTACGTTCACTTCATGACTATTCACTGTGTAAAGCAATGTTTATATATTATTTTTCCTCTTATATATAAATAAGTGCAGAATTGTTGTATATATGGTACTTACGTATAATAGGTGTCACATTATAGTCTCTGACATGCATGCACACATTAGTGTGCCATATAATATATTATTAATAAGAAAAAGAAAGCTCCAATTTCGTTATTTGAAAGATACAGAGAAGTAACTTAAAATAAATTGAAGATGTATAAGGAAGAGATGTAATCCTTAGAGGGTGCAAGTGAATGGGTGTTTAATTGAATAGGTGCAATCTATTAAAACCATTCATGAAGAGACACCTTATTATTTTGGATGTGTCCATTCAAAGCAACTATTCAAAAACTACACATGCACCCTACGAGATAAGGCAACTATTGGAGGTAGATATGCCTAGAGTAATAGGTAAATATCTATGTATCAGGTTGTTAATAGATGTTATGGAGCCCCTTTATCGGGGTACAACCGTATCAATACAAGGACAGAGAGATGTGATTTCATGTTGATACGAGAAGCTTTCAAACTACTGTTATGTTTGCGGAATGTTAACTCATGTGGAGAGGGATTGTTCGGTGGCGGGGACTGCCAAAGAGGCTGGTAATGTTGGCTCTTGGCAATTCGGGCCTTAAATACGTGCGGATGGGCAGGGGTTGTCCACTATAGAGACAGTGAAGAATTTGTTGGGGGAGGGAGTACGCTCGGTGGCGGGTTGTGGTGTCGCATCGGCTGAGTCGGAAAGGGAAAGCGAAAACTAATGGGATGGTAGGGGAAGGTGACTACCGTTCGGCGGTCATATTTTGCTGCAACTGCTGATTTGCTGGGGGGGAAGCACTAGGCGGGCTTCACCTGTTATAGTAATGGCAACAGGGATTGTATCTAGTAACTCGGAGGCTGAAGTGGAGTCAGCTACTGGAGGGGTACAAGCAACAGATGGTGCAACCGCATGGGGCAACACATGATGGAGTTGAGGGTAGTGGTGGGTTTTTGGTTGATGGCGAGGCTTTTGGACAGCATCTGCAAATGCATGGCAACGATAATTCGGGTATGAAGGGAAGTGGGGTTTTCTCATTTTGTGTTGGGGATGGTGGAGCAAGCCAGTGGGAGTAATAGCGGTGCTATTGTGCCCGTTTCGAATATTTTTGAGAGATTATTGTGTGGGGTGGGTTGTGTGGATTACGTAAATGATGTGCGAGAAAACGTGGTCGGTCTAGAGGAAGTAGTGGTAAGAGGCGAGATGGCAGATCACCTGGGTGTTAGGTGATGAGGAGGACGGGTAAGAAGCATCTTCTTGATGATGATGTTATGACAGAGGGAATAGAGAAAAGATTGCAGCTTGTTCCTTTGGAGATTGTTCAACATGATGATCCGGTAGTGGCTGGGGCCTCCCAGCACCGCCATTTACAATGAATTGCATTGTTTGGAATGCGCGTGGGCTTGGGAACCGACGCGTATTTCGAAATCTTTAACAATTGGTTGCTGAGAAAGGTCCTTTCGTCTTATTTATTTGTGAGTTATGTTGTTTATTTTATCGGGTATGTTTTGTGTTGACCCTGTGGAACGTAGTGGAGGTTTACAGTTGTTTTGGAAGAATGTTATCACAGTTGATGTTTTATCTTATTCAAAGGGACATATTGATTGTAGTGTTTCTTATTTGAATTTGTCTTGGCGATTTACTGATTTCTATGGAAAGTCTCATTTGCATAACCAATTATGGTTGTTGTTGAGACGATTGTATAGTATTGCTTAATTGTAGGAGTTCCCACGGATTACTAGGGGAATTTTAATGAAATCCTATATGATTCTGAAAATTTGGTGGGGAAAATCGACTGGCTTCTCAAATGAATTTGTTTTATAATATTTTATCTGATATTGTTGTTCAAGATTTAGGTTATAGAGGGAAAATTTACACCTGGTTAAATTAGAGGAGAGATGGGGATGTGATTTTGGAGTGTTTAGATTGTTTTGTTGCATCTCTGTCTTGGCGAAATTTATTTTCGATGGCTACGGTTACTAATTTGGGTTGCTTTGGGTCTGATCATTGATCGATTTATCTTACATTAAGAAGTTCGAATTCTACATCCCTTATCCGCCATCACTCTAGATTTTTCTTTGAGCATGCTTGGTTGCTCTAAGTGAATTTTATGGAATTAATGGAGGCGTTTTGGTCTGAACTGTCTCATGATGTGCCTCTGGGGCGAAAATTAGTAGCTAATCAATCGTTTTTGCATCAATGGTCTGCTGGTCGCTTTAGTGTGCGAAAGCGTGAGATTATTAATACTCAGAGAAAGCTTAATTCGGTTCTAAGGCCACAGTTGGAGGGGATTGACACGGGGGAGGTTCGTCGGTTGCAGAATGAATTGGAGTTGTTATGTACAAAGGAAGAGTTGTATTAGCAGCAAAGGGCACGAATGAATCGGAAGCAACAATGGGATTGTAAAACTAGATTCTTCCATGTATTGGCTACGAAGCAACGTCGAAGAAATACTATTTCAGGGTTGGTCAATAGGCATGGGGATTGGTGTTTGACGATTCCTGGCATGATAGAAATTATTGTGACCTTTTATCAGGAGCTATTCGCAACTTCAAATCCATCTCGGAATGAGATCAATTTTATCACAGATGGGTTGTTCCTTGTTTCTCGTGAGAACATATGGAGTATATTGCGCGGCCTTTCTCGGCTGAGGAGGTCCGGGTGGCGATGTTTGATATGCACCCATCGAAGGCGCCCGTTCATGGGTTTATAGCTTTGGTTTTTCAAAAAACTTGGCCATTCACGGAAGTTGATGTGGTTGATACGATTCTGAAAATTTTGAACAATGGAGCTGATATGACTGAGTGGAATCAAACATTGGTTACGCTTATTCTAAAAAATCATAAACCTCGAATGTTGAAGGATTTCGACCGATTAGTCTGTGCAATATTGTCGCGAAGGTTGTTTCTTGGGTGGTATCTAATTGGTTAGGTCTGATCAGGATGTCCGATAACTGACAATGTTTTGGTTGGATTTGAGTGTATGCACTGGATTCGGTGTAATAAGAGGACGGGATCGGGATATTATGCATTAAAATTGGATATAAGCAAAGCCTTTGACAGGGTTGAGTGGGACTTTTTGTGTACTTCAATGTATAAAATGGGCTTTGCTCCAAGTTTGGCCGGACTGATTAGACGATGTATCTCTTCTATCTCTTATGTTTTCAATTTGAATGGCGAAGTGGTTGGTGATGTTCGGCCATCTCGTGGTCTTCGGCAAGATGATCTTTTATCCTCTCTTTTATTTGTGTTACGTTTTCAGGGGCTCTCGGTATTAACTGTTGCAGTCGGCTCAAGAGCATGGTCTAATTAGAGGTATGCCAATTGCACCATTATGTCCCACAATTTCTCATTTGTTCTTTGTGAATGATAGTTCGTTGTTCTTTCATGCTACGAATAGTGATGCTAGAAATGTACGTGATTGTCTTGCATGGTATGAAAGAGCTTCGAGGAAAATGATTAATTATGATAAATCGGCCATTACTTTTAGTCCGAAGGTTTGGTCGGGTGTCATTTTGGAGATAAAGGAGTTGTTGGCCATTTCGGTGGTTAAGGGCCATGATCTATATTTAGGACTCCCTACCTTTTCGCTTCGGGATAAGAAATTGCAATTTCGGTTTTTGAGAGTAAGGGTATTAAAGAGATTAAATAATTGGAGTTGTAAGATGTTCTCTCGGGGAGGCAAATAGGTAATGATTGAATTGGTGTTACATGTTATCCCTACCTATGTTATGTCAATGTCATGCTTTAGAGTACCTGCTTCCATTTGTCATAATTGGAGCAACTTTGTACCAATTTTTGATGGGGGTCTCAGTTGGAGAGTAAGGGGATGCATTGGGCCTCTTGGTAGAAACTGTGTAGACCAAATGAGGAGGGTGGTCTAGCTTTTTGGGATGTCTCTTTGTTTAATAAGGCCTTGTTAAATAAACAAGTGTTGAGGATGATTTCCGATCCGAATTCCCTTGTGTCTCGTTTATTCAAGGGGAGATACTTCAAGCACTGCAATATATGGAAGCTGATATGGTATCTAATCCATTTTATATTTGGAGATCTTTATGTTGGAGCCGGGATATTCTGGATAAAGGCTTGATATGGCGTGTGGGTAATGGTTATAAGATTGCTCATTTAAAAGATGTATGGGTACCGAGGTTAGCTTTGGGGCAAAACTCTTCTCGCTTAGCAGTGTCGGGTGCTAAGGTGTCTCATTTTATTACACTGGGGAGAGTATGGGATGAGCAAAGGTTGCGGGCGGTGTTTCTTCCATTTGAAGTGGATGCTATTATGAATATTTCCCTTGGCCAAATAAATCGGCCTGATAGAAGGTATTGGAGATTTGCAGGTAGAGGCGTCTATACAGTTAAGAGTGGTTTCAAAGTGGCGGTGGGGGGTTTTGACCCGCCGGTTTCTTCCGTGTCGGTGAGTTCTGGGTGGTGGAAATTTATGTGGGCTCTCTCTCCCACCAAAGATAAAAATCTTTTTATGGCAAGCTTCATCTGATTCTATGGCTTTGTCTTTTATTTTTGCTAGGGATCATGTACCTATATCTCCGTCTTGTAATTTTTGTGGTTTTTCAGTGGGGTCAACAATGCATGGGTTATTTTTCTTTGAGATGGTAAAATCTTTTTGGAAGGATAGTTGCTTTTGGTTGTGGTTAAAGAGGATGCAAGAATTTCTTTTTAGGGGCTGTATGGAGATGATTCATTCCTTTTTTGGGGAGGATTTGTTTCACTTTTCTATTGTGGTGGTTTGGAGTATATGAAGGGCTATTTGCAATTTTCTCATAATGTGGGTAATGGGTGGAAATGTCCCCAATGGACTGAAATTGAAGCTTTTTTTTTTTTTAATCCAATTTGATCGGGTAACTGATGTGATGAACGGTGGTCCCTATCATTCGGCGCTAATGTCAGAGGAGAGGTGGGTCCCACCCCCTATGGACTCACTAAGGTCAGATATAGATGCGGTAGTTAATTAGGAAAGATGAAGATTTGGCGTGGGATTCATCGTGCGTGATCATGAGGGTAAGATTGTGGTGGTGGGTTCCCACGTTATAACCGACCCTATTTCAGTGAAAGCTGCTGAGTTAGAGGCTTTACTTAGTGGTATTAGGTACTGTGTGCAGTGTGGATACGAGAAGTTGCTGATTTTTTCGGATTCTTTGCTAGTTGTGTAAGCAGTCACGGGACAAGAGGATTCTTTGGACTATTGTGGTATTTTTGGTTGAAGAGCTTCACAGTTATATGGATGAGGCTAGTTTTTTTCATATAAATAGCCAATGTAATAGTGTGGCACATAGCTTAGCATGCTTTTGTTTTTCTTTTCCATCTACCGATCCCTTTGTTTGGATGATGTTCCCTTATGGCTAGAGAATATTTTTGTTTAGTGGAGTGAAGGATGAAGAATTACAAGTTTTGTTCTCATGCCTAAATCATTTTTTCAATTGGTATGGTCAGTCTATGAATACTAATAAATCTTTTATTCATTATAGTAAAAATATTGGTCAGAATATAAAAGATCGTGTTAAAACTCTAACTGGTATTAAAGAATGCTCTCATAAGGAAAGACATCTTGGACTGCCATTTTGTAAACCTAAATATAGGAAAAGGGCTTTTGAGGATATTGCAATTAGAATGTAGCAAAAAATAGCTGGTTGGAAACTTAAATTGCTATCCCAAGCTGGTAGGACAACTCTTATTAAATCTGTGGCTGCTTCTATTCCAATTTACTACATGTCAAATATTTTATTGCCAAGTTCTATTTGCAACCAATTGGATAAAATCATGAGGGATTTTTGGTGGGGAGGAAGAGATGAAAGTAAAAAAATGAGGTTAAAAAGTTTGGATTCTTTATGTTGTCCTAAATTAAAGGGCGGGCTTGGTTTTAGGAGAACTAGAGATTTTAATAGGGCATTAATTGCGAAACTGACTTGGCAAGTTGTGAATAAAGAGGATAAACTTTGGGTTAAGGTATTGTCCTCAAAATATCTTGGTATTGATAATTTCTTATTGAGTAGACGTGTATCTCAAAATTCCTCCTGGATTTGGAAAGATATTAATGTATGTAAAGATATTATGTCCAAAGGAGCATGTTTTCAAGTTGTTAAGGATTCTAATATTTTAATTTGGCAAGAGCCCTGGATTCCAACAGTGGCGGGTTTTATTCCTCGTAAGAGTGATCAGGGGGATCATAGCAACCATATTACTTTGTTAAGGAATTGATGGTAGATGGAAAAAATATGTGGAATATACAAGCTCTCAAAACCAACTTCAATAATGATTTGGTTAGAGAGATTTGTAAAATCCACATAAACTCTACCAACAAGCACGGAAAACTGATATGGACGCCTTCTACGTCAGGGAAGTTCTCAGTTAAAAGTGCTTATATTGTTGATCAAAGTTCTAGATTTTGTAATGAGTTACATGCTAAATTGTTGATTAAAATCTGGAATGCAAAGATCCATGAGCGATATCAATTATTTTTGTGGAGAATAGTACAAAATGTGCTACCAACAAAAAAAAAGGATAGGGGAATTTATTAATATGAGTAATAAGGATTGTTTAGTTTGTGCTAAAGAAAAGGAGGATATAGATCACATATTTTTGCGATGTCCTTTTGTAGAAGCTTTTTGGTTTGCCTCTAAATGGAATTTTAAAGTTTGGCCTTTTAGAAATAAATCATTGCTCTTTTTGTTAGAAAATGTTATATATAATGACAAGTGCCTATTTAAATCGAAAAGTATTCAAGAGAAGTTTCTAATTTTTGTTTGTATAGGTTTAGAGATCTTTTGGCAAAATAGGAATAGAATATTTCATTATTTACCTTCGATGTCCTTGCAGAAACTTGTACATAAGGCATCAGTGAAGGCTAGTGAACATGAAAAAGCTCAAATTAGTAAAGACAAGTATAAGGGGCAGCATCTTGGAGCAGAATGGAGAAGACCTAAAAATGGTTGGATTAAAGTAAACACAGATGCATCTGTCCAAGGTGATGTCGCCTATATTGCTTTCTATGCTAGGGACTCTGAGGGAAAATCGATTCAGGCTGTAACCAAATGAGTGGTGATTATGAATGTTTTGGTGGCGGAGACTATTGCAATTAAGGAAGCTTGTGATTGGCTTGATCGATCCAATATGGATAAAGCTATTATTGAAAGTGATAGTCTTAATTCCATTTTGGCCATCACCGAGCCTGAACTATTTCAAATGTGGACAATTGAGACTATTACAAATTATATAAGAACTATGTGGAGTAGGAAACCTAGATGGAAATTTAAACATATTCCTAGGTTAGCGAATTTTGATGTACATAATATAGCTAAATGGGCAATGTTAGTTGATCATGAGGGTATTGTTCCTTTTGATCAAATACCACCAAACTACTTTTTGTCTTGTAATGGTGGTATATTATGATTTTTGGTATGTAATATTTTTGTATACATGAAATCAGAATGAATGTTTAATTATAAAAAAAAAAAAAAAAACAATAACAAACATTTTCCTTTTTCTCAATATACAATTAATCAAATTTATATATAAAAAAAAATCAAATCATCCGATTAATGAAATCTAGTGGAAAATTATTATCTTGCATTACATTAGATCATTAATATTTAAAATTATCTAACCTACTTAATTAAGACAATTACTATTTTTAGAATATTTCAGTGCAACATATTCATCCCATATCAGAACATGATTACTATAAGAGGTCATATTTATTATAAATAAGGTCATATTTATTATAAATAACAGGTAGTGCTTACATTTCACATTTCACCTATTTGTTGTTATCACTTTAATCGTGAAAGTATTTATAGGTAAAAACTTATTATCCTCCATAGTAGATATCTTATAATTTTTAAACAACTTTTCAATGTTATGATGAAATTAGGTAGGATTAACTAACAATTAAATGACCAGTTGTAATCATAATAATGTTACAAGATCTGTAGACTTTTTAGAAATCACTTGTTAATTCACATATTAATTTACTATAGAAGAAGTTTTCAAATATTCCATAATTAAATTAAATAATTGATATTTTCTATTATTAGCCTTCTAACCAAATTTACATGGGCTGCATTGAGATTATTAGACTATTTCTTTCGTATTTCTTAATTTAATTTGTATCATTTATAATTTTTCAAACATTCCATTTTGTTAGGTTTATTAATATGGATAATTTTATCGTTATATATATATATATATATATATATATATATATATTTTTTTTTTTAATATTCAGTTTTTAATAGAGACCATTAAGGATTGATTAAATTTTCTGTTAAAAATATATTATTAATAATATCTACCATATTATCATCGGTGGCAACTAACTTTTCATATATATCAACAACAAAAAAGATCTTTTCTGGAACATCTCTCTCTCTCTTTCTCTCTTACCTGCGACATAAAACCACCTATTTTTGTTTCATATTTTCTGTTTTCAAACTTTAGAGGAATCAATGGCCGATCGAAGATCAAGGAGTGCAAATAGAGGTAAAAGTTTTTTTTTTTATTTATTGATGAAAATCATAAATTTAATGGTATTTTTTACAAAATAGGTGAAAATTTTAATAAACTATTGTAGTTTTGTACATTAGTTGATGTTGTAAAATATTTAGAATTATTTGTAAGGGTAAATGTTTTAGTTATGATTATTTTTGCACATGTCTTTAGTGTAATTTTTTTATTTCTTTTATTTTATGATATATTTTATTTGTGTTAGGAAATAACTCTTATCACACACACAAACAAATACTCAAACCAAGAGAGAATGAAAAACAACAAAGAATTCGGCCAAATAAAATCGAACACAAAACAAGAATAGAAAATGAAGAGCACAAGAATTTTACGTGGTTCGATCAATGTGATCTACATTCACGGAGGTTCTATACACCTCAATTCACTCCACTGATCAATCAATTACAAGAATTAATCCAGAAAACTAGAAAACCCCAATTTACAGACCAAATTGAGCTCAAGAACCCTAGCTATCTAATTCTATTGATTGAGTAGTGTTTACAGAGGGAAAATAACGTGAATCAACTCGCATCTCCAAGTGGTTTCAATGTATATAAAGGACGGAGCTCGAATCAGAAAGTAGGAGCAGTTGTAACCAATTTTGTTCTCAACTGCTCAAAACTGTTCTACGGGCTTTCAACAACGGTTTTACATGCAACGGTTTTAATCCGTTGCAACTGACAGTTATAACCGCCTTGACTCCGGTTTCTTTTTAACCTTTATAACTGATCCGGCTAAAACCCGGGTTTCTAGCCCGGTTCTCCACATACTGAACCCGGTTCCGGACTCCTCAAATCCTCTACTACAAACTATGATCACTTGATTATATTGAACTGATATCTACAAATCTCCACCTCAATGAACTCAAGTGTACTTCATCACCTCATTCTGCCTTGTCTTCCAGGTCTAATCACACTGTTCAAGCCTTATCAGGCCTGAGCAATGAATCATCTTACTCCCCGGAACTGCCTTGGTTAGAAAATCAGCTGCATTGTCCATAGTATGAACCTTCTTCACCTCAACAGATCCTACTTCAATCACATCTCTTGCAAAGTGAAGTCTAACATCAATATGCTTAGACCTCTCATGAAATGCTTGGTGTTTTACCAAGTGAAGGGCACTCTGATTATCACATTGAATGGTAACACAACCTTGTCTAATCCCTAAGTCTTTAAGAATCCCCTTGAGCCACATAGCTTCCTTGATTGCCTCAGTTAAGGCAATGTATTCTGCCTCAGTTGTTGACAAAGCAACCACAGGTTGTTGCACACTTTTCCAGCTTACAGCTGTCCCATACAAGGTAAAAACATATCCTGTAACAGATTTCCTCGTATCTAGATTCCCATCAAAATCTGCATCAGCATATCCAACAAGAGGTACAACACCAGCTTCTTGTTTCTTAAACTTCAGACCTACACTGACTAAGCCTTTCAAATACCTCAAGACTTGTTTTAAAGCTCCCCAATGAGCCTCTCCAGGATTTGATATGTACCTGCTTACCAGAGAAACACTATAGGCCAAATCTGGCCTGCTGCATATCATTCCATACATCAAACTGCCAACACCACTGACATATGGAACATTCTTCATGTGAATCTCCTCTGCTTTTGTCTTTGGACATTGTTCTTTGGATAGCTTGGTTTGTTGATTAACTGGAATACTTAGTGGCCTTGACTCATGCATGTGAAATCTCTCCACAACCTTCTGCAAATACTGCTTCTGTGAGAGCCACAGTGTTCCAGACTTCCTTCTTCTAATGATATCCATCCCCAGAATCTTCCTTGCTTCTCCAAGATCCTTCATGTCAAATTCTGAGCTCAATCTTCCCTTTAACTGTTGTATTTTGTCCATACTCTTACTGGCAATGAGCATGTCATCCACATATAATAACAAAAACACTTGTTCACACCTTGAACCTTTGTTAAAGTATACACAGCTATCATACAAGCTTCTTATGAAACCTGCATTGATCATAAACTCATTGAACTTCTTGTTCCACTGCCTTGGACTCTGCTTCAAACCATACAGTGATTTCCTGAGAAAACAGACCTTCTCTTATTTCCTGGAATCACAAAGCCCTCAAGTTGCTTCATGTATATTCTTTCAATGAGATCACCATGCAGGAATGCTGTCTTAACATCTAACTGCTGTAGTTCCATGTCTTCTTGTGTAACTTTTGATAAAAGTAGCCTAATAGAGCAATGTTTCATAACTGGAGAGAATACCTCATTATAATCAATGCCTTCCCTTTGTGTAAAGCCCCTTGCCACAAGCCTTGCCTTGTATATGATTTTATCAGCCTTTCCAGCCTCCACCTTCTTCTTGTAGATCCACTTTGAACTGACTAACTTCTGCCCTTTTGGTTTGTCTACAAGTTTCCAGGTTTGGTTTCTTTCCAGAGATTCCATTTCCTCCATCATGGCCCCTATCCAATGTTCACTTTCACTGCAATTGATTGCTTCCTTGAAACTGCTTGGCTCTTGAAACTCCAGGTCTTCTGCTACACTTAATGCATAGTTAACACTCCTAGCTTGTCCATAGAAATCAAGCCTGTGGATTTGCCTTCTTGGCCTGTCCCTACCAATGCTATAAGTTCTGAGATTTGAGATCTCAGGTTGGTCTTCATCATCTTCTGATGAACTGTCATTTCCTGGTTGAGCTTGAGCATTTTTCTCTGGTGATTTCTCTTTATCAGTAGGCTCCACCTGAATGGAAATTCTTTCAGACTCTACAGCACCATCAGCTTCTTCTAGACTTCCAGTAGAGTCCTTCCCTCCCAAACATCAATGCATCCTTGAAGCTTTCCATAGACTTTGGAAGAATATTCAACACCATCAAAGCCTTATCAACATCCTCCAAGTCACCCAGGTCTTCTAGTTCTTCAATCATCTTGACAAATTCATCAAGTTGATCAGAAATGGCCTTATCATCAGTAATCTTGAAAGACATCAATTTCTGCTTCAGAAATAGTTTGTTTGATATTGACTTTGATTGATAAAGTTCTTCCAATTTTCCCCATGCCTCTACTGCATTCTTGCACCTTGATATCTCCCTCAGGGGTTTATCACCCAAACACAGAAATATCAGGATCAAAGCCTTCTTATCCACTTCTGAAAACTTTGGTTTCTCAGCCTCAGACCATTGATCAACAGGAAGAAGTGCACAGTCTAAACCATTTTGAATCAATACATCATTCATCTTGATTTTCCAAAGTGAGAAGTCATTTTTACCTGAAAACTTCTCCACATCCATCTTCACTCCAGCCATTCTCCTTTCCTCTTCGAGTGTGTGTGCAAGTTTCCCACAGACGGCGCCACTTGTTAGGAAATAACTCTTATCACACACACAAACAAATACTCAAACCAAGAGAGAATGAAAAACAACAAAGAATTCGGCAAAATAAAACCGAACACAGAACATGAATAGAAAATGAAGAACACAAGGATTTTACGTGTTCGATCAATGTGATCTACATCCACGGAGGTTCTATACACCTCAATTCACTCCACTGATCAATCAATTACAAGAATTAATCCAGAAAACTAGAAAACCCCAATTTACAGACCAAATTGAGCTCAAGAACCCTAGCTATCTAATTCTATTGATTGAGTAGTGTTTACAGAGGGAAAATAACGTGAATCAACTCGCATCTCCAAGTGGTTTCAATGTATATAAAGGACGGAGCTCGAATCAGGAAGTAGGAGCAGTTGTAACCAATTTTGTTCTCAACTGCTCAAAACTGTTCTACGGGCTTTCAACAACGGTTTTACATGCAACGGTTTTAATCCGTTGCAACTGACAGTTATAACCGCCTTGACTCCGGTTTCTTTTTTACCCTTATAACTGATCCGGTTAAAACCCGATTTTCTAGCCCGGTTCTCCACATACTGAACCCGGTTCCGGATTCCTCAAATCCTCTACTACAAACTATGATCCCTTGATGATATTGAACTGATATCTACAATTTGAACACGAGATTTTTTATTTTATTTATTGGTAACTTTGTTTTGTTTTTATTTTTTATTGCAGTTATGGAATTGTCAGTATTTTTACACTCTTTTCACCTACATTCTTGCTACAACAAGCTGGTATGTGGAAATAATAACATAAAATTTGATTATACATTAGTGATGAGGATGAATTGTTAAGTCAATATATTTTAATTTTATGTAGGAGTTTCCTACTAATTTTGTGGATGCTTTGCCTAAAAAATTACACAAGAATTGCACGATCGAAACAATTGGAAATATCAAGTGGGATGTGGAAATGAGATTGAGTGCAGATGACAAAACTTATTTGGGTAAGTGTTGGAGACAGTTTGTAGCAAGAATGCATTGATAGATGGTAAATAACATGTTTATCAAATATGATTTCACCTCATCTTAACTATATGTTGATAGACATGATCACGATGGATGTGTGGTAGAAGTTCCAGAAACATATAGTCATTCTACGTGATTTTTAATCAACATGTAGTTCTTAGAAATCAGTTTATAAAAAGAATACAATATGTAATCCGACATTCATTTGAACAAAATTCATCTTTTTTATATAATTAATATATATATTTTGTTGGCTATTTTATTTTTTTTTATTTTTGAATTTTTGTTTTCAGTCTGTGTTATGTCAAAGAAAATTACAGAATGTTTTGAGGTGACTTCAATATTTTTTCAACTATAATCCCATGTTATCAAATTTCTTTGTTGACATCCGTGACACTGAAGGAATTTTAAAAGATATTTGTAATCAGTTAAAGGCATTCTACTTGAAGTTTGCAGAAAAATCAATTTATGCAAATCAAGTAAAATTTGATTATCAAATCTCTAAAATTATTATAATTTCATTCATGATACATATGTAACTAATATTTTTTCATATATTTATTTATTTTTACTGTTATGTACATAAAATATGCAGTCTGTGTTGTTACCAAAGAAATTTGTGGAACGGTTGGAAATTGATATTTCAAACAACTTTTGCTTCGAGAATACAAAAGAGAAGTTAGCTTGGTGTTGGTTGAACCAATTGAGGGCAACTATTTGACTTCTGGATGGAGTGCTTTTGCAAAATATTATGATTTTTCTGATGGATATATTTTGCTCTTCAACTACGAAAGTGGAGTTAATTTTATGTATTTGATTTTTCTGGGACATCAAATTTGTTAAGCAAAAGATGTTCAAGAATTAAAATTGTTGACACCGAAATTAAAAAAAAAAAAAAAAAAACTTACTTCAAAAGATAATTTTAGTTATAGCTTGATTATTAATGTAGGATAATTTTAAATTTTGTACATTCAACATACCATTAATCATCTTTGTATTAAATTCATTTTTACCGCAATCAATCTTATTATTATTAAATTTGATATGATTAAAATCCTTAATATCATATTTAACTTAAAATTTCAAATTTTCTTTAATCCTTGACATATATAATTATATGTTTTGATTAGTAATTATTCCTAGATTTTTGTTCTTTTTCTTGACTTTTATAAATACACATTAAATCATTCACTAAGAAAAAGTGTAGTATAATCATATATCTCCACAAACCATTCGAAACACATAATGTTTAATTGAGAGATTTAGATATAAATTTAATTTAGGTTATGTGTGTTGTAAATCAACAAAGCAACATTCTTATTTATTAAATAAGTTACACATTTCAAAATCTTCTCAAAACAATGATTTTCATTTTGATAATTATGTTTTTCCTTTTGTATTTGATTTAAATCCATTTTGTTATATATATATATATATATATATATATATATATTTCTTTCAAGAAAATTTTAAAACAAAACAACTCTCTCTCACTTTTCTCTTGCCTTCGTTATAGAACAATAGTTTTTTATTTCATATTATCTGGTTTCAAACTTTAGACGAATCATTGGCCGGACAAAGATCAACGGGTGCGAACAGAGGTAAATTTTCTTTTTGAAAATCGTAATTTTTTTGGTATGTTTACAATTTAGGATAAAATTTTAATAAAGTGTTGTAGTTGTGTGCATTATTTGATGTTAGTAAAATGTTTAGAACTATTTGGAAGAATATAATTTTTAGTTAAGATTATTTAGGTACATGTATTTCGTGTAATTTTAGGATTTTTTTTTTTAAAAATTTTATGATATGTTTTTCTTTGAAATGAGATTTATGCTTTTATTTATTAGTAAGTTTGTTTTGTTTTTTTAATTGCAGATTTATGGAATTATCAGTATTTCTGCACTGTTTTCACCTATAGTTCTTGCTACGACAAGCTGGTTTGTAAATTAATAACACCAAATTTGATTATACATTTTAACTGTGGATGATGAATTGTTTCATTGTTAATTTAATATATTTTAACTTTTGTAGGAGTTTCCTACTGGATTTGTGGAGGCTTTTCCTGAAAATTTAAACAAGAAATGTATTATCGAAACAAATAAAAGTATCATGTGGGATGTGGAAATGAGATTGGATGCAGATGACAAAACTTATTTGAGTAAAAGTTGGAGACAGTTTGTAGATGAGAATGCATTGAAAGATGGTTATTACGTATTTATCAAATATGATTCTGCCTCATCTGAACTATATGTTGATAAACATGATCATGATGAATGTATAATAGATGTTCTAGAAAAAAATAGTCATTTTACGTGATTTTTAATCAGCATGAAGTTCTTGGAAATGAGGTAATGGAAATAATATTAAAATATGTAACCCGACATTGATTTGAACAAAGTACTTTTTTAATTAATACATGTTTAATTTGTTGGCTATATTTATTTTTTATTTGATTTTTTTTTTCAGTCTGTGTTTATGCCGAAAAAAATTGTTGCACGTTTAGAGGTTAAAATTCTCAATTACTTTGCATTGGATGTTCACCTTTGGATAGAAAAAGTTTGCAAATTTGGTTGATGGTGATGTTGTTCTCTTTATGTACGAGGGTAGAATCAATTTCTTTATATTATTATTTTTTTATCGTCCAAATTATTGTGTGAAATATACGCATCAAGTCAAATTGAATTTCGTCCCATCTTCAAGAACACCTAACTTCAACATGTATTAGTAACGAACTGTGTGTTTTTCAAATTTTTTGTATGTGTTCACTGATTGTTGATTTTTTTTGGTTACTTGATATGTGTAGACACCAATATACAAGTTGTTGATCAAGACAATCGTGATATTATTTATTTTGACGGTGCTTAAGATAGCGATAATTCACGACCGATTACAACCTAAATTGGGAAGTCTGTTTAAAGAATAAAACCAAAAAAAAAAAAAAAAAAAAAATTGAAGAATGGATTAAAAGATTTCATTCAACAATATTGACTCAAGGTTGTGGCTACTTGCACTTTCAGAGTCATAGATGAGGAAAAACTTTTCGATTTATGTGTTTTTTTTATGGAAGTTGATTTTTATATCCCATATGAATATATTTCTAGATATGGACTATTTGAACGTATTTGAAATTTTATAGTTTTTCAATGATACTTGATTAGTTTTGCTTCACGAATCTATCACCAGTTCCAATTTTTTTTTTTTGCAAATGATTGTAGTATCATATTGTGTTCTAAATTCAACAGTTTTTTCAACCATGATGTTAGATTAATATATATATTTTTCTACATTCGAATATATCTTGTATTTAAACTTAAAGTTATATTACATAATTGTAATTTTTATATATATAAAAATTACTACACTTAACATTTGAAATTAATAATTATACTTATCACTTTGAATAGATAAAAGAAACTGTTCAATTTCCTATATTATGTGTATGAAACCCTATCAAGTTGCTACATTGTCCTATTAAAGAGAACATGGATTAAGTCTTGCACTATTTTTTGCTTTTCTAAAAATCTTGGAATATGGAAAGTTTTCATAAGCCAACTTTCTCAAACATTTTTCTTTCTTTAGTCGCTGGAAACAGGGACGGATCTAGAGGGAGCGGCAGCCGTCCTCTTTGGACTTCTAAAAAAGAAAAATTTACATGTAATTTTATCTGATAATTTTCATTAATACTCTTAATATATAAAAGTTTGCCCTCTTTACTCTTTCAAACTCCGCCCCCTTGATTCAAAATTCCGCCCTCATACTATATAACGTAGTCATAAAAAAATTCGTCCCCCTTACAATGAGTTCCTAGATCCACCCCCGAATTGAAATGTCATGACGTTTGCAAAAATTGTAGTTCAAGTTTGATTTTCTTTTAAAAAAATTTGACATAGAATTTATGATTTGCTCATTATAATTTAAGAGTGACCCTTTTGAATTTAGGAAGGGGAAAAAATTAAACTTCACCACAGTTGATTCTTGAATTTTTTTATATTAATTTGATGAATCTTCAATGAAGTAAAAATAATGATTTCATTATATTTTATTTCTCGTTTGTGGTTTATTCTCTTTTGTACTTATAAAAATTTTTAAAATACTTAGATTTGTAAAGTTGAAATAAAAAATAAATGTGTCAACGAACCGAAATTCAAAATGTGTCAGTTGATGAAGATTGTGTAGAATTGGAAGCGATCCGAAAATATATTTAAGTTCTGGTGAAGATAAATTTTGTGCATAAATCAACCAAGATCCCAAGAAGTGTTGTGTAGGTTGTACTTTTTTGTAAACATTTTTAATTGTTCCACACTTAATATGTATTTTTATTTTAGTATTTTTCTAATTATCATGATTAAAATTACAATAATATTATTTAAAAAAATAATAATCCATCCGTGCATTTTGTGAATATATCATTGCACAAAGTTAATGAAGGAAGAACTAAAGAGATTGTTTTAGAAGATGATGAAGTATATGATGACATCAGTTGGAGACAACCTGCATATACTTCTTTATTGGGGGTGATACAATTGTTTTTGAAGTATATTTTATTTGTATTAATTCTGTTTTACCAACGGGTTAAGACAATTTATCGTTCCATTCAACTATGTATTCATCTTATCTATGAAATGATTATAGATGAAGAACACTTACAAGGAACACTAGGATACAAAATGTGGCAGTTAATGGAGACCGTGTATAATTGGAACCGATTTGAAGACATATTTAAGTTTCGATGAAGACAATGTTGAACATAATTCAACCAAAAACGTTATGTACCAAGAAGTATTGCAGAATGTGTATTTTGTACGTTTTTGTAAATATTTTGTATTGTTCGAGTAGAAAAATATTAATTTATCTATTTTATGGAGTATAATTACATCTTTGAGAAAACATTATGGGCCAAAATTCGAAATATAAAGTGGAGGGCGTAGAGAGTGACATATAATAAAAATAATGGGGCAAAAGTGAAATTAATTACCAGTTGAGAAAATTGAATTTCAAAAGCTGAGCTAGAGAGGGAGGAAGAGACTTCAAAGTCCCAACCCTTCTCTCTTGAAGAAAAAATCCTTCCTTTTCCCCCCACACTTACATACGTACATTCATAATAATATGTATTTCTGTATACATGTATAGGAATCAATTATCTTTCTCAATAACGGCCAGATTCTTGGGGGTTACGGATTTTTTCTTCCTTCCTTTGAATCTGAGTTCGTTTAAATAATTAGTTAGAGTTCTGAATTTATTGTTATTCTCATTTCTACCGTTTTTGGGTTTGGAATTTGAAATTCGTAGAATTCGGGGATGTCTGGAAGGAAAATCAGTGAAATTCGAGTTTTATATGTTTGATTTTGAGAAGTTGTTTGGTGTATGATTGTCTTCATTCGGTTGTTGGGATTATTCTGGCATCAATTTGAATTTTCGGAATGGAGCAAGGAAAGGGAGGAGATTTGCCGCCTCCGCAATCAGAAGCTCCTTCGACAGCGGCACCGGCGAGGAAGCTTGTGCGGCAGCTGGATTTTACTGGCCTTGGTGGTGGAACCCCCGCATCGAGTGTGGAAAACCCACAGCTAGCGAAGCCCAGGCAGCCACAGCCACAGCCACCACTTCAGCCTCTATTCATGCCGATGCAACAACCTCATCAGCAACCTGTGCCATCCGCTCAACATCCCATACGCTCTCTATTGTGAGTACCCTTTGCGATTCATTTCTCTTTTTTCTTTTTTGGTAAAGGCTGAATTTTTGTTTGGGGGAAAATCCAGTCTTGAGAGCTCAAGAGAATGAAATTCTGGTAAAAAAACGTTTTCCGGTTTTTTGTTTTCTTGACCGTGTTTTGATCTTGATGTGCTTGTGTGTTTGTGTGTCCATTTTCGGTTTTTCCAATTCAAGTGCAGGGATCTCGATATATGTATTTCTTTTCTTAATTCAAACGTGGAAGAAACATGGAGACCACATGGTCTTTATAAAATGTAAGGCATTGGTCACTCTTACTTTTCTGACTGGGCAAATGGACAGTCTGTTTATTTATGTGCCAGAAACTGGAACGGAACATTAAAGTCTTGAATGTGGTAGCTGAGGTTTGCCCTGAATGCTTCTTCTGAGATACAGTAGTTTGACATAGCCTGGAAGTGAGAGTTTGTTAAAAACTTTTAGAAGTTTCGGATATATTATCATTAATCAAGTCATGATAAATGATGGGTTGTTTGTTCACATTTTTGTATTCGTGGTGTTTTGTCCCTTGTCTAATTAATCAAGTCATGATAAATGATGGGTTATTTGTTCACATTTTTGTATTCATGGTGTTTTGTCCCTTTTCTAATTATATATAAGTTTTTCAAGCTTTATGAGATATGAAAGCTGCTGCTTCTTATTTCTTGGATATTTGAAAAATAACAAATGTCAATGAGAAGTTTTCATATATATCTTCTCTTCAGCTTAGTATGCTTTCCACAAATATGCATAGATTTGTTCCCCCCCCTCCCACTAGTTCCTGCTCTAGAGACTCTAGACGTTGCTGTAAATTTTTGTACTCGATAGCGGATAATATCCCTATAGCTGCCTGTGTGAAATACTAAAATGATATGATGATTCTTGAATCATGCAATATTGTGGATATCCTTGCTCTCATCTACATTCTCCTGATCACAATGTTCAGATATATATATATATATATATATTTCTCTTGCCTTTTGTATTATGATTAATACTCTTCCTTCCTCAGGAAACCTGAATCGCCCAGAACACGGCCAAGACAAAATGTTAATGAAGTAAAAGACGCCACCCCAAAGAAGCAAAAGCAGTGTAATTGCAAACATTCACGTTGTTTGAAGTTGTAAGCTGCCGCTGTACTTATTTTTTGGTTGTGCAGAAATGACTGAAGTAGTAAAATAAAAATATCTAAACATGCTTGATTTGGATTTTGTGGAGCATTATTATCACATTCATCTGTGGCCGCATTTTATTTCCTTAATTCCGTTAGGGTTGGGTGAGGGTGCTTTCCACAGTTTTTGGCAATATCGGGCATTCTCTAATTTCCAATTTGACACTATCTTAGTACTTTCCCGCAGTTTAGCCCCTCTGGTGTTGGTAGCAGGAATTACACGTGGCATGTTTCGGATGTTTTGGGGGTTCCTGGGGTTTTTTTTGGTGTCTTATGTTGTTTGGAACACATGATGAGTCGACTAAAAGTAGTTATTCAACCGACGCCTTAAAATTTAATCCATAAAGATAGTTAGAGATCTTACTTCTTCTCATCTCAGTATTTCTGAATGATCATATAAAGTTATTTACTTGACAGTAGTAGAGGAAGATTCTTTTTGTGAGTTATATAGCACATTTACTAGAACGAAGATTAAAAAATGAATTATGTGTAACTCATCCGTCGACAATAATGTAGCTGCACAAGAAGGGCAATGGAGAAATCTATTATCAATAATGTACCTGCACAAAGAAGGGCAACGGAGAAATCTATTATATGATTCTTCAACATGTATTTTGTTAACATGCGACTATAAATTCACGACGTAGCATACAAATGCTTGGACAGAATTTGTATTGCTTTGGGAAATTTGATTTTTGGCCTACCTCAATATTTTACTTTAGCCTATGCTTTAATGTTCATATCTTGGATTTTCATGTCAGTTTTAAATCAGAATTTTCTCTGGCTAGTTGATATTCTAGTGCCTCTCTCCTTGTAGTACCTCTGGAAATGAGTCCGCTTCTCCAATAGATTATAATGCATATTTTATCTGTTTTGCGGTCAGGTATTGCGAATGTTTTGCTTCTGGAGTCTATTGTGATGGTTGCAATTGTGTGAATTGTCATAATAATGTTGAAAATGAAGCTGCCAGAAGAGAAGCAGTTGAGGCTACACTGGAGCGCAATCCGAATGCTTTCAGGCCAAAAATTGCTCCCAGTCCTCATGCAGCTCGGGATAACAGGGTACATTGTGAACCTAAAATATATCTTAATAGACTGTTGGGTGTGCACTATTCAGTTTCAACCGAAAAAACTGACTGAGCCCAACTGAAAATGTCAATTTGGTTGTAAATTATTGGGTTGGGTTTGGTTTTTCATTTCCTAAAAATTCGGTTATATCGGTTTGGTTTCAGTTTTCATATCTTCAAAATTTTGTTAACCAAAAAAAGCGATTTTAATTTGGACACTAAAAGAAGTCTAGCTTTATCTTTTGTTTAGTCAAATAAATTATATTAAGATTATTAAACGACAATTATTTGATCAAGCACTATTATATTAAAGAAATATCTTCGAGTTGAAAATTTATAGATAAGGGCTTCAAAGAAAATCAAGAAATTGAGTCCATAATAAATAAAATCTCAATTATCATCAAATTTCGGTTTTTAACCAAACCTGAACAGGTTTATTTCGGTTCGGTTGATGTTCGGTTTCTAGCACTTATTGTTTCGGTTCCTAATTTCATGGTTGCTTCAGTTTTTGGTTTTGTAGATTCAGTTCGGTCAACGAATCGACCGATGAACACCCCTAGTAGATTGTGCATTCAGGTTATTGTTTTCAGAAAACAGTAAAATGCATGTTTTTCTGTCTAAATAAATAATATGAACAATTAGTTTTCTTGTTTCATTTCTTTGGTGGGGTTGGGGGGGGGGGGGGTTTGTTGTACCTGGCATCTGTTCAAGTATCATAATTGGCCATTGCATTGTATACAAGTGCATGCGGACCTTTTGTTTGTTGCAAGAGGGCATTGTGATTTGGCATTATATCTTTGAACTGTGTAAATTATTTTTGTGGTCACATAATCGTGCAATATCTGGGTTCCTCACAATATGTCAAATGCTTTCGGAAAGCAAAATCTTGTTATGCAGTTGGCATGTGCTTGTTATTTACGAATCATCTGTCAGAAAATATTGAAGCTCATGGTAGCTGCAACATATATTACTTTTTACTGACTAATGGTTCCTTATCTTTTCCAAGTAAAGAGAAGCAATGCTTTCATGTATTACTTTGACCCCTACGCAATGTCTGAAAAGTTTGTTTGATAAATCTGGTCTATCATTCTTAATATTACTCTTTATCTTTTTTGCTTCTGATTTTCAAAACCATGGATCCAGAATATATATTTTTCTAGCTTTTACATGTGTTTATCTATTATAGCGTGCAGCTAGAAGTCATGTAGTCTCCATTTTGTTAGTACAATGGATATAGGTTTCATAGGTTTGGGTAGGAAAAATAGACTTATTAGTGAAGTTCTGGTAAAAAGGACATGGGTATATATCCTTTTACCTTGGTGTTCTGTAGAAATTTGTGGGAGAAGAAATTGAGAAACGTGATATATATGCAGGAAGAAGCCGGTGAAGTTTTAATTTCAGGAAGGCATAACAAAGGATGCCACTGTAAGAAATCAGGATGTCTTAAGAAGTACTGTGAATGCTTTCAAGCAAATATTCTTTGTTCTGAAAATTGTAAATGCATGGACTGCAAAAATTATGAAGGAAGTGAAGAGCGTCAGGCTCTCTTTCATGGAGAACATGCCAATAATATAATGTACATCCAGCAGGCAGCAAATGCTGCCATCACAGGTGCTATAGGGTCTTCTGGTTATGGTTCTCCACCATTGAATAAGAAACGGAAAGGTCAAGAGCTTCTATTTGGGCAGAATCTAAAAGATCCCGTGAACCGGATTGGACAGTTGCAACAGGTACACTTGGTTCTTTTCCTCAAAAAGTGGTAAACTTTGAGCGGTTTAATTGGCTTTCTAAGTTGCTGTTTGTATGACAGATCACATGCTTAATACTCTTCATTTAAATCTGGAGCTGGACCTATAGTTCATCATAACTAGCGTGTGTTTTAGATTAGGTAGCAAATACCAGTCAAATGTGAAGTTGTGGTTGAGCTTTATTAGTTATACCTAAACCAGGATTAGCCTACCTAAATGGTTCATGATTTTAAGATTGTAGTCGAAATAAGACCTCTGACTTTTGAATTGTGTGCAAGTACGTTTTAGAGATGTTTTTGATGAAATGGAATTGACTTCAATCAGATTTACTAGTGACGTGGGGAGTGAAAAGAAAATGTTCTTTTCAGAAAGCATCAATATTTTTAAGTCTTTATTTCACTTGGGCATGAGGAATCAGGATGGAGTGGTTACATTCTACGGTAGTTAATGGAAGGCATTCTAGGTTAGTGCTAGTACTGTATCTGCTCTTCAAATGGTGAAATTATTTTGTCATTGTTATTTTTTCTTTTACAACACAGGGAACTTAAGATGGAAATTCATAAGATTGCAGAAACTTGGTTTGGTCTAATTCACCTATTTGAACATACTAGCTACATAAGTTTTTTACTCATGTTGAGTGGGAAGCCAGGACTTTTTGTCCAAACCCCTTATGTAGATATATACCCTATGAATCATAAAGCTTTGATTTAAGGGAGCTTACGGGAGAAAAAAACAGGGTGGGACCATTCAGACCCCACCATTTACTCACTCCCCATTTTTTTGTTCTAAATGATATTTTTAAATTGAGAAGTTCAAAAATACCTCTCTCCCCACCTTCCTCCACAACTGCTCACTTCCCCAGCCTTCTCTAAGCAAAAGTCTCCTCCCCAGACCGCACTACAACCTTCTGCCTTCTATTTTTCACCTGCACCACCAGAAGTTAAAAAAGAAGTCATCGCACTAGTTCAGTGTACCAGCACTGAACATAGGGAAGGGAGTAGGGAGGAGGTGTTTTGGGGGGAGATAAATGAGATGTTGGGGAGGTGGCAGGATTGGGGTTGGGAGAGTATTTTTGACATTTGTAAAATAGAAAAATAAAAAAGAAAAGAAAAATGAGGTGTGTTTAGTAATCCTTGGGCTGTGGGGATAGTCCCACCCAAAAAACAAACAGTATTTAGGGAGAGCTTTTATCTTTTCATGATGTTTGCCTAAAGAAAATTTATATGAGTTGGCCATTGCATCTACAAGTTCAAATATGGATGAAGCGCTGAAGACTTATTTCCTGGTTCAAGATCATATTTACTTAGTTTCAATCACTGCCTCTCTCTCTCTCTCTCTTTTCAATTATAAAAGTTAACTGAAGAATATTTAATTGATTGTTTTTGCCTTGAAATATTTTGTATCTCATAGATTTGTTCCTCGAATAACAGGTGAACCAAAGTAAGGGTTCTGTACCTTCCTCCTCATTGTCGTCAATTCCCGGTGGTGTCCCTGTCAATACATCAGTCTTGAGCCCATCGAAGTTTACTTACAGGTAGGCATTGCTTTCCTTCATATGTTGAATTTTGTTGAAAAAAAATTTCTGCCTCTGTTATTACTTAGTTCTTCATTCTTCAGACAACTAAATATCAGTGCATTGTATTAAAGGTCTCTGTTAGCTGACATCATTCAGCCCCAGGATCTGAAGGAGCTGTGTTCAGTCCTTGTTGTGTATGCAGGAGAAGCTGCAAAGATGCTTGCAGGTATTCATGGGCTTGGATTTTCATTTGATTGCCCTATTTTAACTAAAATCATGGTCTCTTGTAATTCTGTTCATGTTTTTATTGGTGATGTTCATATAATCCCTTTACATTCTAAACTAGAACATATTATAAGATAAAATCCATGAATGTTAAGTCCTTTTTGATGCTCTTGCATTGCACTTTTAATTTTCTCTTTTGCTTTATTTTTTTTAATGTTTTTTTTTTTCCCTCTCTGTAATGAAAATATTCCACATCCATGATTAATTTGTTTATTGATATACAGTAAACAAATTCGGGAAAATCAGTATCTGCATATCATAATCTATTGAAACTTAGGGTAAGGGAGTTGATACTTGAGTTGGTGTTGTTTGGAAATACGTCTATGAGTCAAATATAAACTGACCTTTTAACTATATATAAGGTGGTTTTCGTTGGAAAGGCGGGATAATTTTAGTATTTTCAGGTCAGGAAAAAGGTGATCGTTGAAAGAGTCTGAATAAGTCCATATGCTATAAAATCTGTTCTCTTGTTAATTTCAGTCCACTGGTATTTTTGGGATTTCAATGTCTTTGAACTTGTCACTTTTTTTTTTTTTTTGGCTCTCTCTCATTGATAATATTAAATTAATTCCTTCAATTTTGAATAATTCTATGAACTCTGATAGAGTTTTTCCATTGAAGTTTAGTTCTAGCTGAAGTAGGTTAGCTTCAGATCCTGAATTGTATGGTACTGCAATGTATCTATGTCCTGTCACTGTAGTATGTAAGTTTCTCTTTCTGAAAGTCTAGTTTCCTCTTAAGTTGGGGAACATTAAAACCTTCATAGAATAGTAACCTTTTATCCTGAAGGAACCATATAATCTCGATGCCCGATAAATTGGTCAAAGATCACTGAATTTTCGAAGTGCTTCAGAGCAACTGTTTTGATTTCATATTATAAGGCAGGAGGAAAACAAGATTATATTTGCAAGTTTGCACAGATATTTACAGCTTTGATACTTGATTAGTTGATTTCTACGCACAATAGTTTATTCATTTATGCCCATTATCTTTTAATTTTGTGGATGCATATCAACCGCAAAATCAACAAAGTAACTTGCAAAACTATTGCATTATATATACATGAGCAGTACAATTATTTGGACGACTTAAGTGATAGCCATGATGTTGCCTCTTTTCAGTTATTAAACTGAATCCTAACTTAAAAAATGATGAACAGACACACGAGCAGAAGAATCAAGACAAACTTTACTGGCTTCATCATCACAAGATCAGTCTCAAACCCAGAAGCAAAGTTCAGGCGAGAGAGCTCTGACTGATGAACTCTCATGTCAAAGCCAGACGGAGAGGACCAAACCGGAGGAGTCTGGTTCTGATGGAGCAGACGTATCAAAAGGAAGGCCAATGTCTCCCAGTACATTAGCTTTAATGTGTGATGAACAAGATACAATGTTCACTTCCGCTGCTTCCTCCGATGGTTTAGTGGCTCATAATGCGTTGCCCCAGCTGCCACATGAGCAAGGGCCGTCGGAAGTCTATGCTGAGCAAGAAAGAGTAATTTTAACAAAGTTCCGAGATTGTCTTAACAGGCTCATCACATTAGGAGAACTAAAAGGTATGTTCCGTCTCCCTGCTGTGTGTTATGTCAGTTTTGCCCTTTGAACATTGGCAGTTCATCAAATGATTGCTTCTCCAGTAAGTTTTCGTTTGAGATTCGTCCCACTCGTATTCAAATAATTACATGAGGTTGCAGTTTAAGAGGTACTGACCTTCTTATTACCATTCAGAAACGAAGTATTCTTTGTTGGCTCGAACACAATCAGTTGCAGAAAAGGACATGACAGGCAGCAACCGTTCAAACGTGAAAACAGAACCTAGGAATCAACAAACTGTAAGCAATGGTGTTGCCAGATTTGCTTCCCCTTCACATAGAACGTCTGCAGTGGTAACACTGTCACATGGTGCGATCAGTAATGTGCCGAATCAGAAAATAACACCCGGTGAACACGGGGATGTAATATCGAAAAAACCTGAAGGAGAGCTGTAATATGTGCAGGAGTAGAGATTTTACCCAAATATGTTGGTGCATGTTTTGTATTATTAGGCCATTGTTGATCTAGCTTTACTTTGGTGTTGCAGCAAATGCTGCATGTAGATGCCATTCTTAGATTTCGTCTAACTTTGATGCAGATCTTTATGCATCAATTGACAGTATTAATTGAAGATATGATATACTACATCCGTTTTTTTAGATGTCTTTATAGATTTTGGGGTTTGTTTATAAATATGTCTTCTTAGCTTTTGTGATTTTATGTCTTTTTAGTTTTTTCCAATAATTTTTTTTAATATTACTTCTATAATTATTCCTGAAAATTTCAAATATCTAACCTATCATATCTAATTTATGAAGTAGTGGAAAGAGATATCAATAACATAAAGAAAATGGGGAGAAAGTTCAAGAAAATTGTGGGGTGAGTTAATCTAGATCAGAGCTTATCTGTCCCATCATCCTAGTTTTCTTATCATAATTTAAAAAGAAATCTTAAAAAAATGAAGGTAGTTATTTTTTTCCTCTTTCCTTTGTTCTTTTTTTGAGAGAACAATTTTGATTCAACTTATTGCGCAACACTCAACTTCATGAGCACAAGAGGATACATTGTACAGTTATAGAGAATAATTTTTTGTTACAGGAAGTGGTTAAAAATCTTGTACGAGCTGTATTGTATGGCTTCATATAAAATTGCAATCTGGACTGTTCGTACCTAAAATATTTGTTGTTGGCGAGTGAACTTAAAGAGTCAGTTTATTTTTGGCAAATTGAATGGGATAAGGATTATTTGTCTCACATAATTCAATATCTACTTTTTTAGATCCGTAAAACGAGTAGTCCTGCCGCCCAGAATTTGTAGCTAGTGTTTGGGACTATTGGATCGATCAATGATCCCACCCCACCCCTTGGACTAAATTAATCACTAGGGATAACCAATATTTTTTATTTTTATCTTTTAACAATTTCTTTGTTCTTCGTTTTTTTAGTTGTGGCTTTCTACTCGCAATCGACGACTATTATATCAGATTTCTAAGAGAAATCTAGATTTTATGGACGAAGTTCGTTGGTGACAACATTAATTTTTTTTTTTTAAAATCGTTTGCTCTTGTTACTTATTCTGGGTTTAGCCTTCAGCTTTCTGGTATTAGAGCATCTCCAGCCCAGCGCTTGCTGGGCGTGGAGATGCACCTATTCACCCCTTTTTTGGACCAGAGCAGCGCTCATCTTTGCGCTGAGTGGGAGAGGAGTGAACAGGTCGCGTTCAACTGAACGCGACACTGTTCACTCGCGCTCCCCCCCCCCCCTTTTTTTTATTTTTCTTTTTTTTTTTTTTGTTTTGTGTGATTAAATTATGTATTTATGTTGATTTTGTAACTAATATTATGCATTTGTGTTAATTTTGTTGTAGTACGTTAATTAATGTGTGTACCCATTATATTTTAAAATTAACATAGATTGGTTTTATTAAAATTAAAAATTTATTCCGACTAAAATAAAATGTTAGGGTTATTTTTCGCATCCCCTAATTTACTTAAGTTTATTTTAGCAAATTATGAATTAATTAATTATTATAAAATAATTAATTAAAATATTCACAAAAATTACAATAAAAACATACATATAAATGTTACTAATCGAAGTACTAAATTAAAAATTCAAAATACACCACACCACACACATACTACAATTATCGAAATACTACTAGAACAAATTTAATATGGACCAAGATTGCTGCCGGACCCCCCAATATCTCGAAAGTTTACACCGTAAGCATCGAACATATTATCAGTAGGTGCTGGCTGTGACTGCATCTCTCGCTTTTGCATAATTTTTATTTGCTCTTTCCGAAAAAACTCACGGCGGACGAAATCTGGGATGGTTTCTAGATCCATCATTAAGATCTTGTTTTCCTCTGTCCAAGTTGTGGTATCAGCTAATTGCTTATGTGCCTCAGCCATTTGTCTACGTGTTGCAGCCTTTTGTTTTTCTGCCTCACGTTTTTCAATTAGAAATTCAACGCTTAAATCCCTTTTTAGATTGTTCTGCATCATGAGATCACGAAGTTTTTCATTTTCGCTTCTGATCTCATTTAGTGCAGTGGAGACATCATCGTTCATTTTTCTCTTCAGTTTGGATTTTTTCATACCTAATGGTCGCCCTGAACCTGAAGAAGAACCACCGCCAGCGTTATCGTCACTTAGATTAATTGAAAATGTAGGTACGTCTGGAGTGGGTGAGAGTGGTGAGCCTGGCATCTCATCAGATTGTGAGTGGCTAACTTCACGGCGATTCCTACGAGACACTGTTTCGAACTTTTCTATGTGTCTCATCAGTTCCCAGACATGTTCCATCCTAAACGCTCCCTTGTTTTTTGGATCATTTTTGTACAGAATCCTTGCTTGTTTAAGCTATATAATATACAAAACGACGAGTTAAAAAAAAAAAAAGGAAGAGCGATAGCGTTGTGAAAAATTAAAAATATCAGTAAGAGACTACTTACGATGTCGCTTTCATTTGCCCCGCTAGGGTGAAGCAGTTCCACTTGTTCGTAGCTAGCCTTGAATTTGGCAATGCTAGTCAGGATGGTACCCATGCGACACTCTATGGATCTTTGATTACGAACTAGCCACCCTGTTTCAGCAGCCTTCGAGTTGTATAGAGTATGGACACGCCCCCAAAACGTCTTTTGGGGTTGATATCTCCCCACTTCTGGATCCTCGGAGATTTGGATCCAACTCTCACACAGGAGGATATCTTCTGGGGGATTGTATTTGCCTTGGTTAGCCATTTGTAAGTGAGAAGCAGAAAATTAGATATTTGGAGTGTAGATGTGTGTTTAGGTAAGTGATGAGGTGAATGGTATTTATAGAGGAATGCATATGTTGGGGTAGGTGAGAAAGATAATGAGAAACGGTGGATGGGAAATTATTTCTGATAAAGTAGGTGAGATTGGTAGGTGGGAAAGTGTGGGTGGGAAATTGTTGCTGATAAAGTTAGTGGGAGTGGTATGGGAGAAACGGTGGGTGGCCTATTATTGCTGATAAAGTAGGTGAGAGTGGTATGGGAGAAACGGTAGGTGAGAAATTAATGCTGATAAAGTATGTGAGAGTGGTATGGGAGAAACGGTGGGTGGGAAATTATTGCTGATAAAGTATGTGAGAGTGGTATGGGAGAAACGGTGGGTGGGAAATTATTGCTGATAAAGTTAGTGGGAGTGGTATGGGAGAAACGGTGGGTGGCCTATTATTGCTGATAAAGTAGGTGAGAGTGGTATGGGAGAAACGGTGGGTGGGAAATTATTGTTGATAAAAGTTAGTGGGAACGGTAGGTGAGAAATTTCTATTATAAAAAGAAGCACATCATATGCTTGTTTTTACAACCCTCCCATTTCTTTTTCAATCCCTACAAACAACACCACAAATATGAACCCAAATCATAGCGGCCCTTCTTATTTATTTTCTTCATCAAGCTCATCCGATGATGAAATTGAAGAGCTCATAAATAGTTGCGATTTAGATAACCAAATCATAGCCCAACAGATTTACAATAATAACCTCATCATTGCATCATATCTTACTCATATTGATTCAACCTCTCACGGCGGATCGGTCCCCGGTCGTAGAACGGTTAATCGTGACCGTGAAACTGCAGCACGAAGGTTATTCAACGACTACTTTGCTGAAAATCCCACTTACGACGAAGATCAATTTCGTAGGCGTTTTCGAATGTCTCGGAACTTGTTCGTTCGCATTGTAGATGCTGTCAAAGCTCACGATGAATATTTTCTACAGAGACGAGATGCCACCGGAAGGCTTGGACTATCCACACTTCAAAAGACAACAGCTGCGATACGGATATTAGCTTATGCATTACCAGCCGATGCAACCGACGAGTACATCAACATTGGTGAGTCTACTGCAATTGAATGTTTAAAGAGATTTTGTCGTGCTGTTGTAGAGATATTTGGTGACCAATATCTTAGGGCGCCTAATACAAATGACATTGCTAGACTACTCCATATTGGTAAACAACGTGGATTCCCCGGAATGTTGGGTAGTCTAGATTGTATGCATTGGCGTTGGAAAAATTGTCCAGCAGGGTGGGCGGGGCAGTATGCAGGTCGAAGTGGTCATCCAACTATTATTCTTGAAGCAGTAGCTGATTATGATCTATGGATCTGGCATGCTTATTTCGGCATGCCTGGAACTAATAATGATATTAATGTGTTGGAAAGATCTCATCTTTTCTCTAATCTTGCTAGAGGTATTGCTCCCCCAGCGAATTACGTTCTTCGGGGGGAGGAGCACTCTATGGGATATTATTTAGCCGACAACATATACCCCAAATGGTCAACACTTGTACAAACAATCAGAGAGCCTGGCAATAGAAAAAGAGAGTATTTCGCACAGAGACAAGAAGCGTGTAGAAAAGATGTAGAACGTGCATTCGGAGTTCTCCAAAGTCGTTTTGCTATAGTAGCAAATCCTGCTCGTTTTTGGAGCAAACATGACCTTCAAGATATTATGACTGCGTGCATAATTATGCATAACATGATCATCGAGGATCAACGAGATCTTGAAGCACCTATTGTATTTGCACCTGAGGTACCAGAACCAGGGGTCGAGATTTAGATAGAGATAACGAGCAGGTTTTTGAAGCATTTCTATCCCGATTCCGCCGAATTAAAGACAAAGATGCTCATTACAAGCTCCGTAATGACTTGATCGATCATATGTGGGAAGAGTATTCTAATAATTTAGAAAATTGATTGTGTTTAATATCAGGTGTATGTAACATCACGGCTATCCCTCAATTTGTGAAACTTTGATGTATTTTGTAATTTTTACTTATTTTCCGTCGATTTGTATTTTGTGTAATATTTGGTTTTAATTAGAATATTATGAAATTTATTATCCCGAAATCATAAAAATATAAAAAATATATAAGTATATTAGCAAATTAGAATTACTTTCCGAAAATAATACATAAAAGAAATTATTTAAAGGGAATATTCTTTGCGGTGCAAAATGCAGCGCAGACGGCTGGAGCTCCGCTCTGCACTTCGCGCTGGACCAGAGTATCTCCAGCGCTGGACCAGCGCCAACGACTGGAGATGCTCTTAGTTCTCCTAATGGTGAACTCTAACATCCAATGGGTGTGATTATATGTTCCAAGACAACAATGACCATCATTTACACTAAACTATGAGTTTTTTATTGAATGTTTTTTCGATCTGGGTTATGTCATGAGTTGGTAAAAATGGTTTGATTCTTTAAAAAACATGGATGCAACATATGACTGTTTTGCACTTTTAATAAGTTTACTAGAAATTAATATTAGAAGAGTATTTTGTGAAACCCTATTAATTTGTTGTTGTAGTGATTTGGAGAATGATCCTGGTACATGAGATATTGGAGATGTGTAAGAACTGAACAAAAAACGAAAATGAACCCTAATTCCATGACCAACATAATTTCAAGAACAGAAGTGTAAAATGCATAACCCAATCCACCTGTGATACACAAAAGTAAACAAAATACTTGATTAATTGGTCACATGCTAGGCATGGAGAATTCTGAAATGTAAACATTGGTTTGATTGGGACCAATTATACCAATCCCACCCAAAATCCGACCAAAATCCCTTACAATGAGATGTGGAGGGATATTCATACCTTCAAAGTAAAAAAGTCCAAATAGGAAATTGTAAAAGTTCATCCTATAATTAACAAACAGTTTCAAAACTAGTTTTCTATTTTTCGATTAGTTAAAAAAATTAAGATATTTGGTCCAATTTCAATTGCAACATGACTGTTGAAACTTATCTATGTCAGTCACCAACTATGAATTTTTTTTAGCTACAAAATTAATATCGTTTTACATCTAATTGTGTCACCACCACCATAATTAGATGTGTTTTGACAAGATCTTTATATGTCCTCCACTAGTTTCACAATCCGTTATTTTTACTACCGCTAATTGGGAGTGGAATACATGACAATAATAGATTAAATCCCCAATTCATCATAATTATAACAATTGATGACATAATAGTTATAAATGTAAGACAGTCCCGTCATGACATATCTAATGGTAGTGTGACGCAATCAGATATAAAAAGACACGGCCGATGTTGTAATTGAAAAAAGACTAAAACTTGTGCGCATCTTATGCACAATTAACCTTATTGTACACCCAAGGATTTTTAGGGGTTTTTATGATTTTTTATGATTTTTTTTAGAGAAACACATGTATAGAGTGGAGGATTGAGGCTCGGTCCCCAACCTATGTATACACAACAACAAGAACGATGAAATCCAAACGGACATACAAGGATTTGGGCCAAAAGTGCCCAGAATCCTGAATCGGGGGAAGTTGGCCCCAAAGTTCCCAAACTAAAGAAAAATGATGAGGTGTTTCCTCCCAACCCAACCAACTGACAACTCAAGGAGGTCGGAAAGAGAGGAAAAACATAGGGAAATAACTGGGGGCTTAAAAAGGGAAATGAGCCACAACAGTAAAATCATAAGTACAGACATAGACAACATCAAGATAGTATAAGGAGACACTGTTTCTTAAAGCTTTGTAAGTTTAATGTCTCGCAATTCCAATTTATGTTATTGTTAGAAATTTGTAATTATGGTCATAACGCCAAAACCATTTTAAATTCAGTCTCTATATATTCTCTTTTGCTTTGATATAGTTAATGACTTAAAGTAGCACTCCCAAAATTATATTGATTAGAAATATTGAATTGTCTTTGTAAAACCGAAATACCCGAAATCGAAACCGAATTAATTCGGTTCGGTTGATATCGGTTATGTCACTTATTCGGTTCGGTTCGGTAGTATATTTTATTTTTTCGGTTAATTTAGTTCGGTAAATTTTTTGGTCAAAACCGACCGAACCGACCGATTGCACACCCCTAGCTGTCAAGGAAACGGGCTGCAGGGGTGCAACCCATCCAAGCCTGGGGGGGCAAACGGTTGCTCGAGATGAGCAACGCCAGATGTCGCTCTACCCGCAAAACGATATGAGAAGATAAAAATGTCCTACCTCTATGCTTTGCATTATTCCTTTTGGTCCAGGTCAACCAAAGGATCAGACAAGGAATAATGAAAACTACGTGCTCCATGTGTGCCAGTGTCATATGTAGGAATAAACTAAGGAAGATAAAGAGATCGAAGGTCAAAGGCACCTTCACCCCAAACCATGCCATAAAGTAATCTCACACCGACCGGACCACGTTGCTCTGAAAGAACAAGTGAGGTGTAGTCTCCATCTGACAGGAAGCAGAAACTGCACAACAATAACATCTAGAAACAATATGGAAGCCAATGGGAATGAGATAAGAGTCAGTGGGGAGGCTGCTGACACACAAAATTTGTATCTAATTAAAATGCGCCACATAATAAAATATGAACTGAAAATTAATTTTATATTGATTATTTTTAGGAATTAATTAAATAAAATTCCTAAGTTAAATAATTAATTTAATTGTTGATTTACTATATATTTTATTGACCAATGGAAAACTGCCACGTGTCAAGATGGTGCAAATATTATTAAATTAAATTAAATTAATTTAGTAATTATCAAAGAAGATGAGGATACACATCAAGTCATGGTGGACCAATCAGAATGCTCCATGTTCAAGTTGTTGCAGTAATTATTAAATTAAACACAATTAATTTAATAATTATCTTATGGATAATGATATTGTGGAGGACCAATCATATCACTCCATTCGGACTCAAGTTCATTAGGGTTTTCCAATCCTACAACTATAAATAGGGCCTCATTCTCCACCAAAATCATCAACAACACAAGTCAAGAAGCAAGTGAAGAATTCCAGAGCAAAGTTCTTCGGTATTCTTCAAGCAACTTCAAGCGTTCTTCGGCGTTCTTCAAGTAGTTCATCAAGAAACGGCCTTCGATTAGAGATTAAGGTGCTGAGCCCCTCCAATCGACGTTTCCAATATAAACATTTGAAGGTATTCGTCGACATTCATCAAAATCTTCGAACATTCATTCAATAAGACCGTTTGATCCCAAAATTAAGCTTCCAAGCCTTTGCGGTCAACTTTATTCAAGTCAAAGCTCAAAATCAGTGAAGATCAAAGTCAACTCCGAATTTGAAGGCATAAAATAATTAAAGAGAAGAATCATAGAAATTTTAGAGATTGTACCGCAATATTATTTTGATTTGATAATTTCAATTTGTACGAATTATTTTGTGTTTATACACAAAATCTATTGTTACAAATTTTTGGCACGCCCAGTGGAACAATCTCTATCTCTCATCTCTTCTCTTCAACCAAAAGTCGAAGACAACACTATGACACCTCATAAGATCATAATTACGAAAGTCGCTGCAACAGATTCTCCAACTGCAGACGTCAATGTTGTCACAAGAAGTATGTCAAGCAACTCGCGATCGTCATCAATGTTGTCACAAGGAGTATGTCAAGCAACTCGCGATCGCTGCAACAGATTCTCCAACTGCATGTTCTACCCCTCGTTCTTCATCAAGTTCAGAAGCAGCTCCAATCATGACAATAAATGCTTCAACTCTCGAAGAACAACTTGTGAGTTTGACTAAAGCTATTGAAGGGCTTACAAGACATGCACAAGAGCACGCCTCCTTGATCGCAAAATTGGTAAGCAAAGTTGATAGCGGTGCTATAAGTCACGCTCCTGGAAAGGAACCTGCTGAGGATCAAGACGAGGCTGAAGAGTCTGCAGGGCATCAATATCAACCAAACGAGAAGGAGAGAACTATGGATAAACTGCAAGTCTCCTCCGATGGTATGGTCCATGTTGGCCAACTGAAAGAGATCATCTTAGGAACCCTTAAGGACAAGTTTGACGGAATATCTAAGTCATCGTTGACTTATACAAACCATACTTTCTGAGGATTGACAACTTGAAGATGCCTTCAGGTTATCAACCCCAAAAGTTTCAACTCTTCGATGGTAAAGGCAGCCCGAAACGACATATCGCTCATTTTGTTAAGACATGCAACGATGCCGGGACATATAACGATCATTTGGTGAAGTAATTTGCCCGCTCTTTGAAGGGGAATGCATTCAAGTGGTATATAGACTTGGAAGCTAACTCCATTGATAGTTGGGAGCAAATGGAGCAAGAGTTCCTCAACCGCTTTTATAGCACCAGGAGAACAGTGAGTATGATTGAACTGGCCAACACGTGTCAATGGAAAGTGGAGGTCGTAGTTGACTACATTAATCGATGGAGGAATCTGAGCCTCAATTGCAAGGATCGTTTGTCTGAAGCTTCCGCGATTGAAATGTGCACTCAACGAATGCAATGGGGTCTTTGGTACATCCTCCAAGGAATTCGGCAAGGACATTTGAAGAACTAGCAACTAGAGCGCATGATATGGAGCTAAGTATAGCCGCAAGTGGAGTTGAAGGATCACCGACCCTTGACTTCCCCAAGTCCAAAGAAAGGCAAGAAAACAAGAAAGGGGGCAAGTCCTTTGTCAAACCATCAACCAAAGAATCCATGGCAATAAATGTGAAATCCCTCAAGTTTTGAACAAAAAATGATGATAAAGAAGGTGAGAAGAAGAACATCCCTCGAGGGACGGGACAAAGAAGGTTAACCTTAAAGGAAATGCAGGACAAACAATACCCTTTCCTAGACTCGGATGATCCCAGGATCTTTGATGACTTGCTCAAGGAAGGTTTGATTGAGTTGCCAGAAATATAGCGACCTAAAGAGGCTTGAAAAACTAAGGACCCAAAGTATTGCAAATACCATCGGCTGTTAGGTCACCTGATTCAAGATTGCTTTGTATTTAAAGACATGTCTCGAGAAGGAAAAATTTTATTATAGGAAGATGCTACGACAAATCTCATCACTGTTGCATGCTCCACAATGAGTCATCAAAATGAAGAAGTCTGCTGTTATGAGAAGATCAAAGTCAAACAAAAATAAAGAAAAAATAATATTCGGACGAAATCAGGATGAAAACGGCCGAACAGTGCTCACACGCGGAAAAACAGAAATAGAATCAAACACTCAGGGATTTACGTGGTTCGATCAAAGGTGATCTACATCCACGGAGGCTCTATGCACTCAATTCACTTCACTACACAATCAATTACAAGAATCTCTCAAAAACTAGAAAATCCCCAAATCACAAGTCGATTTGGAGCAGAAACCCTAGACTTCTAATTCTCTCAATTGTGTAATGTTTATAGAGGGAAAACTATATCATCTAGCTCGCATTTACAAGTGATACAAACGTATATAAGTGCTGAAGCTCGAATTCTGAAGACGAGAGAGCAGTAACTGACTTTAGCTCAACTGCTACAAGTTGCAGAAATAGGGCTTCCACAACGGTTTTTAGCGCAACAGACTAAAATCGTTGTAACCGGCAGTTATAACTAACCTAAGCCCGTTTCCCTCCTAACCTCTTCCACTGATTTGAGTTTAAACCCGGTTTTCTGATCCGGTTCTTCAAATCACAACTCCGGTTATGAATTCTTCACAACTCATACTTCATACAACAAACACTTGATGAAATTGAACCAATATTCACAAATCTCCACCTCAATGAATTCAAGTGCATGTCCTTACCTCAACCTGTCCTTGTTCCTTGAGCATTAACCACATTGTTCAAGCCTAATTAGGCTCGAGCAATGTACCACCTTGTTCCCAGGAACTGCTTTGGTCAAGAAGTCAGCATCATTGTCAAGTGTATGAACTTTCTTAACTTCCACAGACCCTGCATCTATTACATCTCTTGCAAAATGTAACATTACATCTATATGCTTGGATCTCTCATGAAAAGCCTGGTGTTTTACCAAATTAAGTGCACTCTGATTATCACAGAATATGGTCACACACTCCTGCTTAATTCCCAAATCCTTAAGAATCCCTTTCAACCACACAGCTTCCTTGATTGCTTCTGTTAATGCTATATATTCAGCTTCTGTAGTAGATAGAGCTACTACAGACTGTTGTACACTCCTCCAACTAACTGCAGTTCCATATAGAGTAAATACATAACCTATAATAGATCTTCTGGTGTCTACATTCCCTGCAAAATCAGCATCTGCAAATCCCACCAATGGAACAGTAACATCTGCTTGTTTCTCAAATTTTAAACCTAAGTTCACTATTCCTTTTAAGTATCTCAGAACCTGCTTCAAAGCATCACAGTGAGCTTTACCAGGATTTGGCATGTACCTGCTAACCAAAGACACACAATATGCCAAGTCAGGTCTGCTACAAATCATGGCATACATCAAGCTGCCAACACCACTTGCATATGGTATATTTCTCATGTATTTCACTTCTTCTGCAGTTTTTGGACTCTGCTCCTTGGACAATTTAAGTAGTTGATTTACTGGAATACTCAGAGGTTTGGCCTCATGCATCTGAAACCTCTCCACTACCTTCTGAAGATAATGCCTCTGAGACAACCATAAACTTCCAGAACTCCTATCTCTTAATATACTCATGCCCAAAATCTTTCATGTCAAACTCTAAACTCAACTTCTTCTTCAGCAACTGTATTTTATGCCTACTTTTATTTGCAATAAGCATGTCATCCACATATAGTAACAAATACACTGGATCAACATTAGTATGCTTATCAAAGTATACACAACTGTCATACAGACTTCTGATGAATCCTGCCTTTAACATAAACTCATTGAACTTCTTATTCAACCCATACAGTGATTTCTTGAGAAAGCATACCTTTTCTTCACTTCCTAGAATCACAAAACCTTCAGGCTGTTTCATATATATGTTCTCAATTAAGTCACCATGCAGAAATGCAGTCTTAACATCTAATTGCTGTAACTCCATGTCTTCTTGTGTCACCTTTGATAATAGCAGTCTAATAGAGCAATGTTTCACCACAGGAGAGAAAACCTCATTAAAATCAATGCCCTCTCTCTGAGTAAAACCCCTTGCAACAAGTCTTGCCTTGTATCTTATCCTTTCTGTGTCTCCAGCTTCAATCTTTTTCTTATAAATCCACTTGGAACTCACCAGCTTCTGCCCTATAGGCTTATCAACCAGCTTCCAAGTACCATTTCTTTCCAAAGATTCCATTTCTTCCATCATTGCACTAATCCAGTACTCACTTTCACCACCATTGACTGTTTCTTTGAAGTACTGTGGTTCCTGATGTTCTATGTCTTCAGCAATGCTAAGTGCATAATGCACACTCCCAGCCTGCCCATAGAAGTCTGGTCTTTGGATTTGCCTTCTTGGTCTATCTCTGGCAATACTATAGTTTCTCAAGTTTTGATTAATAGTTTGCACATCTTCATCTTCAGATGAGCTGTCACTTGAGTGTTCTCTTAAATCCTCAACCCTTTGAGAATTAAAATCCATCTGAGGCTCCACCTGAACTGATATCTTTTCTGGTTCAATAGTTCCATCAAGTTCTTCTTGACTTCCAGTGGAGTGATATCCCATAACTGATTCATTGAACTTAACATCCCTGCTTATCATGAGCTTCTGATTCCCTGGTTCCAAACACCATAGCCTGTATCCTTTTATTCCTTTTGGATACCCCAAGAACACACATCTGTATGCTCTTGGATCAAGTTTGTATTGCTTAATATGTGCAAAAGCCAAACATCCAAACACCTTCAAACCTGTATAGCTTGGAATTCTGCCACTCCACACTTCTTATGGTGTTTTGAACCCTAGAGATGATGAAGGTGATATGTTGATTAAATAACATGCTGTATTAATGGTTTCTCCCCAGAAAACCTTTGGCAGTCCAGCATCAATCAACATACACCTCACTCTTTCAAGTATTGTTCTGTTGAATCTTTCTACAACACCATTCTGTTGAGGGTTCATGGGGACTGTTCTATGTCTTGTAATTCCTCTTTCATTACTGAAGTCAGTAAACTCAGTAGATAGGTATTCTAAGCCATTGTCTGTTCTCAAATGCTTGAGCTTCTTGCCCCTTAAATTTTCCATCTGAATCAGCCATGTTCTGAATTTGGTGAAGGCATCACTTTTGTTTCTTAAAACAAACACCCACACTTTCCTACTGAAATCATCAATCACAGACATAAAGTATCTTCCTCCTCCATGAGTTTCAGTTCTAGATGGTCCCCAAATGTCTGAGTGGACATAATCTAAAGGTTCTTGAGTAATAAGGTAATTTCTGTGATTTGCCTAATGCACATTTATCACAAAATTCAAGTGTTTGATTTCCAACCTCTCCAATTATGCCTCTCTTGGATATTTCCTTTGATCCTCTTTCCCCAAATGTGCCCTAACCTCTTATGCCACATTATTAATTCATTCTTGCCTAGAATGTTGCCTGCACAACCAACCACAAGCTTTCCCATCAAAATAAACAGACCATTATGTTGTTTTCCTTTGATCACCAGTTTGTTTCCTTTAGTTATGTGTAATTAACCATCAACAAACTTGAAATTCCCATCCAGTAGCAATAAGAGATCCTAGGGAGAGTAAATTTCTCTTAAGTACATACCTCACATTGGTGATAGTTCTTGTAATTCCATCAAACATGCTAATGTTTACTGATCCAGTGCCTTGAACCCTGCAGGATTGATCATTTCCTAGCAAAACACACCCTCCATCTTCTTTCTTGAGGTTCTGAAACCATTCTTCATGAGGACACATATGGAAAGAGCATCCAGTGCCAAGAACCCACTCCTTCTCCATCTTTGACTCAGTAACATTCAGAACTTCTGGTGTGTCTTCTTCATGTTCAACCACAGCAGCTTCAGCACCTTGGCCTTCTTTTTTATTCACCTTTTGTGGGCAGTTCTTCTTCTGGTGTCCAGTTTGTTTACATTTGAAACACTTCCTATTTTCTACCCACTCTCCAGATTTCTTCTGAGCATTATTTCCATTCTTGAAATTTCTTGAAGTTTGGCCCTTCTTCTTCTGATAGTTTCTTCTGAACTTAATGTTCAAACCTTCATCAGATTGAGATACTTTCTTATCTCTCTGATTCTGCAAACATTTGGTCTTCAGGGTAGTAATAATTGAGTCATAACTCAACTTATCTTGCCTCCTAAACATCAGAGTGTCTTTAAAACTCTCCATAGATCTTGGCAGAGCATTCAACACCATCAAAGCTTTCTCACCATCTTCAATTTTAACCCCAAGATCTTCCACTTCATCAAGAAGCTTTGTAAATTCATCTAATTGATCAGAAATTACCATTTCATCCACCATCTTGGAAGCCAATAATCGCTGCTTGAGGAATAGCTTGTTGGAAACTGACTTAGACTGGTACAATTCCTCCTGCCTAGTCCATGCCTCGATTGCATTCATACATCTAGATATTTCCCTCAAAGGCTTATCCCCAAGACACATGATGATCAGGCTCAATGCCTTTTGATCCATATCACCATATTTAGGTTTCTCAGCCTCCACCCACTCATCTTTAGGTTTGAGAGCATTCGCTAACCCATTCTGCACCAAGATAGCCTTATCTTGATTTTCCACAGATAGAAATCGTTTTTCCCTGAAAATTTGTCCAGATCCATCTTCATTCCTGACATTCTCTTCTTCTTCTTCTGTGAGAGGTTTCCCACAGATGGCGCCACTTGTTATGAGAAGATCAAAGTCACACAAAAACAAAGAAAAATAATATTCGGACGAAATCAGGATGAAAACGGTCGAATAGTGCTCACTCGCGAAAAAACAGAAATAGAATCAAACACTCAGGGATTTACGTGGTTTGATCAAAGGTGATCTACATCCACGGAGGCTCTATGCACCTCAATTCACTTCACTACACAATCAATTACAAGAATCTCTCAGAAACTAGAAAATACCCAAATCACAAGTCGATTTGGAGCAGAAACCCTAGACTTCTAATTCTCTCAATTGTATAATGTTTATAGAGGGAAAACTATATCATCTAGATCGCATTTACAAGTGATACAAATGTATATAAATATTGAAGCTCGAATCCTGAAGACGAGAGAGCAGTAACTGACTTGAGCTCAACTGCTACAAGTTGCAGAAATAGGGCTTCCACAACGGTTTTTAGCACAACAGACTATAATCGTTGTAACCGGCAGTTATAACTAACCTAAGCCCGATTCCCTCCTAACCTCTTCCACTGATTTGAGTTTAAACCCGGTTTTCTGATCCGGTTCTTCATATCACAACTTCGATTCTGAATTCTTCACAACTCATACTTCATACAACAAACCACTTGATGAAATTGAACCAATATTTACATCTGCCTATCCGAGACGGAGGATCCCTCAACTGATAATGACCATACCTCAGCAATCACTTTCACCGACGAGGATTTGCAGCTCGCCTCTGATCCGCATAATAGGCCATTATTCATGTCTACATACACTCGTGACCAAAAGGTGAACAAAATACTCATTGACGGAGGCTCTGCCGTGAACATCATGCCCCTACGAACAATGAAAGAGTTAGGGATCTCCACAGATGAGCTCGTAAGTGGTCAACTATTGATCCAAGGATTTAACCAAGAGGGACAACGAACTCTGGGAGTTATAAGGCTAAACTTGTTGCTGGATGAGATGACTTCGACAAGCTTGCTTTATGTGATCGATGCTAGAATATCATATAATATGCTCCTTGGCGGCCCATGGTTGCATGAGATTGGGTAGTTCCATCTACTTGGCACTAGTGTCTGAAATACTGTGAAAACGATGTTGTAAGAAGAGCAGTTGCTGACGATAAGCCTTTCTCTGAGGCTGAATCTCATTTTGCTGATGCCAAATATTACTTCAAAGACGCAAAAACAACAAAAGCCAAATAAGGTCTCTCAAGCAAGAAATCTGAAAAGGGTCAAGCCGCTAAAGACGAGACATGTAAGCCTTCACCTCATTGCGATGGAAAGACCTTGAAGGGCAACATGATCCTTTCCTAAGAAGAACCTCTAAAAGAGTTAACCTTGCCACTACACAAGCTTGAGTCAAAAATTCCGTCAAGTCAACCACTTGAAGGATTCGTCCATCCGACATTGGGAGCTAGAACTGAGCATGGACCACTTCCGTTTCCTGATGGCGACAAGCACTATGGCCCTAAAGCCTTCAAACTTCTTGTTCAAGCCGGGTATAACCCACGAGAAAGCAGTTCCAGCAAGTCGGATGTTGCCTCAAATAAAGTAAAGAAGGTTGGCTATGGTGGCAAAAGTTCTAAGATAGGTCTCGGTTATACGCCTCCAAATCCTGTTCGCATCACCATAAAAAAAGCAACCACTAATTATGTCATTGAGGGAGAAGTCTCGACAACAGAAGATACTTTTGATAGGAAAGTAAGTCAGGTCTCCGTCTTCGAAAGACTTGGCCTAATGAGAAAGATATACTTTTACACATGACTGCACCTAAACCAATCAAACGATCATAATTCTCAAAAAAATATCAACATGAAATTCATGAGAAAAATGGTCATTTTTTCGTTTATCATGTGTTTGTTATAATCGCTAAAGTGACAAGATCATATATACTTCTTGTTAATGTTCTTGTAAGGTCAAAAGTCCTAGTGAGGGAAGCAACACCGCGGATAAAGATGCTGCGATCGCACTTACAAGATCGAATTTCTCGGATCAAATGGATAATGGTTACAACTTGTGAGTTCCTATCTCTAGTTCTCCTCTGATTCTTCTCTTCGATTGATTGATGTTGGAGTTGACTTTGATTTTTCCTAGTTTTGGACTTTGACTTGAATAACGTTAATTCAAAGGCTTGTGAGCTTGATTTTGAATTAAACGATACTTTTGATTCAATATGAGAAGAACGTCTTCGAAGATCTTAACGAATGACAAAGAACACCTTCAAAGTTTTGACTGAAAAACACCGATCGGAGGGGCTTAGCCCTTTGATCTCGGATCAAACGCTGAAAATCTTGAGATTGACTTTGTAACGCCTTGAAAAAATCTCAAGATTGGCTTCGTAATGCCGGATTATAATACCGGATTGACTTTTTTAACACCGAATTTTGGCTTTGTACCTCCTTAATCTCAAGATTGATTTTGTACCACCTTTCTTGAGCTTGTGTTGTTGTGATTTTCGGTGGAGAATGTGGCCTTATTTATAGTTGTAGGATGGAAAAACACTAATGAGTTTGAGTCTGAATGGAGAGATGTGATTGGTCCTTCATAATATCATTATCCATAAGATAATTATTAAATTAATTGTATAAAATTTAATAATTACTGCACCAACTTGACACATGGAGCATTCTGATTGGTCCACCATGACTTGATGTTTATCTTCATCTTTTTGGATAATTACTAAATTAATTTAATTTAATTTAATTTAGTAATATCTGCATCATCTTGACACGTGACTGCTTCCCATTGGTCAATAAAATATATAGTAAATCACCAATTAAATTGACTATTTAACTGAGGAATTTTATTTACCCAATTTCTAATATTAAAAATAATCAATATAAAATTGATATTCAACATTTTATCACATGACGCATTTTAATTGGATACAAAATTTGCATATCAACAGAGGTATAGTTGAGGTCGTGGCTCCAAAAAAAAAATGGAGATGCTACCTTGTTCCATAAACACCCGCCGAAGGAAGAACATGGCAGTATAACACAACTTGATTTAATCATCAATGAAAATAATTACTCTCATGAAATTATCTCTGATAAATTATATCCATGAATCATTATTGGAGAATGCTCCGAAATTTAATATGATTCCAGAGACGATAAGAGTGCATCTGAGTTGATAGAATGGTCTTTCATGCACATTGGTGATACATAATGTTGCTCAAGGAATAGTAGAGCATGATGATACCTAACCACACTCTATTGTAAGATATCAACAAAGAGCATATTGACCTACATGGAAGGACTAATCCATGTAAAACTTTACTCCATGATAAAACGATAGGTATTTAGTTTGGTAGAACTAGCCTTACTAGGTGTAAAGCCTGTAGGACCATTGATGCAAAAGGTGTCTACGCGGCGCCTAGGGGCTAACGGCCTCCAACCCCACCTCCGATTATGCCCGAATTTGCCTCTTTAGGCCTTTTGGGGCTAGGCGTTAAGCTTTTTTTTTTTCTTTTTTATATTTATTTTATTTTATTTTATTTGTATTGAGAACGCCGTCGTTTTTTTGAACTTGAGACAATTGATTAAATTAAAATGATAAATCTTAAAAGTTATAATCCTCACTCTCCTCATTCCAACGGTAAAAAAATGGAACAAAAGTTAAAAGCCTCTCCCCCCACACTTCAAGTTCATCCATTGTTTCCTCCTTTCATTCCATTTTGCATAATTAATTAACTATATGAACATTTGTAGTGAAGTTTGATACACTATAAGTATAAACCTATAACTTAGACATGTAAAAATTAAATTTTAAAAAATAGAGAAATTCTCTAGGCACCGCCTAGGCGGTAGGCTGACCCAAATCGCTCTGCCTCCACTTTCCGCCTTCTACAACCATGTGTAGGACATAACAGAAGTTTCGAAAATAAGCGTAGTGAGAAGAATAAAGTCGTGAGATACAAAGCTTACCTTGAAGGACAAAGTTTCTCACAACGCACTGAAATTGACCACGATGAGGGATATTCTCCTGTAATAGGACGTTATAACGTCTTGCTGATAAGTTCCCAAAGAATTGAAAATGCAACATAGTAATGTGGTTATAATATATCTCTTTGGGGATCTTATTTTAGAGATATATGACAATGTCAAATGCACTTGAATTGCCCAATTCAAGCTACTCTATTCCGCATTTACAGTATTAAATTGAAATTATCACTTTGATTGAAACAATTTGGACGGATATAGTATAGTCGCCTAAGTGCCTACTTGATTGGGAAGGGATAAGAACCACTAACCTTTCCCCCGTATGTTTGTAAAGAACATGAGTTCCGAATTCACAATTATAAATGTATATGCCAATGATATGGAAATAACAAGTACTCTTAATATATATATATATATATATATATATATATATATATATATATTACTAATATAAAAGTATGAATTGTTTTGTCCTGTTTTTGGTTTCGTTTTTTCTTGTGATGCCTATAATATCCTTACTAAGTATTAAATTTAAGGGTAGTTAAGTAATTAAAAATAAATTATGTTTTCCTTACTTGATTATAAAAAGTAAAATATCCTTACTAAGAATTAAATTTAAGGGTATTTAAGTAATTTAAAATAATTTATGTTTTCCTAACTTGATTATAAAAAGTAAGAGTCCTTTTATACTATCATATTTTTACTATTCACACTGTCAATTCTTTTTTTAACCAATAAATTTTATGGAATAATCTTAAAACTTTTATAATACATACTTTTAATTTTTTTTATTTATATTTAATATATACTATGATTTTTTTATTTATCAAATTCATGTAATTGAACTTAATAACTAACATAATTTAAGCTCTTATACTTACATATAATGTGATTACATATTAAAATTACTTTTATTGAATAAGAAGAGGAAAAAGTTATATAGCTAGACAAATAAAAGTATTATCTTTTCTTAACACTATTAATTTAAGTTATAAGGTCATAGTACAAAAATACAAAGTCTAAAATATTTGAACAAAAAAAGGAAATAGTGAGCAAATTTGTTGTGATAAATCTTATCATGCATAAACATTAAATATATTAAAAAATCTATATCTGAATAACCATGCTACTTCACTATAATTTGTAAATATCATTGTAATTTTTTTAAACATAAAGTAATTTCATTAATGGTTATTTGAATCGGTCAACAATGATTGACATAAAAAGGGTGGTGCATGAGACAACCAATTCTTTTCACGCTATAAATTTTATTTTACGTCCTATCCAATACAATTTCCGTCCATGGAAGGAAGATAGTACATGTCTAATATCAGATAACAAAGGCATGCATGCATAGGCACAGTCCGCCTCACCTATCGACGCGAATATAGTAATGCTAGAATCCCCAAGAATACAAAAACTTGGGAACTCCAGTATCAGTGGTAAGTCGAACCGCCTCACGAAGAGCAAGAACTTTAGCATACTTTAGATTATTGATAGTTATAAATTGGGCATCCTTGGAGCAAACATAAATAAATCCCAGCAAATGAGGAGTTACAAGCAAATGATGTACCTCATCAAAGTATATATGAATAATTGGCATTTGGGGGAAGAACAAGCAATTAATCGACTGCAACTGTGATGTTTAAGGGAATGAATTAGCATCCCGAAAATCTTGGAAGGTCAAGGTTGCTGTTGCAAGCAATACTTGTTAGTATGTACGAACATCGCATAAGACAATTTTATTTCGTTGAAACCAGATTAAATGGACAAGGACAACAAAGTATTCTGCTATATTTAAGTCATCGAGGAGCACAATATCTGAAAACTACAAGTCGCGTAGATGCTGTCAGAATCGGAAGATAATTTCATAAATTAAAGTTGTTTACCAAATTAATGAGGAAATGAAGCACCTGAAGAAGAGATGCATTAAAAAGTGATCAAGTGGTGAGCATAAAGAACAGTGATGCTCATAATGAAGATGACAGCGAGTTAAGTTGTTGGACGATGACAGGTTTTAGAGCAGCATCTCTAAAGAAAATGCAAGATACAGGCTGATAAGCTTTCAAATTCTCCTCCAAATGGGGTTTGGGCCATAGCTACTAACCGGGAAGGAGTGGGTGCCAGTAAGGTCTTCGGAAGAATCCATAATAAAATAATATGCAGATCAGATCGAAAAGTTACTATAATAGGAATAATCTAACATACAACGGTCCGGAGAATGCTGATTTTTTAGAGGAATAGCAAGAATCACATCAGCCTTCAATAGGTCAAAATTGGCTGAACTAACAACTTATTCCAGAGCCAAAGATCTTAATCAATGATGGAGCTGACTCGGGTGTCTTGCTGGAGGCCTAATGTAGCTGATCTGATGGTAAAATGTGGAGGCAAAGGAACTCATCTGTCATGAAAGAGTGTTGTTATCTCGCCATTGCCCGTGAGCCTGCGACAACAAAAAAGAATAACATGATGATTGTCATAATACTGTGCCATGTAAAGCTGGGCCAAGAACCAAGAGCAACATGTAACACAGACGTTGTACTAGGACTGCATGATTCAGGAAAAGAGGCTGGATGTAGAAATTAAAGGGTGTCATGCTAGCTTAAGCAACATGGCAAGGTTAAATGTTTTTAAATTGCAAAAGCTTAGGCCACCTTGAGATTTTCGTTGCTTGAGGACGTCCCAAGACTTCCACCGAATTTTCCTCGTGGACGAGCTATCCCCCCTCCCCCCATGCCCCATCAATAAGATTTTACCAAATTCTCCAGAGTACTAAGAACATGGTTCGATAATTGGAAATAATACATTGTGTACGTGGATATTGCTTATATAATAGATATAATGTGCACTTCTGTATCCGCTTTACTTAATTACTTCTCTTAACAACCATTAATGCCTGCAAAACTCTATTCTCTAATGCCTACAAAACTCTATTCTTTATTTAGGCCAACAATAGAAAGGAGTCGAGATATCTACCATGTGAAGCCACTTCAGCAATTTCAAACAATTGGCAGTTTGAGTGACGAATCTAAGCTTGTGTATTAGGCCTAAAAAGGATTCCTGATTTCTCAAAATTAATACATTGTCCCGAAACAATCTTGTAGAGATTGATAGTGAACTCAGTAAAATGCAAGGAAAAACTTTAGCACAAATAGGGAGGAGGGAATCTCCCTGAAGAATTTCTCGATGTAGCGTGAGTGAGACAAAATTAATACCTTAATGAAGGAAACTAAATTACAAAAACGACAAGCTAGGCAAAATAATGTCAGAACAACTCTTAGGAAAACCTCAAGCAAGAAGCATACGGTAGACGAAAGACCACTCAACTCAGTGAAAGGTTTTACTCATATCCAACTTAATAGACATGAGTCCCTCTTTCCCGGATTTCCTAAGTTTCATGCAATGGCGTAATTCATAAGCGATGACCATATTATCCATAACAACAGACCTGAGATGAAGGCTGACTAAGATCCAAAGATTATAAATGGGATGCAAGGTCGTACCACTTTAGCAATTCCAAACAATTGACAGTTTGAGTGACGAATTTGAGCTTGTGTATTATGCCTAAAAACAATCCCCGATTTCTCAAAATTAATACATTGTCCCGAAACACTCTTGTAGAGATTGATAGCGAACTTAGTAAAATGCAAAAAAAAAAAAAAAAAAAAAAGAAAAGAAAAAAAAACGTTAGCACAAGTAGGGAGGAGGGGATCCCCCTGAAGAATTCCCCGATGTAGCGTGAGTGAGCCAAAACTAATACATTAATGAAGGAAAGTAAATTTCAAAAATGACAAGCAAGGCAAAACACTGTCAGAAAAACTCTTAGGAAAGCCTCAAACAAGAAGCATATGGTAGATGAAAGACCACTCAACTCAGTGAAAGGTTTTACTTATATCCAACTTAATAGACATGAGTCTCTTTTTCTGGAATTTCCTAAGCTTCATACAATGGTGTAATTCATAAGCGATGAACATATTATATGTAATTAACCGATCCGGGACGAAGGCTGACTGAGATTCAAAGATTATAAAAGGGATGCAGGGCCGTACCCAATTAGAGAGCACTTTAGAAGCTAACTTATAAATAACATTCCACAAACTAATCGAGCGAAATTGGGTAATAAGCTTTGGTTTTCTAATTTTTGAAATAAGCACAATGTAAGTGTTACTAACAGAAGGACTCAAAGAATTATGAGTAAGCATGTGCAAAACTAAATTAATAACACCTTTGCCAACAATATGCCAATTTTATTTTAAAAAAAAAAATACAAGCCTCATAACATCTGTCATTGAATACGAGCGGATCATGTACCCCCATAAAAAATATATGAACAATGACATTTCAGGGAAGAACAAGCAAGGTATAAAAGGGTGGGGATGCAACGTTTGAGGAAAGGAATTAGCATCCCAAAACTCTGTAAGGTCTGAGTTGTTGTTGCAAGTAATACTCGTGAGTATGTACAGACATCAGGGGAAGACAAATTTATTTTGTTGAAACTAGATTAAGTGGGCAAGGAAAACAAAGTATTGTGCTATATTTAAGCCATCGAGGAGTAAAATCTCTTGAAACTACAAGTCGCGTATATGCTGTCAGAATCGGAAGATAGTTTCATAAATTCCAGCTGCTTGCTAAATTGATGAGAACATGGGTCCCATGAAGAAGAGATGCACTAAAGAGTGATCAAGTGGTGAACATAAATAACAACGTGGTTCATGATGAAGATGACAACGAGCTAAGTCATTGGATGATGGCAAGAATTAGAGTAGCATCTCCAAAGAAAATCCAAGATACACGCTGATAATTTAAGCTTCCGAATTCTCCTCCAAATGAGGTTCGAGCCATAGCTACTAATCGGGAAGGAGTAGGTGCCAATAAAATCTTCGGAAGAACCCATAATAAAATGATATGCGATCAGACCGAAAAGTTATCAAAATGAAAATAATGTCACATCCAACAATCCGAAAAATGGTGATTTTTCAGAGGAATAGCGAGAATCACATCAGCATTCAATAGGTCAAAATTGGTTCGAATTAACAACCCAATGCAGAGTCCAAGATCTGAATCAATGATGGAGTTAACTCAGGCGTCTTGCGGGAGGCCTGATGTAGCTGATCTGATGGAAAAATGAGGAGGCAAAGAAGCACATTTGTCATGGAAGAGGGTTGTTTTGTGGCCATTGCCCATGAGCCTTCAACACCAAGAAGAATAACATGATGACCAGCCATAATACAGTGCCATGTAACCCTGGGATGAGAACCAAGAGTAGCATGTAACACAGACGTGTGAGGTAGTCCTTGGACTGCATGATTCAGCCAAAGAGGCTGGATGGGGAAATAAAAGGGTCCTATGCTTGCTTAGATAACATGGCAAGGTTAAATGCTTTCAAATTGCAAAAGCCTAGGCAACCTTGTGATTTTCGTTGCTTGAGGACGTCCTAAGACTTCCACCAAATTTTCCTCACGGACGAGCTATCTCCCCTACCCCCACCAATAAGATTTTACCAGATTCTCCAGATGAATAAGAACATGGTTCGACAACTGAAAGCAAGACATTGTGTACATGGATATTACTTATATAATAGATTTAATGAGCACTTCTTTACTCGCTTTGCTTAATTGCTTTTCTTGCCAACCATTGATGTTAAGAAATGAAACACTTACAACACACACAAACAAGCTCAAACCAAGAAAGAATGAAAAACAAACTGGAATCCGGCCCAACAGAAACCGAACACAAAAACAGAAGCAAAAATGAAGAACACAAGGTTTTACGTGGTTCGATCAATGTGATCTACATCCACGGAGGCTCTATACACCTCAATTCACTCCACTAAACAATCAATTACAAGAAACAATCCAGAAAACCAGAAACCCCAATTCACAAGCCGAATTGAGCTTCAGAACCCTAGCTTTCTAATTCTAATGATTGAGAAGTGTTTACAGAGGAAAAACAACGTGTATCAACTCGTCTCTACTAGTGGACCAAATGTATATAAAGGTCTAAGCTCGAATCAAGAAGTATCAGGAGCTGTAACCAAATCAGTTTCAACTGCTCAAAATTGTTAGACGGACCTTTCACAACGGTTTTACATGCAACGGTTCTAAACCATTGCATAAGTCTGTTATAACCGCTTTGACTCCGGTTCTTCATTAACCTTCAAAACTGATCTGCCATAAAACCAGTTCTCCAGCTCGGTTCTTCCCAACCTGAACCCGGTTCCTGATTCCTCACAACCTCTTCTACAAACTATGACCACTTGATGAAATTGAACTGAAACCTACAATTGATGTGCTTACGAACCCATTCTTAATGCCTGCAAAAATATTTATTTTATTCCAGCCAACAATAGAAAGGAGTCCGCGATATTTACCATGCGAAGGCACTTCAGCAACTCCAAACAATTGGCAGATTGAATGAGAAATCTGAGCTTGTGTATTAGGCCTAAAAAGAATCCATGATTTCTCAAAATTAAGATGTTGGGCCCTCTATAGTTGCAACACAAAATAGAAGTGTCTCATATGCACAAAAAGAGATGAGAGAAAATGGGTGCAGTTCGGGAGATTTTAATCCCATGGATACGCCGATAAATCTGTAAGTATTGTAAAATGCAAGAAAAAACTTCAGCACAAATAGGGAATAGGGGGTCACCCTGAAAAATGTTCCGTTGCGACGCGAGGGAGCCAAAATTTACACCCACACATTTGTGAAAGTCAAGAATATTTCATAGACTTCAATAGTTTTCTTAATCTTCTATATTTAAGAATTTTCTAAAATGAAATATGTTCTATATTAAAGTTTTATTCTAATAATAATAGAAGTAGTTAAGGACAAACATGAAAATTAGTGAACATGAATAATTACACCTAATTATTTTAAATATTTAAAATCTAACATTCAAGAAAATTATTAAATCGATAGCAATATCATAAATATATTTTAAGCATATATAATAACTGATGAAATATATTTATTACACTATATAAAATTATAAGATACAATAAAGAAATAAATAAGAACTATAAAGAAATAATAAATTAAGTTGTACTATGCGAATGGTTAAAAAAGTTTTATTGTGTGAATCAGTATCAGATGATTAAATTAAAACATGCAGAAAAATAAAGATTGTAAAATATGAATGTTAATATTAGCTTACGAGAATAGATTAGATAAAAATAAATAATAACTATACTGGAATAAAGTGTGATATAATCCAAATAAAAAATAAAATGGGAGAAACAAAATCAGAATGGTCTAAGCTGTATATAAAAGATTTTTAAATGAATGTGCAGTGTGTGAAAAATAAAGAGTACTTCACTGAAACTAAACAGTGAAGTAAATTCATAAAAATAGTTGAAACGTTGAAAAAAATATATTATATTAACATATAGATTGTAGCATGTATCTCGATTGAAGTATATGAGACACTATGTATATAGTCAACCCTCCATAAAAAAAACATTATTTATCTTATAAATATACTATAGTAGAGCAATTTTCATTTTAAATCACACATAATTTTCAAACTTCAATGTAGAAGTGAAGAAATAATTATACGAAATTGAAACAAGCAATAGTAAATTGATAAGTAAATTATATATACTAAAAGAAGTTATACTTCCTAATAATAAAAAAATAATAAAAAAAAAGTTTCATAACAAAAGCTGGATGTTGGATTATGATACTAGTTAGAATTTTTTTCTCAAATTAAAATATGCAAATAATTTTATTTGCAAATGTATGTTCATATCATAATAATCAATTAAGAAATTATAGAGAAAGTATGTTATGCCTGATCAATATTCGTGTGTGTATCTAACAAATTTTGAACTTATAGATGTAGTTGATGATGTAATAAGACAAATGACTTTGTATCTTTTGTTTAATGGAAATCTATATCTTCATTATTATACAATTTTTCAGTAATCGTATAACTTTATTTCTAATATATTAATGATGTTGGAGTCTATCTATATTGAGAAGTAAACAATAATTAGAATATATCAAACTTTATATATATAAATTTTGTAAGAATAATACATTATATCATGGTATGTCGTTTTATGAATCTTTTAACATTATTATATCGTATTTTGCTAAACTAAGATGATTTAACCTCTGTTTTCCTCTTTTATGATTATTTTTAATTTTTATTTGATTTTGAATTGTGTTTGCTTAATTGGTTAAAACTTTCATATTTTTTCTAGCACTAAATAATCTAAGAAGTAGTATATATTACCATGATTAATAACTACATTGAGGTTTATTAGAATGATAAACTAATATCACCACACAAAGTATAATTATTTTATGTTCACATTAATTTTTTTGATTAGATAATAATAAAAAGATAGTGATCACGTGCAACGCACGTGCATATTGCTAGTATATATATATATATATATATGTGTATATAAAACCGTGAAGTATTTAAAATTCGAATATGAGATACTGGATCATGGGAAAACTCGGAACTCTCTATGCCTTGAACTAGTAGACCGAGTTTGTGGAATATTAATTCCTTAATTTGCATATATTCAAAAGATGATCAGACAATTTAACATGTATAAAATACATTATGCTAGCACTCCTATGATTGGTTGAAGTGTAGACATAAGGAAAGACTCATTTGCGCCTAAAGGAAATGACAAAGTGCTATTGGGAGCTCAAATTCTCTACGTAAGTGAAATGTGTGCTTTATTGTACTACACCTAATGCACTCAACCAAATATTAATTTATCCAAGAACTTGTTAGCTATATTTTACTCAGGACAATGCAGTATTAGCGGAATAAAATTGAAATGTATTTTGATACCTAAAAGAAACTATTAACATGAATTTGTTCTTACCATATTAATGGCATAAGATTACATATGAAACTGTAACCTCTAAAGGAAATGTTAATTGCTCCGGTATATAGAGATAACAATGATTACATATGAAACTATAAATCTTAAAAGAAATGATGAAGCTATCCCCCTACTCTGAAACACTTTTAGCTGGTTCTTATTTGATATTGATTTACCTCATTGATCCATGTCAAGGTCATTACTGTAATGGTTGTGTATTACCATGAAGAAAATGATAAAATCTTGAAGATCAACCAATTACATCTCCTTCCCGTGAAATAATTCAAAGATGATAGTACTATGAAGAAGTTTGAGAGCAGATATGATCAATGTATAAGCCATTTGAGTTCTACCACTAAAGAGCCTACTCAAATTTATGAAGATGGAGTTATTTTCGACAAACATATGAAACTATGCTACATTAAAGGTAATAAATTAACAATACAAATCATGTATCAACAATGTTTTTTCTATAACCAGCAACCACAGGCTATCCTCAAGATTTACGTAAATTTGAGGTTACAAAAATTTTCGAAGCTCTCTTAATAGATGTTCGTATCAAGGGAGATGTGATAGATTTCAGGGGGAGTCCCGATGGAGGTACTGGTACACGTGTCCCGTGCACGCACTTTAGGGCGCTTTTAATGTCATTAATGTGCATAATCACGTGCATTTAGTACTTTTGTATTCTCATGGGCAAAATAATGTGTTTGTGTTGTTTATGTGTTAAAACAGGTGCAAAATGATCGAAAAAGAGCATCAAACGATCGAGGCAACAAAGGACAGGGCTGAAAGTTTGATCTTGGCCGAGATGACTCTCCAGGGAAAAATAAAAAATTCAAGAGATCAAGATCTTGGCCGAGATGAAACCCAATCTCGGCCGAGATAATTCAAGCCCTAAAAAGCCCTAAATTCTCTTTTTCACATCTCGGCCGAGACACAATTGCATCTCGACCGAGATAAGCCCTCGATGCACAAGCTTAAAAACCCCTCTTTCACGTCTCGGCCGAGACACACTTGCATCTCGGCCGAGATTCTTTGCCCTGTTTTAAATTTCTGAACACGATTTTGCCTATTTTTTACCAGCACTTTTCTCTCTTATATATATCCTCCCATTCGAATTTACCCTATCTTGGGCACGAATTTGGAGTACTTTTCAGCCACTATCACTTCCAAGGAGGAGAGAAGGGCAAGAAGGAGTCATCTCATCTTCCCCATTGATCAACCTTGGGTTTTATCATTCCATTTCCATGATTTCTTGTATTTCCTTTAATTTTCTATTAGTTCTGGGTAGAATGGGTGAGTAGCACCCCATTTTTTACCCTTGATCATGTTGAACCTTGATTGAAGATAAATATGTGATTATACGCTTTTGGTGTTACCCTTTTTATGCAATTTAAATGTTCTATAATACTTGTTTGAATTGTATCATGCCTAGATGCTTGTTTTAGGATTGATCACCCTTTAGAAAGCATTTATTGTATGTTGCTAGAGATTGGAATTCACTTTCCGTGATTGTTGAAGCTTCAATCTCCCTTAGTAGTGAACAATGTTTGATATCATTTGTGGCATTATAGAGTTTGGCCTCTAAACCCGATCGATTTGAGGTTTATGCCTTATTTATCCCATTGTTCTAGTTCATGATCATCCAATATCAATTACTGTGAAAAGAGCTTGTTTGGATCACTAATTGATTTGGTAGGGATAAATCGATAAGCGGACCTTCGATTTATCCACAATTAAGGAACAACACAATTTACATAAGCGGACCTTGTAGATTGTGGGATAAGAGTTTAAATTGCACTAAATTGGGGCATCAACAATAATCCATAGGTAGTCGGATTCAAGTGTATACTAGATCGAGGGTAGGCCTTTTTAATATATTCAAAAATCGAAAAATAGTTGCTTGTTGTCTTTCTCTGATCCTTTGATTAATATAAAATACCAAAAACATCTATTGCTTTTCTAGATTGGTAGTTAATACTTGGTAGACTTTAGTTGTTAGACTCAATCAACCCCCCCCCCCCCCCCATTTACTTGCTTATGTTTATTGCTTTTATTCCAACTTAAATTACTAATAGCTTGAAATATTTGAATTAACACTACTCAATCGTTCTCCGTGGGATCGAATCGGACTTACCACTTTACCTAGTAAAGTCGGGAAAGTTCGAAAATCAAATTAATTACTCTAATTTAGTAGGGCAAACGGTTCAACGACGCGTTTGTTCTTCTTTCCCTACCAAATTTTGGCGTCATTGCTGGTGAACAGTGTGTGTAGTGTTATTTTCCTTTTCAAGCACCATCTCTGGCATATCAATTATCTATTGTATTGCTTACTAGTAATTGACACTTACTAGTTTGTGTGATTTTGGTTGTGTAGTGCATGTTCACCCGCTCCCAAGGAGACAAAGGACTTTGATTTGCACCGAATATCGTTGAGAAAGAAAGAATACTAAGAAGACGAGCTCGATTACTTGACGAGATCTGGAAGTCTTTTGAAAGCCTTGACATTGAGAGAGGAGAATCAAGTGAACCTGAAGCAATGGCAGCAGAACGAGCACCTGAAAAGACACTGAAAGAAGTGGCCAACACAAGGGTCAACCAAGAACCCTTGTGTATTACTTTCCTCGAGATTGGAGTTGATACACAATTCGAACTGAAGGCAGGGGTAGTGAACTTACTACCCTCCTTTCATGGCATGGCTGGGGATGATCCACGTAAGCATCTAAAAGAATTTCACGTGGTATGCTCTTTCATGAAACCGGCACGAGTCACCGATGAACAGATTAAGCTTCGAGCCTTCCCATTTTCTCTCAAAGATTTGGCTCGTGATTGGCTTTACTATCTTCCGGCCGGCTCGATTACCACTTGGGAACAGATGGAATCTCTCTTTTTGGAAAAGTATTTCCCAGCATCAAGGGCCACAAACATTCCAAAGGGGATAAGCGGTATCTTGCAGATGCAAGGGGAGACGCTATATGAGTACTGGTAAAGATTTAAGAAGCTCCTGTCGAGTTGTCCTCAACATCAAATAACCAAGCAACTGTTAATACAATATTTTTATGAGGGCTTGTGTGTAGTTGACAGAAATATGATCGACAGTGCGAGTGGAGGGGCATTATCAGATAAAACCCCCACTGAGGCTTGGGCCCTTATTTCGAAGATGGCTGCGAACACGCAGCAATTTGGGACTAGAGAGAGTGTCAGGTCAAGTCAGGGAACCCAAGGATCTGATATAGAAGACCGGCTGGATCAGTTGACGACCCTTGTGAGAAAAGTAGCTGCTGGAAGTATGCCTAGCCCTAAACCGTGCAGTGTGTGCCATGTCACAGATCACAATACCGATAATTGCTCGGTTCTAGGAGAGGATATTGAGGCCCATGCAAATTCTTGTCACAATTGGTAAGAAAGGCCAAGGTCACCTCTGGAAAGAAGGAAAAATGATCCGTATTCGAATAGCTACAATCTGGGATGGCGAAATCATCCGAATTTCAGCTATGGTCCACAGAATCAGAATGTTAAGAAACCGGGAGAACAGAGCTATCAAAATAGGCCCCCCTTCCCCAAGGAACTTTACTAACAGAAAGCACCGGTCGAGTCAAATTCTTCGGACCTATCCCTTTCGGATATTGTTAAGAGCCTCGCGAATAGTACAATCCAGTTGCAGAAGGACAACAATTCGAGATTCACCAATCTCGAAACTCAAATGAGCCAAATTGCCTTTGTCGTGTCAAGGTTAGAAAACACCCAAGGGGGAAAGTTACCGGCGCAACAGGAGGTCAATCCGAAAAATTTGAGTGCCATTATTGTTGTTAATGAAGAGTTACTTGGAGAGCCTGAAAAGCCCGGGTATACTTCACAAGCACAGACTGGAGAATTCCATGAAAATCCGAGGACAGAAGAGATACCAACTCCCCAAGTGGCCGAGATTCAAGTTCGGACACCGAAGTGGAAGATTGCTAAGGAGTTGAGAAGACAAAAGGAGGCATTAGCTGCATGCTTTTCTGATCACCTACTGCCTTTTCCTACCAAGAGACACTCTTCACAGAACTAAATTGAAAATGTCAGCGTGGGAGTCTTGAGAAGCGGGAAGGTACTTGAAAAGGGCTTGATAAGAGATGGAGAAAAAGGCAATGCAGAGTACACCACGACTGTGGGAGAAAAACAACAAGAAACAGGGGGTCATTCTGACCCATTTTCCACGACCATGGCCCCTAGTTTAATCTCGACCGCGGCACCTGGAAGTTCAAGACCCAATTTCCCAACCCCTCCACTTCTGTTTCCGAGTCAAATGAAGAGGATTCCAGACAGAAATAGAGACAAGGAGACAATGGAGGTATTCAAGAAGGTTTAAATCAGTATTCCCTTGGTGGAGGCCGTAAAATAGATTCCTCGATATGCAAAGTTTCTGAAAGACTTGTGCACAAAAAAAAAAAGGAGACTACAAGGGAATGAGAAGTTCCTTATGGGAGAAAGTGTTTTGGCGGTTTTTCATAAAAAGATGTCACAAAAATACAAGGATCCGGGAATGTTCGTCATCCTGTGTAAAATTGATAACACTAGAATAGAGAGAGCCATGTTAGATCTAGGGGCATCCATCAATAAGATGCCCCGTTTTATTTTCGATAGCTTAAACTTGGGGCCACTGAAGGATACGAGGGTGGTCATCCAATTAGACGACCGAAGCACCTCGTTTTCGGACGGGGTGATTGAGGACGTGTTAGTTGAGGTGGATAACCTCGTGTTTCCAGCAGATTTCTATGTGCTGGATACGCATGGAGATTCGTCAAATTCCACACCAATCTTGCTTGGGAGGCCGTTCTTGAACACCTCCCAAACAAAGATTGACGTGCGAGAGGGAACTCTTAGCATGGAATTTTATGGCCAAGTGGTGCAATTCAACATCTTTGAATCGATGAAGTATCCCAAAGATTTGCATATTGTGCATTCTATTGATGTTATTGATGTTATTGACCCATTTGTAGAGGAAGTGCTTGAGTATTATTGCAGGGACTAGGAGACAATTGAATTAGCGAATGATCTAGAGGAGATAGAGCCAATGAACACCAAGGAAGAGTTGGTGGGGGCAGTGGAACAATCACCATTCTCAAAGTCATTCCGAACCAAGTCCATTCCCAAATTCATACCATTACCGGAATCTCAAGAAAAAGTGTTATCCTCTACCATCAAAGCAACAACTCTTGAGCTCAAGACCCTTCCCTCCCATCTCAAATACACATATCTTGGGGAGGAAGAAACCTTACCGGTGATTATCTCATCAAAGCTCACACCCACTCAAGAACAAGCATTGATCGGGGTCCTCAAGGTGAACAAGGAAGTTATAGGGTGGACCACTGCCGATATCAAAGGCATTAGTCTGGCCTTATGCATGCATCGAATACTGCTTGAGGATGACGCCAAGCCTAGTCGGGAGCCTCAACGACTACTCAACCCGCCAATGATGGAGGTCGACAAGAAAGAAGTGATCAAACTGTTGGATGTGGGAATCATCTACCCCATATCCGACAGTAAGTTTGTGAGCCCGACCCAGGTGGTTCCGAAGAAGTCTGGAGTGACAATGATAGAAGGGAAGGATGGTGAAATGGTGCCTACGCGCCTACAGACGGGGCATCCTTTCTATTGCTTCTTGGATGGATTTTCGGGGCACTTTCAAGTACCAATCGCACCCGAAGATCAAGAAAAGACAACTTTTACATGCCCGTTCTGAACATTCGCGTGGAGGCGCATGCCCTTTGGACTATGCAACGCCCCTGCAACATTTCAAAGATGCATGGTTAGTGTCTTTTCTGAGTTTATTGGTCATTTCATAGAGGTCTTCATGGATGATTTTAGTGTTCACGGTACATCTTTTGAAAATTTTCTTGATAACTTGGTAAAAATCTTGCAACGATGCATTGAGAAAAATCTTTTGTTAAATTGGGAGAAATGCCAATTTATGGTGGAACAAGGAATTGTGCTTTGCCATGTAGTTTTTAGTAAGGGAATAGAAGTAGATAGGGCGAAAATTGATATTATTTCTTCTCTCCCTTACCCCGCAAATGTGCGGGAAGTGCGTTCCTTTCTTGGTCATGCAGGATTTTACAGGAGGTTTATCAAAGATTTCTCAAAGATTGCTGCTCCGTTGTGCTGGGTGCTACAAAAAGATGTGGAGTTTGATATGAGCAAGGAATGCAAGTTGGCATTTGATGAGTTGAAAAAGAGATTGGTCACTCCTCCGATTATTCAGCCGCCAGATTGGGAATTGCGTTTTGAACTAATGTGCGATGCTAGTGAACAAGCTTTGGGGGCAGTTTTGGGACAGAGAAGAGGGAAAGTGGCCCATGTCATCTATTATGCCTCACACACTTTGAATCCAGCTCAGATGAACTACACTACCAAAAAAAAGGAGCTGCTAGCTGTTGTATTTGATTTAGAGAAGTTTCGGTCCTACCTTTTTGGGACAAGGATCATCGTATATACCGACCACGCAGCATTGAGGCATCTCATGGCTAAAAAGGAGGCGAATCTTAGGCTTATTCGCTGGATATTACTTCTCCAGGAATTTGACCTAGAGATCAAAGATAAGAAAGGAGCAGAAAATGGTGTTGCAGATCATCTTAGCAGGATAACTCAAGAGAACACGAACCTGCCTCTCCGGGAAAGCTTTCTGGACGAACAACTACTTGCAATGACAGACGCGAAGGTTCCTTGGTATGCCAACATGGTGAATTACTTGGTGTCTAGATGGTTTCCTAGTGGGATGAGTAAGTCTCAGAGAGACAGGTTGAAGAGTGAATCAAAGCATTTTGTTTGGGATGATCCCTACCTTTGGAAATATGGTTCAGATCAAGTAATTAGGAGATGCATCCCCGAAGACGAAGTGCAGTCGGTGCTTAATTTTTGCCACCCATACGCTTGTGGAGGACATTTTGGGCCGAAGAGGACGGCCTACAAAGGACCAGAAATGTGTCACAGAGGAACGACATGTCCCAGCAACCAATTGTTGTTTGCGAGATCTTCGACGTGTGGGATACAGACTTTATGGGGCCATTTCCTACATCCTATGGCAATGTCTATATTCTTCTTGCGGTTGACTACGTGTCAAAGTGGGTGGAAGCCAAGGCCACCCGGACAAACGATTCAAGGGTGGTTGTGGACGTTGTGAAATCAAACGTATTTACAAGATTTGGGATTCCAAAGGCCATCATTAGCGACCGAGGAACCCACTTTTGCAACCGAACATTTGACTCATTGTTGAAGAGGTATGGGGTTGTTCACAAAGTCTCCACACCCTACCACCCTCAAACGAACGGTATGGCAGAGACATCAAATTGAGAGATTAAGCAGATCCTGGAGAAAATAGTCCAACCAAACCGGAAGGACTGGAGCTTGCGTCTAGAAGATGCTCTGTGGGCTTATAGGACGGCGTACAAGACGACGATAGGGATGTCTCCATATCGCATTGTTTATGAAAAACCATGCCACTTGCCTGTGGAACTTGCACATAAAGCCTATTGGGCAATCCGGAAATGCAATCTGAACTTGGATGAGGCTGGAGTGCACAGGAAGTTGCAGTTACAAGAGCTCGAGGAGATAAGAACCGAAGCATTCGAAAATGATTTATTGTACAAGGAAAAGACGAAGCAATTTCACGATGCAAGAATCTCGAGAAAGGAATTTGTGGTGGGAGACAAGGTACTCATGTACCACTCCCGACTTAAACTGTTTCCGGGTAAGCTGAGGTCCCGTTGGATTGGACCCTTTGTGATTAAAGGAATATCACCACACGGAGTGGTGGAGATAGAAAGTGGAAAGACCGGAAAGAGTTTCAAGGTCAATGGGCATCTTCTCAAACCCTTTCTTGAGAACTCACAAGGAGACGGCATGAGGGAAGAACAAGTGGAAGACTTGGAAGATCCACACATAGCATAAACGGAATTTCGTCGGGCCAACGACGTTAAACAAATACGCTTGTCGAGAGGCACCCCGACGGTATCTTTAAATTTTTGCATTTTCAAATTCATAGTTTAGTTGCTCAATAAATGCCTTGTGGCATATTTGATGTTTTTGTTTAGAATTGTGCAGGTATCAATCAGAATAATCAAAAGATAGCATGGAATGGGGGTGAAGGGGACCAAAATGAAGGAAAATTGCTTGAAAGACCATCTTGGCCAAGAGACAGAAGGAATCTCAACCGAGACGTCACGCTGGCCAAACAGGGCAAAATCGCTGGAAAGATATCTCGGCCGAGACACACATGAATCTCGGCCGAGATTTAAGAGAGCTCAAATTGGCCCAAATTGTTGGAGGCTTATCTCGGCCGAGACACCAAGTTATCTCGGCCGAGATCAACTTGTCCGGAATTGGCCCAAAATTGCTGGAGACCTATCTCGGACGAGACACCAAGTTATCTCGGCCGAGATCAACTTGTCCAGAATGGGGGCAAAATTGCTATAAAGAAATCTCGGCTGAGACACACACGCATCTCGGTCGAGATTCATTGCTGAGCCAAACAAGAATGAAATCAAGGAACGGATCTCGGCCGAGACATGAAGCTCGGAATTGCATCTCGGCCAAGATTCCGCACAGGTATAAATACCCCTACGCGCAACAACAGTTCATTCCCTCCCCCCCAAAATGCGATATGCGCACACACACGCACACACACATTCAAAATCACCATCTTCACTCAATTTCTTCCTCTAAAATTCACACCACACCTCATCCACATCACCACACACACTTCTATCCGAAAAATTTCGGATTTGGAGCAATGTTGAAGTCAGGTCAAAAAGGGCGCGAAAAAGTTCACTTAAAAAAATTTCGATTAAATCCGACCAGTAAGTATGGCTATCCCTTTCCCTTAGTCTTTATTTGATTATTATGAACTTTATTGTTAGATTAGGGGCGAATTTTGTATTAGAATAGCTACTACATTGATATTGGTTATACACAAGTTTGTTGTTATGATTTTTTTTTTTGCCAATGTTGACTTGTTTTATGCATTCTAATACTTAATTTGTTGTGGTAGCTTTTGTATTTGCATGATTGGTTGATGAGGGATGAGGATTAGGTTGAGAAGTTCTAAATTTTGAGTTGAAATTGAGTGTGACATATCACCAAACACATGGCATGCATCCCTTATTGCTATCCTTTAGCAGTTTGATTTGATTGCCATGCTCGATTATTAGGTCAATTAGTTGAAATTGTGGTGAAGATTAGGCAATTTTAGACTCTTGGTTATAATGAAAAGAAATTGACCTATTTTTGTTGAGCATTGATCGATTTTAGCTGCAATAGGACAATAATTGGAAATGTTTGCCATACATGCAAATTGTATCAAGTCAATTGAATCATCTAATTTGTAAGTTCACTTGTGATGTTCCATGTTGATTGAATATGAGTGATTGATGTAGTGAACTTGACCTTCTATTCGATTGAACTTGATGTGTAAATTGGTGATGAAGTTGTTCAATTTGGGAATTTTGATGTGTGTAATTTGTGATTGTTTGTAGGCACATAATGGCCCCACCCAAAAACCCGAAGAACACCATTCAAGAAGGCACTTTCGGTAGGCGGGTAACATAGAAAATCCGCAAAAGTCAAGCCAAAGTCAAGGAGAAATTTCTTGAGTCCACTCCAAAGGCTCCCACGCCGGATATTCCAACAACCACCACTGATAAATCCACAAAACCGATCGATTTTGATATAGTTCTCAGCACAGAAGAAAAGAGGAAGAGATTTGACAAACTGATTAGGAGAGGGGTGGCAGCAACCCGTTATGGCGATCCAAAGATTCTGGATGCCATGGGAATATGAAAAACTGTAAATGAACTTTTTGGACGAAGCAGGTCTCTCCAAATACCTAACACCCCGACCTACATTCCTGAAGTTCGTGCTAGAGTTCTTTAGCACTCTCGAAATCGAGGAAGAGGCACTTTCCTGCTCAACAAAGCTCTACAACATCAAGTTCCAACTTCTGAATGAAACAAAAACCTTGAGCCATGACTACCTAAGGGCTATATACAGCTTCAAAAGGCCAGCTGTTGGTGATGCCAGTGAGTTGAGAGGGTTTGACGTGCAACAATTCTGGGGGCAAATCACTACCGCCCCTGGAATAGTTGCATCCTAAGCTTACGACCCCAGGAGCTCCAGGTTGACTTCAATAAGAAGTCCGGTTGTAAAGTATTTACAGAAGTTGTTGAGCTCGACCATATGTGGCAGGAAAGAGATCAGTTCTCCTCGGTTCTATGAGATTGAGATTTTGTGGGCCATTATGGACAGAATGTTAAGGGATTTTCAGGAAGATATGGTATCGAGCTTTCAGAAGAGTAAAGGAATTGAGGATAGAAGGGAAGAGAGAGACAAAGGTTCCGGACCCGATCGAGCATTACAATGTACCTCTCCCAGAGTACACTCCCATCAGCACTGAGTATTATTTAGACTGGGAGGAGATGTAAAATATGAGAATTCGGGTCCGGCTATCCCCTATGTCCTTTAGAATGTGGGACCGTACCTTCGTCTCCCAAACCCCTCTCTGACCTACATCGAGCGCCTGGATAACAGCATGATAAACTTGGCGCTGAGCTCGAAAAATCATTTAAGGGAATCAAGGGATCCGACCAGCGCTGAGTTAACACGGTATCAGAGGGGCAAGAAGCCACGGACTGTAGTAAGGGACATGATTACGGGGCATGCAGAAGGGAGCAGTCAGCCAAGCAGGAAGAGACCGGCATCTGTCGTGCGGTCTCGGGCCGAGATTCGGGAAGAGCACAGTGACCGACTGAGCAGTTTAGAGTCGGGTGTGCAGGACATCAAAGCCGATATCAGTGCACTTAGGGGAGATGTCAGGCCTTCCAAGTCGCTGTGAGTAGAGCACCAAGAATGTCTTACCCGTCTCTTCACAAACTTAGTTGAAAACTAAGTTGGGGGGGGGGGGGGGGGAGGGAGAATAGGGGGTGAGACACTCTTGGCCGCTCGAATTCTCAACCCCCCTTATGCCTCCTTTCTGTTTCCTTATGCTTGTTGACCATTTTGGATTGTATTATTGGCTTGTGTGCCCTATTCCTTTTCAACTGAAACTTGCTCATTTTGGTTTGACGGTCTGTGTGCCGAGTAGATTTGAATGATTGCCGTTGGTAGCTATCTTAGATGTGTTTTGTTTAATTGTAATTGAATTTGGTGGGCCTGTGAGCCTTTGTTTATCTTTTGATTGATTTATGAGCATTATTGTTGGTATTTTGCACATTTAGGAATAATGATTTTGTTAATTTTTTTTTAATAGAATTGGGTTGGATTATATTGAATAATAGGATTAAATTCGACGAGCACTAACTTGTACTCCTCTTTTCCACAAACTTAGTTTGCAACTAAGTTTGGGGAGGGGTGGGATTAGTACAAGTTGACAGCTCGAGAAAGCAATCGGACTAGTTTAGGAAGGAAAATTGTGGCGTTGATTAATGATGAAAAAAAAATTCGAACAAATATTTTTGGAAAGAAGCACATGGTAGAGCATGATAGGCTTTTTGAACCCAAATTGAGCATACACTCAAAACTTTTGATCAGAAAAAAAAAATTTGCAACCAAGTGAGTCTTTGAGCCTAAGCATACTCCCATTTTCGGAGTAAAATCAAATTTTCTTTCAGTACGAAAATTCTTTGAACGTATGCAATTTCCTCTAGAACTTTCCCTAATTCTCTACCTTTGAATAAGTCGGTATGTGTGGTGACAATGAAAATGATTTTAGACATTTCTTGATTTAAGCCCTTTCAAAAGCTCGAAAACAATTTCTTTTGACCAAAAAAATACAAATTGCCCCTAGCTAGCCCTTTGAGCTTAAGCCTTTTTGTTTGATACCCAACACTACAAGCCAATTTCCCTTTCATTTAGCCTTTGAAACTCAAATGGACTATTGAGTATGAGGGAGGCAGTTGGAAGGTAGTTAGTTTGGAAATTGGGATCGAATTTGGGTAAACTAGTGGAAAACGAAGAAGGGTGAAATGATACACGTGAAATAGGCTAGAATTGAGAACATTAACCTCTCCATAATTTGTAATTAGTCATGTTATAAAAAAAAAGAAAAAAAACGAGAAAAAGTCGAAAAAACTAGGAAAACAAAAGAAAGAGGAAGTGTATATACCATTTTTAGTATTTTCTTTTAGAATTGGAGAGGCTAGTGAAAATCACATCATTTTGAAATCACAATCACTTGGTTAGAAAAGTCTTAATAAACACATTTCATGTGAGGATTGATAAATACGGGAGATGTAGGCAGGAATAAGGTGAAGAAGTCGAATCTTAAGGTCGACTCGATTGGGAATTGAAAGAGTGAGGTTGAGTGACCGTTGTTTGAGAGGTAGATGGGCAGTGCACGACTCATTTAGTCCGTTTTATAGTCACTTTTACCTAAAATTTTGTCCCACCTTTCCCCAAGCCAACATTACAACCCATATAAAGACCTAATTGATTCATTGTCACGCATGTCAAGTACAATTTCGGGTTTAGATAATTGGCAAGCCTATGGTAGGCGTTGTATGCATTTCAATGTGAGTGTAAACACTACCCTTTTTAATGCACTCGAGAGAGAGAGAGATACACTCACCCGGTGAGGATCTTAAGTTAAGAGTGTTACGTCTTGAGAGTAGTGGATCTAGTCTATCACATATGCTCACTATTATCATGCTCGCTTCATCTTTTTCATGGAAACTCTCTGAAATCAAATGCCACTTAAATCTGCCCTAGACACGTGTCCTTTTATCTTTCTCTTTATTGTTCGGGACGAACAAGTTCTAAGTTTGGGGAGATTTGGTACACGTGTCTTGTGCACGCACTTTAGGGTGCTTTTAGTGCCATTTTAATGTCATTAATGTGCATAATCATGTGTATTTAGTGTTTTTTGTATTCTCGTGGGCAAAATAATGTGTTTGTGTTGTTTATGTGTTTAAACATGTGCAAAATGATCGAAAAAGAGCATCAAACGATCGAGGCAACAAAAGACAGGGCTGAAAGTTTGATCTCGGCCGAGACAGGATGCAAATCTCGGTCGAGATGACTCTCCAGGGAAAAATCAGAAATTCAAGAGATCAAGATCTCGGCCGAGATGAAACCCAATCTCGTCCGAGATAATTCAAGCCCTAAAAAGCCCTAAATTCTCTTTTTCACGTCTCGGCCAAGACACAATTGCATCTCGGCTGAGATCAGCCCTCTATGCAAAAGCTTAAAAACCCCTCTTTCACGTCTCGGCCGAGACACACTTGCATCTCGGCCGAGATTATTTGCCCTGTTTTAAATTTCTGAACACGATTTTGCCTATTTTTTACCAGCACTTTTCTCTCTTATATATATATCCTCCCATTCGAATTTACCCTATCTTGGGCACGAATTTGGAGTACTTTTAAGCCGCTATCACTTCCAATGAGGAGAGAAGGGCAAGAAGGAGTCATCTCATCTTCCTCATTGATCAACCTTGGGTTTTATCATTCTATTTTCGTGATTTCTTGTATTTCTTTTAATTTTCTGTTAGTTTTGAGTAGAATGGGTGAGTAGCACCCCCATTTTCTACGCTTGATCATGTTGAACCTTGATTGAAGATAAATATGTGATTATTGGCTTTTAGTGTTACCCTTTTTATGCAATTTAAATGTTCTATAATGCTTGTTTGAATTTTCTCATGCCTAGATGCTTATTTTAGGATTGATCACCCTTTTAGGAAGCATTTATTGTATGTTGCTAGATATTGGAATTCATTTTACGTGATTGTTGAAACTTCAATCTCCCTTAGTAGTGAACAATGTTTGATATCATTGGTGGCATTATAGAGTTTGGCCTCTAAACTCGATCGATTCGAGGCTTATGCCTTATTTATCCCGTTGTTCTAGTTCATGATCATCCAATATGAATTAGTGTGAAAAGAGCTTGTTTGGATCACTAATTGATTTGGGTAGGGATAAATCGATAAGCGGACAACACAGTTTACATAAGCGGACCTTGTAGATTGTGGAATAAGGGTTTAAATTGCACTAAATTGGGGCATCAACAATAATCTATAGGTAGTTGGATTCAAGAGGATACTAGATCGAGGGTACGTCTTTTTAATATATTCAAAAATCGAAAATATTTGCTTGTTGTCTTTCTCTGATCCTTGATTAATATAAAACACCAAAAACATCTATTGCTTTTCTAAATTGGTAGTTAATACTTGGTAGACTTTAGTTGTTAGACTCAAACAACCCCCCCCCCCTCCCTCACCCCAATTTACTTGCTTACGATTATTGTTTTTATTCCAACTTAAATTACTAATTGCTTGAAATATTTGAATTAACACTACTCAATCATTCTCTGTGGGATCGACTCGGACTTACCACTTTACCTAAAAAAGTCGGAAAAGTTCGGAAATCAAATTAATTACTCTAATTTGGTAGGGCAAACGGTTCAACGACGCGTTTATTTTCTTTCCCTACCAAGTACATTGCACTTTTTTTTTTCCTTCAGTCTTTGTCCCATTTGGTTTTGTTATTTGACAAGGTTTTTAATGAGACAACAAGCTAAATGTAACACCCCAAATTCTTTTAGCATGCATATCACATTTATGTTACATCTTTATTTGTCATTTAATGCCACATAAATCTAAGTTCTTTCGATAATTACATTTCATGTTGAGTTGATATCACTGACTTGTTTGTCAAGTGTGTGGGGACATTCAGACGACCTAGTCAACAGTGTGGCAACGAATTATGCTATGAATGCTTAATAATGACTAGAGAATATTTAATAATAAAAAAATAAAGATGTTGAGCTTACCTTATGTCATTTTAGCCTATGAATAAAATGTAAATAAAATCATATGCCAACACAGTATATAGTCCAAATGACTTGATAATTTATATGAAAAGTTAAACCTACCTTTTTGTGATCTCTATAATATGATTCCATGCAAATAGTACCAAACACTAAATTTACTACATGCACAAGAATATGTTCATGTTATTATCATTATTGTATGTTTCGGTTTTTGGTCTAGTTGAATAATGTGTTGAAATCTTACTTGTCAATTGTTTATTAAACCTACTTAAAACACTTATATAATACAAGCAAACACCTTGTAGCATCTTAGGATTAGCTAGGAAATTTGCTAGCATTTAGAGCTTGATCATTTTTCCTATCCTTTTTCTGACTACGTAAGTAGAAATTTTTATCTCAATACCAAACACATAAGATGAGAAGAATAAAAATAAGGGAACATTTTGGAATTAGATAGTATATGACAAGTCTATGTTTTTATGTTACACATCTTTGCAATACGATGTAGCATGTTGAGTAGAGTGAGGGTAAATGACAATAGGTGTTGGAGCTATTTCCATCCGTTCAGTTTGTGAACCATAAAATTAATAGCTTCGACCAGGAATAATCTATCCTTTTTGCTGCTAATCATACCAAACTTAATTTACATAATTTCTTATCCGACCATATTCTAGTTTGGATACTCTATCCCACTTCTATATCTCACTTCCATCTAACTAAACTCAGAAATTCTAATTCATAAATATGTGAAACATTAAACCCTAAACACTGAATTTAAAGACCAAAAAAGGAAAAACAGGGGATAGAGGACAACTTTCAATGTGATATGAATATTGGTACGTTCGTTCCTCGGACACACACAAATATTATATTATATTATATTTTTCTAGGGTGAGGGATGTAGACATTAACACTGATATATGAGATCAAGTTTTTTGTTCTTCACCCAACAGAACTGCACAAGTATTATAGGCGCGGCTTTGATGTAGACGCAGGTGCACTCTGCATCATTAAAACAGGGCATTACACTGTAAGGGCATGCATAACACCACAATACAATTCGTGACAATAATAATGAGATATAATTATTTTGTTCACAAAAGAGATTACCCAAATACAATTTCACAACCACCTTTGGGTCTTTCCGGTCAAAACCTTTTCCGTATAGTCATATGGTGTTCAATTTGTATTTTTGTTATTCGATTTTAATAGTAGAATACTACAAACAATTGTGCTCAACAAACCCTCCTAGAAATAGAGTCATATTTCACAAAAGTATAACACTTATAATCTACTTTATTTTTTTATTATTTGACTTATTCAACTACATTAACTTATTTGTGAAATTAAAAGTTTTCTTCAATTAACAAAAGGAGATACTGACTTTTAATAGAACTCTAATTTTTTTTTGGAAACATGACTTTTAATAGGACGGAGGGAGTAGTACTCCCTCCGTCCCGGCTTATTTTGCACAGGTGACCGGGCACGGATGTTAAGAAAAAACAGCTTTTGCTTTTTCTTTGACTTTTTTAAAGGTGGAGATTGAGTGTTGAGATTTTGAGGGTGGAGATTGTGAAAGAAGTTTCCTTTTTTGGAGTGTGCAAATAAGGTGGGACGGCCGAAAAGGGAAAGTGTGCAAAATAAGCCGGGACGGAGGTAGTAGTAACTAAGAACCAAGATAAAGAACTACTTCTGTTGCTTTCAATAACAAGATGCGAAATGTTAATTCCTTTATTAATATTTGCATTAAGGAAGAACTTTATTAATTTTCATGATCTTTTGCAGTGAGTTGTACGAATTGCTATGTCAGATTCACTTTCACCTAAATTTACATATTTCAATTTGTGAATTTTGAATGCAGATACATGCACCAAGTCTGTTAGTAACTATAGCAGTTTCCTCGCAATGTTAGCTCCAATATTAAATGTCTTGTTAATGCATGCTAAAATGATTAGCAAATGAACTACACTGACAGGACTATCATGATATACATGATCACGGAATAATTGCTATAAGGACCACAAATTTATTTATTAACTGCAAATGAAGTAAAATAATGTAATATTAAGCGTAAAATACTATTTACCAATGGGATGCCTTTGGTTGCTCTTTCTTCCAAATATTTTGATGGTCTGAAAAAATTTCCATATGTTACAGACCAACTTCGGAGACTTCTGTATATGCAATCTGCTCCAATGGTGTCTGCCCAGAAAACAATACCACCACTGCCACAAAGAATGAACCTTCTTCAGCATTTTATCGAGTAACTAACATTACTGAATATTTGAGAAGAACAAGTTTGAATATGTAACACGAGTTAATTGAATTCCCACATTGTCTTCAGCATCTTAACAGATTCATAAAATATTGATAAGTATATAATATGCAATTATGCATCACTATCTCTTCCCCTTGTACACACCACCCATACCACTCACCCTTAGTTATAAAATTTTCCACCTGTGACTATCTGTCTCTTCCCCATTATAACTTCAACCAATTGAGAGACAAACCAAAGCACACAGGTTTAGCTACCAGAACTATTTTTAGAGGCCCCTGGAAATTTTATATCAAGATTCTACCCTTATTCCCCACGACCAGTGAAAGTCCAAAGTGGAAAAGGCAATAACGTATTTGCAGCAATTTTTCCTTTGCATGAACATTTCCAGCTCTATAACGTATTTATTATTTGCAGAACGAACCCATAGGATCTTTTGTTTTACCCTCTATATCTTAAACAACCATCTTGGGATTTTTTTTTTTTAACGAAGTATAAGGGAATCAGTTGCTCAAATTATTAAAAAATGTTAGATTAAGAGGGACCGAAGACGATGTTATGTTTTGGCCTTTAAATGCCTTCCAGCTCCTTTACTTACAAATCTTTTTCCTTATCCTTGCCCTTGAACAACAACCTATGCTCCTTCCCTTTATTCTAGTGTGTAAAGCAAGCCCCTATTTCTAAGAAGATTCAAGTTTTTATGTTGCTGATGGTGTTGGGAAGTTGTCAACTTGGGACATATTACAAAAACATTTCCCAAATGTCCTTTTAGTTCCCAAATGGTGGGTTACGTGCAGTTGGATCAGATTATCTTGGTCATCTTTTTCTGCATTGCTCATTCGCGTAATCCATTGAGGAGGTGAGTCTGAAATGGCTAAAATCATGCTCAATCTCCGACCTTCCATCGAACGTTTTGGGGTCACATCAACAAGAAAGGAAAACTTGTGTGAGGAATTGTGGTACCAGGGGTTCATTTGATTAGAAAGAAACAGAAGGATCTTTCAAGGCTACATTGAGATGGAGGATGTTTCAGAGAAAACCAAATGTAGAGTAGCACTCTGAATGATCTTTCAAGGCTACACTGAGACGGAGGATGTGTCAGAGAAAATCAAATGTAGAGTAGCACTCTGAATGACTAATTTTCACTTAATTAGACAATAATTTTTTTCTTTCTGTGTGCATTGGTGTACGCTGTATTCTTGGGGACTTCTCATCCCCAAGCCTTTTCTTTTAATATAAATTTCCTTTCCAATACCAAAAAAGGAAAAAGGGAAAAAAAACAAAGTCGCGCACATAGAGAAAATGAATAGTGAAGCAAAGAGATTATTATACTGTCTCAAATTTATAAGGTGACGATGAACTGACCGATATGATGGGAAACTCATGCCAAGAACAGAAGCAGCATCAAGATCTGAAGCTCTGACAACCACACCATCATCTAAAACCCGACATGCCTCATTCACTACTGGAAAAAGTATCATCTCGACGATTTCTTCATCAGTAACAGATATAGGCTACATGGAGGATTCCAGATAATAACATTAGTGAGAAAATACTTAATGCATATGCTCCACCGGATTAAATATCAGACACAGTTGAAAAACAACTCTGCATGATATTAGAAGCCTCCTGATATGTATGAATAAAATCAGCCACACACCTTCCCGCCAGGCATAATATTAGTAAGCCTCCTAGATTCCTCTATTATTGGGATTACAGAAGGATCAGGTTTGGGCTTACTTCCTTTTTCATATATATAATATCCTTTGCCATTGTTTTTACCTGTAAAAGTTCAATACATTAAAGCACGACTTATGGATGACATCAAAATCTCAAATCAAGCAAGAAAATAATTATCACAACCATTTCTCCCATTCTTTATGAGAAGCTCAACCAATGGAGATTTGAAGGTGCGATCAGGAAATGATAAAGAAAATTCTTTTGTTGTTGCAACAGCTACTCCGTAACCTGCAACATCCTGAAGCCTGAAGAACACACAATCACAACCATGAATAATTTCGAGCGAAGCATAATACAGCTCAAGAACTTTAGACAACATGTTTTGAGATTAAACTTAAATATTAAAAGTTGATGCCAGTGAATGCATGACCAAGAGAAACGAACTTGGTCACAGCAAGAAATCCATAAGCTAGAAGGATGGAGATATATATCAAAGGGAAAGAAAATTACTGGAATGGACCCATTGGAAGGCCAAAGTTACTAATAAGCTGATCAATTCTGAAAGGATCCACCCCCAAGTGTACCAAAATATGTGCACTTTGAGAATACGGGAAAAAGGTTCTATTGACTGCAAAGCCAGTGCAGTTCCCAACAACAACCGGAACTTTCTTTATTGCCTTCCCCACAGTCATTAGATCAAGAATTACTTGAGGAGAAGTCTTTTCAGTCCGTACAATTTCCAGTAGAGGCATCACGTGAGCAGGACTGTCAACAATTGCATCTGAATTAGGAATTTACAGAAACTTCTAAAGAGAAGGAGCTGGCAATACATTACAACACCTAATTCCAAATTCTCTAACAGTTTCTTCTGTAACATTCAAGTATAATACATCTAAATGGAACTTCTTGTAACCTGTAGCCTTAATGAAGAGTAAATGTTAATACATGGTTTGCTGTAAGATAAATTCTTCTGCCAGAGGCAATTAAACTATTCAACATGGACCACACATTGGCGATGGTGAACTTTTTCTGAAGGAGATGTGATTTATATAATCTTTGTCCATTGTTCCCTCGAACAAAATATCTAACTACTGGTTACGGACCATGTAAAAGAAGGAAAGCAATTTTTTACATCACAATTTTCTATTTCTCTACCAAGTATTGACGTTTCTTTTATGATTCTAATTTGTTGCTGACTTACATCAACCCATAGTAATGATATCAAGAAAATGTTTAATATATGTTTCATTGATTAATGACATCAGGATGTTGTATTTATACCAGCTTTTAAAGGAAATACACTTAATAGAAAATTGTTGTTATTTGTTCTCGAGATCCGTGTATTGATATGCAGTTGTCAGAAAGTTAAATTTGCACCACTAATCAACAAACTTTCTATTTGTTTTTAGAACCAGAGCATTAATTTTACTCTGATTATTTTCTTTTTACCACTCGGTCGTACAAAAGTTAGAAAATCAGTTCTGAATTTCTCAAAGACAACTCAACCTGAAAAAATGTGCACCCACAACCCGATCTTGTGATTTGATCTTTTCTCCAATTATATTGAGGTCAATAGTAGAGGTATTTGAAGCCAAAATACAGTGAGATGGGCATGCCTTCTCAATATCTACAAAAATTTTCTGCTTCAGCGGAATATTTTCAATTACAGCCTGAAATAAGATATAAATATATTAGGAAAATTACAAACTTGAAGCATCAGTACTTGTCATCAATAAGCCATATCACACAAATTCTATGATGCAATACGACTTTGAGGATTATAATCCTTTCCAAGAATTAAATAACAGTGAGGAAATCATGGATTACTGCTCCTGGAAAGAGAACTCCTGGAGATTTAAAGGATCAACAAAGATTGAGTCAGTATAGTAAACAACTGCACCTGGAGACATGTTCTAGGGTACTACTGGATCTGGAGATAGAAAGGAAGGTTGAAGAGTGGTAAAGTCACATAGAAGATCAAAATTAAGAAGAAATGGTTATATACATAATCTGAAAAGACAAAAATAACATTTTTAGCAGATTGTGGAGCATTTTTGCAAGCTGCATGTATTGAAAATTAAAGGCGCTGGCTGCATAGTCCAGGCAAAGTTGCCAGCTGACAAAAATTGAACATCACCAGATATACTACAATAATAGCACCTAATATATAGGTGTGAGGCAGGTCAAAGAAAGAACTCATGAAGGAAATTATATTTTACTCCCTCCGTCCCAGTTAACGTGTCCTACTTTCCATTTTGGTCCGTCCCACTTAACTTGTCACATCCATAAATGGCAACTAAAGGAAACAATCTCCACCCTCAAAATATCCACATTCAATCTCCACCTTTAAAAAAGTCAAAGAGTCCACAAAATCTGATTTTTCTTAACATCCGTGCCCGGTCAACTGTGACAAGTTAACTGGGACGGAGGGAGTACTTTATAAGTACTTCAGTAACTTCCAAGATCGGGAAGATATAAACATACTCAGAAACTCGCAGATGCTTGTAAAGAAGATGATGGACAATGAAAAGGTTCTTGGTTTAAGGGCCAACCGCAATAACGTTCATAAACAGATATTCAGATCCAAATATAACAAATTTGACTTTTCAAGCTATTGTTCTGCACTCAACTGCAAGGACTGATTTGAGCATTAAAAATAGAGGCAAAGAAGTTATAACCCGTATTCTCAAAGTGGTAATAATTAATAATAATAATTAACAGTGATAAGAATAATAACAACCATAGTTTACTCCTCATATAGAATATAATTCAGAGAAACAGCAAGCACCTTCATTGCTTTAGTTGGGAAAGCATTTGAATCTGAAATCTTTCAAACACTAGAATTTGACACGTTGCAACATATATTTGGAACATCAGTTGAAATATCTTTTACCTCAATGACCATATCCACATCCTTGAATTCAGAGTAGTCCAAAACACCTTTAAGCATCAAAAGGGCTTTCTCTGCTTTATCCTTTGCCAACCTTTTTCTCAACACCAGGCTTCGGACATTCGCTTCATACAAGAACAGAGATATCAAAATTCACATAAAGTTCAATGAAGTAGAAAAATGTCCAGGTCCTGCTAAAGTGTAAGTTATCATGTTTGTAGATAAATTAACATCCATTGTCAACGTGTACTTGAGTTGCTGAGCCAGGGGTGAAAATTTTAAGATTTGCTTAGATCTCAACTGACCTTCCACTGCTTTTATCCCCTTGAGGAGATACTCAGAATTGATTTCTTTGAGAATGACGTAGATATCACTCAAAATTAAAGCTGTAGCTATGCCAGAACCCATTAACCCTCCACCAATAACAGCAACTTTCTTCATTTGTCTAGGTTTCAGGCCAATGTCAGAAACATTTGGTACCTGTATAATTTATTTAAGAGTTAGGACACTATTAATATTTTCATTCTTCTTCATGCAGGAAAATACTATATAGTTATGGTATTGAAATCTATGAAACAAAGCTTCTTTTTCTCTACAAACTTATGCATGGTTTTCCCTTTCAAGGGCAGAATAGTAGTAAGAAGAGGACAGTCATGGTTGCAGGAAATAAAATATGGGAGTTTCAGTACACTGAAGGATTCGTATAATATGATGGGTATGGGAGAGTCTTTTAGATGCTCCCAACCTAATGGGAGAATCCTAGTCGAAGAAAAGAATGGGTGAAAGACCAGTTAGATAACCTTACTAATTCTACGCAATAATACTTCTACTCTACCCATTAAGTTTGATTCTCCTCTCAATGCCACCATCATATAAATGACAGAGATCTTAGGATAGGAGACAAACTTTCTGATCATAAAGAACCGATTGTACAATCCATTTCTCATTTATTTATTATCATTGTCTGTTTAAGACTTACCTGGAATTGCCCTTCAATTGCTTATTGTCGCTGTTCATTCTCATTTTGTTGAAGATTTTCGAGATCCTAAATAGATGTTCTGTATGACAGAATGAAGACCTTCTAAACTAACCTCAGGGAAGATAGAAGAGACTTCTAATGAAGTGTAAGCATGAATATACTCCTGGAGCTGAAAATATTGTGGAATCATTTTATCTCTCATAGTTAAACTTGACCACTCATTGAGGTAGTTCGATCAACTATGCCATTCCTACTAAGGATTTGACAGAACAGTGGTTTGACTATTTTTACTCGGGTTCAAACCAAAAGGAGCCAGTCATCAAGAGCACGGTTTTGGACAATCCGGACTACTTAATAAAGAAGTATGGTTTTAAGTAAGTTCTGATGGGCCACATTTTGTTCTAGAGACTTGATGATATTATAGCTTTGTTTATTATTCAGGGTTTATCACAATTGTCAACCTACTATATGCGATTTTACTAGTTGCACGTAAACTTTTTTTTTGGATTGCTTCCCATTGCTTTCTTTACTAGTTGCAACCTAAACTTTTTATTGGATTGCTTCCCATTGTTTTGTGGAAAAGCATTGTAGAATTATATATAGTACGGTTGTATTGATTACTAAGGGAAATCTCATCCCTATGTAATTTTGATAATATTAATAAAAAAATTGTTTCTTATCACAGAAAAATGTTATGAAGTTGACCTATTGCAATTTGCAACCTGAAGTACTTTTAGAGCGAGAAAATAAAACAATTACCTAAAAAAAAACTTAAGATAATTAAATAATTTCTAAGATTTGAGAAATGTACATGAAATTGGAAATAATTTCAAGAAAGTAAATAAAAATTCAAAGAAAAATTACAAAAGAAACTTTTAAATAAATTTAATTTAGTAAAATATGAATAATTCTTTAAAAGAACAATTAATTTTGTAAATTACAATAAATTAAAAAATATTAATAAATTTGAAAAATTATAAAATAAATTCTGAAAAATTACACATAGATTCTATTTTGTCTTTTTTTTTATCTGATATATTTTATAATTTCTGTACTTTTAGTATTTGTCTTCTATCTTTTATGAAGTTTTAGATTTTATTAGTTCTTGTTGGAGTCGTTTTTTTCTTTTATTTTTATGGAATGTGCATTTTCTATTTTTCACTTCTCTATTTCTCTTTTATTTTCTTTTTCATTTTTATGATTTTATTTGCCTATTTTCATTTTTTGTCAATCTAAAATCTTTTTATTTTTAACATTTTATTTTTATTTTATTATTTTCTATAAGTATTTAAATTTTCAGAATTATTGGAGTTTGCCAAAATAATTGTAAGTTCTAAAAAATGAATTTTATGTTAGATTTTTCAAAAAAAAAAAAACTCTGATTTCTAAAAATAATTGTAATTTCCTGATACATTTTTTAACTTCAGAACTTATTTAATTGTTTTAAGTTTTTTTTTTTTTTTTTTTTTTTTTTGTCTGAAATACTTTAGGTTGTGCTAATGGTCAAGTTCGTATACTATGAGTCAACCCATGCACAATCTCAATGAACAATGCATCGATGTAACTTAGTCTAAAGATACTCCAAGCAATGATAGTATGTTTTCCAAACATGGATATTTAAATTGGATGGGACATTTATGTCAGGGTGTACATCATTTACAGGCTGAAACTACGGTGTACTGGATGATAAAATACAAATTGTCATTGTTATCTAGTCCCGAAGGTTAATACCATGTTTAATATCATGGAACTAAAGAGCTTACTTGGCTGAGTATCTACTCTAGAAGCTTAATACCATGTTTTTTATCATGCAACTTTTTCCAATGATACCTCAACATGGAAGCAGTTACTTATTGAGGCATTTCCATCCTTGCAAATATAATAGAGAAAAAGGGTGCATCAGGTGTAACTCATACCTTAGTTGTTGCCCTTTGAGCGAAAAATGCATGCACTAAACCTTTTGACGTGGCTGTCGAGACTAGCTCTTTGAAAACTCTTTCCTCCTGCAACAAACATGTATACTGGTAACTTCCTGAATTACCAGAAAATTACTTTCTGGAAGAATATAAAAATAATTGGTTTCAATAAGAAATACAAATAATTATTAGGTAATTTTTTCTTGGCATTATTTTTTTGTAGGACTAATCTCAGAATCCCCATTATTCTTTCTTTATTTTTCTCTCTTCTTCTTTTCGTCCATAATTTATTCTGGTAGTCTTGACAAACAATCTTACATAAGAAATATCGACTTTTCACAAGTTAAAAAAGGACCTACTCAAATTTTTCATTTTATATCTTTCAGGAATCGATGGCCAAACATATTAAAGATCTAATACATGATATAGAACATCTTAAGAGGTTTTTATTGTCCAAAAAAATAAGTGTCTTTGAGATAACTGGAAAAATCAAGAAATAAAATTACCTTCAGAAGTCCATGATATCCACCATGAATGATTCCTTCTTCAATTACATCAAGACAAGCCTGGTGCTGAGGCATATTTCTAAAGGTCTGTTTGGCCTGTTGTCTTGCTGTTTTTATTATATTATGCACTTCTGGAAGGGAACCAAGTTTGTCTATCTTATGAAGAGAACGTATCCATGGCTTGTGGTTCTCCGTGATGCCTAGTGCCCACTGTCGAGATACTTTCAGCAGTTCTTCTGATGGCACAACAGCATCAACAAGGCCAAGCTTCTTTCCTTCTTCTGATGTTATCGATTTAGAAAACTGTCCCAAAAATTCATCCAAAAATATAAATAGATCAAGCAAAACCAGTAATTGTAAACATTGTACATCAGCACATGCACAGCACTCTCATGGAAGGTGGCAAAAGAAAACATCAATCAAAGAGATGAAGAGCTAAGATATAATGGATAGAGTGCATAATATAAATGAGAGTGCATAATATAAATGCTGGCAAATGACGAGCCGCGAATATAGATTGCAATAATGGTCCTTTGTCAATGGATTTCAGTCACATGAGCGACCGTTGTCATGCCATTTCAAATCTAACAAAAGAGACAGAGTGGCCAATGAAGTAGCATAAACAATTATTCTAGATAGTGCTAGAGCACGTGAAGAAAAAACTACAGCTAATCAATCAATCAATTTTTTCTTAAACCAGCAAAGAAATAATGCCACTCAGAGTGATGAAATTGAATGTGGTAGTAAGTGAATTGGATCCATCCCTTTCAAACTACACATATCTGCAACATCAACTTCAACCAAATAAAAGTATCTAATCAGAAACTCAATTCCCATTGACCATGTGCTCTGAAACCCAGTAATAGAGATTCTACTAATCAGAAATGGGTTAAATAGATACATTTTCCCTTTCATGCAAAGGTAATAAGTCAGGTAACACATTCAATGGCCATTCTCTGCAGAGATTAGAGAGCAAAGCTTGAGATGAATGAATAATTTCAAATGATGCAGAGTTGAAATTGGACAATTGATACCCTTGCAATGAGGGACTTACATATAATACACTTAATATCACCAAGCCCGCGTCGACAAAGATAAACAATAAAGAGATATGCCGCATAAACTCTTCCCAAGAAATTCATAATAAAATAAACATTTAACCACTAATACATAGTTTCTGCAAGTTACAGGAGCGAGACCTACCAGCATAATTTCAAGAGCTTTAGGCAGCCCAATTAGCCTAGGAAGACGTTGTGTGCCTTGAATAACATCGATGACCAGAATATGAATCAGTTTGTGAAAACAAAAGCATTTCTCTGCTTCACACTACAGACCAATTAATAAAAGATAAAAGTAGTGGGCATTTGCACCTCCTGAACCAGGAATAACTCCAAGAGTGAGTTCTGGCAGACCAAGTAGTGTTCGGGGCGCAGCAATGCGTGCATGGCATACCTACACAAGGTTTACCAACATGACTCGGGAAGTAAACTTTTACCACATATTATGAACTGAGAAAAAACTATTAGACATTTTTAAGCAAAATTAGAAGGATCACAAACCAAAGCTAATTCCAAGCCACCTCCAAGTGCAAGTCCCTCCATGGCCGCAATGGTGGGCTTCTTTGCATCTGGTGAAGACAGTATTAAGCAACAGATAAATTAGTATCAACTTCACCAGGCCGAGCTAAACCTTGAATTTGAAAAACCATAAACTGCTAAATTAGCTGAGGACCTTCTATTACATTGACCATCAAATCAATAGAGGCATCAGGTAAGATAGAAACATCTCCTGCACATCAAGATATTATTAATTTCATAACATGTGGTAAATGTTTTAGCAAAGTAATATGGATGCAAATACAAGTGCATATATACCTGATTTATGCACCCTCTCAAAAACATTTATGTCAAAGCCACCAGAGAATTTGCCACCGTTGCCTTGAAGATAATTAAAATTACAAAATCAGCTATTAATTCAATGAAGTAACCAAATATTCTCTCATCGTGATCATGGCCATTAAGGCACAGAAATGATACAGAATTTGATGAGTTAAAATCATAAGCCGTAATGAATAATAAGTGTGATAAGATAGTTCTTGTCATGGCCACCTCATTGACTCACAGTGTTCATAACACACCTTGATCCGAGCAAGGAAAACAATCCAGAATATAGAGATGACCGAAAACTTGAATTTTGAGTAGTGATGGTAGCCAATAGCCATAGTATTCTACATTATTCTGAAATACCTTAAAATACTGGAAAAGTCAGGTAGCTGAAAACAGTATCAGCATAAAACCATTTACAAATTCCAAAATTCCGAGCAGGAATTCGTAACAAAAATTAGAACCAAAAAAGTTAGTAATCATATCAGAAGAAAAGCTTGCCCGCACACTACGATATGTCACGTGAAACAAATTGTGGCTTTTTAACAAAATGCAAAATAAAAGTAGAAAAGGATTACCGGTAAGAACAACAGCTTTAACATCATTTCTTCTCATGGCTTCACTAAACTTGTCCTTCAATCCATCAAAAACTAGAGAGAAAAATCAAAAGCGATCAAAACATATCAAGTGTAGCTCCATAGGCAACAAGTTTGGAGAAGCTTACTGGTAAGGGCGAGGGCATTGACGGGAGGGTTAGAGATGGTGACGATCGCAACGCCGTCGTTTCCGACCTCCATGGTTACACTAGACTGCTTCATTTTTCCCCTTGGAAGATCCAGAAAAAATGATAGTAGTAGTTTGGATTGAGGAACGCGTTTAGAATTTGCTAGCTATAAATAAGTAGAGTAGAGTAGAGAAGAGGGTGGGTCTGGGTCTGGGTCTGGGTCTGGGTCAATAGAAGTAAATTACGCCGTCCACAATGATGAACCAATTTCTCTGAGTTGACTCAACAGTTAACGGACTGCAATGTGGGGAAATTCATCACTGCTTTTCAGAAAATTTGACCATCATTTTCTCTTCAGTTTTAGTAACTTTTACATAATTACAAATGCGAGCCAGTTTTTTTAGGAAAGTCGGTAACCTATCGATTCGTGAATATAAAACAACAAACAAAGGCGGCATATTTGAAAATGACAAGAAATGTAAAAATGGCTGTCACCTGAATGACTATTACCATATTTGTATTTTAATTTTTTAGAATTCTAATTTAATGCATAATTTTTTTTTTTTTGTTTTTTTTAATACTTTGATGCATCATTCTAAGAGATTTTCATGATTTGGCACCCAAACTCCATATTCGCTTCTTCAACAAATCTAAGAAATCTCGAATCAACTCCTCTAGTACAACATTTAAAAGTTAAACATATAAATCTAATACACGATGAATAATGTGTATCTAAGCAACTTCAAAATATTTTGATATGTATTGCTTCCAACTTGATAGCGGATTCAAACTCCACGGACGATGTTAACGATATTTGCGTGATGAAAATCACATGATTGAATTGCAAAATCAAAAAATCATTGCAAATTTAGAAAATATGTATTAAATCACAAAGAGAGGTTATATAGCAATTAACCTTATAAAAAAATTACAAATAAAAACTTTTGTTGAAAAATTGTACAGGAACCTAATATAATATGTTAATAACTCATAAATCTATATAAGGAGTACAATTTTTGTAATTAACATTTTTCCTTTAAAACTTTTAAACCACAATTAGGGCCGTTTGCTTAAGATTGGTGAGTGCTGGGCCAAATCTGACTGAGGGAGTTAATGAGTGTGCTTTATTGGGATTCGATTCTGTAAATTTACTGAGCTCAATCTTAAGCAAATGAATCCTTAGTAAATTCTTATTTGGCATTTTCATAAATTTCTTTCATATTTTAAAATATAAATAATGTGTTCATTTATAGTCCATTTGTTATCAATAATCTATCAAATTATTAATCTTTTTACGATTTTCAATTTGACATCATATACCAAATACTCTCTCTGTCTCACCTTATCTTGCGCTGGGAGGGGAGGATATCAATCGGCTAGGGTTAGCAGTGGAAAGAATGGGAGCGACTAGGGTTTGCTAGAAATAGAGGGTTGAAGTGAGAGAGAGAGAGAGAGATCAGATAAGATGTGTTTAATCAGTAATGGGTTTAGGGTTTGCTGGAAATAGAGGGTTGAAGTGTGTGTGTGTGTGTGTGTGTGTGAGAGAGAGAGAGAGAGAGAGAGAAAGATCAATCAGTAATGGGTTTGGGCTGTATTTGTTTGGTGGGTTAAGTGGTTTGGGTGGTTTAAATGGGTTTGAGTTAGTTTAATTAGGAGGTTTAATTAGTGTGTGTTTTGTGTTTTGTGTTTAATGAGAAGCATTTTTGTAAATTGCGTAAGTATAGAGGGTATAATCGAGATAAAGTCCTTTCCATTTTGGGGCTGTGCAAGTTGGCCTGGGGCAGCTGTTCAAGGAAAGTGTGCAAGATAAAGTGGGACGGAGGGAGTATATAGTGTTTTGTTAATGATTTGGGGTTATATTTGAGTGTTTATTGTATATTGGACTATGGTACTGGGTTTACGCTGCAACTAAAAAATAATACTATCTCCGTTTTTAATAGATGTCTTTTTAGGTTTAGATAAGAAAATTGAGAGGTATGGGTAATGGACAAATAAACTCTCAATTAGATTACATAGATTTGGTATGGTCGATCATTAGAGATTATTTAGGAATAATTATAGGGGTAGTATTAGAAAAATATGAAAAAAAAAAAAAAAAAACCTAAAAGGACGACTATTTAGTTTTATATAATGTATATAATGAAAAAAGAAAATATGAAAGACTAATATTTAATTTTATAATCAGTTTATTAAATCGTTAGAATTGCTAATCAATATTTTTATCATAACAAAGTCTGATTGATTAGTTAGGGAAGTACGAGAGTTTTGAGTATATGTACATTTATATATAATAATTATTATTGAAATTAATTTTATTGCTTGTTTATAATTTTATATAATGTATATATTGTTAAATTTACTTTTTTTTTTTTAACAGAAATTTACATTTTGCAACCTAAATTGTGGCAATTGTTACACTTTTCCATTTTTTAAGTCCAGCCAACCTCAACTATATGTTTTTTACATGTTGCAACATAAGCAACAATTTGTCGTACTAACTATCCTGAACTATGTCTTTTTAACTCTTTGTGACTCAAGTAATATTGTTCGCATTATTCATTTTTTATTTAAATAAATACACTATTTCTAATAAAAATATAAAGCTTGTTAGAATAAATCAGAATACAAAATAAAACATAAAACATATTTAAATATTTCGAAGAACTCACGAACTTTAATTTGTTATTCAAATTACTTAATAACTTTTGAATTTTATATTAGTAGTTTTAGGATTTCTTTAAAAATAAACAATATTTGAGTACACCTGAAATCATCAAGTGAAATGTTAAATGTTCGAGATAAGAATCTAATTTTAGAAATAAAAAGTTAAATGTTTATAGTTATAACTTGAAAATTTATTTTGATAATCGAAAAGGCTATATATGTATATTATAATATACTCCCTCCGTTTCATAATAATTGACGTTTTAGCAGGTTCTTTTCTTTTCTTATTAATTGATGTTTTACATTTTTTTCACTAATTCTACCAGTTTTCTCCCTAGACTCAATCCTTAAAAATCTCTACTTTTAAATATATCAGAAATGTGTTTATTTGGTTAAATCTTTATCTCTTAAAATATTCCGCTTATTATAGCGCCTTCTTCCCTTTCCCTGCTTATTCCACACGCCTTATTCCCTCTCCCTCCTTAATCCAGGCTTTCTTCCTCTCTTCCTCCTTCATTCTCCAATTTAAATTGAATAAAAGAAATAACTTAAGTTACTTATAGAATTCCCTGATCTACATTTCTAACAGATAGCTTGATTTAATGATACAATGAGGAAAGTTAATTTAAATTGAATAAAAGAAATAGCTTAAGTTACTTATGGAATTCTCTAGTCTACATTTCTGACAGATAGCTTGATTTAATGATACAATGAGGAAAGTTAAATATAGTCTTATGGAATTGTCTGGATATATGTCTAATAGCATATTCCAGAATTGTCTAGTATTGAGAAGCATACAATGGATGCTCTAAAAGCCAGACATTATCTAATACATCCATGAGATTTTAGTGTATGTTAGTTGTAGGATGGAAGATGAAATTTCAAAGAGAAAAGATAAATATTTAAAGATAGTTGTAGGATGGAAGATGAAATTTCAGAGAGAAAAGATAAATATTTAACGATGGCGGAGTTTCACTCTCCAACGATGACGAGAGAAGTTGAAATTTGAGAGAGATAAAAGATAAATATTTAAAGATGCTAAATTTTATGAGTCATATAAGAGAGATAAATAATTAAGTGAGGGATAAATTTGTTAAAAATTTTCATTCTTAATTCTTCCTTTTCTTTCTAAAACGTCAATTATTATGGAACGGAGGGAGTATTATATAAGCTATAAGGAGGTTAAAATTGTAAATTCTATTTTTCATCCAATTCTTTTGGAGTTATTTATGGTTTTATGAATGCAGCAAATTTTGATTTGTTTTTGCTTTACTTTATGAAAAACACATCTGTCCCTTTCAAAATACCAATAACTTTTCTGAAACTAAATCATTTCTTGCATATAAAATAACAAATTAGTCAACTTTTTTTAGTCTTTAATTTAGCATATATAACATATATAAAAGTATGGTATTATATTCAAGAAAATACAATTATTTATTGATTAGTTATTGAGTTAGATTTGAGTATTTATCGGGATTGAGTATTTATACCAGATATAGGCTACGCATAACAAATTAGATAGATAATTAAAAAACTATAAAATAATTTCAGGTTTCTGATAATAATATAATTAATTAATTACTGAAGGTGCCTTATTACTTAATTTTCTATTATAAATTAACTCACCTATATAGTAGTAATATATATAATATAATGTGTATATATGGATACATGTGTGTGTATGCGTGCTAAAATAAAACGGAGTTTATTTTATTTTTTTTTCATGTATTTATGCATTGTGAATTTAGATGTTTTCAATGATTCAAACTAATGTATATGACCCTAAGAATAAATTATATTGTCAACATTCTAGTTTGTTATTTGTTAACAATATTTTTCAGTTTTTTAAACCAATTGTTGAGAGAACGCAATTAATGTGTCTTCATCAAAAGCAAATGATGAAGGGCAATATAGACATTTACAATATTTTGTTTATTCTTGTGACCCTACTTTAAAAACAAGGGATTTCCGGTGAATAAGAAAATATAATTATGCGCCTATTTTGTATCTTTTTTGTACTTTTCCTTAAACACACACGATGCACTACAAAATCATGATTAAATTCTCAAAGAATCGTAAATACATGAGTAGCGCAAGGTTTTGACAAATTTTATACTAGTTAATTTGAAGGATGTAATTATTATTATAATTATTGATAAAAAGGAAAGTTGAATTCTTAATAAAAACCAAGAATGATTGATTAGAAGTCTGGGTCGGATGTGGTGGGTGGGTGCATGGGTAATTCTCCTGTTTTTTGTATTAGTATCTATGATGATGAATGAGCCTCGATCTCATCATCAAATCTTGTATACAATCCTCCGCTTAATTTTCATAAGATCACAACCTTGTCCCTTTACATATTCAAAAAAACGTAATGGAATCAGCTTTTGACCTCTCAAATCACTTTATTAGTATCAATATATTGTGCCTATGTGCTAAATTATAGCTTATTTGTCCTTCGTCAAATATTGTTTTAATTACTTTTGCTAACTTCATATTTGAATTATACTTGTTACATGTTTGTAAATATACAAAATTATGATTTTATTATTTAGATTGATCTCTACAATTTAATATTTAACGCTCCTTTCTTTTCTTTTTCTTGTATGAATTTGATCGATATACCCAAGCCCGTATTGGTGTGGGTTGAATTGGAAGCTTCTGACAACTAAATTCTTTTTCTAAAAAGTTTGACAAGTATCATAGGAAAGAATCATGTCTTTCCTAATCCTATTTTGTGAAGTAAATGCAAATGACTAATTTTTGCTTAAGGGTAGCCTAATGTATTTGGCCGCTCTATGCATCGTGGTTTAAATATATTTGTGCGTAAGCATGAGGAATATCGTGAATATCTGTTTCTTCTATAACTTCAGGCAAATTGAGAATCAAGGAATTTATCTGTGTACTTGAATGTTATTATATATTATTTTGGCAATATTAGGATTTTGCTTGGCTTTAAATGACACTCATGAAGCCCCCTATTATTTTGGAACGACTACATGCTTTCTTATGAAACTGTAAGTTGTGACTTGAATTATGTGATCTTAGAAATTTGATAATTATCAGCCCATACTAAGTTTATTTTCATGATGATATGGAAATAATTATTGTTTTGCATATGTGTTCAATTATGCATTATAAATTATTTATTTTCATGATAATGAAAATTCATGGAAGTTACAAAAACCAGTATAAACAAACTACGTGATAAAGTATTTTCACAAAGCATTGGAAAATAATGTGTGACCACTGGTCTCAAAATCTAATTCAAAGGAAATTATTAAACCAACTAGATCCAATTTGAATTACTAGACTCAAAAGGAATTGAGTTACCACAATGGATATTCTCCATGGGAAATATTTTTATGAGAAAAGACACACTTCTACAATCATACCATCCACCAACCCTAGGACAAAGAATCATCTAACACAATCATCTAATGAGACTAAGGCGACACGGTAATCCTAACTCACTCTGAAAATATTTTTTAGTTAAAGGATACCCATATAAACTATGGGTTGCCATAAAATAAATTTTGGAATAATAGACAACTCTCTACTTTCAGAATTATTTTTTTTTGTGGAAAGAAATCCACTAACTAGACTACAAAAGGATCAATGACGTTAATAACGACATGTTGTGTCTAAAAACAAACTCTTTTTATGTGTAAAGAAACCATGAAAAATGGTATGATACAGAAAAATCTATTTATTTCCTACTCCGGTGATTATACTAGAGAACATGTATAGGTTAAAGTATGAAATAAAAATTTTCAATATTCAATTAGCTTATAAACCAGTGCAAGTAGTTGAGAGGCATGATCAATTTCTTCTGAAAAATGACACCAAACGCATTGGGATAAAGAAACTTTCCTAGCTTAACTATGGTGAACTAAATAGTAAATAATCCCCCACAGCAAAGGAAATATGATGGGTCTATGGTAATAATACACCAAAAGGCAAGAGATGTAAGAGCCGTAAATGCATTCCAATGTGTCTACCCGACATGGAGGTCATGACACTAAGGTACAAAAGACACCTTAAATCTATGAACAAAAGGGAAAGAGTTGGCAATGAATTTTGTTATAGTCCTGAAATACTACATTTTTATATAAGTCCAAAGAACATAAACTGACACGAGAGAATCAATATATAGTCTCACAAAAGCAAGAAGGATTTTGCTTAGTAAGTTACTCTTCCAAGAAATTTGTGAACACATATTATATCACTCTAATTAGACCATTAGTTAAATAGATATTATTATAAAGTGAAAAAGAAAATAAAGAGTAACAAAAAGTTGTCCAAAAAAGAAAAACAAGAAATGAAACGCAACATGAACTAAATAAAAATGCTAACAGACTAGCAATCAACGCTACGCAGAGCGTGAACAATAATCAAATCCAGCCCGGCTGACCGGACTGAGGTGGTGGATCTTCCAGCTCAATTTCATCCGACCAAAGACCCGTTGCCGCTTTGCGCATGGCGCGAAGAGCGTCAGAAGTGACATGATCATTAAGTTGAACATTGGTCGTCTGTTGTAAGTTTGTGACCGTGGATTTTGCTGGCTTGAAATTGCCCCGTCGTGGTGGAATTGAAGAAGACCTTGAACGATCAGATTTTGAACACCATCGACGAAATGCCTCAACAGATTCTGGAGGAGCTGTCGAGAGCGGAACAACATTAGTTAGAACTTCCGTATTAGGGATGTTAATCAATGTTTTCGATGCCGAGGTCGAAACTGAGGATAACACAAGCGCTTCGGAAGAGCAATGAACGGAATCCGGATTTGGGTTTAACAAAGCTGCAGATATGTGTATAGTGTCCGGTATTACTGTACTCTTAAAAGCCAAACGAGTCGAGTCTTTCATGAATAAAGGCACGTGTAACTGTGGAGCTAAAGAAACCTGCGTGTGAAAGGATGGTTCCTTGGTAGATACTGCATGTGAGTGATCATGCATGGAAGGGGATTGAATACTATCAACCGACTGAGTCTGCATGGAGGAATCATGTCCAGTGTCCTGCTGCATGGTCAACGAATCCGTATCTTCAGCAAGAGCCTGATACTGATTGAAGGTAGCCGGAGTAGTGTCTATCGAACGCGATCCAGCAATAGTAGTTTTTGGACGATAAACCTGAGTCAATCGACCACGAGAACGCCCCCGAGAACGATTCTGGCTAATATTCCGAGATTTTGAACGGACTTTGCGTGTCGGCGAAGGCCTCACCGTGTGTGCAGTGAACTCAGGCGGCTGACCAGCCCTGTGGCTTGAAGAGTCTGCCAGGTTAAGCTTTTTGCAAGAGCTATTGTCATGACCCACTATCCGACAATGAGTGCAGAATAGAGGACAATTTTCATAAACGATGGTAGCAACCATACATTTACCAGAAGCATCAATCTTCACCCGTTCCGGAAAGTCAGATTTGGTAAAGTCTATTTCAACTAAAATTCTCACAAAATGACCATGATCGCCTTTAGAAGCACGCTCATCTATCTGTAGCGGATTTCCAACTGATTTAGCGATCCCCCACAAACACGGGGTGTCCCAATGTTCCATTCCCAATTCATAGACTCGAATCCATACCTGAGCTGTAGATGCATTAGGCCGATATGGGTTGAAACCCGGTACCCATTTCATTAACCGTAAAGTGCCTGGCTTAAGTGACCATGCCGAATGAACCAACGCTTTCATCCGGTCACTGTCCTCCGCAAACTGAAAATTAAAGCATCCCCTGCCCAAGGGAATAATTTTCCAGCTATTTTCCGATCCCCAAACCTGTTGTAAAGAAGCCTTCAACTCTGCTACTGAACGTGGTTTATCATTTTTCAAGTAGAATAAGCGGCCAAGTAAGGTGTTCGAAAAAAATTTAACACGTTGCTCATATCTACAAGGATCAACCTTAATCGTATGCATACCATCACTGAAAACCGGTTCATATATTTTGATGGATTCTGAAACCAGATTTGTGGACTTATCATTAAGTTCAGATGAAACAACTATTGAGTCCGTGAGCTGTGCCAAAGTACCCAACCTCAGTGGGTGTGATCCCACGTGTATCCTGGGAACATCATCATTAAAATCTGAAGTGGGGGCAGTATGAGAGCCCACTTGTGACAGTGGGACAGCAGCTGTAAATTCTGAAGCGGTGGCCTTAGGAAAAGCCACGTTCCCTGAAGTGGTGACATTTTGAGGCAAAAGCACTTGCCTAGTATTATAGAGTGATAATTCCGGCATAGGACGTGGTCCCAATTCAGTCTGAGATTGAATGTTAAGCGAAGAAGACATGTGCCCAGAAACATCATGAACAACAGGACGACTCGATAAAAATTCCGGAGCATGAGAAAAACTGGAATCCAGATTGCTACTCAGATATGATTGAAAACTAGGACAATTCAAATGAGAATCTGGAAATACCTTTGCAATTGGAAAATTATCAGTTAAATGTCGAATATAGGACAGAAGCCATGGGTTTTTGTTACACAAATCCTGAAAATGGACCTCCATCTCAGGGTTCATGGTTGTCGGACGATCTGTCTGTGAGAGAGCAGGTGGAAAACCTTGGGCAGGAACTCTGGAACATGTAGAACAAGCGTGGTGGAATGGCGCGACGGCGCCGCCGTTAGACTGGGTTGCGAGAGAAACCCTAGAATTGATGAAGTTCTGCAGCCAAGGCAATTGTTGGCTTAAATCCGCAAACGCCTGCTGTTGTTGCCGGTCATCAAACGGCAAGGACATCGCCGGCGGCAGGACAGGGGAAGGCGAAAAAGACTGTGTTCTTTGCTGTGAAACCATACCTGTAAAAGACCGCAACCATGGGAATTGGGTACATAATGATTCAAATTAGATTAGGTCTTAAAGTTTATCATATATAATTTAATTTATGATTATAATGATTAGACCACAAATGCATCACAAGTACTAAAAGAGTGAGAAACTGCCAAATTCTAGATGCTCAATGACATAATGTTGAAGTTACAAAAGCTCTATATGCACCAAGAGCTATCTGAACTTTAAGTAAAGATATTAGTATCAAAAATTATCATTTAGAAACTAATTGTGATAATGAAATTGAACATATTATGCTACTTATAATGTATATGGAAGGAAGCACATTTTACAGAAATTAATGAGTAAATCCAGTGGCATGCAACACTACTATTCTGATTGTTGGATCAAATGTTGTTACCAAAATAAACTTTGGAAAACATAATCATATGTTACTCACAATGGATTTTGGGACATAGACTTATATGTAGTTACCCAAAATGGATTTTGGAACACAAACTTATATGTTGTTACCCAAATGGACTTTGAGATACAGACTGATATGTTGTTAACAACAATGGACTTTGGGACATTGACTCATATAGGCTTTGGTACAAGGGCTTTAGACATTCATGTCATAACATGATGATCCGTACTTAAGAAATTATATGGACATTCTTTCTTTTGGGTGAAACACAAAATAGATGAACTTTGATACGATGTACAGTGTCAATCATAATTCTATTATAGCGCAATAAATGCTTTCTAAAGCACTAAAAGCATGACCTAATGCTATCTAAAGCACTAGAAGCACGAGCTACTTCACTCTGCCTCATTCACTATTTTAAAGGTACATCACTCATTTTGCCAAGTCTATTATTTAGAAAAAGTAGGAACGGGACCTTCCTATCCCAAATATATAAGCAAGACATTCAATTCTTACAAAAGAACACAATATAATATATGTGGACCTATCAAGTCAAAAAATGGGCCATTAAAGTATCTATGGTTCTGGTAAATGTTTTGACATACTAATTGATTATCATATTATTGTTAACGATAAATGTTGCATTCGAAAAACTCTTAGAAATGATTGTATAAGGGCTCACCACCCTTACTCCATAAAGTCTATAAGACTTGTTAACGGTAGAGAGCTTTCATCAAAATGATTTGGTGGTTATTGCATATCTATCGGGATCAACGTAGAGCATCCTTCAACCCACGTGCATATACTGCAATGATCTCACATAAGCCATCATCAAAAGGAAATAGATGGAGGTTAGGCATTGGAAACGCACACTAAAATGCCTATCAGACATGGGATTATGCAATATCGATGTAATTATACTTTATTTGTCTCAGATCCACTGCTAATCAACAATTTATGTGTACCAGTTAGTAACTGGATTTAGCATGATATTTTTACATTTATACATACTTGATTATGCAGTATATGTGTCTATTGCGCCCCACAACGCACCAAATGGGTCTATAGAAACAATTAAGTATTTATGTTGGATGTGGATTTCCAATTATTACCTATTATTTAAAATATTTGGCAGACGAGATCTATTTACCGCGAGAATAGCGAATTATCACTTTAATGAGACAGTCTTCTCGTTGTTAGGGGGAGATAAGAAAAAAAAATTCTAAGGGAATGACATGAAGTGTTTCTCAGTATGTCTCATTAGAATTCCCACACTTCATAATTAAAAATGAAGTAAAACGAATTATCGATCTTCCAAGTATGTAAGATTTAGTTGCTGATGCATTTGCCCAAATTGCTAAAGTGACAAGATCATATATACTAGCTGCAAATGTGTCTATAAGGTTAAAAGTCCTGAGTAAGGGGTACAACACCGTAGATAAATGTGATGCAATCACTTAGTGGAGGTGTGGTTGAGGTCGTGGCTCCCAAAAAGAAATGGGGGATGACATGTGGTTCAATAAACATCTGCCCCAAGTAAGGTGATATGTATGGCACAACTCGAATCCTCAATGTAAAGAATTACTCTAATGAATTATCTCTGATTAATTATGTCCATGAATCATCATGCGAGGATGCTCTGAAGTTTAATATGATTATAGAGATAATGAGAGTGCATGTGAGTTGATTGAAAGATCTTTCACACACATTGATGATGTATACACTGTTGCTCAAGGAATTGTAGAGCACGATCATATCGAAACATGCTTTGTTATAAGATATCAACAAAAGCATATTGGCCTAAATGAAAAGAATCAATTCAGGTAGAACTTAACTCTATGATAAAATACAGGTATTTGGTTTGGTAATGGTAGCCTCACCAAGTGTAAAGCCTGTAAGCCATAAACTATATTTTGTCAGTAAGTGTAGTGAAAAGGATAAAGTCTTGAGCTGCAAAACTTACCTTAAATCACAAGGTTTTCTTACAACGCCCTGGAATTGATATACTCACTCGAAATAGACATTAGAACGTCTTAATTGATATGTTTCCAAAGGATCGAAAATGTAACATAGTTATATGGTTATAATATATCTCTGTGGGGATCTTGTTCCGGAGATATGTGAAAGTATCTTTATGGACTTCTATTGCGCAACTCAAGTGACTCTAGACCATGGATAGACTTGGTAAGGGGGGCGGAGCCGGGGGTTAAGGCCCCATCGCCGTCCCCGCATTTGCGAGGATTCCCATCCCCATCGCGGGGATTGTTTTGACCAAATCTCCGTCCCCGTGGGGATCCCCGTCTCCATTTTTATTTATTATTTTTATTTTTATTTAATAAATCTACTAATAAAATATAAAATAAAGAAATATAAAAATAATTAGTAGACTAAATTTAACAAAGTTAACAAAGAAAATTTAGAATATACTCCCTCCATTCCATATTAATTGATGTTTTGGAATATTCTTCTCTTTTCCTATTAATTGACATTTTACATATTCTTCACCAATTCTACCAGTTTTCTCTCTGGACTCAATCCTAAAAAATCTCTATTTTTCAATCTATCAGAGATATTTTTATTTGGTCAAATCTTTATCCCCTAAATTAGGTGAGGGTATATCTGTCGAAAAAATTCATTCTTAATTCTTTTTTTTCATCCTAAAACGTCAATTAATTTGTAACGAAAAGAGTAGTATATATAAGTCATTTTAATATTATAATAATAGAAATATAATATATTTTTACCACCTAAATATATTAAATATATAAAGCTAATAATATTATTCGGTCCCTGGGGGAACGAAGCGGGGAGTGCATTCCCCATTCCTGCCCCGTTTTGGATTACGGGGACAATTCATTTCCCATCCCCAACCCCACAGGGAATAAAATTGGGGATTCCCCGCCCTGTTTGGGGCTGATCCCCAAGGGGAACGGGGATTCCCCGCCCCATTGTCAAGCTTAACCACGGAGTGCATTTATAACGAGGCAAAAACTTGTGTGCACCTAACACACAATATGATTATTGTACACTCCCCTATTTAATTTAGAATTAAAGATAGATATAAGGGCCTTGTTTGGATGAATTCACAACAATAACATGTGGTGCAGCGGTGAGGTGTGTGGAGGTTAGGTTCGAGGCGCGCCTGCGCACGGGTTTGAACCCTGCTTTCGCTCTGTTTTTACCTCTTTTTATGTTGTTCAATAGTATATGTTATATTGCATAATAGTATATGTTATATCGCGTAATAGTATATATTATAGTTACATGTATAATTTTTTAATAAAATATTATGATGTTTGATAGTATATGTTATATTGCTTTATAGTATATGTTATGTTACAGCTATACACATTTTTTTAAAATAATATATAATTTTTCTAAATAATATATTACATTGTCCAAAATAATATAAAAAGTGCTTAATAAGGCTCAAACTCAAGCCACTACAAGTGCAAACAAGTGTTTATCCACCAAGCCACCACCTCATTTTGTAACATAAAATGCGATGCAATGTATTAATACTAATAATAATACATGCACATATATAGAAAAAAAAAAAAAGCAAGTGTTTATCCACCAAACCACCACCTCATATTGTAACATAAATTAATACTAATAATAATACATGCACATATATAGAAAAAATTTGGAGAAGATGGAGTTCGAACCCATGCCCTAATAAACAATAATTTAGGATTTTACCACCTAGGCTAATGCCTCTTATGTGCTAACAAACATGCCTTTATATATATATATATATATATATATATATATATATATATAAAAGAAGTTGCACGCTACTGATGCTCGAACTCGAAACCTCAACGCGCAGACAATAGATCTCGACCGCTGGGCCACCAGCTTATATTGGGTAACTGCCCTTAATATATATCTAATTCTCAAATTAAATTGGGGAGTGCACAATAAGCTTATTGTGTGTTGGGTGCATCCAAGACCTACTCTTATGATGAATGCTTACTTTGATTGATATAATCCAGATGGAATTGGTAAACCCGTTTGATTGATATATTTGATTGGGAAGGGAAAGAACGAGTAACATTATCCCTGTGCATTTATAAAGAAAACAAGTTCTATATTTGCAACTATAACAATTTATGTTGATGGTAAGAACATAATAGGTATTCTTAAATAAATAAGATAAACCGTGATGTATTTGGAGCCCGAATTCGAGATAAAGAATCATGGAAAACCCCAATATTGTCTCTTGAACTAGCAGACCGAGTTTGTGGAACACTAATTTCTCCGTTTGCATATATCCAAAAGTTTATCAGATAATTTAGCATAGATAAAGTGCAATCTATTAGCACTCCTATGATTGGTTGAGTGTGGACATACAGAAATATCCGTTCGCATATAAAGGAAATGACAAAGAGCTATTGAGAGCTGAAATTCCTTACTTAAGTGGAATGTGTGCAATATAGTACTAAGCTTAAGAACTCATTATCTATATTTCACTCAGGACAACACAGTGTAGTAGAATGGCATAAAAAAGTATCATGATATCTAAAAAAACCAATTGACATATATTTGTGCTTCCCATATTAAAGACAAGAGATTGTAATCTCTAAAGAAAATGTCAAATGCTCTCATATAAAGAGATAAAATGATAAGGATATATAACTCTAAGAAGATGTTGAAGCTACCCCTTTATCAGAAATACCAAATATTACCTTAGTTGGTTTCATTGATGTTGGTTATCTTATTGACTAATGTAAAGGTAATTACTATACTGGTTACATATTACCACGAGGCATGGTAAAATCTCAAAGATCAACCAATCACGAAATCTCAAGTTACCGATCACATCATTCAGAGATCATGATCCCATATGTAGCAGGTCAGGGAATGTCTATGGTAAAGGTCTATTATCACACACATTCGAAGAAATATTAGTGACTTGAGTTATAAAACTGAAGAACCTACTCGAAGTTATGAAGATGAAGTTATTCGCAACAAACAAATGAAATTATGCTACATCGAAAGGAATTGGACGAAGCATGTACTATCGACGGGTTTTCTATAATCAACAACCACATAGTATCCTCATGGTTTATGTAAAACTGAGGATGCAGAGATTTTCGAAGCTCTCTTGATAGATGTACGTATCAAGGAAGGGGTGTAGAATTCAGAGAGAGTCTCAATAAAGATGTTTTGCACTCTTTTCTCCTTCGACCAAGGTTTAGTTTTTCTCACTAGGTTTTGTTACTAGGCAAGGTTTTTAACGAGGCAACATACATGCACCATTCACCCTCTTGATTTGGCACAAGGAGGAGTGTTGAAGGAAAAACACAATTAATATGCCTTCATAAAAAACAAGTGATGAAGGACAATATAGGCATTTACTATATCTTGTTTATTCTTGTAACCCTACTTTTTAAAACCCTATATAAAGGGATCTCTAAGGAATAAGATAATATAATTATGCGCCTCTCTTGTGTCTTCTTTATACTTTTTCTTGAACACCAATAATCATTTTTGTTCTGATTTATTTTTTCGTATTGTATATCAAATTTAATCATTTTTTCATGAGCAATTATTTGATTTATAATTATATTTTTTTAATTATGGATTAGACTTGGGTTCAATCAACTTTTTTATTTTTTTATTTTATTTTTATAATATATAGATACACACCCACAATTCTAGCAATAGAACTTTAATAAATTATATAAAATAAAGCAATTAACTACTTAAAAAATGAAAAATATGGGATTATTTAATAGGGAAAAAATTTAATTTTCTTGTAAGTAAAATTATTTAGCTTATTTTATTTCTTAATTTTTTTTTAGTGTCGGGTATTTTGTGGTCATTTCAATATCTATAATTAGATTAACTATTTATGGTTGTTCACATAAGTTAAAGAAGGAGACATACATACTAAGAGATATTTTAGTTTCAACCAGGAATAAATCAAATTTAAGATATATATTTTTTATTTTATAATTAATATTTATCTTAATGTTATTATATGAAATCATTAATTCATATAAGTATATATCTCACGAGATAAACTAATTTTTACACTATTTATAATCTTATTATGCATAATTCAAAGTTTTGAATTTTTAGTTCATTAAGTATATATATGATATATGATAATTTTATTTCTAAATAAATAAATTATATAATATTTAATTTAATTAAAATATTACATAATAAGTAGACATTCGTACATCGCACGAGAGCAATACTAATATTTTGAAGGCAAAAATTTGACCCTACTTGGATGGACATCAAATTTTCACTGAGTTGTATTTATCCACAAAATTTCGCGTCAATTTCCGTTTCCGTTTCCTTTTTTTTTTCTATTTTTTTTGTTCATTACTATCAACGGCTTAATTTATAAATGGTGAAAGTAGACCGATAGAAAATTGTCCTGGTGGTCTTTAGGGCGCGCTCAAGCTCTTAGCATAGTAACAAATATCGCTGAGATTTTGAATATCTAGCGAATTTATCGCAATTTTTTTAACTAAAAGTTAGAAACACGATATTACGCGATTTTTTCAAATTATCGCGAGATACATGATAAATACGCGGAAATTTAATTATACCATATTTGCTGAAAATCACAAAAATATATGGTAACGAGATTCAAACTCTCACCACGAACTTCAGCGAATGACCTCTCCACCATTGAACCACCTGTTACTTTGTTGTAGGAGTTAGAACATAAAATATAATGAGTAGGTCTTGGGTGCACCCAATACATAATAAATTTATTATACACTCTCCATTTTAATTTCGGAATTGGATATATATATTTAACGCCGCATTTGGTTTACAAATGAGATGCGGTGGCTTGGTGGTTAGAAATTTGCTTGTGTGCGTTGAGGTTTCGTGTTCGAGCCTCATGCAGTGTGCATTTTTTTAACTTTTTTCTTTTGATTTAGTAGACTAATAATAGTTATATTTATATATATATATATATATATATATATATATATATATATATATATATAACTATGCATTTAGATTAACAAACATATGGTGTGACTTAATGGTCATGGTTGCACCATTGACTTTCAGAGGTCTCAAGTTCGATCTTATTTCAGTGCAGTTTTAAAAAATTTATATTTCATTAATGTTTATTTTATATAATTCAAACCCTAGTATTTTTCTACAATAATGTGCTTTAATCAACAAATATATACTATTATGCAACATAATATATACTATTAGGTAACATAATATATTATTCAAAAAATATGTGTACATGTAACTAATAAACCATACTATTAGGAAACATAATATATACTATTAGACAACATAATATGTACTATTAGGCAACGTAATATATACTATTTGACAACATAATATATTATTAAAAAATATACCCGTAATTATAAACTTATACTATTAGACAACATAATAGATACTATTACACAACATGATATATACTATTATATATAATATATACTTTTGGACAACATAATATATTATTAAAAAAAATATACCCCTAACTATAAACTTACATTATTAGGCAACATAATATATATTATTACGCAATATATTATATACTATTAGACAATAAAATATCTTATTAAATAAATTAATAATTAATTATACAAATTAAATTAAGTAATAAATAAAAGGGATAAGACAACAAGAGAGCAGGCTTGGCGTGAGCGGAAGTCGAACCACCGACCTCCACTGACCTCCACGCGGTGAAGCACTTCAAGTAGGCATGTCAACGGGGCGGGTCAGATCGGGTTTCTGGATTTTCTGATCCGCCCCGCCCCTGCCCCGCCCTGCCCCGCCCCGCCCCGTGACCCGCCACGGGGCAAGAAAATTTGCCCCGTGATCTGCCCCGCACAGGGCGGATCTGCCCCGCCCCGCCCCGCCCCGCCCCTATTTTCTTTTTTTTTTTTAATAAAAAAAATTAGTTTTTTTAGTTAAAAAACTTGATTTTTTTTGTTGAAGTCAATAGGATTTTAATTTTTAGGTTTACATTAGCTTTGTATCAATATTTTTAATTTCTTTTTAAAATTTAATTATTAAAAAATAGAATTTAATTATTTAAATTTACTAGATCTAGTCATAATCTAATATATTAGCTAGACATATATAACATATTATATATAAAATTTTATATTATAAATATATATATATATATTTTATATTTCTTTGTATATATATATCCATATCTATATAATAATACATAATATATATTTAAAAAAATTATACATACATAGGGACGGGGCGGGGCGGTGCGGGGCGGGATCCCTGACCCGTATCTGACCCGCCCCGTGGACGGGACGGGGCGGGGCGTGCCCCATTCTCCATCGGGGCGGATTTTGCTCTGCCCCAAAGGCCTCGGATCAGAGCGGATCGGGGCGGGGCGGATCAATTTTGACATGCCTAACTTCAAGGTGCAAGTAGAACCACTGCACTACATGCTACTATTACTAATCCCAAATGCCGCCTTTATATATATCTTCAATTCCGAAATTAAAAAGAGGAATGTACAATAAACATATTGTGTATTGGGTGCACACAAGTTTCTGTCAATTATAATAATAAAGTAATAAGGCTTTGAAAACAATTGAATGCATTGCATTACACTAAATGGACTAACGATGTGAAATGCTAATTAAATAAATAAGTTGGTAGCGTCGTTTCCGACTACCAAATTAAATCGTGTATGAAGATACACTTAAACCTTACCGACTACTCTAACTAGTAGAGTGGCAAGCAAGGGTCGATCCCACGAGGAACGGTCGAACAAATTTTGCTTTTATGTGTTAAGCTATTATTATGAAGAAACATAAAGTAAATAAGCTAGAAAACAATAAAGAAGTGGGGGGTTAATGAAATAACAACTACAACTAAATAAACAAAGACAAATAAAGAGATTTTTATAGGTTTTTGGTTTTTAAATAACAAAACGATTCACCCTTGATCATGTTTCACCGAGGTTTTGGACGATTTATGTAACTATTGTCAATGCCCTATTCAATTGTGATTCTAGCCCTTATCTCAAGACTATTAACAAGCTCTAATAGCCTTGTTATCCCTTAATCTTAGTTAATCAAAACAAGCTCTTCAACTAACCCTATTCAGTTTAACCGAATCCTCGAAAAAGCTCTCTTAGATTCAATCACCAAATGCATTAAACACTAGGACAACGAGATAAATTCAACATAAAACTCGCAAGCTCGGTTTTAGAGGTTAAACTTTGTGTTATCACCAATAAATAATTATTGTTTGCTACTCGGGAATCGGAAATCCTACAATTAAGGATAGTGACCTCCTATTCTAGCAACACATTCACAAATCCCTTAAAGGGTGATCAATCCAATAATAAATTCATAAATGTGAGTCAATAACAGCAAATAACACAAAACACTTGAATACACAATATTTTCGGTAACATTAACCGTAATAATCACATAAATGTCTTGGACTCAAGGTTCCACAATAATCAAGAGTGAACTAAGGGTGCTAGCCACCCATTTTACCTAATACAAAGATAAACTAACAGAAAATTAAAGAAAAACATGAACATAGGATAGAAAGAACCAAAGGTTAGGAGTTGAAGATCAAGATCTTCAACCCCCTTCCATTTCCTTGCTTCCAATGGAGAAAAGTGGCTGATTATGTGTGGGGGATGGGTTCTAGGTTGTTCTAAGTTAGGTTAAATTCGAATGGGATGATATATATATATAAGGAGAGAAAGTGCTAGTAAAAAATAGGCAAAATCGCATTCAGGATTTTAAAACAGGGTACTGAATCTCGGCCAAGACGGGGGTGTGTCTCGGCCGAGACGTGAAAAGGGGTTTTCAAGGGTTTGTGGGTCGAAAGGCGATCTCGGCCGAGATTTAATATCATCTCGGCCGAGATTCTGGGCCTTGAAAAACCTTGAAATTCTCTAGCAACATTTCTCGACCGAGATCTGTTGTGTGTCTCGGCCGAGATCTTCTTTCTGTCCAACTCTTCATAAATGCCCTGGAGACTCATCTCGGCCGAGACTCTCATCCTGTCTCGACCGAGATCTTCAACTGTCCCTTCCTTTTGTTGCCTCAATCGATCCCTTGACTCCGCGGTCGTTTAATGTTCGATTTCGACCCTTTTTCACCTGTCTTAACACAAAAACAACACAAACGCATTATTTTGCCCATGAGAATATAAAAGCACTAAATACACGTGATTATGCACATTATTGACACTAAAATGACACTAAAAGTGCCCTAAAGTGCGTGCACGAAACACGTGTACCAAATCTCCCCAAACTTAAAACTTGTTCGTCCCGAACAATAAAGAGAAAGACAAAAGGACACGTGTTTAGGGCTAAGTTTAGTGGCATTTGATTTCAGAATTTTCATAAGAAAGAGTAAGCGATCATGATAAAAGCGAGCATATGTGATAGACTAGATCCACTACTCTCGAGACATAACACTCTAAACTTAAGATCCTCACATGGTGAGTGTATCTCTTGACTCTCAAGTGTATCAAAAGGGAAGTGTATACGCTCACATTGAAAAGCTTGCCAATCATCTAAACTTCGATGTATACCGACGTGTGTGACAAAGAATCAAAAAGGTCTTTAATAGGTTGTAATGTTGGCTTGGGGTAAGGTGGGAAAATTTCTGGTATAAGTGACTATAAAACGGACTAAATGAGTTAGCTAATCTCATCTACCCCTTCAAAAAACATGGTCGCTCGACCTCACTCTTTACTTCCTTAGTAAACCAATCCCAAGAATCGATTTCTTCTCCAATTTCTGGTATAAGTGACTATAAAACGGATTAAATGAGTTAGCTAATCTCATCTACCCTCAAAAAATGGTCACTCAACCTCACTCTTTACTTCCTTAGTAAACCAATCCCAAGAATCGATTTCTTCTCCTTGCCACAAAGTCCACAACCTAAATGCTTTCTCAATTCTCCCTTGGAGTGTATTTTCTTTTGAATTTCTATAACCTTGAGAACATCTATCGAAAGGCATTTATAATACTAGCCTCTCCAAATCAAAAGCAACAATTGAGTATATACAACTAACTTTTTCTTTTGTTTTTCTGATTTTTCGATTTTTTCTCTCCCTTTTTTTTTTTTTTTCAACAAATATAAACAAACATTGGAGAGAAACTAGTATTCTCGATTCTTTGCCTATTGTTTCAATTCCTTCCACCCTTCAATATTCCCAATAGTTCACCCCTTTCAATCCCAAATTTACCCGACTACCTTCCAACCGCCTCCCTCATACTCAAATAGTCCAATTAAGGTCAAAGGCTAAATCGAAAGGTACTTGGCTTGTAGAGTTGGGCTGTCAAACAAGAGGCTAAAAGCTCAAGGGGCTCAACTAGAGACAATATCAAATTTGGTACAAAGGAAGTATTTTCAAGCTTGAAAATAGGCTCAAGTCAAGAATTGCCTAAGATCATTTTCAATGTCACACAATGCACCGACACATGCAAAATAGAGAATTATGGCAAGTTCTAGAGACAACTAAATGCACTCAATGAATTTCACACCGAAAGAAAGTTTAAATTACTCCAAAGATGGAAGTATCTTCTAAGGCTCAAAAACTCACTTGGTTGCAATTTTGATCAAAAGTTTTGAGTGTATGTTCAATTTTGTTTCAACAAGTCTATCATACTCTACCATGTGCTTCTTTCAAAAATATTTGTCAAAATTTTTCATCATTAATCAATGCCACATTTTTCTTTCCTAAACTCATCCAATTGCTTTCTCGAGCTACCAATTTATACGAATCTCAACCTCTCCCCAAACTTAGTTGCGGACTAAGTTTGTGGAAAAAGAAGAATACAAGTTGGTGCTCGTCGAATTCAACCAATTATTAACAAACCAACTAACCAACTTAACAGAAATAATCTTACTCCTAAAAATATGCAAGGTATCAAAATTCAATAAAGATCATATCAACATAACCAAAATAAGCAAAAGATAGCAATTGGCTCACAGTGGGTCTCGGCCGAGATATTGTATGTCTCGGCCGAGATGGCCTCCCCTGCATTTTTCCTTCATTTTGCTTCCCTTCACCTCCACTTTATGCTATCTCTTGATTATTCTAATTTATACCTGCATATTTCTTAACAAAAACATCAAATATGCCACAAGGCATTTATTAAACAACTAACTAGGAATTTGAAAAACGCAAATATTAAAAGATACCGTCGGGTTGCCTCCCGACAAGCGCCTTTGTTTAACGTCGTTGGCTCGACGGATGCTCTTTATATAAACATAACAAACAACTAGCTATGTAAATAAAACTAATGCTTAACACATAAAACAAAATCGTTCTAAACCGTTCCCCAGCAACGGCGCCAAAATTTGGTAGCGTCGTTTCCGACTACCAAATTAAATTGTGTATGAAGATACACTTAAACCTTACCGACTACTCTAACTAGTAGAGTGGCAAGCAAGGGTCGATCCCACGAGGAACGGTCGAACAAATTTTGCTTTTATGTGTTAAGCTATTATTATGAAGAAACATAAAGTAAATAAGCTAGAAAACAATAAAGAAGTGGGGGGTTAATGAAATAACAACTACACCTAAATAAACAAAGACAAATAAAGAGATTTTTATAGGTTTTTGGTTTTTAAATAACAAAACGATTCACCCTTGATCATGTTTCACCGAGGTTTTGGACGATTTATGTAACTATTGTCAATGCCCTATTCAATTGTGATTCTAGCCCTTATCTCAAGACTATTAACAAGCTCTAATAGCCTTGTTATCCCTTAATCTTAGTTAATCAAAACAAGCTCTTCAACTAACCCTATTCAGTTTAACCGAATCCTCGAAAAAGCTCTCTTAGATTCAATCACCAAATGCATTAAACACTAGGACAACGAGATAAATTCAACATAAAACTCGCAAGCTCGGTTTTAGAGGTTAAACTTTGTGTTATCACCAATAAATAATTATTGTTTGCTACTCGGGAATCGGAAATCCTACAATTACGGATAGTGACCTCCTATTCTAGCAACACATTCACAAATCCCTTAAAGGGTGATCAATCCAATAATAAATTCATAAATGTGAGTCAATAACAGCAAATAACACAAAACACTTGAATACACAATATTTTCGGTAACATTAACCGTAATAATCACATAAATCTCTTGGACTCAAGGTTCCACAATAATCAAGAGTGAACTAAGGGTGCTAGCCACCCATTTTACCTAATACAAAGATAAACTAACAGAAAATTAAAGAAAAACATGAACATAGGATAGAAAGAACCAAAGGTTAGGGGTTGAAGATCAAGATCTTCAACCCCCTTCCATTTCCTTGCTTCCAATGGAGAAAAGTGGCTGATTATGTGTGGGGGATGGGTTCTAGGTTGTTCTAAGTTAGGTTAAATTCGAATGGGATGATATATATATATATAAGGAGAGAAAGTGCTAGTAAAAAATAGGCAAAATCGCATTCAGGATTTTAAAACAGGGTACTGAATCTCGGCCGAGACGGGGGTGTGTCTCGGCCGAGACGTGAAAAGGGGTTTTCAAGGGTTTGTGGGTCGAAAGGCGATCTCGGCCGAGATTTAATATCATCTCGGCCGAGATTCTGGGCCTTGAAAAACCTTGAAATTCTCTGGCAACATTTCTCGGCCGAGATCTGTTGTGTGTCTCGGCCGAGATCTTCTTTCTGTCCAACTCTTCATAAATGCCCTGGAGACTCATCTCGGCCGAGACTCTCATCCTGTCTCGGCCGAGATCTTCAACTGTCCCTTCCTTTTGTTGCCTCAATCGATCCCTTGACTCCGCGGTCGTTTAATGTTCGATTTCGACCCTTTTTCACCTGTCTTAACACAAAAACAGCACAAACGCATTATTTTGCCCATGAGAATATAAAAGCACTAAATACACGTGATTATGCACATTATTGACACTAAAATGACACTAAAAGTGCCCTAAAGTGCGTGCACGAAACACGTGTACCATAAGTCATGACCCATAGAGTATGCTTAGAATTTAAAATATTATTTTCAATTGTAATGTTATAACACATTACATTAAGAAACTTAATATAAATTTGTTTAGTGTTCATTAAATTCAAAGTCTTACTTCAGGTGTAATAGTTGCACATTTGCAACTTTCTACTTTCAATTATTGGATCTTTTAAAGTGTCATCTTGACCATTCATTAATTTAAAATTTTATGAAAAAAGGAAAAGGATGAAGTTGGCATTAGGGAATTCATGAATTAGCCCACTATGAGGCTACTGCATTTAGAAAGATGGATTCTCATAATCGTGTCTATGTTACAACACGGCGAAACTAAATAAATGGTTCGAATGAAGAGAAAAAAAGCTTGCTTAATCTGTTTAAGGACAATCGGAATCGGACTGAAACTTGCAGTGTTTGAGTCCGAGGAAGACGAAGTTGTTCCCCCAAGACATAGACGACGTGGAGATTCCTTATTGCTTATGGAAGCCTACTTCTAGCTAGTCTGGATTAGCACAACTATTGGGACACCTTCGCGGGCAAGGCTCCAACCTCAAAGCCTGTGCCCTACTTGCTTCCTCTGTATTGAAGGCGGAGTCGTCCCATTAACTCTACTGACTTTGGGGCTCTCCCCCGCTTCCAGCTAAGCATCATCGGCTTGGTAACCTATTGCTTCACCAACTAGCTAATCAGACGCAAGCCCCTCCTCGGGCGGATTCCTCCTTTTGCTCCTCAGCCTACGGGGTATTAGCAGCCGTTTCCAGCTGTTGTTCCTCTCCCAAGGGCAGGTTCTTGCTCGTTACTCACCCGTCCGCCACTGGAAACACCACTTCCCGTCCAGCTTGCATGTGTTAAGTGGCATTTAACTCTTCCACATAACTCTGCTTGGTTAATAAACTAACAAACTTTATTGGGCACAATAGACCACCGTTTCCGCTCTTGTTTTTTCATTCTTTTTGTTTTGCTTTTCTTTCCCCCTTCTTTCGAGCAAGAATTTCTTATTTCCATTTTTATGTGATTATTTATTACATCAAGTAAATTTTTCATAATTCCCTAAAATATTGGTATGCCGAATTTTTTTGGTATCCATCATAAATTTGGTATACTAAAATGACGGGCTGAAATTATTTTTGATCCCTTAGATTTTCGCTCATACAATGTTAGTTCCAAAAAAGTTAGAAATTCAATTTAATTCCGTAACTTTAGACTTGGTCGGGATTTAGTCCTTTTTTTGGTGCCGTTGACCAATTTGCCCAGGAAATTACGAGGGCCGATCACGTGACTCATTTTTCGTATCTTTTTTTTTAAATACCTAGCATCGACTAGTGGGTTTAAATTAATAATTAAAAATAAAAACAAAAGAATTTTTTTTTTTATTCCTCGTCACTTGGCGGTGCCACGTATTTAAGAATTGACCAGAAAAATGAGACATGTGAACGCCACATGAGTTTTTCAAGCCAAATTGGTTATCAACGACAATAACCCTTGGTAATTTATTCGCCCGTCGTCCATCCATCTCAACTCCACAGAAACTCCCGGCATACGACCGTCCCTGAGTTTTCACTCTGTCTTTCCACAGTCAAAATCATAGGGAGTATGAAAATTCTGACAATTCTAGTGTGCTAGAATAAATAACTGAATGAGCCCATATGTAGAAATCTGGAAATTAACTAAATAAAACTTTAGTTACACAAGTACAACTATTGCACCTTAGAATGACCCTTAAATTTGAGATATTTCATAAAAAGAACACTTAATTACGAAGATTGTAATAAAAATATAAGTTTAAGAAGTATATGTTTAATGCCAAATTTATAAATTGTAATAATATAAGAAAACTTAATATCATATAAACATATAATTAAAAACTATAAGTTAATGACTAAGATTCAAACTTTTTCGATGTAACGTGTTAAACCCGATTTATTCATGAATAATACTTCAAATCTGGTTGATATGGCGATTTTTTTTCGATTTTATTCGTTTTATTCCCAAATTAAACCCCAATCACGAATTACTAATAGTCTCGAATAATACCCCGAATCCGTATTTTGTTACTATGGCTCTCAGAAGTCGATAGGTCATTGATTCGATTCCTCACAGCTGCAAGGTTATTTTATTTTTGTTTATTACTTAATTTATTTATATAATTAATTAATATTTTAATAATAAACTCACAATATATTTTCATAATTAATAATTTCATAACAGTACTCAATAATTAAGTTGATTTAAATTGACTATAATTTAATTAATAAGTTAAAATTAATTAATATTTTACATATGTTATCCTATTTAATTATTTTTATATCTATTTAATTATTTTAAATTAACTATAAATTAATTTAACAATATATATATGTTTTCCAATTTAATTACTTTATATATTTATTTGATAAATTAACTTAACATTATACTCCCCCCGTCCCGACCTAATTGTCCCACTTGTCTTATTTTTTTGTCCCAAGCTAATTGTCTTACTCATAAATGACAAATTCTCCCACAATCTCCACCATCAAAATCTCCACATTCAATATCCACATTTGAAAAAGTCAAAGATTCCACAAAATATGTTTTTTCTTAGTCTCCGTGTCAGGTCAAGGTAGGACAATTAGCTTGGACGGAGGGAGTATATGTTTTCCAATTTCAGTAGTTTTATTTATTTATTTATTTAATAAATTAACTTAACGTTATATATCTTTTACAATTTAATTAGTTTTATATATTTATTTAATTATTTTAAATTAACTATGATTTTTAATTAATAAATTAAAATGAATTAATGTTTTATATTTAAAATTTAAAATTTAAAATTCTTTTAATTATATATTGCGTTTACATTTCGTTAGTCAATGTTTATCTTATTATAACTTTTTACTTTATATTATGTTATTTTTTCATTTTCTTAGTTTTCTTTTCATTTTTTAAGTAATAATATTTATTTATTTACATATTTTAATCATTTATTGTTTATTTATTTTTGGATTTACAAGTTATACTATTCAGGTGAACAAATAATATGTATAGGTTAAACAAATTATACTATAAGTTTTTTCAATTTTATCTTTTTATTATATTTTTTTATTTTTTTTCTTTTTATTTTCCATAACTTATAATTTTTTAAAGTGTATCTTTATTATCCATTTTTTACTGTGGCGGATTCGATATAATATAACTTTACCAAATAATATAATTTGTTTATCGAAATAATATAAATTGTAACTCTTATTTATTTATTTATTTATTTATTTATTTATTTTTGCTGTGGTGGATTCGTTATAGTATATATTTTTTTTCTCTTGTTGTGCCGGATCCGATACATTATAACTTATTTAACCAAAACTATAGTTTGTTTACTGAATAATATACTTTCTAAAATTTTTAATTTTTTTTTCTTTTTATTGTGGTATATCCGATATAGTATAACTTATTAACCATAAAGTATTATTTGTCTTACCAAAAAGTATAGTTCTTTTATTAGAACAATATAATTTACAATTCTTTGATTTTTGTTATTCTTTTTTCTTGTGACGAATTCGATATAGTATAATTGTTTTACCAAAAAATAATATAATCTATTTTGCAATTTTTTTTTGTTTTACTTAAGCAGTATAACTTGTAATCAAAATAAAAATAAAAATAAAATTATAATAAATTATAAATCTATTTTCATTATTTAATTAAGTAAAATTGATTTACTGATTCTTACTATTAATTTTATAAATCAATATCTAGAGAAAATAATTAATAAAACATAAATACATAAAAATTGTCAATTAAATAAAAATAAAACAAAAATGTGAAACAAAAGAATAATAAAAATCCAAAATAGAAAAACAATAACAATATAATTAATTATTACTTTATTTTTATTATTATATTAAATAATACTATATTTACTAATTATTATTAATTTCATAAATTAATATATAAAGAGAGTAATTAATTTAATATAAATACATAAAAATTGTAAATCAAAGGAAAAATAAAATATAAAAATGAAACAAAATAAATAATAAGAAAATCCAAATTATAAGTAATAATTATATGAATTTTCAATTTATTTTTATTATTAACTCAAACTTAATATTCCCTCCGTCTCGGCTTATTTTGCACAGTTGATCAGACACAAATGTTAAGAAAAAATAGATTTTGCTTTTTCTTTGATTTTTTTTAAAGGTGGAGATTGAGAGTTGAGATTTCGAGGGTGAAGATTGTGGGAGAAGTTTCATTTTTAGGAGTGTGCAAAATTATGCGGGATGACCGAAAAGGAAAAGTGTGCAAAATAAGTGCAAAATTATGCGGGACGACCGAAAAGAAAAAGTATGCAAAATAAGTCGGGACGGAGGTAGTAGTTATTATTATTATTATTATTATTATTATTATAAATATAAAATTAAAACATAGGATATAATTCATACAAATAACTAATTCAATTCGAAAGTCATAGGATTTGAACTCATGACTTTAGATTTGCAAAGTAGGGTACTTACCATTACACTACTAATGCCATTTAGACTTAGAACATATTTATTGTACATAAATATTAACACATCCCACACCCTCCAGTAGAATTGTGCGCCACCTACCATTTAGGCTAGCACCTACTTTGTGGGATGATAAGCGCCTTAAACTATATATTAGGCAGCACTGAGAAAAAAAAAACAAAAAAAGAAAAGAGTACTGCAACCTGCAGGTTGCATGATTCGGACGCGATTTTTCATAAAAAATGTTTAATTGTTTTTTAGAATTCATACTTTAAATAAAAGAGTGCACAATAACCCTTGATATGCACTTGGTGTACATGAGATCTACTCTAATTTTAAAAAGGTAAATAAAAAAGCTCCTTATGATATTTGATATAATATTTTAGCGAAACTAAAAACAGCGACATACTATTAATAATAAAACTATTTGGTAAAATATCAACTAAACACAATCTCTTATATACTCTCTCGGTTTCAAATTAATTGGTCTTTTAGTTTCTTAATGATTTTTTTGAATTAATTATCATTTAGCTATTTTTTACCATTTCTCTCAATTTTGTCCATATGTCAATTATAATATATCTCTTATTTTTCAATCTTCCACTAATATTTAATTTCATCAAATTTTATTATCTGAGAATATTTAATAGATATATATTTAGTTCTTAATTCTTTCGCTTCCTTTTAAAAGATAAATTAATTTAAAATGGAGGGGCTAGAAAACTAGACAAGAAAAACGATATCTAAAGGTCATTATTTGCATTGAAATTGTGCAAACACATGGAAGTGGGTCCCAGGTGTATGTGGACCAAGGTTTGGGTCGTATGATTACTGAGAGGCATACAACACACTCGTTTTTCTTTCTTTGCCCCCTCAAACTTTGGTTTCGACGCCACAGCTGTAGAACGAACCGATATTCCTGCCTTGCCTGGAAGATGGGGTTGGACCGTGAACTGTGACGGATACAAAAATTTGATTGAGGGGGTCCATTTATAAACGGATTTAAAAATTCATCTTACAAGGTAAAAAAAATTAATCACACTATAATGTTATGTGATAATTTTTTACCAAATAGAGGGTAAATTCTTTAATATTAGGCTCTAAACATAAAATATTGAAAAATTATACTTAGAAAATTAATATTTTAGAATATAAAAAAGAGATGACTACCATTATGCACCCATTCCCCCCCCAATATATCAATGAAGCCTAACAATAGTCAACTCTATGAATAAAACTAGAAAGTACTAACAATTTAGATAAGATTAATAAATTTATCTAATTATAAAAGAAAATCCAAGATATAATATTTCTATATTCATTATATTTTCTAATATTTATATCTATTGTTTATACACTAAATACATCATTTAATTCAAGTTAAGAAATAAAACTATTTATTTTATTTTATTAAGTGGTAAAAAATCAATTGAAATACACATATATAATAATTCATTGACGGGCCAGGGAAGCCCAACGCCCCGAGGTAGGTCCGCCTATGATTGCATATACCAGGAAGGTGACCACGGGCTTGGGAGCAATAACAAGCCAGCCCTCATATCTTTTATTTTAAACAAATTATATGCATGTGTATGTATAGATGTAATTATATATCAAGGTTCACTTATCTTCTAAGATAAATCTTATTTTTCACTGAGGCTTTAATCGTATTCCTTCACTTGAATATGTGAGATCGCAATGTGTCAAATGCAAGTTACAACTTAGGAAGTCACACACATATATATCATAAAATTTTGGATGGTATGCTCTCCTTCATCTTATTACAGATTGTATTGCACAAATATCAAATTTTCGTACCCCTATATTTAGAACCTTAGAATATGTTTAAAGATGTGTAAAGATATTTTTATTGAAATGTTATACATCTCCCTCCAAAATCCTACATACATATATGTAACCTTAAATTTCGTGTGTTGAATTTATAAACACGATAAATTGTAGAAATTAACTTATATTAGATCCAATTGAGGAATTGCAAGAAACGACCTCTAAGTGCATTCCTCTGGCTTTTTGTAGAGATATAAGATAATAAGGGTAGTCTTGTAAAAACACGAATACAGTTAGTTTGTTTAGTGGTTAGTTTTTTAGTAGCTAAGTGTATTATATTAACAATTTACGCTCTTTGGGCTCACTACTGAATATACGAAAATGTGATTTCTTCTCTCTAAAACTGTTTTTCCTCTCTCTAGAAGCAAAACTTCTTCATGGTATCAATTTTATGGCTACGATCCTGATTCAGTCTCTGTGATTCTTCCTACTGTTCCCAGTGTGTGATTCAGTTTTTCCTTTCGATCTTCTCGTTCGATAGTTTTTTTCCCTACGCTTCTGCGAACTGATTTGGCTCAACGATTTATTGTGCCCTCTTTGATTCTTCGCTTCTTGAAGAATTTTCTTCGAGCAATTTTTTGTTTGTTCCTGGAAATTAGCCGATTTCGTTTCTGAGTTTGGTCTGCTGAGATCTTGTATCATGGCGAGACATGCACAACCTCCGCCTCCTGAGAATGCTCCCGCTCTTGCAGATCCCGTTGTTCCTCAGGCTCCGTCGCCACCGCTTTAGCCGCCGATCGATAATCCAGTATATTTGTCTAATTCAGCCAATCCCGGTATCATTCTTGCTACCCATCTCCTTACTGGTAACAATTTTAATTCCTGGCGCAAATCCATGTTGGTTGCTTTAGGTGCTAAATCTAAGTTAGGATTTATACATGGGTCGATTATTAAACCTGCTGAAGATTCTATTGATTTACCAAATTGGAAGAAGATAGATTGTATGATCATCACTTGGATTTTAAACAATGTTTCAAAAGAATCTGTTGAAGCCTTTTCTATGCAAATTCTGCTAGAGAGTTGTGGGAGGAAATTAATCAACATTTTGGGGAGAGTAATGGGCCTTTGTTGTATCAGTTACAACGTGAGATTTCTAAAATTAGTCAGAGGGCCGATTCTGTTCAAATCTATTTTACAAGGATTAAGAAATTGTGGGATCAATTTGCTAATTACTGTCAATTACCTGTTTGCAACTGTGACGTTGGTCGTAATATTGTTCTTATGGATTCTCAAACTAAATTGATTCAATTCTTGATGGGGTTGATTAATCCTTTTGATAGTGTGAGGAGTCAGATTCTTCTTATAGATCCTTTAGCTCCAATTAATAAAGCATATTCTATTATTGTCATGGTTGAAAAACAGAGGTCTATTCAAACTGTGTTCCCTGATTCTTTAGATCAAGCTACTATGTTAGCTAGGAATGTGGGAATAGGTAGAGGAAAGGCTATTGTGGGTAGAGGTCTTGTTAGGAAAACCAAAGAGGATAGGGCCAAGTTAAAATGCACTTACTGTGGGGGTAATAGGCATGAAGTTACTGAATGTTTTCAACTTCATGGTGTTCCTGAGTGGTATAAGAAATTAAAAGATCAGAAGGGTGGTTTGGCTGCTAGTGTGACTGTTGATAAGGATATTTCTACTAGTAAACCTGTTGATTTTTCTGTCATGATTCAACAGGAATTAGCCAAGTATATTCCCTACTAAAACCATGGCTGAGGTTCCTGATTGTGCAAATGCTGTGACATTTGCAGGTATGTTAATATCCGAACTTGTTTTTTGTGTTTCACACAATATACCAAGGGATTCTTGGATATTGGACACTGGTGCTAATAAGCACATGTGTTCCAATATACAACGTTTTTCCATTGTTTCTTTACTTTCTTTTCCTGTTAAGATTCTAATGCCAGATGGTACTACTAAGTTGGTACATCATTCTGGTACAGTGAAAGTTACTAAGAATATTGTTTTGTATGATGTTTTGTATGTACCTTCCTTCAAGTATAATCTTTTTTCTGTTTCTCAATTGGTGTTGCAAAATGACTTAAGCCTTGTATTCACTAACTCTGGTTGCTTGATCCAGACCCTGAAGAGTAGCAATTTAATAGCTTAGGGACAGCTGTTGGGCAATTTGTATTTTCTGAATTTTGATTCTGATCAAACTGTTCTTTCTACTGCTGTTTCTTCAAAATTTCCAAGTTCCCGGCATACAATTATGTTATTTCTTGTAACAATCTGAAGTTTTGGCATGCTGCCTTGGGTCATGCATCTATTAATACTTTGTCTCATTTGCCTTTTTTGTATCCTTTGTGTAATAAAACTGAGGTAGATGATGTTAAACAGTGCCATTCTTTCTTTAAAGCCAAACAACATAGATTGCCTTTTGGTAGTAGTCAGATTAATACTTCTGCCATTTTTTATATGATTCATGTAGATATTTGGGGTCCTTGTAGGGAACCAAATCTGATTAATACTCCTTATTTTTTTACCATTGTGGATGATTTTAGCCGTCCTACATGGTTTTTTTTATGCAAAACAAGTCTCAGATTATTAAGATTCTAATAGAATTCTTTATTATGGTGAAAACACAATTTGAAAAGTCTGTTAAGATTATTAAATATGATAATGGACTAGAATTCTTGAGTTTAGATTGCAAAAACTTATTTGCTTCTTATGGAATTATCCATCACACTACTTGTGCTTATACTCCTCAACAAAATGGCACTGTTGAGAGAAAGCATAGGCATCTTTTAGAGATAACTAGGGCTCTTATGTTTAATGCTCATTTGCCTATGCATTTTTGGTTTTATTCTATCTTGATTGCTGCATTTATAATAAATAGGTTGCCTATTTCCATACTAGAATGACAGACACCTTTTCATGTTTTATATAAAAAGGATCCTGATTATAAACTGTTACAACCTTTTGGTTGCCTAGCTTTTGTTGTTAACATTGTTCCTCACAAACATAAGTTTTCAACTAGGTCACATAAGTGTATTTTTTTAGGTTTTGTGGCTGGTAAGAAAGGTTACTTGCTTTATGATTTAGATAGGAATGTCATTTTTGTGTCTAGAGATGTTGAATTCTTTTCTCATATGTTTCCTTTTTCTAACAATTCTGATTCGATTACTCTTCATCATGATGATACTGTATTGCCTGATTATAGAGTTGTAACATTAAACGAAGATCAAAATATTGATTTACTACACTCTTTTACTGATGATTCTCAACTGGGCAGAGGTAAGATTTCATATTTGTAAGATTTCACTTGTGCACGAGTTACTAGTCTTGCTTTATCACATGATTCTGAAAAACCAATCTCATGGTAAGCCTTATCTACTACATTCTTTGCCTCAATCTCTTGTTTACAGTGATGAATATTTAGCATTTCTAGATAACATGTCTATTTTAAAAGAACCTACCTGTTATTCACAAGCTTGCAAGAGTCAAGAATGGGTAGAAGCTATGAATAGGAATTAGATGCCTTAGAGCAAAACAAAACCTGGACTTTAACTGATTTACCAAAGGGTAAGAATGCCATCAGGAGTAAATGGGTGTATAAATTAAATTAAGCTTAATCTTGATGGAACTATAGAATGCTATAAAGCTAGACTAGTAGTAAAGGGATACACTCAAGTGTTTGGTGAAGATTATACAGAAAGTTTGAGTCCTGTGGCAAAAATGATAATCGTGAGAATATTATTTGCACTTGCTACTCATAAGTGTTGGCCAATTATGCAACTTGATATTAATAATGCTTTTTTGCATGGGCTTATTGATAAAGATGTTTATATGAAACCACCTTTAGGCTATAATAAAGCTAAAGCAGGTCAGGTTTGTAAATTAGAAAGAAGTTTGTACGAGTTAAAACAGGCTCTGCAAAGATGGAATTGTGAATTTACTCAGAACTTGATTCAATTTGGTTTTAGACAATCTACATCTGATCATTGCCTTTTCATATATGATGACACTCATTTTTTTCTTGCTTTACTTGTATATGTAGATGATGTATTAGTGACTAGTTCTAGTACTACTATGATAACTAAACTATGGGATTATCTGCATGAGAAATTCACAATAAAGGACCTTGGCTAGTATCTATGTCAACGAAAATATGTTCTTGACATATTACGTGACATAGGTCTTACAGGTTGTAATCCTGTCTCTATCCCCTTACCAACTGGTCTCGTTCTTACCTCCACACAAGGAGAGCTTATGGAGGAGCCAGATCGGTATCGAAAGCTGGTTGGTCGCTTATTATATCTAGGATTCACTCGACTTGATATAACTTATGCGGTCCAACAACTAAGTCAATTTGTTAATCAGCCTTGCGAAGCTCATTGGGAGGCTGCTCTAAATATTATTTGATATTTGAAAGGATGTCCAAATTTGGGATTGTTTTATGCTGCAAATTCAAGTCTAAACCCATCTGCTTATTGCGATGCAGAGTGGGCGTCGTGCAAGGACACTCGTAGATCAATTATAGGATATTGTATTTTCTTGGGAAGTTTGCTGATTTCATGGAAGGCAAAAAAGCATACAACTGTCTCAAAGTCTTCTGCTGAAGCAGAATATAGATCCTTGGCTTCAACTGCGGTGGAACTCCAGAGGGTGTCTTACATATTACAAGATCTCAAGGTTTCCATATCCACATCTATCAAGCTATATTGCGACAACAAAGCCACAATACACATTACTGGTAATCCCGTTTTTCATGAACGCACAAAGCACCTGAAGATCGATTGCCACCTCGTTCGAGATATATACAAGGATGGCTTCATTGATATACAACATGTTCAATCAAAAGACCAGCTGGCTGATTTTTGTCACAAAAAAAATTTAAAACCTACACAATTAAAATTTTTCCATTCCATGTTCGGATTACTAAATATACAATAGTAATCCGACTTGAGGGGGAGGGGGGATGTAGAGATATAAGATAATAAGGGTAGTTTTGTAAATACAGAAATACAGTTAGTTTGTTTAGTTTTGTAATGATTCGAGAAGTATTATAAATAAAGAAAAGAAAATAAAGGGAACAAGAAATGTGGAGACCACATGTTGGTCACTCACAATGGTCAAACGAAAATCCTTTCCATGCCACAAGCCGGCAGATAAAGGTATCTAGAATAAACTAAAAATGGCTAATTAAAATAAAGCAATTACAAGACAAAGCCAATTTAGTGTAAATAAAACTGGAAATGACCGGTTCGGTTGGAGAGAAGAACCAAATTAGAACTGTCGCCGAGCGAACTACAGAGGTCGAGCTCCCAATCATTTTGCTCTATGTCAGGAAACCCGAGCGTGGGGGATTAGCAACGCTCCTCACATCGGTGTGAGTCTAAAAGTCCCTCTGAGGATTTCAATGCCTTAGCTCAGAGCTGTAAAATCTGTAATTGTGACCCAACAACAAATCCCAAGACGTGTACAAATCTCCAAACTTAACCCAATAGAGTCCAGCTAAACAAATCAAAATCCCGAAGAAGCAGTAGAAAACCCTGCTAAAAACAATGGAGGGACTGCCTCTTAACAAAACCCGGGATTGCCGAGTCATGATCAAATATAGTTAGTTTTTTTAGTGGTTAGTTTGTTAGTAGCTAAGTGTATTATATTAACATTTCAAGCTCTTTGAGCTCACAATTGAATATACAAAAATATGATTTCTTCTCTCTAAAACTTCTTTTCCTCTCTCTAGAAGCACAACTTCTTCACTTTTCTCTTCAATCGATCTTCTTTGATTTTTGAATTGTTTGAGCGAAATTTTTGACTTGATCTCCTTAGTAGCCGACTCCTTCTTCAATAACGTTGAAATCTTGAGAACTTGAAGAACACAAATTCTTGGAGTTCTTCAATCTTCTTCATAGAACTGTTATTCAATCTATTCCATGCTTGATTTTGTTCTTTGTATCGATCGCAAGCCGGGTGTCTTGATGTTGGATCAAACGTTATTCTTGATGGTTTGTGCAAACGTCTTTGGTTTGATGGATCGTTTTGATTTTGTCACCAAAGCATTGGTTTACACTTCCATATTGGCAATAATGTATCTTGATTCACAATAAAATAAAGATATGCATATTTAACAATATCTAATTGATTAATTAAAATACCAATTATTTAACTATTTATATTAGGAATTAATTCTAAATATAAATAGTAAATTTGAATTGATATTTGATTTAACATTTTTCACATGTCACTATTTAATTCGGGACAAATTTTATATATGGACACCTTGTTAATGTGTGAATTTAAACAAGTATTCAAAGATTAACAAGTTATGCTTTATCAATAAATTATTAAGTATGAAACAGAGAGAAGTGAATTGAGTGTAAGTATCCTATTGAGCTAATCTAGTACATATACAAATGACCAAATGTTGTTAGCAGAAATAATGTCATAATTGGTATGAAAGAATGGAGTAGGAAAGAAGTGTCTAAATCCATGTTTATTTCAATTCTTATAACTGGTATGATTTTATTCCCCAATGAATCAGAACTCCCATCTTCTTGGCATTAGTGATTCCTAGTATTTAGAAATTATTATTATTGTCATTATTATTTAGAAGTGGCAAAATTGACTCGGCCTGATGATCGGTCCAGCCTATTCAATATTTTAGATGTGTTGGGTCTTTAGAATCGTAGGTCGAAATACTTACCCAATGGGTCAATAGTCCGACGGATCATGGACGCGCAATAATCTAAGCACATTTAAGTGGGATGGGCTAGTCCGACTCGCCACATTTTTACGTGACAAAACTTCGGATAAGTCTGATCGGTCTAACATAGCTCATTGGTCCGATAAATTGGGCCTAGGAATGTCAACGCGTAAGGTAGGGTACATGTAAGCCTTCCCATGTCTTACCCGCATATAAAATGCCTTGCCCATACCTTACCCTATTGCCATATTTTTTGCATCGAGGGTATGAGTAAAACCCAGTGGGTAAATGGCTTACCCTGTTAACTAATAATTAAGGAAAAGCTTAATAACTTAAAATCAAACCGGAAAGCATGACTTATTTTTTTTTTGTTCTTTTACATGTTGATTTTCACACTTAATTCTTAAAATCTCATTACCTAACGTACTAGGTACCAAATGAAAATGTTAAATAGATACACACACACACATACATATATATAATAAATTATATACATATATATTGGGTAGATGGGCAGGGTAAACGGGTTGAGTATGCAAGTATGACTCTAAACCCATACCCTAGCCACACTAGTAAAATTTAGCGGGCACGGGTGATGCCCTACCCATTATAGTAATGTTCGGGCACTACCCTATTCGTTTAACATTTTACTCGGGGGTAACCCTACCCTATTGATACACGTTGTCTGTGCACGCATTTAGGCCGATTTATAGGATCATTTTGGTAGCATTTGCATACAAATTTGGTTGATTTATATTCATATTGATTATCTTGAGCCTAATGACGTGTTTGCTTGTTTTATAGTGAAATTCCTATATTTTAGGGTCGAAGTCCGTTAAAGAAGGCCCGAGAGAAGAAACAAGGTGATTAGGGGGCAAAAAGGGTAATTTTATGGAGTTAAAAGATGGACCGACCCAGCGAAAAGTCAAACCGGCTGAAAAGAAACTGGCCGGGCAGGGTTTTAGCCCAGCCGATTATGTTCGGAAACGTGATTTTTAACTGTGAAAACTAGCTGGCCAGGGGAAAGTAGTGGTCGGCCAGGCACGATTAGGCAGTTCACGGGTTTTATGCTCCTTGGGCCGTTTTTCGGCCTATTTCAATCTCAGTCCATCCCAAACTTATAAATAGACTCCTTTAGGTCCGAAATTATATAATTTTGATCAGACTTTTTGTACATATTGAGAGCTTGGAGACTTGAATTGAAAAGCAAAAAACACGAGGTGAAGAAGATCAAGACTCAAGACGATTCGAGTTTTTTCGTTTATCATTTTTTTTTCTTGTCAATGTTTGTCTATGAACATATGATGGTTTTAACTGTAGACATGAGTAACTAAACTTGTTTCTATTCTAGGGCTTGAAAGTAGGTTGCGATTGAATATGTTTTGATTATTCCGCTTATTCTAGACTCCGTTCCATGTGTTTATAGTATGTGTTTATTTTATTTTATGAATTGATTTATTTAACCAATTACTCTATTCTACTTGCTTAATAATTTGACGCCTGAGAGAGGAGGGCTATTAATAGGCTTACGTCGTATATCATAAATATCAATATCGTCTGAGAGGAGTGACATATTTGTGTAGGCACTGGTCATAGGATCCCTTGAGAGTTGCATATGTCATAGTTAGCCCAAGAGGGTAATTATTCGTACATGATCAACACATTAACATCGTCCGAGATGAGGGTTAACTATATTAGTAATCGCCTAATAAACACTTGAATTCGATTTACAGGTCTATAATATTAGGATGATCATATATAGAAAATCATAACTGAAATCGAACTATAGGATATGTCTTTCTATCTGATTTATTCTGTTTTGTTAATTGTTTGCTTCTTGAGCTTTCTAAGTGTTTTTATTGTTTATGCTATTTTAGGTTAATCGCCAATCACCCATAATTTGGAGTCAAGATAGAGTTGGATTATTCCAATTAGGGCTGGTTTGCTTTGTGTGATTAGGGCTTGATAGATGGGGTATCCCTCCTAATCCTATGTTTGCTTTGTAATACTGAAAATGCTTCAAACCTTGTAAAATAAATGGCCCGGTTCCCGTTATCCTCTTTTCCCTTAATTATGGATACCACCTATGAGGTGAGATCCAATTCCCTACCATCTAATACTATTAGGATTATGTACTCAAATTTAGAAAATGCCCCCCTTTTCTCAACCAACACTGTTTACTAATACGGTTAAAGGATTTTATCCTATTTTAATATTTAAATTGTATTTAAGTTTTAAGGTGTATAGTTTGACTAATTTAATATATCGTGTACAATTTAAAAATAAATAATAAAATTAGAGAACTATAAGAAATAAAGAATCTCACATTCATAAACTCAAGAAAATACTTGATACAACAAAAGTTAATCATGATATAATACGTAGAATTATTTTGCATTGATAGAGTTATAATAACAGAATTTTCCAAAATTTTTAATTTCTATGCATTTATTGTGCATATTCAAATAAAATTTTATAATATGATCAATACTTGAGAATTTCAAAATATATCAGTATATACAAATATATCACGAATAGTATTCGTATAATTCCGGCAATCTGTAAGACTATCGTTTTACTTTTAATTATTCTTCATTTATATTTTTGTATTTTTCAGTTTCACAGTAATATATTTAAAAAATTCATGAAAATAAAGAAAATAACTCAGAATGATGAATTCGTTAAATAAAATAAATTTTAATTAAATTTTAAAGTGTATATTTATAATAATCATCATTAATACATATAGATGAGTTAGTCCCACTCCTTACCCGCGGTGAACACAAGTTAATGTGCCCACCTAGCTCATATGTCAAGATCTCATGGAATGCAGCTACTTGCCTTATCCATAATTTGGGGATCAGATCTTTACATGTCAGCGGTGGACACATTAACTTGTGCACACCGTGGGTAGGGGAGCATTTCTGATAGATGAATAGAAAATTATACAGTTTATGGACTCAAAATATTTTTTATAAAGAAAAAAGAAACACATTTAGTAAGTAATATAAATGATTATCTAATAAGAATCCAGTCTAAGACATCCCCCTTAATATAAAACCTGAATAGGCTTTGTACTCATGTCTCTATGTGGTAATTAAATCAAAATTATAATTGAATTCAAATTTTTCCTAATATGGACGCGTGCGTTACACGCATAATATGAGAGTTGACTTTTCAGCCTTTACATTAATATGAGTTGGATATGTTTTGAATTGAGTCTTTGAGTGGTGATTAAATATAGTGAGTTGTAATTTTGTTCGGAAATAACTTCTAAGTAGTGATTTATTTTAGTTTGATATTTTAAATAATAGATAAGATATGAATTTTGGATAGTGTATGAATTATGTGATTAAGAAATTAGAAAAATGGATGATGATATGAGGATACTGATTATATTTGGCTGTAGATTCTTTCAAATAAAGTTAGAGGTCTTAGCACTAAGGTTATAATCGACAAATATGCTAGTTGAAGTACATGTGGCTTTTAGTGAAGTAGATATATCAAATTAACGACTTCGAAGATTATTATATATGCATGTTCTGAAAAAAATAATTATTATTTTGAGCTTAGTTAAACTTCAATTAGAGGTTTAAAGAATGGTGCGATGATAATTTAGTGATATTACTCAAAGTTTGAGAATTTTGGAAAATCCGAGATTGATAGAATTAAATAGATAATTTGTTTTGAAGAAATTACTTTGATAGAGTATAAAAATATTATTTGAATTGTATTGAAAACAACAACAGTTATAAGAAAAATGTAAAATAAGAATTTGTGCTTTTAAACTTTCGGTATATTCTTCAAATGTGGGGGTAGCAAAATAAGTTGACTCTACCTAACTTAAAGGTATGTGGTTGATAAGATGCATATTTCATATCATATTTCCTCATATTCTTTATGTAGATGTAAGTTTAACTCTTGTATTTTGATTAAAAATTGAAGTAAGTTTAACTCTTGTATTTTGATTAAAAATTGTATTTGTAGGATAAATAGATGATTTGGGCAACATAGATGTTGATTTAGTTGATTTTGAAGAATGCAAGAATTTTCCATGGAGTCAGCATTTCCTGAAGATGTTTTTGTATAAGGCGTGGCCACGCTTTAACCAACAAATTGTCAAATTTCGTTTTGAATATAAGACGTGGGCACGCCTTACCTGACAGCACACACCTACGGGATTTTTATAAAAGTGGCAACCCTCTTTCTCTCTCCTGAAGATTTGAAATTAGTTCGAATATATTAAGACTTTTATTAGATAATTTTACATAAGGTCAAAGGTAGAGATATATAAGGATTAAAAAACAAATAGACGGGGAGAATGTAAATATTATGTCTTCTCTCTTTTCTCTGTACTCTCTAAAAAAGCACTTTGTAAAAAGTTTCCATGGAAGGCTAAATTCCATCCTCCGATCGAAGGATAATTATGTAGGAATTATATCTATTATAATACTCTTGTAGAAAGTAATACTATTAATCCCTTTCCCTAGGACCCTTCTCGGTTGTCATAATTTGTATCCTTATTGATTAACCCTAGAGGTGGATCTATAAATTTATATAAACCCTAACATGCGCCTACAACACACAGGAGTTAAGGGATTCGACCTGATAGCTGTTTACACAAAAGGTCAATTTCTGATTGAATGATTTCTGACTCTCGTCTTGACCTTCTGGACTGTATCCCTTACTCAATCCTCAACGCCGGATGGACGACGAACTTTGAAGAATTCCAAGTGGAAAGGAACACCTTAAACCCCCGCCGCCTACTCTCTCTTTCTCTCTATTCAGTGATCTTTTTTTGAGTGTTAATTCTTCTATGTTCACAGAATGAGAGACCATGTATTTATAATACATGGTTGAGTGTGGGCCAAGCCCGGTAGTTTAATTCCTTATTAGGAATTTAATTCTCTATTCCTACTTGGAATATGAGTCTATATGGGTCAGTCCAGGGATCAAATACAAGAAATAAAGATGGGCCTAACTATGAATTCATTCTTCCTTGTTCAACCCAGAACATAATTAATTAATAAATATTAATTCATTCCACTAGAGAATTAATACTAACTTACCCCTTTATTCCCGAGTTGAGTCTGGGCTTAAATTAGACTTAATTAATCCCCGTATTTAAGATATCGAATATCCATTAATTAATTAAAGCCTCTGACAGCTTAAATCAATTAATTTCTTATTTATTCCTTAAGTTGTACCACTCAACCTTATTATTGTACCTGAACTTAATCAACCTGGAGGGTTTAGTACAATAAACGTTTTGAGCTCCTTAAGAGGATATCATCTTCCTAAACGGATACAGTGACCTAAATCCAAATGACCAATTATTATATGCAAGTTACTGTCACCCAAAATACATAGTATAAAAGTTATAACGTAACTCTTGTCCATAGTAAATCAAAGTGACACACAAGCAAGCATTCATAACTGTAATCTTATTTAGGCTTTAGATTATTATAAGTCACCGAGATCTCTAGTTCTTCACCAAGGTCAGGCAAAAGAACTTATCTCATTGTGATCCTATTAATACGTAAATACGTACTAGTATAAGTAAATAGTCAAGATAAACTATTCCTACTTAATACTGCAGCCTAAACCAACAACTGGTCCTCAAGTTGTCTGAGCTGTGATTTACATTTTATATCTCATTAAGTTTAACAAATCACATGATCTTCTGTGATCTACAACACACCATATGATCTACTTATTTGCAAGAGATATGTGGACATATATATTGTGAAAGTGCAAATATAATCAGATAGGAGATAACCAGTGAATAACTGGAAACATTGTATATAAAAGGTTTTGCTTTCAGTATACAAATCCAACAAATTAAAGACTTGGTTCTTTCATATTTGTGAGATCTAATTTGTTTTACTTGTTCTTCAATTCTTCATTATTCATATATCTCCTGTGTTTAATGCAATTGTTTTTTTGATTGATTGAATGAAGTGGCCAATTGTTTAATTGTCAAAATAGTATATTACCAATTAGAGCATTAAATCCATAATTGTTTAACTGTTCTAATATTTTTGCTAAATAACATAGTTGATTACAAAGATGATTTTCTGTCAATGTTATGGAGGTATATGATCTAGTCTAAATGAACCTACATGTGTGTTTGTTGGCTAGAATTGGTGGTCTCTCTCGTATTAATGATGTTGACAAATTAAATTTTACGATCGTATCTAGAATTGTTTATTGGCAAGAGAAGTAATCGGAGATCGTATCCTGATTATCGAACCAGTAAGGAGAGATAGGTTATTAGGTCGTACCAATAGCCATAACCAGTTTAGTGTTGAATGTGAAGAATTTATTATTGCATCTATGATCGAATACATGAACCATGTTTGAAATTGAACTTTGATCAGATTCCTTGTCAATTTATTAATCTTCAATACATTTGAATATTGTCTTAGTTAGTTTAGCTTTATTTCTAATCAATCTTCAAAATCCCCCATCTTTATTTAATTTATTTCCATTTGTCTTACAAAAGAATACATCTCTATCAATCCCTGAGCATTCGACCTTGTTCACCACTATCGCAAATCTATAAATTAGAACACGTATTTGTATTTGTTGGTTTCGACACCCATCAAATTTCTGGCGCCATTGCCGGGGATTGGTGTCAAGTAGATTCATTCTTTTGTTTCTTTATTTTTATTTTTATGTTCTTTGTTTCTTTTGATGTTTCCTTCTTCTAGTACATGTAAACTTCATTACGATCCTGAAATTGAAAAGAAAGCAAAACGGTTCAGGAAAGAAGCTAAATTGAGAAAACAAACTTTGTTAGCTTCATCTTCTGGATTGAATTCAACAGTATCATTGGTTGATTCTTCAAGGGATTCTGAAAAGGAGCAAAAAATGGCCAATGAAGAGAAAACTTTGAGGGAATTGGCTGCACCACCAAACATCAACCAACAACCTCTTTGCATTCAATTTCCAGCTTTGGAAGGGGACTTTGAACTGAAGTCTGGGTTGATTCATTTGCTTCCAAGATTGTCTGAGAATGAGGATCCTCACAAACACTTAAAGGAATTCCATGTGGTGTGTTCTAGCATGAAGCCACAAGGAGTTACTGAAGATTAAATCAAATTAAGAGCATTCCCATTCTCCCTAGCAGACAGAGCAAAAGATTGGTTGTTTTACTTACCTCCTGGTTCTATAACAACTTGGACAAGGATGGTTAGGTTGTTCCTTGACAAAATTTTCCTCGCTTCAAGAGCTGCAAGTATTAGGAGGGAAATCTGTGGAATTAGGCAAAAAGACTCTGAAACTCTTCATGAATATTGGGAACGATTTAAGCAATTGTCGGCGAGTTGTCCTCAACATGGCATCTCTAAGCAACTGCTTATACAATACTTCTATGAAGGACTTCTCCCCATGGAGAGAAGAATGATGGATGCTGCAAGCGGAGGTGCTATCATGAACAAAACTCCTCGTGAAGCAAGAGAATTGATTACCACTATGGCCGCCAACTCTCAATAATTCGGTTTTAGACAAGACTCGTCTTATAGACGAGTTAATGAGGTAAATGTTTCTTCTCTTGAAAATCAAATTGCTAATCTAACTTCTCTTGTTCAGCAAATGGCTGCAGGAAATGTACAACAAGTTAAAGCTTATGGGATTTGTGCTGCTTCGGGACATCCGACTGACATGTGTCCCACACTTCAAGATGAACCTCATGAGCAAGCTAATGCAGTTGGAGGATATTCAGGTCCACTACAAAGGAAGTATGATCCTTTCTCAAAATACCTACAATCCAGGTTGGAGGGATCATCATAACTTCGGTTATGGTCCAAGGCCTCAACATCAAAACTTCCAACCAAGACAATTTGTTCAACCTCAACAACAACCATCTTCGAGTTCAAATTCATCTCTTGAGGACATTGTTAAGTCGCTCGTAGTCAATACACAACAATTCCAACAAGAGACGCGAACAAATATGAAGAAGATTGAGGATCAAGTGAGCCAACTAGCATCATCTGTGAGCCTATTGGAATCTCGAGGAAAGTTTCCATCACACACAATTGTCAACCCAAAGCAAAATGTAAATGCAGTTACTTTGAGGAGTGGAAAGGAGTTGAAAGAGCTCACTAAACCATCTCGAGCAAGAAATCTAGAGGAAGAAGCTGAAAAGGAAGTTGAGGTTCCTAAAGCTCAAGTGGATCAATCTCAAGGATCTAGTGCAGAGCCTTCACGAATGGTTATGACAAGTCCTCCTTTTCCTTCTAGATTATCCCAATCCAAGAAGGACGAAGAGGAAAAAGAAATCTTTGATACCTTTCGTAAGGTTGAAGTGAATATTCCTTTACTTGATGCAATTAAACAGGTACCTCGATATGCTAAATTTCTCAAGGAGTTATGTACTAACAAGAGGAAATTGAAAGGTATTGAATATGTTAATATGGGTGAAAATGTTTCAGCTGTTCTACAGAAAAATTTACCTCCTCAATGCAATGATCCAGGTATGTTCAATATTCCTTGTACAGTTGGCAATGTTCGTGTTGAAAGGGCAATGCTAGATCTAGGCGCTTCAATTGATGTCATGTCATTATCTGTTTATTCATCTTTGAATGTTGGACCCCTAAAAGATACTGGTGTGATAATTCAACTTGCTGATAGGTCTAATGTTTATCCCGGGGCATTTTAGAGGATGTGTTGATACAAGTGAATGGATTGATTTTTCCTGCTGATTTCTATGTGGTCAATATGGAAGATGATAAATTATCTCATTCTTTGATTTTGTTAGGGAGACCTTTTCTAAAAACATCAAAGACTAAAATTGATGTACATGATGGTAAATTGATGTTATAGAACCCCTAACACAAGAAATCTTTAATTTGAGTGATGATGATGATAAGTCAAAACTGGTTCTTGATAGGAGCTTAGCTTTTGAAAAATCACAAGAAATCATGAAGAACTTTGAGTGTGATTCTCTTTTGAACAAATTAATTCATGACTTAGAATCATTGTCATCTTTGAAGAGCATTTTTTCTTTTGTTGATTTACATGTTTCTCAGGCTACGCTTCTTCCATCTTGTGTGCAGGCACCTAATTTGGAGCCCAAACATCCATGGGTGGATTGAACTTAGGAGGTTTAAGTCGAGCATAGCGACTCTAAATAATTGCGCTTTTTGGGAGGCAACCCAAAGTTTATGTTATCTAGTGGTAGTTTATTTTATTATTGTATTTTAAGGTTAGTTTCATCTTTAAAAAAAAAACAAAAAAAGAAGGGTGTTTATGTTCCAGTGGATGTTTTAGTTTAAAGCGTGGGCATTCCTTATAATTTTTCTGATACTTTCAGGATCACGATGATATGGAATAGAGTATACCCATGCCTTAATCGAATTTCTCTTCTGTTTGTTTTCTCTTAATTCCAGATTTTATATATAAATCCCAATGATAATGACCTTCACGTGGCTTGTAACATGCCTCCTTTGGACTTACATTGTTTGGAGATGATGTGTTTAATTGAGAAGGTAGGTGATGGATTTCAATTTTGTGCACCGGGACCTATTGACGTTAAAAAACCACATGATGCACATCGCTCTCAACACCGGTCTCGTCACTTGGTTGACGATCATGACATTGCACCACCTCCAGCCGATATCTCCTTTTGATACTTATTGCAAGGAGCAATTTGAATTTCTTCGGGAACAGTTGCAGCGAATCGAGCAAAACCAAATGGCGTACTTCCTACATCAAGGTTTCGATCCACCTTTTCCCCCTCCTCCACAATAGATGCCGCCCAGTTCTACGATGCTCAACCTTTTCAGGGACGCTTTCTAACTCTTTATTCCGTTTTGAGCATCTATATTCTTTACATTAAGGACAATGTTGTGAATAGGTGTGGAGGAATAGCTTATATCATGCTTTATGCTCCATGCCATACTTAATTCTTGTTCGTGATTGTCATCGTCTTGAATTCTGATTCTTCCAATGCTCGAAAAAAAATTATAAAAAAAAAAAATTGTTGTCTTTGTAGTATTCTCTCTAGCCGCATTGTGGTTGATTGTTGTCAATAGTTGGAAAAAAAAAAGTTTGCATAAATCTAACTCATATACACCCCCATTTTGTGAGATTTGAGCCGATGAACATTCTCTATATAATACGCTCAATTTCTTTGTTGTGTGATTGTCATGCATTATTGATTTTTCTAGAATTTGCATTGTTATGCATGTTTTGATTATAACATTTGATGATTTGGATGTATTGAATAAAATAAGGGTATTTAGGATTAAACTCGTTTCTTGTTATCGTTGCCTTTTGTTTCTAGCTTACCCTTATTCATTTACCCTTAGTACAACCATTTTGAGCTTTAGCCTTTTCTTTGCTAATTAACCACATTACAAGCCTTGATAACCTTTTTGTTGATTTTCCCCCATTTTGAACATTGAGTTGAAGGATTATATGGACTTGTCCATGCTAGTTATTTACTTCCAATTTAGATGACTGCTTAATTATGAGAATTGTGAAGTTTTCAAGTTATGTTCTTCCTCCATAGAGAATGATAAGTAGAGTAAAAAATAAAAAAAAAAAAAAATATATGAGAAAGTAAAAGTGTTTGTACATAGTCATATAAAGTAATCCGAAGCAGTCTTGTATTATCATTTAGTTGTGCTATGTGTGCAAGAACATATGATTCATTTGACTCTATTAACCAAAATTCCTCTTTATCCTACCAACCTAAGCCCTCTACATGTTTTCAATTACATCTCTACCCAAGATTCTTGCATTCAATTTCCGTCATTGGTAGTCGAGATGTGATATATTAGAAAGCCTATGGTAAAAGTCTTCTATGCATTGACATGAGAGTTGATTGTTATATTTTTGAAGCCTAAACACATTTGAGTGTAAAGAATGAATTCATTGTGAGGGAGTCAGATTTTATGCATTCTAATTTCAATCTGTTGATGTGATTGACTATTTTTGTTTGTGAAGGAGAATTGTTTGCCAAATTTATTTTCAAAAAAAAAAAAAAGAATTAAAAAAAAGCGTTTGAGCAACGGAAGAGGAAGGATTAACCATAAGATGATGACACTGGCAAGAGTTGAGCCATATACTTGAGGACAAGCATTGTTTAAGTGTGGGGGAATTTAATAAGATGCATATTTCATATTTTATATATCATATTTCCTCATATTCTATATGTAGAAGTATGCTTAACTCTTGTATTTTGATTAAAAATTGTATTTGTAGGATAAATGGATGATTTGGGCAACATGGATGTTGATTTAGTTGATTTTGAAGAATGCAAGAATTTTCCATGGAGTCGGCATTTTCAGAAGATGTTTTTGTATAAGGCGTGGGACCAACAGATTGTCAAATTTCATTTTGAATATAAGGCGTGGGTACGCCTTACCTGACAGCACACACCTGCGGGATTTTTATAAAAGTGGCAACCCTCTTTCTCTCTCCTGAAGATTTGAAATTAGTTTGAATATATTAAGACTTTTATTAGACAATTTTAGATAAGGTCAAAGGTAGAGATATATAAGGATTAGAAAACAAACAGATGGGGAGGATGTAAATATTCTGTCTTCTCTCTTTTCTCTGTTCTCTCTAAAAAAGCACTTTGTAAAAAGTTTCCATGGAAGGCTAAATTCCATCCTCCGATCGAAGGATAATTATGTATGAATTACATCTATTATAATACTCTTGTAGAAAGTAATATAATTAATCCCTTTCCCTAAGACCCTTCCCGGTTGTCATAATTTGTATCCTTATTGATTAACCCTAGAGGTGGATCTATAAATTTATATAAACCTTAACATGCGCCTACAACACACAGGAGTTAAGGGATTCGACCTGATAGCTGTTTACACAAAAGGTCGATTTCTGATTGAATGATTTCTGACTCCCGTCTTGACCTTCTGGACTGTATCCCTTACTCAATCCTCAATGCCGGATGGACGACGAACTTTGAAGAATTCCAAGTGGGAAGGAACACCTTAAACCCCTGCCGCCTACTCTCTCTTTCTCTCTATTCAGTGATCTATTTTGAGTGTTAATTCTTCTATGTTCACAAAATGAGAGACCATGTATTTATAATATATGGTTGAGTGTGGGCCAAGCCCGGTAGTTTAATTCCTTCTAGGATTAGGAATTTAATTCTCTATTCCTAGTTGGACTAGGAGTCTATATGGGCTAATCCAGTGATCAAATACAAGAAATAAAGATGGGTCTAACTATGAATTAATTCTTCCTTGTTCAGCCTAGAACATAATTAATTCATAAATATTAATTCATTCCACTAGAGAATTAATACTGACTTACCCATTTATTCCTGAGTTGAGTCGGGGCTTGAATTAGATTTAATTAATTCCCGTATTTAAGATATTGAATATCCATTAATTAATTAAAGCCTCTGACAACTTAAATTAATTAATATATAAAACATCTACAAAAAACAATGTATAAAATCATCGAGGGGGATGGATTGAAGCACATAAAGGAGTCATCTGCGGAAGAAACCCAACCTTTATGATTGGACACCTCACGAAGAAGGTTCAATGGGTAGAAACAAACCTATAATACGTGAACTCATTTAACACAATTGTATATGAGACATGTTGATGAGATGTCTCGTATCTATCCCTATGGTGATAGTACAATATAGCGTGATGTTAGGTTGAGCTTTAGCTCTTAATGAGGCCAAGGCGGAAATTCCACGGGGTATAGGTCACACATACCCTTGTAGGTTTCACCTAAGTGAGAGTTTACATATGCTGTGGCTATGGGTTTGGACGGTCCCTAGAGACTCTCATGAGAATCAAGATACGAGCACATGGCCGTTGATAGCGCTAACTCACTTTGAACAAGACCGATGTCAATACCATACGCATGAGGTATCGGAGTTTGGCCAGTGAACATAATGGAAGGCGTAGTCCATTATATTTCCTCAAATGGAGATCATCAACACTAAGTGCAGGCTCAAGCCCGGAAGGCTCCTATATCTATTGCATGGTATTATGCTGCCCATATTATTTTTGTATATGTCATTTTGAAGTATTAAATCTTGTGACGGATTGTTGTAAATATTGAAGTTTTAAAACTTCAAAAGAATTCATAACAAATAAATTTTATAAAACCGTCATTGCTTAACACCCCCATTAAATGACATTATTTGTATTTTAATTGTCATTATTTGTGTTTAATACTAGTAGTATCCCTATCCGATGCACGGTTTTTAAATGTAAACGAATAAATAATAAGAATTTTATATGTTTATATAATTTTAATATAATAAAATATTACAATCAATATATAATAAGAGATAGAAAGTTTTATGTTAATGAAAGAAGAGACAATGAAAATGATTACAAATATATAAATTTGAGTAAGTTATAGAATAGTCATATCTATTTTTCTTAATGTATGAATATCTCTAGCATCCTTGTATGGAGGTTAAGTAGATTATCTTGTGCAAAGGATGAGTATATATGTGTATATTTATAATTTTAAGATAAACATTATATTTATCCAAAGTATCTAAATTTTTACTTTTCAAATATGATGTTCAAGAAATTTTCAAAAGCTTTTAGTGAGTACCAATAACACTACATTCTAATTTTATTAATTTTTATTTGTAGCACAAACACACTAATAATTAACCCACATAATCAACCAACAATTTGTCTTTAATTTAATTTAATTTAATTTATTTATACAATATGATGTCAAACCATAGATCGATAAGATGACTAGTTTACTTTATTATACAGGAAAATCACATTAGAAGTGACAATTATTTTTATTTCAAAAAAATTAGATTATTGTTTTGGAAAAAAATATGTTGAAATTAAAAATGAAAATTATAAAATATTTATTAAATAATTCAATATTTATATTTTTATATGATTTTTTTTTTATTTTTTATTTATATAAATGAAACCAAATTACATATAGAAAAAAGACCATTTGGGATTTTTTTTGATAAGATTGTGCTGGATTGTGGAGCCTAACAGCCCCGTCGCGGCCGCGACGCAAGGTGTGAAGGTGTTGGTGGCGAAGCAAAGCTCGCGGCTGCAGCCAAGGACGCGAAGAAGAGCAATGCTTCGAAGAGGAAGTCGCGGGCGCGACACTGGTTCTTGGGCACGACTCGAGTTCGAGGGCGCGACCCGTTGATGCGTCTAAAACTTGGGGTTCAAGACGTAGTTACACATCGTAACGAACTAGGTTACCAAATTGTTGTGTTATGTTGTGTGATTTTAATTGTTTTCTTCTTCGATAATCTAGTCGTATTCGTGGTTGTGAGTGGGTTAAAATACTAACAACTGGTATCAAGAGCATCATGTTAGTTTCCTGGGAGTATTCACGATGAATGACGGAAAGATTTCGGTGGAGAAGTTCGATGGAACTGATTATGGCTTTTGGAGGATGCAAATTGAAGATTACCTCTATAGTAAGGATTTGCACCAGCCCCTCAAGGAGAAACCCGAGAAGATGTCTGCGGAGGAGTGGGAGTTGTTGGACTGGAAAGCGATGAGCGTGGTGCTTTGTCGTTGTCCAAGGAAGTGGCTTACCATACCACAGGCGTGAGGTCTACAGGGGAGATGCTGAAAACCTTGGAGGAGATGTATCAAAAACCATCGACGGCAAACAAATTCCATCTGATTAGACGACTGTTTAATCTGAGGATGGCGGAGGGAACACAGGTATAGCAGCATCTGAATGAATTCAACATTTTAACCTCACAGTTGGATTTGGTGGATATTAAATGTGATGATGAAATTCAGGCCCTAATTATGTTATCTTCTTTGCTAGACAGTTGGGCCGGTACAGTAACAACCGTTAGTGCGACAGACGCTAAGCTGAAGTTTGGCAAAGTAAGGGATTTGATGATCAGGGAAGAGATTCGTAGGAACGAATCAGGATCAGGAACGTCCTCAAGGTCAGCGCTGAATACCAAGAACAGAGGCAGACCGAAGGGAAGGCAGTTTAGGGGGAGGTCGAAATCCAGAGGGAAGAGTCAGACAAAGAAGGACGGGAGTTCTGTGAAGTGCTGGAATTGTGACGAGGTTGGTCACTTCAAATACCAGTGCAAGGCGCAGAAAAAGAACAAGAGGGAACAAGCAGACAGGAAGACAACGAACGCAGCGACGTAGGAAGATGATGGCGATGTGTTGGTTTTGAGTGTGTGCAGTCCCATGGAGTCTTGGGTCTTGGATTCTGGCGCATCATTCCATTCTTGCGGTAATATTAATATTATGCATGATTACGTTTCTGGCGATTTTGGACAGGTATATCTGGCGGATGATGAACCCCTGAAAATCGTGGGAAAGGGAAACGTAAAGGTTGAGACATCAAACAGAGCAAAGTTGATATTGAAGGGAGTGAGACATATCCCTGGATTGAAGAGGAATCTGCTTCCAGTTGGACAACTTGACAAGGAAGGTTACGTGGTGACGTTCGGCTGTAGCAACTGGAAAATTACCAAGGGGGCTATGGTGGTAGCTCGGGGTAAGAAAGAAGGAACGTTGTACATGACCAGTAATTCGCAGGATTCCCTTGATCTTGCAAATGGTAATGGTGATGTGGATTTATGGCACTGTTGACTGGGTCACATGAGCGAGAAAGAGATGAGACTGATGTGTTCGAAGGATTGATTGCCTGGCTTACAAACTGTGGAAGTTGGTATGTGTGAAGAATGTGTCTTCGGGAATCAAAGGTGAGTGAGTTTCTTGAGGAGTGGCAAGGCCCTGAAGAAGCAGAAGTTAGAGCTGGTCCATAGTGATCTATGGGGACCAGCACCGGTGGCATCTGTTGGAGGATCGTTGCATTACATGAAATTCATCGACGATTCGACCCGCAAGGTATAGATTTATTTTTTGAAAAGTAAGTCTAATGTATTTGATGTTTTCAAAAGGTGGAAAGCCTTGGTTGAGAATGAGACGGGATTGAAGGTGAAGTGCTTACGTTCCAACAATGGAGGTGAATATGAACTCAAGGAGTTCAAGGATTATTGTGCTGAGCATGGAATTTGTACGGAGAGAACTGTACGTGGAACGCCCCAGCAGAATGGTGTGGCCGAGAGAATGAACAGAACACTGAATGAGCGGGCAAGGTGTATGAGATTGAAAAGCGGCTTGCCTAAGTCGTTCTGGGCAGATGCGGTGAGCACAACTGCGTTCTTGATCAACCGAGGTCCATCGATTCCCTTGGATAATTGGATACCCGAGGAGGAGTGGACTAGAAAGGAGATAAACTTGTCTTACTTACGTATTTTCGGTTGTGTTGCTTACGTCTTGTGGATTCTGTTGATAGAAGCAAGTTAGATGCCAAATCCATCAAGTGTACATTTATTGGGTATGGAGGTGATGAGTTTGGCTGTAGGCTGTGGGATGAGCAAAATCGAAAGGTAATTCGCAATCGGGATGTTATATTCAATGAACAGGTTATGTACAAGGACAGGTTGAAGGATTTGGGCACTACTGTTGCAAAGCCCCGCACCGTCGAGTTACCTGATCTAGACTCGAGTGGGAGTAAGGGGAGTCCGGTTGATGAGGAAGTTTTTGATGATGAACCAAGAACACCACCACCACCTCAAAGACCAGTTAGAGATCAAAGGCCACCAGATAAGTATTCGCCCTCTAACTATTACTTATTGTTGACTTATGGTGGTGAACCTGAGAGCTTTGCAGAAGCAGAACAGGTTAGTGATCGACGAAGATGGAAGGCTGCAATGGAAGATGAAATGACGTCTCTTTGTGTTAATGGCACTTGGGAATTGACTGAGCTTCCCAAGGGCATGAAGGCATTATATAGCAAGTGGGTCTACCGAATCAAGAATGAGGCCGATGGTAGCAAATGCTACAAGGCGAGGTTAGTTGTGAAGGGGTTCGAGGAACGGTATGGTATTGATTATACAGACGTATTTACTCCCATTGTGAAGTTGACTATAATTCGCATGGTGTTGAGTATGGTGCTTGCGGAGAACCTATTATTGCATTAGATGGATGTAAAGATGGCTTTCCTTCATGGTGATCTAGTGGAGGAGTTGTACATGGTACATCCGGAGGGATTCGTGGTAGATGGAAGAGAAAATCTTGTGTTAAAGTTGAAGAAGAGTTTATATGGGTTAAAGCAAGCTCCGAAGAAGTGGTATATGATGTTCGACAATTTCATGATGGAGATTGGTTAACATAGATGCCACGCCGACCATTACTACTATTATAAGAGTTTTGACAAAAGTTATCTTATCCTATTACTATATGTTGATGATATATTGATTGTAGGAGCCGATCCAAGGGAATTGGAAAGGTTGAAGAAGGAATTGTCTGAGAGGTTCTCCATGAATGATCTTGAAAAAACGAAACAAATTTTGGGTATGAGAATCGAGAGGAATAAGGCGGCAAATTTGTTGTATCTTTCGCAGGCGGATTATGTCCAGAAGGTCTTGGAAAGATTTAACGTGGAGAATTTGAAGCTGGTTAATGTACCCTTGGAGGATCACTTTAAGCTGTCGAAGAAGGAGTCGCTAAGTACTAAGGAGGAAGGTACCCAAATGATCAATGTTCCATATGCATCGGCAATTGGGAGTATCATGTATGCTATGGTTTGTACTCGTCCAGATATTGCGCATGCAGTGGGAGTAGTGAGCCGGTTCATGGGTGATCCGGGGAAACAACATTGGGAGGCGGTGAAATGGATTCTAAGGTATTTACGGGGTACCACAAATAAAGCTTTGTGTTTTGACGGAAGAAATTCTGAGTTAGTTGGTCTCGTTGATGCAGACCTAGCATCGAATGATCTTTATGGGAGAAAGAGTACGACCGGGTATGTTTTCACTTATGGTGGTACGACGATTTCTTGGACATCAAAGTTGCAAAAGGTGGTTGCACTGTCCACCACGGAGGCGGAGTACGTAGCCTTGACGGAGGCAAGTAAGGAGATGGTGTGGTTGCAAAGTTTCTTGGGTGAACTTGGGAAGGAGCGTGAAAATAATGTACTCTACAGTGATAGTTAGAGTGCAATTTTCTTGCCTAGTAATCTGGCGTTTCATTCGAGAACGAAGCACGTTGAATTGACGTATCAATTCATCCGGCACCTACTAGAAAAGAAAGCCTTGCAACTTGTGAAAATTCTCGTGAGTGAGAATCCAGCTGGCATGTGTACTAAGGTAGTAACCTTAGAGAAATTAAAGTTGTGCATAACTTCAATTGGCCTCGGAACGTGAAGAAGAAGAGAAAATGGTGATACTAAGCGGAAAAGTGAAGACGAGCTCAAGAGGAGTTGAATGGAGAGGATGTTTAGTCTCCAAGTGGGAGATTGTTGGATTGTGGAGCCTATACAATCGCAGGGAGTGCCACGGCTGCAACGCAAGGTGCGGAGGTGTTGGTGGCGAAGCAGAGCTCGCCACCGCGACGGGAGGTCGCGGCCGCGGCCAAGGACGCGAAGCAGAACAATGTTTCGAAGAGGAAGTCGCGGGCACGATCGTCAGTTTTGACGATACGCTTCGCGAGCGCGACCTGTTGACGCGTCTAAAACTTGGGGGAACAAGTTTTGGGGCTATTATAAATAGTAGAATCATTCTCCACTCATTGTATTCCGAAAATTATCAATTTTAGTGCATATCCTGGCTTGGTATCGCCCCCAGACGTAGTTACACATCGTAACGAACTGGGTTACCAAATTGCTGTGTTATGTTGTGTGATTTTAATTATTTTCTTCTTCGATAATCTAGTGGTATTCGTGGTTGTGATCGAGTGGATTAAAATCCTAACAGATTGTACTAGATCTATTTTTTAGTTTTCATTTTGTTCTTTATTTTTTCCCCTCTCTAGGTATGAATATACTTGACCATAATTTTTTTTGTACACATAATTGATACTACACAAATTAAATGATGTATTTAGTGAAAATAAAATTAAATAGAAGAAGAATGAGTACAATAACACAATACTTAGGATTTTAGAAACAATCAAATAGTAATTTTGCTTTTGTCGACAAACTTACTTCCACGCACTCCCTTCCCACATTTTCGCCCCCTTCTCCCATTTTAAATTCTAGATAATTTTGTTGATTTATCTCACACAATTTCAGTCACACTCTTCTCATACTCTCTCACAATGTCGGTCACTCTTTTTTACTCTAGTAGTGATGTCACTCCCTTCTTCCTCAGTTACTTTGGATCTTTTAATCTTCACATCAAATAAAATTATTCAAAGAAAAAAATATTCGAAAATAGACATAAAATTTGGTTGAATCAACGGCTTGATTAATGTCGATTTTAATTAAAAAAAATTGATTTCCCGGAATAGATTATGTGATATATGAGTTCAGATTTTTTTGGAAGGTTGCGTGAGTGTCTCCTTTTATAGACTTGGACAAATTAAACTAATTGCGGGGGACTTACTATTGATTTGAGATAATGGTGTGCCTAAATATATTTTAGGCAAATATATGTAGATTTATCTCCAAATAATATGCTTTATAACAAAAAATAATGTTTACAGAAATGACAAAGGGATTTGGGCGGGAAAATTCCTAGGTTACTATTTTGGGTGGATTTTGTTATTATATATATATATATATATGTATGTATGTATGTATATAGACTGTGGGAGTTACATGCATCATACTAGCACTATATATAGGTCTCTTAGGTGCTTAGAGAAGGACATACACTTGCATACACATTCTAGGGGTCTAGACATGCACTAGTTTATTTTATTTTCATATTATATACACTACTAAATTTATATATATTTTTGGGGCGACTTGACAAGGTCTATTCACTTAGTTTTTCCGTGATTATGCCCATGGTAGGAAACGCAGACGAGGCCACTTGGGTTTTTATCTTGTGATGGTGATGTGCCGACAGTACCCGCACGAGGAGAGTTCATCGTGGTCTTAGGACAACGCTATGTGGCGTGACTCCTATAGGCCTAGCTGGTAATATCGTAATATTTTATTATATGTTTCTGAACTATTCTATCATTTACATCACTAAATGTTTTACTTACATGAAAATTTATTTACACAAAATTAGTTTACCGTTATTGAGCTGAAGTTTACGAATTTGCACAGCAGGTGCCTTAAGACCAACGCGACACAAGCGAAGAAGATCTTGCACCAAATTGTGCATACTCCCAAGCGCCGAAGAGTCCGCCTCATGAACACAAGTCCAGAGATGGGAAGCTGCTCTGTTGATGGCGACATCATCATAGTGGAAGATAACCTGATTACGAGAAAATCAAACAATCCAAGAAAATTATTTTTTTTTAAAAATAACTATCATTATAATGTTATTTTTAATTAAAAAAAAATTATCCTATACATTCCAGCTTCTGAATTTACTAACTGAAATTAATATTAATAGTTATATTAAAAATTATTTAAAAAATGTTAATTGCATACCTCTTAATATAAAAGTATAACTGTCTTTAGGCATATGTTTGCTTCTGGTGAATTCGGGTTATAATTATGTGGGAAAATATTATTATTTTTTTGTACAAAAAATATCTTTCAAGAATGCGGACACATGTTAGATTATGGAGTCGATTTTTACAATTTTTTTGAAAAGGGGAAAAGTAAAATTGCCACCATCACAATTAGTTAAACTAAAATTTTGGATGGGTTAGGTTATTTAAACGTATTTTTGTAAAAATAACTTTCATTATAATGTTTGACCTAATTTTTTTTCATATAAATTTTATAATGTTAATTTTTAATTTAAAACATAAAAAATAAAACTTTTTGTATCTTATACTTTCCAACTTCTGAATTTACAACTTGAAATTAATATTAATAGTTATATTACAAAAAATTTAAAAACTACTTATTACATATATCTAAAACCTGCTTATTATCACACAAACTATATTGCCACTAATGTTAATGTATGTAGAGAAGTCTTTCGTAATTATAAATTTTGAAAAATTACTATGCACATTATAAAAAAATTCAACATTATGTTGCTTGCATATGTGTATATATACTACAACACTTATTAAGATTTCTAATTATGAGATATATAATTCCACTAAATCAACTAAATAATAGTATAAAACAACAATAATCAAATAACATTTAAATGTACTGATAAATTACAAGAATTAATGAAAAAAAATAAGACGATTAATAAAAATAAGAAGGATAGTCTAAGATTGTGAAATTGTTTCGCTGATCTTAGTTGATTATATCCAACGTTATTTTTCTAATTTTATCTTTTTTATTCTTTAATAAAATGTGAAGTGCGAAAAATTCTCATTGCTAAATTATACCCGCACCAAATTTTGTTAACATAAGCCACAAAATAGTAGACGGTGCATGAGTGATACATTATTTTAACTTTATCAAAACAGGTTGCTAGTAAAAAAGATTAATTATTAAAAAATAAAAATAAAATTGAAGGGTAAAGCAGTAAACGTATCATTTACACAATATTAATATGTTGAAGTAAACATCATATTACATATCAATATAGATTATTATGACTTGCAATTTAGCATTACAAACATGAGATTGCTATGTAATTACTATATAATATATCCTAGTTTTGTGTATCCTCGCTTATCCCATCAAGTGAAGCAAACGAGCCTTTAGAGTATTAAATTAACATAGGATCACAATCTCTGTGAGATCGAGATCAACCTTGCTCACTTCTAACTGCAGTACCACCGTTCACTTGCGGTCATACTAGGGGTTAGAAATAGTGTATCACCTGCGGGTAAAACTGACATCCCTAATCGGACCTAGCCGGACAGGACGACTCAAATTGCCATTTCTATTGTTATTGTTCTTATTATTACTATTAATTATGAGTTGTAGTATTTATTATTAAATAATAAATTGTTATTTTAATAATTAATTAAATTATTATAATAGTTGTAAAACTGACATCCCTAATCGGACCAAACGGCCAGGACGACCCGAATAGCCATTTATATTGTTATTGTAGTTGTTCTTATTATGATTAATTATGAATTTTAGTATTTATTATTAAATAATAAATTATTATTACAATAATTAATTAAATTATTAATAATTGCAGGGGCAGATGATAATAATATTTTAGTACAACCCAAATTTGAGAATTTACGAAAAAACTTCCACATAGTCCTAACAAGGATTTTTTTTGAAAATTTTAAGTAGGGCTAATTGATATTTGATGTAGTTTTTGATTAAATACAATATTTGAAGCTTATTAATACTTGTCATCAACTATAGTTTTTTCTTCAACTACAACATTAATCACATTTTTTAACATACAACTATGTTTTTTAGTATAAGTCTTGATAGGGGAGGGACCAGAGGAAATTAATCCTTGATCAATTGCCAAGATTATAAGGTCCTCTACCAACTGAACTACAATCAATTCCTAACATACAACTATGTTGTTATTACTATTACTAGATGTGTCCTAACATTTTATCATTGCACTGAGTGATGATCTCAGAAGAAACTTACTTTACTAAATCCATATATATGCCTCTTAAAGGAACTTAGGGATGCTTGTCATATTAATCTTAACTCAAAACACATTTTAATGATTATTTTTGTGCATATTATATCTTTGACAAGTCAGCAAAATTTTTCTTATGGTCCATTTTCCTTTTTTCCCTCAAGAATTGGTCCACTTTGGTTCAAAATTCACATTTTTACTAATTTCGTGACATTTTAGTGAACTTTATTCACATTTTCTCTTTACAAATGGATTTTGATGTACCTGGTGTAGACATACATATCAAAATAATTTGAAAACATATGTAACTCGTTTAAAAGTACATGGTTTTCATAGCAAAGTCTCTTTCTATAACCCAATTATTAGGGGAGTTGGGTCCAAATAAGTTGGGGGAAGAACAACTAATATAGTTGAAATGAATGTATATGCGTGCAATTGAGGGGTGGTGGAGGAAAGAAATTGCAAACATCTTTTTTCCTTTTGAAAGATACAAGAATGAAACAATCAACTTATTGATATAAGAAGACCTAATCAATGGAATTCAAAGGTAGGAAGAAGCCCCCTTAGACAGACAATTTTTTCTTTTGACCATATTTCATAAATTACTAAGGTAGTTTGTGTATTGTTATGCAACTTATGCTAAATCAATAGAGTTAGTGGGCGGCCTTATATTATTATATCGTGAAAAATTATATATGTAGTATTTTGATAATTGATTAACTGTTAAAGTATTGTAAGAAATAGTGCATTAATTATATTTAAAAAAAAAAAATCACGATTTTCGAAATTGTTAGAGAATAATTTCCAAACAGGCATTTTGTTTTGTATCACTAATTTCATTGCATAATTCATTTCAAACAAATTGATTGTAGCATGTATACCCATTTTTTCGGGGGGTGGGCATTCATGCCTAGTGTGTTTTATTATTCCTCAATTTCTATAAAATTTTAAAAAAATGCACGTGAAATGTCATGTGATTCATTTAGAAAATTTTGGCCAACCTCTCCTACATGACATCCAATATAGAATATTGTTGCTTACTTATGAAAAAGGAACTAGAACCCTACACTATCTTTTTAATTTCATTGTACAAAAAGAACAACTTGAACCAGGATATTGAGAAAATGTTCATTTCCAGGAAGGATAACTACTTGGTACTCCCACCTCCTTAATACCATAAGTATGCATCTTTGATTGCTCTGATCTCTACCAATGAAACCGCAAGTGTATAGTGTAGTTAATAACAAGTAGTAACCAAGATTGTATCTCATAAAGACTAGTGAAGATGAAACCTAATTAAATTACTACAGTATTCTTAATACTTAAATATCTAGGGGGATCAAATATATGGTTTGTTGGTGTTTTGTTGCCCTACTTACTAAGTATCGAGACCGTAAAATAATAGAAGAAAATAACTAATTAAACTAAAGTCTCACGAACAAACGATTAAGTACTAAACATAGATCATTAAATACTAAAAGCTATTTAGGATATAGATTTCAGAGTTAATTACCGTGCAATCGTAGATAATCGCTCATGCAAACATATATGAATTACTCTAATTAATATGTCTATTTGTTATGGGGCTTCACGAGTATACATTCTTAAACCTCCTTCTGAAGTGCCTAAGATGTGGATTATAGCCATAGACAACCATAAGTTGACCTGTCTATAACTCCTAAAAGTACCTTGAAAATACCCCCCATAAATACCCTCACCTTGTGATCCTATCTTGGAATATATTATGTCATGTGTTGTTTATCCACTAATACCCTCATCTTTCGATCCTATTTTGAGAATATGATAGTAAGTGCTAGTCTTAGGTGATTAGTCTATTGTAACATCAATCATATCTCAATACACAAAATAACAACAATGACCTATTATTATAGCATGCATAAAATAATTTATATTTGTAACTAAAACCTGTTTCTAACCTTAATATATATCACGACTACTCCATAATGGTTAAAAAAATTATAAATAAAACATCGTTCAACAATAAATAAAGTGAAATCAAATAAAAAGAGAAGTATTAGAATCACCGACGAATTTCGACGGAAGAATCTCCGATGTCCATTCTAGCTCTCCTAGAAACAACATAAACTACTCTAGTTATTGGTAATTCTCTAATCCTACCGATCTCTATAATTTTACTAATGATATAAAATAATTTTTAAGGCTCGGTATTTATAAAATTACACAACAGTAGGTTCGGACCAGGCTTTAATTGGATAGAATGAAATAAAAATGCATCTGATGAGAAAGCTCGCCTTTTTGCTTGACTAAAAGAAGCACATATATTCGGTTGAGCAAATGCTCAACGCCTACACATGTTTTCTTGGTCGATGCAGGGTGCTCGACCGAATTAAGTAGGGTTATTGATACACTATTTCTAACCCTAGTATGATCGCAAGTGAACGGTGAACTGTAGTAAGAAGTGAGCAAGGTCGATCCACGGGGACTTTTTACCTATATTAATTTAGTACCCCGATTGTAGTAGGCCAACCCTATCTAGACTCTCGAATAAAGGCGGTTGGTTGATTATTAACTAAAGTGCATAAAATAGTAAATAAAGTAAATAGAATGCTCGAAGAAACAACAAGTAATCACGAAGGAATAAATCAGATAGAAGAATGTATTCTAAGGTTCAATGTTGGTTATGCTCTCCTATGTTCAATCACCTTAATATTCTAGAATTTTAGACCGAATTCAAATTCTTATTAGGAGGCACTACTCTAGTGAACCCTCCTCTCGGAAGATGTTAACGTGTTGATTATGTACGAATAATTACCATCTCGGGCTAACTATCACATATGTTACTTCAAAGGGCTCCTAAAACAAATGCCTACACATGTATCTCACTCCTCTCGGACGACTATTGATACATATACTTTGTGTTGTATGTCTATTAACAACCCTCCCCTCTCGGGTGATGATTTATTAAGTAAGTAGAGTCAAGCAAGTGATCAATTCGCAAAACTCATAAAATAAAGCCAATACATAAGATAAAAATATTGAACGGAGTCTAGAAGAAAACCAATAATTAAAACATAGTCAAATGTAAACCTACTTTCTAGCCCTAGAGCATAAAAGTTTTTAGCTACTCATATCCATAACAAAATCTAACATAAGTTTAAAGATAAACATAAGAAGAAATTGAAAACAAATAAAAACAACTAAACACGGAGTCTCCAATCTTGATCTTCTTCACCTCGCGCTTCTTGCTCTTCGATTCAAGTCTCCAAGACGATTATTATGATAAGTGATGATGATTTTTGTACTTGGAGAGCCTCTATTTATAAGTTGGGGAGGATTGGGGTTGAAACGAGCCAAGATTCGACCAAAAATGCTTGAAAACATTGAGAACTGCCATTGAATCCAGCCGGAATGCCCCGCATACCAGCTTGCAAGCTCAGCTAGTCTGGCGTGCAAGATCGGATTTGGTTGACATAACCGATTTAGCCTTTCGGGCCTCTTTTTGCGCACCAGTTTAAGCTATGGGGCCAGTTTTATCTTTCTTCTCTTCAAGGTTGGGTTTGAGCTGTTTTGGCTCCCCCTGTCCATATGCTAACTCATTTTTCGTGCCTTTTCACCCCTAATTGGCTTGTTCTTTTTTTCCGGATCTCATTCCAATGGATTTTGGCCCTAAAATATAAGATTTTCACTACAAAACAAGCAAACACGGTATTTGGCTCAAGATAATCAAATATAACACAAAACCACCGAATTTATATGCAAATACTACCAAAATACCCGTATAATTCGGCCTAAATGTAAGCATACACTACATGTATCAAAATCCCTCAAACTTAGACTGTTGTTCCTCCTCGAACAACAAAAGTAGATAAAAACAAGAACTTAAGCATTAGGGCGATTTAGGCAATGACTCTAGCCACAAAATATTTTTCGAAAACAAACATAAACTATTGAGCATATTTTCAACATGGAAACACATCAATTTCTTTCTAGACATTGCACTTTAAATAGATAATCCTCACCGAAGAAATGTATTGCTCATCTCTCAAGTGTATAAAATGAGACGTGTTTACCCTCAAGTTGAATCACATGCACAGTCTACCATATGATTGCCTATTGTCTAACCTATGCTTCATACTCGACACATGTGAACAAATAATCATAAATGTCTTTGTTTTTTTGTTGTAATGTATGCTTAAGGTAAGACGATATAATCATAGGTAAAAGAGACTCATACTCGGACTAATCAAGCTATTCCTAACTCAACCACCCCTCGAATCTCCTTCCCCACTCTTCACGTCTTAGAAAGCTAAAAATATAGCTTCTTCACCCAATCAAGACAATCAAGGCACCACATCAACTAAGTGCTTCCAATATCAACACTAATTGAGTACCACTTTGGAAACCCTCTCCTAAATAACATAAACTGAAAATAAAGCTTAACTTTTTTCCTTTTTTTTAAGAACAAAAAATAGCAAGAATATAGACAAGGAGGGGTCAATTTTTTTAATCCTTTGTCCATCACAATTCATTTTTTTCACCAAACCATCCCAACTATCCATTTTACTAAAAAATATGGTTCTTTTCTCTCAACACTCAACTAGTCCAAGTTAAGGGAGAAAAACTAAAAAGGAACGGATTAAAACTTGTAATATATCACTATGAAAAATAAAACTAAAGGCTCAACGTGGCTGACTAGGGATTAATTTACAATATTTGGTTAAAAAATTATTTTTGGCAAAAAAAAAAAAAAAAAAAAAAGGCTAAAAGAAGTAACACCTAAAATCATTTTATAAGTCCACAACGTGTAGTTGATAAATCTTAAGCAGACGCAAGACAAGTTCTAGAGACACACTTACATGATGACCAATAAATCACACCGAAAGAAAAACAATATATATAATTCGAAAAATGGGAGTTCAATCAATAACTTAAAATCTCACGGGGTAACGACATCATCATTCTACATGCATGCTCAATTTCATATTAATTATGCCTATCATGCTCGCATGTCATAACAATTCTTTTAAATTCATCTCCTCATTGACACATCATTGCCAATCAACCCCCTATTTTAGCTATTTGTTCATCAAAACAAGCATCAACTCCGGGGTTGACTCAAGTGACTCAACAAAATTCAAATAACGTTAAATGCATGAAACAAAAGAAACAACCTAAATCAACATGACGCAATTGACTAATAGGCAAATGGACTCACATACCCAATCACTACAGCAAATCAAACACCACACTAGCAAGCAACAATTAGACTGAAATCACTACGGCAAATCAAACACCTCATGATCGTGAACAGCCCCAACCATTTGGACTTCAATTTTCCAGGAACAAACCTTAACCGAGAGTTGAGAACCGACCTCGAAATCTCGTCTTGAGCAATAGATCATGGAATCTCTTTGTGCACACCTTGTACAAGATCGAATTCTCGAATACTTGACACTAAAACTCATCTAGCTCATTGAGTTTGGGGATGCATGCTAGCCCCGCCGAGTAGAAGTCGACATACAACTTGTTCACGGCTCAATACACTCTATGATCCAACTCAACTGGTAAATGGAAAGACTTGCCAAAGATGAGCTGACATGGCGACATCCCCAATGGAGTTTTGTAAGCCGTTCTATATGCCCATAAGGCATCACCCAATTTCATCGCCCAATCTTTCCTACTCTCATTCACTAAGATTTTATTTATTTCCCGATTAGCTAATTCTGCTTGACCGTTGGCTTGAGGATGGTACGGTGTAGACACTTGATTCATGATCCCATGCTTGGACAATAAAGCTATTAGCCACTTGCTACAAAAGTGAGAACCCCCATCGCTAATTAAGGCTCTTGGAGCCTCGTACCTCGTGATGATGTTCTTTTGCAGTAACTTTAATACTACCTTGAAATCATTAGTTTGGGTTGGAACAACTTCCACCCATCTCAACACATAGTCCACCGCCAAGAGTATATACCGAAACACTTGTGAATGAGGGAACGACCCATGAAATCAATGCCCCACACATCGAATAGTTCAACCTCGATGATGTTTGTGAGTGACATCTCATGTTTCTTAGAGATTTCCCTAATTCATTGGCATCGATCGCACTACAATATGAAATCATGGCAATCCTTTAAGATCAATGACCAATAAAAGCCACTTTGTAACACTTTTGAGGTTGTTCTATTTGCCGCAAAATGGCCTCAATTGGGAGACGAGTGACACTACTTAATTATGTCCCCCCTCTTCATGTCGGGAGACACACCACCGGATGAGAGTATCTGTACACCTCTTGTATAAGTATGGGTCATCCCACATGTAAAACTTCGTGTCCTGGAAGAATTTCTCTCTTTAATGCGACATCAAATAGGAGGAATAACACCACAAGCCAAGAAGTTGACCATATCTCTGAACCATGGTATATCTTCTACTGCCATAATGTACTCATCCGGAAATGTCTCTTTATTGCCTCATTTTACCCTTCTGTATCGGCTTCATTGAAAGTTCTTGATAGGTGGTCGGCAACCACATTCTCACACTGCGATCTCGAATCTCTGCATCAAACTCTTGAAGTAAGAGTATCTAACGAATCAACCTCAGCTTCGTGTCCAAACATGTCACGGATAGTGGCATGGTTAGTGTAAACTACATTCTTAGCCCCAACCAAGTAAGACCGAAACTTACCGAACGCATAAATAATGGCCAACATCCCCTTCTCAGTGGTGGTATAGTTGGCTAGCCGGATCGAGGGTCTTGCTTGCATAATATATCACTGAATAACTTGTCCCTCTTCTGGCCCAAGGTTACCCTAACAATCATGTCAATAGCATCACACATCAGGTCGAAAAGTTGGGACCAATCCAGTGTGATCAAAATAGGGACATAATCCAACACCTTCAAATTCTCAAATGCCTACACATTTGAATCATCGAAAAAGAAAGTAGTATCTTTTTCTAAAAAGCAAGATAAATTTTTAGAAATTTTAGAAAAGTCTTGAATGAACCTTTTGTTCAACCCTGCATGTCCAAGGAAACTTCTTACCATTTCTTCATTTGTAGGAGGAGGTAGTTTTTCTATGGCAACAACCTTGGCTCTGTCCACTTCCAAACTTGCAGAAGGAACTCTATGACCGAGAACTATGCCACCCCTTACCATGGAATGACATTTCTCCCAGTTAAGAACTCGATTGGCGTCTTCACACCTCTGCGAAACTTGAGCCAGGTTATCCAAACAATGATGAAAAGATGACCTAAAGATAGAAAAATTGTCCATGAAAACCTCCATTATATTCCAAATTAACCCACTAAATATGACCATCATACAATGCTGAAAAGTGGCTGGGGCATTACACAACCCGAGTAGCATTCTACGACAAGCAAAAACTCCATAAGGGCAGACGAAAACTGTCTTCTCTTGGTCCTCCGGGGCAATCATAATTTGGTCATACCCCGAATAACCATCAAGGAAGCAATAGTATTCATACCCCACTTACCTATCCAGCGTTGATCTCAAAAGGGGAGGGGAAAGTGATCCTTACAAGTGACAACATTTAGTTTTCTATAATCAATACATACTCTCCATCCCGTAACCAGCCTAGTGGCTATATTCTCATCATTGTCATTGTTCACTATTATCATTCCCCCTTCTTAAGGACCACTTGGGTCGGACTTACCCACTTACTATCAAATATAGAAAATACGATATCCGCATAAGTACCTGTTTCCTAACTACTTCTTGCATCATAGGGTTAAGTCTACATTGATTTTAAACACATGGTTTATACTCATCCTCTATTAAGATTTTATGTGTGCAAACAGTTGGACTAATCCCCTCTAAATTAGAAATTGACCATCCTATGATAGATTTATATTTCCTTAAAATTCTTAACAGTTTGTCACTTTCAGTAGTACACAAATAATAAAGAATTACTATCGGATTTCTCTTCGCATCATCAAGAAATTCATATCGTAGACGATCCAAAAATGACTTTAGATCGGGTCCTGGCGTGTTTTCTTTTGTCTCTTTGCACGTCGTCTCCTTGTTTATGTCTTCATTCATAGTGCTTTCTTTTGGTGCCTCTTGTAGAGAATTCATGGCACTAACACTTTCCACAAGATCAAGATTAGTGGAGTCAGGTTCATTCAAGGCAAAAAATAGAATCATGCAAACATACTTCTAAGGGGTCATTGTCAATAAAAGAAATAAATTTCCTAGCCAAGGTAGCATCTAAAAATTGAATAGAACTACACTCTTCAATTTGATTCACTTCCTCATTATTATGAAATCTCATTGCCTTATATATAGAAAATGTGAGTCTCTCATCATTAACCCTCAAAGTAAGTTGACCATTTTGTATATCTATTAAAGCCCTTCCTGCTGCTAGAAAAGGGCGACCTAGCATCAAAGGAACCTCCTTATCCTCCATCATATCCAATACTACGAAATCTGCCGGAATTATGAAGTTACCAGCCTAGAATAAAACATCCTCTACAATACCCCGTGGGTAGGCCAAAGACCTATTGGCCATTTGTAGGGCAATTATAGTGATTTTTATTGTGCCCGTTCCTAATTTTTCAAATATAGATAAAGGTATAAGGTTAATAGTAGCACTTAGATCACACAGTGCTTTTTCAAATACCTCATTTCCAATAACACAAGTAATTGTAAAACTACCCAGATCTTTGCGTTTCTGAGGCAACTTCTTTGAATAACCGCATCGTACTCTTTTGTCAAATTGATCGTCTCGTATTCTTCCAACTTCTGCTTCCTTGCTATCACCTCTTTCAGGAACATTTCATAGTATTGATCGTCTCGTATTCTTCCAACTTCTGCTTCCTTGCTATCACCTCTTTCAGGAACATTTCATAGTATTGATCGTCTCGTATTCTTCCAACTTCTGCTTCCTTGCTATCACCTCTTTCAGGAACATTTCATAGTTTGGCATTTGCTGTAACATATCAACAAAAGGTATGTTAATGTGATTTTTCTTAAATATCTCCAAGAACTTAGCAAGTTGTTCATCTACTTTCTTTCTACATAAAGCTTGAGGGAAAGGAAGAGAAGGGATATATCTACAAGGATATATTGGCACTACTAGAGAAGATCCCGGAAGTGCTCCCAAGCTTCACCCAAAGGTTCTCCGTCAGACTGTTTGAAGTGGGTGATTTACTCTGCAGTTCAAGAACCTTGCTGATGGGAAGTACTCCAATAGGAATTTGGTACTCGGATCTTCCCATGTAATGACATGCTATAGTGCGTCATACCATGCCAGAGCTTTATCTCTAAGAGAGAAGGCCAACAACCTAAGCTTGACCTGATCATGCGAAACTTCATGCACCTTTAGTGTCTCTGAAACTCTATTAAATCGGCCTAAGTGGATATTGGGGTCTTCCAAAGGGCCCCTACCGAACTGGTTCTATTGGACTATGGATATCAATGCTAGCTTCAGTTCAAAGATGTTCATTTGTTGGTAGAAATTCTACTCCTCCATAGTTTCGCTTAGGTACAAGACGAAGATAGTCCCTCATAGGTGTCTGATCTTCTTTAGGATCGAGCTGAGGTAGTAGTTGTGGAAGCAGATGGAGCTGCTGTGGTATGTTATTCACTCGAGTCTTAAGGTTTTGTATGCTCTGATTCTGTTGAGTCACTACCCTGAACAATCACCTAATCATCTCTGCTTGGCTCATATTTTCCGGTAAATCGGCTATCTCGTATAACAAATTTCTCCTTGATCTATATCGTCGGGCAGTTGCTTCAATTTTTGGGTCAAAAGTGACAAGATTGTCTTTTTTTTAGACTGAGTTTGTATACGCTACCTGAGATCAAAGATAAAGTGAACAACATAAAATCGAACAAACAAATAAAAACTGAAAAATAAAGTGCAAAAAATAAATGTCTAGCCTAACACTGCACTATTTATCAAGGTAGAAATCAATACAGTTACCAGTCCCTGGCAACGGCACCAAAACATGACACACTATTTCTAACTCCAAGTATGATCGCAAGTGACCAATGCAACTGTATTAAAAAGTGAGCAAGGTCAACCCCACAAGGATTGTTTACCTATGGCAATTTAGTACCCCGATTGTAATAGACTAACCCTGTTTAATATCTCTCGAATAAAGGTGGTTGATTAATTATTAAGTGAAGTGCATAAAATAATAAATAAAGTAAACAGAACGCTCAATGAAGCAACAAGTAATCACGAAGGATTAAATCAAATAGAACAACGTATTCTTGGGTTTGATTTCGATTATGCCTTCCTATGTTAAATTACCTTAATATTCTAGACTTTTAGACCGGACTCAAATTCTTATTAGGTGGAACTGCTCTAGTTAGCCCTCCTCCCAAACGATGTTAACTTTTTGATTATGTACGAATAATTACCCTATCCAAAGGGCTCCAAAAACTAATGCCTTCACAAGTATCTCACTCCTTTCGGACATTACTAATACCTATGTTATGTGTTGTATGCCTATTAAAAACCATCCCCACTCAGGCGTCGAGTTATGAAGCAAGTAGAGTAAAGAAAGTGATCAATTCACAAAATTCATAAAACAAAGCCAACACATAAGATGAAAATTTTGAATGGGGTCTAGAATAAAAAGTAATAATTAAAACACAGTAAAATGAGCCCTGGAATGGAAAAAGTTCTTAGCTACTCATATTCATAAAAAATATAACATATGATTAAAGATAAACATAAGAAGAAATTGAAATAAAGTAATAACAACTAAACCAAGAGTCTTCAATCAAGATTTTCTTCGCTTCCGTCTTCTTGCTCTTCGATTCAAGTCTTCAAGACGATTATTATGATAAGTGATGATGATTTTCAGACTTGGAGAGCCCCTATTTATAAGGTGGGAAGGATTAAGGTTGTAACGGGCCAAAATTCGACAAAGAACGGGTGAAAAACAAATCTAACATATGTTTAAAGACTAATATAAGAAGAAATTGGAAACAAATATAAATAAGTAAACCTGGAGTCTTCAATCTCGATCTTCTTCACTTCGCGCTTCTTGCTCTTCGATTCAAGCCGGCCAGATGATTATTATGATAATTGATGATGATTTTTAGACTTGGAGAGCACCTATTTATAAGTTGGGAAGGATTGGGATTGAAACGGGCTGAAATTCGAACAAGAACGCGTGAAAAACATATCTAACATATGTTTAAAGACTAATATAAGAAGAAATTGGAAACAAATATAAATAAGTAAACCTAGAGTCTTCAATCTCGATCTTCTTCGCTTCACGCTTCTTGCTCTTCGATTCAAGCCTCCAAGACGATTATTATGATAAGTGGTGATGATTTTCAGACTTGGAGAGCCTTTATTTATAAGTTAGGAAGGGTTGAGGTTGAAACGGGCTGAAATTCGACCAAGAACAAGTGAAAACATCTAGAACCGCCATTGAATCTGACTGGAATACCCTGCGCGACCGGTCTGCGAGTGATGTCGGTCTGACGTGTGTGGCCGGATTCTGTTGACAAAATCAATTTGGAATTTCGGAGCCTCTTTTTGCGCGGCCAGTTTTAGCTTTCTTCTCTTCAAGGCCAGGTTTGAGCTATTTTTGGCTCACCCGGTCCATCTTATAGCTCATTTTCATGTCGTTTTCACCCGTAATTGATTTGTTCTTTTCTCCGGGACCTCATTCTAACAGATTTTGGCCCTATAATATAAGATTCTCACTACAAAATAATCAGACACGTTAGTCACCCCAACATAATCTAATTAACACAAAACTACCGAATTTATATGCAAGCACTATGAAAATACGCATATAAATCAGTCTAAATGTATGCATACACTACGTGTATCAATTATTCGGTCGGATATCTTGCAATTTTCCGACTTCTCTTTTTACTTCATCTTTTGGGCTTTCTACTCCATCTTAGGCCTACCCAAAGGTTTTTTAGGCCGAATTCTTCAGTTCCTTTTTCCAAGTCTTCTTTATCCGTTTGAACTTGTGATTTCATTATTAACTCAAAAAATGCGTTGTTTTGTACTGAAAACACTACAAAATCGAAAAAGAAGTGAAATCTACCAACCATATGAAACATGGATTAAAAAGTACTAATTTACGGAATAATACAGCAATTTAGCTATGAATATGTGCCTAAAAATCACATAAAATATGGAAGGATCAATCTTGTGATTTTCTTTTATCACCATAAAAATCGTGCATCTTGTAATTCTTTTTTTTTTTTTTTTAAATTTATTTCATGCTAATGATTCTTGTTTGAGTAAAAAATTGGTTATTTTCCCCCCAATCTTAGAGTTAGGTACTTGTGGGACAAAAGGTCCAATCTTTTTTTTTTTTTTTTGTCTTTTGAATGAAGGACAACTATGCATTAAAGTATATAAATGGTTCCTTCTTAATTTTTCTTGTCTGTTGTTGGAGTTTTACGGGTGTTAAAGTTGTTGTAACTCTTTTTTTTTTTCTAGTTAAATTTGGCAAACCCTGAAGCTCTTGCCATTACATTAATTGTGCATTACGATGAAAACTTTAAAGAAGAACTAATTGCAAAATATCATAGTGGCAAGGTAATAATTTTTACTATGTGGAGACAAAGCATATGACCATGAAATATTGAAGTTCTACATGATTATGGATAAATAGTAATGACCTCTTTTAGATGATATCGAAACTTACGAATGGTATATGAACAAAAACTTACAAATGGAAAGGTTGCTTGATGATAATGAGAAGGTAGATCCAAAACTTGCTGAACTTGATTTTGCAATGGTACATCGGTCTCCTCTATTTATAACACCTCTTCAGTGTGCTTTTCTTTCTCCCTTGTAAGTGACTTCTCCAACCTGCAAGGAAAATCAAGTGGGTACATTAAATTGAACAGAAATTGGTGGTGTTACCTGATTTTCGTTAGCTGGTTGTTACACACTGTATGTCCTAGTGTTGTTGCTAAAGTTGACAATAGAGGACCAAGTGATAGTTCTGACACTAAGGGACCCAGTATCGATTTTGACACTAGATGACCAAATCTTAATTTTGAGAGGTGACCTAATGTTAGCTTGAATAACATAGTTCGTCACTGATGGAAGTTCGACGCTAGACGACCCAGTGTTAGGTTGGTTAGCAAACTTTGCCTCTTATTCTTCATTTTCCGATGCATGCTCGATCGTCTTAAGTTCACCCAGTTGCTCTCCATCCCTCAAGTTCTCATTAGCTTGAGCTTCTAGACAACTAACAATGGCTGAAAACTGTATCACTTGATTCACTTGATTGTCAATTGCGTACCTTGTTGGTACTGCTTCATGTTCTATTGGAATTGTACACATGTTAGAAGCTATCAATTTTATCATATCCTCCAAGGGCAGATTAGTATTTTCCACGGGTTGTGCAACTTTTTTACTTTCATACCAAGTATCTCATTAATGATTCCACCCTATGTTCTCATGTTCCAACGAAAATTGGACATGAGTCTGTGGTATGCCCAAATGTGTCACAAATCCCACATTGCTTAACATATTGAACCCCTTCTAAAACAAGTTTTCTAGTAAATGAGGTAAGTTCATCTAATTGATTTTCAACCGACAAATTACTTACCTCATTCACCGATTTAATTGGCGCATCATGGGTATCGAATTGTTGTAAATTTATCACCATATTCTCAATTAATCACCTTGTTGCATTTGGAGTCTTGTCAAATAAAGCTCATCCACTTGCCGCATGTTGCGGTATTGTCAAGCTCTCACAAAAGTATTGGATTAGCAATTGCTCACTGATTTGGTGTTGTGGGCATCTTGCAACCAATCTCTTAAAGCGCTCCCAGTACTCATAGAGAGTGTTTTTGTGTATCTGTATTATACCACTGATCTGCTACGTATACTTGTTATTCGAGATGAGGGAAATAATTTATGTAGGAATAACATCTCCATCTGAACCCATGTGGTGTTGGACTCATTAAGATAGTACTACCAATCTTTGGCCATATCCCTCAAGGAAAATGGGAAAACCCCCAGCTTAATTTGCTCATTTGTCACCCCTGTAGGCTTCATGCTTGAGCAAACTATATGGAATTCTTTGAGTGTTTGGTTCCTCACTTGCATAACCATCGAGTGAAGGAAACAAGTGAATAACATCATAAATAAGCTCAAAATCTATTTTAGCATTAATCTATAGATACGTAGTGTAAAAAAATTGTTGAGTAATGGCTGATGTGGTGAGCTCCCTTGGGTCCGAGTTGCACATGAGCTTTTAGAATTGGTATAAGCCACAACCTACAGACACTTCTTCAAATATGTCATAAGATTGCTATAATCAACTCAGAAGCAAAGAAATAAACAAAACAAAAAATAAGAACCACAAACTAAACCACAAAACAAATGCAAAAACTCTACTGTTTAGCATGACATCGGGTAACCCAGTGTCAAAATTTCAAATAATTCCAAAGGGTTGAAACAAAAGTTTTTTTTTTAAAGAAACATGAAAACTATTCCAAAAATTTACAAGCAATAAAAAAAATAAAAAGAAGATATTCTAACCTAACATATATACTAATTAATACTCAAAACCCTAAAAAAATTAATACTCAAAACATAAATAATCTTGCACTGCTCCTCGACAACGACGCAAATTTTTTGATCGTGTTGTCGGGGAACACAAAATTAGTTTACCTTAACTCTCCTCTACTAACTAGTAGTAGTGGTAAGTAAGGGTCGATCCCACGGGAGCAATCCGATTATTTATGTTTTACGTATTAATTTAGAACACAAACAATGAGGCAGATTGGTTGGAATTTATTTAACTAAAGCTAGTATTAGAAATAAAACAGAACACAAGCAACAAAAATAACTGAGATCAAGTAAGAACAACATTTTTTTAGTCCCCAGAATAATTATCCCCCTAAGCTTATTAACCTTGAAGTTAATATGACTTCTCACCCTATAATTTATACCCCTAAATCAACATCAAGCTTTGTTAATTTGGATTACCCCTTAATTATAGAAAATTTAGAAAAAGTTCTTTAATTAAGCTATTAAACTGAAAGAATAAGCTCTCTAGATTAAATTCGTTAAACACATTGAGAAGTAGGATATTAGGGTAAACAAGATGTTGGATTCACAAGCTCGATCCAATTGATCTTGATTTATGTTATCCAAATGAATTAATTCACTAGTTGCTACTAAGGAGTGTTAATTCGTAATAATTACAACAAATCCTAGCAATAGATACATGGACATCAATTTAGGTGTTCAATCTAAATTAATTACCCACATATCATAAATAATTAAAATAGATAGCATAATAATTCTTGGATTGAAATCGAGAAAATGTCACGGAACGAATTACAAAGTATTCATAATTTAGGGTCAAACATCAACTGAGAACTAAACTAAGGAAATAGCCACACATTGCGGCATTCAGAATCATATTCAAATCAAATATATACATATATTAATGTAAAAGGATAAATTAAAAACAAACTAGGTTTTTCTTCTGATCAAGCGCCACCCATTCTTCTCCAAAGTAGACATCATTTTTCCTCTCACTGGAAGTCATTTTTATGCCTTAAAATCCTCCAATCATTTGACTTATGATGGGCTTTTCTGACTTAGGCGCGCTTGGATTACCAACTAACTACAAACTGCTATGTCGAAGTTAAGTGGATGGATATGATTCCAATAATGAGCTTGGCACTATGTCGGCCATTGTTGAGCGCAACTCGTTATGTACTCATCTCTCTTCATCTAAAAACAAGATAAGCAAAAAAAAAAATACAAAGTGCAATTAACTAAAATATTCATACTATTACATTCTTTACAACTATATTAATGCACCTTTTTCTATTTATCAATAACTTTGATGAGGAGGCCTCTAATGGGGAGGGCAAATGTCCTAAAAGCCCTGTTTTCAACCCAAAGACAATATTCATGCCTGAGTTTATTCTTGAAAAAAATATCAGCATCAAGACATAGTCTGAAAAGGCTTTCCCATCGCGTGCTATTTTGGAGAAAAGAAACAGACACTTTCTAAAAATTGATCCAGAACCATGCTGTAAGGGAATTTATATCTAGTTTTGATGATGCAAAATCACTATATAAGGTAGGAACTAGTGCACCTAATATTTTGTAATCTTTGTAGTTAATAGGGATAGTTCTCCTTGGCAAAAGTCACAGAATGAAATTGCAATGAAATCATTAGCAACATACAATAAGAAAGTCTGCTGTAAGAAGATAGGTTCAGACATTGTAGAAATCGACATTGAAAAGCTCGTGCAAAGATTGTGTATAGCAAAGTTTGCTGCAACATGATCTAACTCAAGCTGATATCAGGATTTTATAGTAACTAGTCAGCATAAAAGGATCTATAGTCAATGGCAGCAATCTAAAAGTTAAAAAATATAGCCAGTGGAGACAAGAGACAATCTCGTACTGACTATGCAATAACGTGAATATACGCATCCTGACAAAAGCAAAAGCAAATCTAAAGAGTGACTCATTGCCATATCTACTCTAACCTAATCCCTCACCTAAAGGAAATCAATAGGCCTAAGCCGTACAAGAGCATTAAATGTCAAAAGGGAATCTCTCGCCCCTTCAATAAGGAGAAACCCAACTGCTATAAATACAGAGAGACTGAAGACCAAAAAGAGCTTGGAAAATTTCAAATTCTTATATCTTGAAAGACCATAAACTCTGAGCAACTGAACAAGAACAACAAAAGCAAGAAGAACAACACATCTAATAACTACTACTCAAGTAAACGTCTCAAAACTTGCAAATGATTCTCAAATAGGTAGTAATATAACTAAAGAAAAGAAAACAAAGGGAACAAGAAATGTGGAGACCACATGTTGGTCACTCACAAGGGTCGAACGAGAATCCTTTCCATGCCACAAGCCGGCAGATAAAGGTATCCAGAATAAACTAAAAATGGCTAAATAAAATAAAGCAAGTACAAGACAAAGCCAATTTAGTGTAAATAAAACTGGAGATGATCAGTTCGGTTGGAGAGAAGAACCAATATGGAACTGTCGCCGAGCAAACTACAGAGGACGAGCTCCCAATCATGTTGCTCTATGTCACGAAACCCGAGCATAGGGGATTAGCAACGCTCCTCACATCGGTGTGAGTCTAAAAGTCCCTCTGAGGATTTCAATGCCTTAGCTCAGAGCCGTAAAATATGTAATTGTGACCCAACAACAAATCCCAAGACGTGTACAAATCTCCAAAACTAACCCAATAGAGTCCAGCTAAACAGATCAAAATCCCGAAGAAGCAGTAGAAAACCCTGCTACAAACAATGGAGGGATTACCTCCAAACAAAACCCGGGATTGCCGAGTCAAATCGTTGGAATTGTAGTCAATTCCAAAAAATAAAACAAGGGCGGCATATTGGCTTGGATCAGCAACGCAAGCAACATACAAACCCAGCTATAAAGAAACACATTGTGAAATGATCTGTTCTAGACAATCAGTGCCAATCCAAATGTGATCAAGAAATGAAATAACATAGCAACTGAAATGATGAAATAAATCTGCCGAAGACTATATCACTCATTCCCATGTGAGCAAGAAATACGAATGCAGATAATGGCCAACATCACTCAAAACGTCTACAATAGCTAGCTCATATGAAGCTCACTCTCTATCTCAGTCTTTCTCACTAAAGTTGACCATCTTTGAACTTGTTCAAGAACGTTCAACAGCAATTTTGTGTTGAAGAAACTTTCAAAACCTAACTCTTTGAGAGGTCTTAACGAAAGGTCTTCTGTTGAATCACAGATTCATATTAGACTAGAATAGTTCCAAGGAACTGGTGCAGTTAGAGGTGTAGCCTTCTGAGGATAGGAGAACACTACTGTAGGAGTACTTAAAATTATATTATGTGAACAACTTAGTGGATTTTCCTTGTGTGTGGGAAGAATGGACATAGAAAGATTATCCCACCTTCGAACAATTATAGTTGTTGTGTGTTTCTTTTCTTATAGGAGCAATAATTCCTTTGAGAATAACTATTCCCATCATAAATTCATATCAATCAAAGAATGAGAATGAACAAGTGAATGACAACAATTCTATTCCCACGTCATTCCTTCATACCAATTATGTTGTAATTACGTAAACAAGAAAACATATAATCACGTTTCACAACAATTTTCTAAATCACATGGAATATGTTTATTCTTTAATTTCTTTTAATTACTTAGACAATATTTGATTAACTGATTGTCATTTTATTCCTTCAGTCATTTGAACTTCACATACAACAAACTCCCTATATTTCTCCTATCTTATATCTACCATATTCTCCACATTTGATTTATGTATCTACCTTACGCTCTCTCTCATTTTTATCAACCTCTTTATTTATTCTTCCGATGTACACACAATCACACACATCTACATGTACGTTTCTGAACTCATTGATCATGTTCTCATTATTAGGAGGAAGTAACAGAGAGGAGAAATAATCAAAGAAGAATAAGACAGTTAAATTTACGGATGATGTGAGATTCAAAGAGCAACGACTGTATGGGAAAGAACATCGAAAATATGCGAGCAGAAAACTTGTTTCAGGAATGTATTTTCCCATAAATTGCCCGCGAACATGCATTTTTTACAGTGGGATTCTCAAAGATTGTGTGTAGACGATGGGATATTCATATTGATTCTTCACCATCGTTATTATCACTGAAAATTAAATTAGATGATAATAATAATAATAATAATAATAATAATAATAATAATAATAATAATAATAATAATAATAATAATAATAATGGAAAATTGGTAAAAATATCTCGTAAACTATCACTATTTAAGAAAATAATATGTAACTTTTTGACTTTATAAAAATATCCTGTATGTTGCAAAAAAATGGTAAAAGTGCCATGTTACCATCTATTAACGGTTACTTAGCCGGTGAATAGTGACATGACAATTTTTATCTGATGTGGCACTGTTCGTCAGTAGTTTTCAATCTATGTGGCATATATTTAATATTTTTTATTAAAAAAATATTTAAAAAAATTATATTTGAATAACATTAAAGAAAAATAAAAATTAACTACCCCAATTCACCACCACCCCGAGCCAACCCACCATCCCCACCTCCCGAAGCCCTACCTCCGCCATCCGCCATCCATTTTTTGTTCCTCATTTTTTGGTCATGGGCTTAAAAGCTTGCAATTTTTTCTCCTTTTTGCATCCTGTCTTTCTCACCTTCATTTTTGTTCAAACAAATCATAAGTACACAACGGACTATAAAATGATAAAATATCTCCTGCTCCTCTTCCTCTTGACTTAGCCAGCGGCACTACCACGATGTGAAACGGCGGCGACTTGGGTCGATTTGCCTAAACACTGCTACTGCTCGATTTCTCGAAAAGGGGGAGAGGATGGTGCAATGGCGGTGACAGGAGGTGGTAGTGAACGATGATATCGTTTGGTGGGCAGTGATTTTTTGGCTTGAAATCGTGGAGAAACATTGAATTTTTTTTATTTATGATCTTGTTTGGCTGTTCTGATTTCTGAGTCTTCATTGCTGCACCTCCCCATTTCTTAATAAAAATAAATATTTATTCTAAGGAACGCAAGAAAATTAAATAATATGAAGATGCCGAGTTTGCAGATGTGGGGTTTAGGGAGCGGGGTTGGGGTGGGTTTAGGGAGGATTGAGGAAGGTGAACTTTTTTTTTCTTTTAATTTTTTTAGTGTTTTTTTTTAAGTATTTTCAATAATTTTATTTAAAAATATATTAAAATTGCCACATCAACCCGTCACCAGCTGGGTAACAGGTGGTAGCCGGTGGCAGGGCATTTTTATCAATATTTTGAAATATACAAGACAATTTTAAAAAGTGTAACTTAAAGGATATTTTTACCAATTACCCTAATAATAATAATAATAATAATAATAATAATAATAATAATAATAATAATAATAATAATAATAATAATAATAATAATAATAATAATAATAATAATAATAATATACCTACCAAGGTTGCAGAAGTCGAAAATCGCTAGTTGGGCGATTTCCAAGCGACTAGCGACTAGGCCGAGTAGTCGCCGAGAAGTTCCACCGATTTTTTTTTATCATTATTATTATTATTATTATTATTATTATTATTATTATTATTATTATTATTATTATTATTATTATTATTATTATTTTTATTTTTATTTTTATTTTTTTATTTTTTATTTTTTGGCATGACCTATATATAATTAATAATTATATATACAGAAAATAGAGTAATCAACTATCAAGTATCCACGCAATCTCATAATCTAAGAGTAATAGAGTATAAGCCTAATTCGGAAACAGGATTAAAACAAAAAAATATTAAACGAACTTACAGAATCATAGGCGCATGACGGCGAGTTCAGTACTAGTGAACAGACTGACGGCGAGCAGCGGTGGCCGACGACCTTCACCCCTAGTTTTCTCTTCCCCCGTTTTTTGTTGAGTTTAGGACTTTAGGGTGCATACTCTTTAATTGAATTCCTAATTAATATTTATAATTATAATAAAAAAATTAAAACAAAAAGAGGGGGGAACTGGCTCAACGAGTAGCCGACTAGACCAACTGGCCGCCTAGGCGGCGACTAGACCGACTGGGCCACCTAGGCGGCGGCTAGACTGCCTAGGCGGTGATTTTTTGCACAGCGCCTAATTGGAAAGATTTAACGAAAATCGGATCGGTTGGCCGTCGACTAGCGACTAGTCGCCGAGTACTCGGCTGACTAATCCGAGTTCTTCAAAACTGATACCTACGCATGGAAAAAAATTACTACCCCACATAAATAGTATTTTTACACAGAAAAAATCACATGTCATGAGACATCATTGGCCACGTCATATGTGATTTATTATCAGGATGCCACGTCACCGCTGACTGATTCCACCTCAATGTCCAAGTCATCAATGCATATTTGTGAGACACAATGACTTACACATAATTTATACATTTGTCACACATTAGTGTGTAGGTAAAACTACCCGTTTTACCCATACAAACATATATGTGTGGGTATATATCTTTCTCTACTCTTTGATATCCATACATGCTTACAATGTGTAGGTAAAAAACATTCGCCACACATATGTATATTTCATCCACATTTATTATGTGTAGGTAACACGACAATTTCTTGTAGTGAGGGGATCATGATTTTTGTGTTTTTGGAGACTCTAGCACTACGTTTTTTGCTTCCTTGGGTCATTCAGACTGTTCAGCTGCTTGCCTTCCCCTACTCTTGGATATCAAAGCTCTACTCTCTTCGTATTCCAATCGCAAGCTTTACTAGATTAGTCGAGCGGAGAATTTTGTAGCTCATAATTTGGCCATGTTCGCTAAGTCTTGTTTTATTGATTGTAAGGTCTGGCTTTCGCCGCCTAATTAAATTCTTTTGTCACTTAGCTTTGGCTGCTTCCAGCTCAGTTTAGTACCAAGTTTATATCTCTTAAAAAAAGTTCTCTAACATATTTTATAAGATGTCTAAGAGCTAATTAGCTCCTTCAAAATACTTGGCAATTATTTTCAAATAAGATCTTATTTCATCCCAAAATCAGCTCTTAGCAGCTTATTAGTTGTTTTTAAAAGTAAGAAGGGTCTAACTTGTTTTTGAAGCAAGATTTTATTTTTTATTAACTATTTTAAGTTTTTAAATAGAAAAATGTCATACCTAACATCTTAGAAGCTCAATTATCTTATTATAACCAAACACTTAAACAACTTATTTCTGTTAGAACTACGATTCGAATCCGATCCATAATATTAGGTATTAACAATCGGATACATCGTTGTAGGATAATGTATTATCATGGTTCTACAATTAAATAATTTATACAAGAAGGTTTTATGAAATACCTTTGTAGCGTGCTTTATCAAATAACTTTGTGTTTATTACGCTCCAAATCTCCAAGCCTTCTCCGGTGTTCTCATGAACTGCATTGCAATACACGGTATGTGGACACCCTTTTGTAACTTGATATGCGCCATGAAAGAGCATAATTTTTTTAGTAAAGAATTGCGTGTATATTATATATACAATATACCACATTATTCCTCCTCTCCAAGTAGCATATCCTGATAGATATAGAAGATCTTTGATATCTCCATCTTCTATATTATCATTATCCAATATATTGCAGTATTATAACCTATATAATTAAATTCAATTCACTTTGAGCCACCGAAAGGACCTGATCGGACCCAATTAAGTTAAGCTCCAATAAATTAATTATGACCCGGTCAACTCTTGACTTATCATATTAATTTATTAATTATATTATATTACATTAAAATAATATAATTGCACTCTTAATTTAATCGGTATTATAGAAGAAATATAATCAATAATGTTATCCTCTGATTGATCAAATATATTACCCCACTCATCAACTAAAATATTTGCAATATGCTACCATGATGAATAAGCCTATGTTCAAACACTTGTCAATCTCAAAACTAAGCTTCGACCCGGTAGTCCTGTGTGATTACTATACACATTGATCCGACAACTAATGTCGAATACTGAGCTCAAATTTACTATTCATATAAGAATCCGTGAGATCATGATCATGCTTATTAGACAGGTGAAGGATTCCAATATTGAAAATATATGTTCTTTATCACTTCACTTTAATTCCCAAAACACAGAGATATTAATTAGGGAAAATTGGTAAAAATGCCCTATATGTTTCCAGTATTTAGGAAAATACCACTATGTTTCGAATTGTTGAAAATGCCCAGCAACTTACAAAAAATTGGTAAAAACACCTCGTCACCGGCTATCAGCAGTAACTGATCCGGTGACACGTGACATGTCAAGTAAATGCTGATCTGGATCGCTTTCTCACGATTTCTTTTACTAAGCTGGAAATTTAGTTAATTAATAACATGGAAAAAGGTTATAGGAGGGAAATAACTCCAAATTTCCTCCAAAACTACCCACACTAAAACCCTAACCCATAAATTGGGGGAAAGCTGCAGAACAGCCATTCTCCATTGTATTTCAGCCTTTAACTTTCGATTTTTACCTGAATTGTGGAAAGGAGAAGATGTCTTACTCCAACTCATCCCCTGAAGGATTTATGCAATGTGATTGTGGGTTAAGAGATGTTCTCCAAACATCAAAGAAAGAAGGTAGTGTGGGAAGAAGATTTTATGGATGTCGATATTGGAACGTAAGTTTGTTTGCCTCTATCAATTTTTTGCATTCTTTAATTCATATCAAAAGGAGTCTTTAATCTTTCTTCGTTATTTCTAGAGAGGTGGTTGCGAGTTCTTCGAATGGATTGATCCTCCTTCGTGGTCTAGTTCCAATCCGTTTGTGCGGGATATTCGAGCATAAATGTCGGAACTCTCCGAGAAGATTGACCGTGTGCAGAAATTATTGGAGAGTAACAACAAGGAGATGACGATGTGGCTGGTAGGGAGTTGGATATTGGCTATAGCAGCCTTGGTCATCTTAGTGAAATGAACACTTGATGTAATGTTCATTTAATTTGGGGAGATGCATATGCAATCATCAAAGCCATTTGGGCACATTGAATCTCGCAGCCTTGTTGTCCTGTTTTCCCTAATTTGTTTTATGCTATTGTGTATGGGTAGTATATTGTTGTTATTTTTTACTTGAGATAATGTTGTGCATTTGTGGTTATTTTCTAATGTGTTTTGTATTTTATGATATGAACCAATTTCATTTAGTCCGTCAAATATTAACTAATGAATGATCTTTAATTTAGTTGGTTTATGAATTGCACAAAATCAATGCAAAACATAGTCTATGCACACATAATTCTGGACAAAAATATCTTCACGAAATGCTTCCAAAGCTGCATATCTAGACCAAAGGACAAAAAAATATTTAAAAGATTGTATAACTAGACCAAAATAATTGTAGAAACAATTACAAAATAGAATAGCCGATAATCCGGTTCTACAAAAGGTACTATATATGACCTGGCACAATATACAATTTGAGCAAATGAGGTCAGTAGCCATACTTCACAATCCAAAATGAAATGTAATTGGCTAAAATTTACATCACAAAAAATATTTCGTTCATAACGAACTTTACAAAAAACAGCACTATATCCTAAAGTACTACTGAACCCTGCATCCACCCGGACCATCACTCCTTAGGTCAATGTTCCGGCCACTCGCCACTTCCTTCAAAGCTAATAGGTGCATGTATTGTTGTCCACCTATTTTAGTAATCGGAGTTTGATTCTGTTCTTGGACTTCACCCGGGCATTCATCCATGTTATTCTTTTGTGAGGATGGTGCTTTTGTTGGCACGACACTTGTGTCCTATGAATGTAAATTTATTGATTATCGATTGAGATGTTTTCAAAAAATGTTGCTAAAGCTTGGAAAGTTTAAAATACACTTCACAACTTTTACCTTTCTTTTAGTAGATGACTTTGATAATCTTTTGGATCTTCTCTTTTCTAAAACTTTCCCCTGTTCACAGTTTTCGACCTGTCCCAACAAATGAATATCAAATAACAATAATTAGAAAACTCTGTTGTACAATGAAAGGGACAATTAAATTAAACAAACAACATACCACGTCGGCCTGTTCTTCATTCAATTGAGTCAATTGACTAACGGGATCTTGTGTTTGGTCTTCGTTAGTCTCAACCTAACAACACGGGGAATTACCTTATGGGTAGACTTCATATTGTAAATGATTAATCTAGAAAAATATAACGGTTGGGTACCCCGTGCGAGTTGTCATTTGTCACATCTTTAAAGATCTCGTCCAAGACTCCATCTTCAGTTATATCTTCAAGCCCGCATTCTTGAAGGATTCTTTGAACCCTTAACCTCTCTTCCTCGTTATGTCCCTCCTAGTCCTATTAATAAAATAGTTAGAAAATATGAACTTAATAAATCAAAATTCATATATACTTTAGGCAAAAAAAATACTTACGAAGGGACAGACTCTCCTGTTATGACTAGGCACACCACAAATGCCACATTTAACTGTTGTTTGGTTTCGTTTTTTTTGTTGTTCATCTCTGTTGGCTGGTCTCCCTCTCTTTCTAGGTACATGTTTTTGTTGAGGCTCGTCAGGCTCCCTCCTCCTAGCTTTAGGCAGCCTGCCCGCTCTTCTAACAATCTTTGGAGGTAGAGGAGGGATTGCCTCAACCTTTGCCCAATCATGTCTCCCATTAATCGGAAGGATCGCTGGACCATAAACTGCACGGTACGTCTCAACCTTGTAGCATCTGTGAACGTAATCTTCTGGTGGCTTTTTAAGGGCATTCAGCGCACACAGAACGTGCTTGCATGGTATACCAGTGAGATCCCATTTTCTGCAACCACACGTTCCATTGGACAAATCAACCGCATACTTAGTCCCATCAAAGCATGAGATCTGAAAATGTGTATCATCCGCTTTGATGGGTATACAATTTGCCACTCTTGAAATATTATAATTGAGTCTCATCTTGATCTGTGGACAGAGAATACCTACAACATGATTCTCAAAGATTAATAACATAACATTTAGGGACAATCAGATAAGGACAACAACTTAATTGAACAGAAGCAGATTCGGACAATAGCTTATACTAATCAAAATTTTGACATGTTTATAAGATGAAATTCAGCAGATTTATTAGATGAAATTCAGCAGATTTTGGACATAAAATTGATAACCTTTTGGACAGATTTATAGCTTAATTTTAGAGCTGATTTTGGACAGATTTATAGCAGATTAATTGGACACAAAATTGATCACCTTTTGGACAGATTTATAGCAGATTTTGGACAGATTTACAGCAGATTAATTGGACATAAAATTGATCACCTTTTGGACAGATTTATAGCAAATTTTGGACATTTATATCAGATTAATTGAACATAAAATTGATCACCTTTTGGACAAATTTATAGCAGATTTTGGACAGACTTATAGCAGATTAGGTGGACACAAAATTGATCACCTTTTGGACAGATTTATAGCAGATTTTGGACAGCAAAATTGATTACCTTCTAACGGATTTATAATATGAAAAGCACTTTTGAAGAATAGCTTAATTGGACAGAAACTTAACAAACCAAAATTTAGCTAAAAGTAGTTTTGGACAGCAGCTTTTTTCCTACAGAATCAGACATGAAATCCAAATTTTAGCCAAAAGTATTTTGGACGGCAACTTAATTGGACATAATAAATTTTAAACAGCAACCTATACTCATCAAAAGCAGATTAATTGGACAGTTACAGAAAGGTCCAGATTTGGGACAGCAGCGGTTTTGGTGAATCATGATGTTATAACTTCAAGCTTCTGGTGAACCATAAACATTGGAAGCAGAAAAACATGTATAAGCGAAACAAGACGGAATACATGAAATTGAAAGATTAATTAGATAAATTTTTGGCCAAGAGCAGAATTGTACAGAATCAGCTTAATTGGACAGAAACAACAACAACTTATTTTTCGTCCAATGTACCTCAATGATATCAGCCGAACTCGGTCAGAAAATAGCCACAAAATATACCCACAAGACGGAATACGTGAAATTGAAAGATTAATAACATAAATTTAGGAAGATGAAGCACACAACATTTACCTTTCCACCTCGCAGCTCTATCTCTATTTTCTTGGCTTTTTTTCATTAGTGCAGTCATAATACTCTCGAGCATCAACAGTATTGGAAGCTCTCGTGCATTGAGGATTTTTGCATTGAAGCTCTCACACATGTTGTTCTGCACCAGATCACATTTCGGGTATGGATTGAAATGTGATCTGCTCCATTGCTCCGGTAGCTTGTCCTTCAACCAATCAAAGGCACCTTGCTCCATCTTTCTTATCTCCTCCATCCTCCTAGTAAAATCACACACAGTTGTTGCCTTTGCTGCCCTCCAAACAGCAACCTTATAGGCGTGCCCACGAAACCCCGCATTTCTGAAATTATTGTGCATATGCCTCACACAAAATCTGTGGGCTGCACCAGGCAATACATCTGCGACGGCATTTATCAATCCCTTTTGTTTGTCGGAAATGATTGTCCACTCGTACCCATTCTCTATCATTAAGTCTGCTTTCAACAGCTTAACAAACCATGTCCAATTATCCCCGTTTTCCTGACTAACTACAGCATAAGCAAAGGGGAACGAATTGTTGTTGGGATCTACGCCTACAACACTAAGCAATATCCCACCATTGGGGCCTTTCAGAAACGTACCATCTAAGCCAAATACAGGTCTACATCCCACCAAGAGACCCTCTCTAAGGGCAGCTAAACATACATAGAATCTTGAAAACTTATTACCTTCACTCGTCTGATTTACGTTCAACACAACATTTGATCCAGGGTTACTTCTTCTTATCTCAGCTGCGTAATCCCATAACAATAAGTATTGATCATCTGCTCTCCCTTCAAGCTGTCTAACGGACTTTTGCTTACACAGATAGGCCTGCCATGGGGTTATATCACTCCTCGCCTCTTTAATAAGATCCTGTCTGAAAGCCTTGATACTCCTCTTCTTATCAGATGCAAATGCATAGCCATACCTCTCACTAATAGGCATGTCAACGGGGCGGAATAGGTCGGGTTTCTGGATTTTCTGACCCGCCCCTGCCCCGCCCCGCCCCGTGACCCGCCACGGGGCAAAAAGATCCGCCCCGTGATCTGCCCCGCACGGGGCGGATCCGCCCCGCCCCGCCCCGCCCCGCCCCTATCTTTTTTTTTTTTAATAAAAAAATTAATTTTTTTTGTTAAAAACTTGATTTTTTTTATTTAAGTCAATAGGATTTTAATTTTTAGGTTTACATTAGCTTTGTTTCAATATTTTTAATTTTTTTTAAATTTAATTATTAAAAAATAGAATTTAATTATTTAAATTTAATAGATATAGTCATAATCTAATATATTAGCTAGACATATATATAACATATTATATATAAAATTTTATATTATAAATACATATATATATATTTTATATTTCTTTGTATATATATATATCTATATAATAATACATAATATATATTTAAAAAAAATTATACATACATAGGGGCGGGGCGGGGCGGGGCAAGGCGGGGCGGGATCCCTGACCCGCATCTGACCCGCCCCGTGGACGGGGCGGGACGGGGCGGGGCGTGCCCCATTCTTCATCGGTGACCTCTGATCGGAGCGGATCGGGACGGAGCAGATCAATTTTGACATGCCTACTCACTAAGCCATCTAGACTTCATATTTTTTACAAAGAAAGTCTCTGCACAAGTATGGACAGGCACACAAGTTGTTACCATAAAACACGACTCACCCTCCCTCCTATGTGCGTTCACCCTAAAGTTGCACCCAGGGTCATCACAAACAACATAAATCCTCCACTTATCACTCTTCGGGTAATTAATCGTTCTCTTCTCCAATATAGCATGTGTGTCAATCATGTCCCTAAACTCTTTCTCAGTGCTCAACACCATTCCTAAAATCAGGTTAGGAGATCTCCTAAAATCGTGTCTGTAGTAGTGGGGTCTACCCTTTTCAGCCTCGTCCCCGGACCCAGGAAGACTCCTAAGCTCATCCTCACTCTCACAAATATCACTCTCTCCCTCACCTACATTTTCATCATCTACTACCCCTGCATCCTCTACAACATTCTGATTTCCGACCCACTCGGCATCCTTATCAGTGTACTTCTCAAAATCATGATCATCTAATCCATGTTCACCATCCTCCTTTCTAAAATCGTAATCACTATCTTGACACTCTTCGTCATCAGACTCCGACTCCTCAACAGACCTTTTACCCGCACTTATATGTGCCCTCTTCCTTTCTAATGTGTTATCCCCACTCTCATCGTTCCTACATTCTTCTACTAAGTCACTAATCCCATGACCAACATGCCCATCTTCCTCAACATACCAATATAATTCTCTACTACCCTTACACTCAGCAATAACGGAATCAAATTCAGCATCATCAGATACACATCTTAGTATACCATTAAGTTTAACAAACAACTTAGGTTCCGAGCTACAACCTAAATACGATGCAAACTTTTTGAGGTCACCGAATGAGTATCTTGTAAGATCAATATAATCAAATACGCATAATGTGCCCCCTGAGTATGAATTTGATTCGAATTCCACCTGTCCCCTGTACTGAATACAAAAGGTATATTCTGTCCCATTTTCACCTACCAAAAACTTAGAAGAAAAAGTCACAATTAAACATATAATTATCCACTAATTTTGCATATAATAATTGTAAACTACAAAAACAGAGGAGACAAACAAACATGTAGGGACAACCAAACTTTCCAAGCCAACATAATAAACTATAAAAAACAACATAGTGTGGGGTCTAGCTGAGAACAACTCAATCACACCAGACATGGATTAATAAAGAATGAGCTAGACAGTAACTGGTCCCCTCAAAACCCAATAAAAATTCGAATTTTAACATGCACCATTTCAAGCAATTCTATAAACAAAACCCCAAATATATACATGCATCTCAGTTTAAAAACCATTTTTGCCAAATTTTAAACTGCCCCCAATCATAGGTTTCGAAATCGACCAAAAAATAGAAATAACAAAGGCGCGATTATTGAGCAATGAAGATTGAATCCATACTCTTACCGTAGTCGGGGGGAGGTTCATTGTGGCTACGAACATCTCGCAACCTCATCGGCATTGTGGCAACGGAAATTAAACAAGACGAGTTGAAGATGATTTCAATGTTCTGTGTGAAGAGAAGAGGAGAAGAGGGAATATCAGTGCTTAATTTCGCGACTAGGTTAACCTAGTTTATTAGGATTTTTTTTATTTTTTTTATTTGACTTAATTTGGAGTTATTTCCCTCCTATAACCTTTTTCCATGTTATTAATTAACTAAATTTCCAGCTCAGTAAAAGAAATCGTGAGAAAGCGATCCAAATCAGCATTTACTTGACATGTCACGCGTCACCGGATCAGTTACTGCTGATAACCGGTGACGGGTTGTTTTTACCAATTTTTTGTAAGTTGCTGGGCATTTTCAACAATTCGAAACATAGTGGGTATTTTCCTAAATACTGGAAACATATAGGGCATTTTTACCAATTTTTCCTATTAATTAATATAATAATCTCACTCACTAATATCTCAAAGAATGTTCAGTTACTGGCGGATCTATGTACTAATGTGGGGGGACGGGGGGGGGGGGGTACAACTATACCCCCAATTTGATTTAACAATATTTAATAGGTAACTAGTATTAAGATGTTTGATATGGCCCACTGGTTATATGCTCCTTTTCTTTCCAAACCATCTGAGTTCAAATCTCAAACGTGACAATATTTTGTAACCTTTAGTCCTTTATTTTAGTTTCAAAATATCTATTAATACACACACACACACACACACACACACACACACATATATAGTTAATTTTTATCCGTAGTTTGATTATTTCTCTTAGCCCATATCCTTGAGTCCTTTATTTTAGTTTCAAACTATGTATACATATTAATGATCTAATTAATTTAAAAAAATTTATTTTTTAGAATTTAAATTAATTTTTATCTAATATCAAGATTATTTCTCTCAACTCATATCTTTAAGCTAAGTTCCAAATTTTATCTAATTAATTTTATAATGTAATTAGTTGCAACCTTATAATTATTGCGTTGGACTATTTTTTCTTGGTTAATTATATTTGAAATCAATTTCAATACATCTATAAAACTCGTTTTAAAGGATAGAGTGATAGTATAGCAAGACCTTCAAAAGAAGAACAAAAAGAAACAAAAACAATTTATCAATATATATATATATATATATATATATATATATATTATATTGTAAATTTGAGTTGTACATATCTAAATATTAAGTTAAGTAATATTTTTTTATATATAACTTTAAGTATTTTATCGCACACCTAATTGTGAAATTCTGAATCCACCATTGATTCCAGTTGATAATAAAGGTACACTATACACTTAGGATTAACACGGATCAAGGTTAACACGGATGGTAGTGCGGAGGGGGCACCTGGCCTCACGTTTGGAGGAGGCATCTTTCGGAATTGTAGAGGTTTTACTCTAGGAGGTTTCTCTGTCTCATTGGATCGTGGTTTTGTTTTTGAAGCGGAGCTCCAGGCGGCTATCTATGCCATTGAGCTGGCCATGGATCGTGGTTGGCATAAGCTTTGACTTGAGTCTGATTCCATGTACGTAGTACAAGCATTTCAGTCCCGATCTCTTGATGTACCACGGCGACTTCGTGCACGTTGGATTCGAGCCTTGCATACTTTAGGGAATATCACGTTTAAGGGTTCGCACATATACAGAGACGGAAATCAGGCTGCTGATGCCCTCTCTAATCTCCGGACACCTTTTACTTGGTGAAATCCCCTACCTCCACATGTTTCTGACATTTCTTTTCGTGATTTCTATACTCAGTATTATCGTGTACATTGAGCCTTCTGATGTTTCCCTCCCCAGTATTTTTTTGCAGATCTTGTGGATGCTTTGGAGGGATTCTCAAATTTTTTCCCTCCCCTGTTTTCTTGTGCAGGCACTTGTTCGGGATTAATTATGTATTGACGGGTTTTAGATTTGACGGACATCGGCCTTTTTAGCCCATGTTGGTACTCGTTTTTCCATTATTGGCTTTTTTCCCATAGGGTTTTTCCAATAGTGGATTTTAATGAGGCCAACAGAGTCTTTCCCTCTCTGGGAAGATTCATACATGCTTCTTAGCATTTGGAACTTAGGTTCCTAGGCGTTCTACTGGTGTTGCACGTCCGGCAGTTCTATCGCCCTTGGACGGGACCTCCACGGCAATCATTGCTCTTCCGTCTTCAGTTGGTTTCGCTTGTACCAGCACAACATTCCCTACTCTACATGTCGTTCGCATTCCGGATGTTGTTCCCGGACCACAGATCTCACTCCATTCTATGAGTGTTTGGCCTCGCACTCACGGCGCTTGGTTCCCTTTAGTGGTTGCTCACCCACATTTAGCATCATAGATCTGTTACAACTTTTGTAGTCTCCTATCGGCTTGTGGTAGTTTTGACATTTGATTTAGATATACGCGATGCACCGTGTTTCTCGGCTATTGTATTAGCCTCTCATAGACCATTTTGGGTTTTTTGCTACTATTTTTTGTATACTCCTTATTTTCATTTTATTTATACAAGCATCTATTTAGATATAAACTTAGGATTAAGGTAAACATACATCAATCAATGAATTTAAATTGTATGACCAAATCACAATCTAAATATCATTCGGTCCTGTCCCAATACAGTGTACATGAATCCACAATTCCATTACAATGTCAAAGACAAAACTTCAATGGAATTGAGACGATCTTATCAAAATAAATTGCCCAAATTTATTTACTGATCGCGTACAATATACTTAGGATTGAATTATAAATCGAATCTTTCCATGTTTAACAACTTAAACACTCGATTTATAATATTCCTACAATCTAAGGACATATGCTAGTTCAAAAAAATTATTGTATATGTCGGTGCCAAGAAAACAGTGATTTATATGCAAAAATATTATAGTTTTTTATGGGGTTTCCCTTTCTTTAAACTATTAAAACTCCTCTTTTGCCCTTTTTCCTTTCTTATGCCTTTGGCCCAGAGGCCCAACATCACACACACATCACCTCTCTTCTTTCTTTTTTTATTTTTTTTAATTTTTTTTCTTTCTTTCTTTTCCACGTACTAAATCAACCCCTACACCTACCTTTTTTTCCTGCAGAGCCACGTGGCATTCAAACACCCTTTTCTCCTTTTTTTTTTCCCAATAAATCTCTCTCTTCCATAAAAGACATGCACAAGCACTCTCTCTCTTTCAAGTCACCACTACCTACACGCCCCAAAACAAATAACACATATATGACGTACGCATACCATATAAGGCATCAAGAACTCTCCCCTCCTCTTCGAAAAGAGCACAACTTATGTGGTTGTTCGCCGGCAGGGTTGTTGGTTGATTTGGTACAATGGATAGTCGTGAATTAGAAAAACTTAAAAAAAATTACTACCTGATGCGTCAATTTCGGCGGAAATTGGACCAAAGAAAAATAATAAAATTAATATCTGCTGGAGGTTAAAGAAAGTTGTTCTTGAAAGGAGGAAATAAGACAGTGGCAGTGAATTAAGAATGCTTGTGTGATTTTCTAATTATGCTTCGTGTGTGTATATAGACACAAGTTAGGGTTAATCAATCTCTTATTAGGCTTCTTGTTAGATAAGCCCGTATTTTAATAGGATCGGGACTAAAGGATTCATCATCAAATTATGTATATTAATCTTAATATCTTAAAAGTATTAGGAATGATAATTCTTGCATGGGAAATCTGATCAAGAAATACTGTAGTTTACAATAATAAATTAAATTAGGATTTCTACCTAAATTAAATAATAATTTTCAAATAAAAATATGGTGCGTATTTTGGTTTGATAAAATGAATTATTTATGATGCATGTATGCACTTTGGCTTCCTACGAGAGATAGTAGACTTAATGATCATATAATAATGTGGGTTTGAAAATATTCTAATGGACTTACTTTATAGCTGGTCGAGCCTTATGCTCCTACTTTGTGAATTGAGGCTAAAACTACCTAATTGACCTAAATATTAACTAAATTAATAATATTCATTCAAATAAATAATAGGTGAAAAACTATGGGGTGTTACAATTACAATAGAAAGTAATGAGAATGAATACACACACACACACACACATATATATATATGTATATATATATATAAAGGTGTGCAGAGAGGGCATGCAAAGCATTGAAACGAGGAAGTGAAAAAAAATGCAATTGACGAGGTTTGAACAAAAACGCCTCTAACAGTTAAATCAAGCACTTCAAACATTTGGCTATTAATATTGGTATCTGTAACAACAAATTTCGTGGATTGAATAAATAAACGCGAAATAGAGATATACAAAATTGAATTTCTCGAATCAAATTGATAATATTTACAACTTGTGAGTTTATATCTCTAGTTGTCATCTAATTCTTCTCTTCAATTGTATGATGCCTTCAAACTCAAAGTTGACCTTCCGGCTCTGGAATTTGACTTGAGTAACAATTTTTTAAAGGCTTGTAAGCTTTCTCTACAATTGTATAATGCCTTCAAACTCATATTTAATTTTGAAACTTCCCCGGTTCTGAAATATGATTTGAATAACATTAATCCAAAGGCTTGTAAGCTTGATTTTAGATTAAAAAATGTACTTAACAAACACTTGAAGAACAAACTACCGATTGAAGGGGCTCAACACTTTAATCTCGGATCAAATGTAGAAAATCTCAAGATTGGAGGGGCTCAACACCTTAATCTCGAATCTAACATAGAAAATCTCAAGAACAGAGGGGCTCAACAACTTAATCTCGGATAAAACGTAGAAAATCTCGGCTCAAACTGTTTGATATTTAGTGTTTGAAGTTAATTTTAGTATATTAATTATATATATATATATAAGTATATCTAAGATAATATGATATTAGTTAATATTAGCTTTTATATTTACGGAAATAAGATAATATATTAATAATATATTATATGTGGGGAAATATAAGGAAATAACGAACACGTCTATTCCTTTTGAATGAAAATGAAAAGACATCTTCTTTGAAGAGAAGAGGTGTGTTTGTTTATGATACCCCGTAAATCTGTATATATATCTGGCAAGATAGATTTACAAATCAATCAATCAATCAACGATACACCGTATGAGAGAGACATAGAAAGTACAAAGTTCAGACTTCTTAAATTCTAGAGTGCGGAATTCAAAGAAGAATACACAGTTGAATCACCCGTAGTCTTCAGCACATCAGAGAAGGGGTAAAATATTTTGTTTTAGGACATTGCTATAAGCAAGCCTCTGTATCAATTTACTTTCGATTAATTTATTTATAATATATCTATAATGTTCCAACAATCTAAAACAGAATAATAGTTTTTATAGCATATATATTGATTTTGTATAACTTGATGGACGTTGAGAGAAATAACTACCAACACCATATCTTTTGTGATATGAATATTGACGATTCGAGCATGATCGGTTGAAAAACTTAAGGAGATTAAAATTCTCAAAACAATGGCGTTGGTATGATCAATGTAAAATGGAGTGTGATGGGGGTTGTTCTAAATACAGCCCTCAACAGTGTTTGAAGTTTCAAGGAATGGAAGAATACCTACGAAGTATCCAAGTTAAAGCCACGAAATAGGGACGGATTTCCTCTTTTTCACGTAGTAGCATATCTGCAAAATATAGTCGAGGGGTGCCTCGGCATAAACCCTCCGACGCTCAAGGTAGTACTCAGCTCAAAGAGTGAAACACAAGCTAACAAACAATGTAATAGTAAAGTTTAGAGACTTTTTTTAATTGAATGGATCACCTATTTTATACTTATTATTTACTAGGGAAAATGACTAAAAGATTATTTTAGCCACCTAATTATGTTACAGCAGCTGTCCTTCTGTACCCGACGACGGTGTCAGAGGGTATAGTACCTCTTTCAGGACAACTCACAGTCGTTTATACTTTTACTCTCAGTTGTTAGTACTTTCTGTCGGAGGATTGGGGAACACATATCTTGGGCTCCACGTCACAATGGTAATACCCCTACTACAAGGCGACAATCACTTCCAACGGTTGTTAGTCAGAGTACTTAGAGAGAGTCTTGCACCCAACTATCTAGAGCTGTCAGACCAACCTTGGAGACCTTACTCCCAATCTGCTGTCCAAAGCTGATCCGGGGCAACTGCAGTCCTCTCGTACTTCAATTCTGCAGGGTTGACCGCAGCCCTACAATGCTCCCACTGATTAGTGCTGGGTCGGCCACTTATGACCCTCACTGGGGACCTGCATTGTGGACTCAGATTGGCGCTGATGGACGTTAATCGTCACACCTCTTGCTCGATGAAATGGCTTATCACTACCATGTGGGGAATATGTTCATATTTCCCCTACCAACTCATTCCCCCAACTTTGGACCGTTTTTGGGAAATCATGTAGAGTAAAAGACCGTTCCATAGCTGGAGATATGCGCTTTGATTTGGGGGCCCTTTTTTCCTCGATGAACTTTTCCCGCCAAAATTTTCTAATTCAAACTGAGCCTACACAGGGCTGTCTACGTGTCATGACCCTTAGACTTCTCAGATCGATTTTCGTACACGTGTCACACTCTGGTGGTCCGAGACTTTTCATTTTCACCCTCCTATAAATACCCCCTTATTACACATTTTTTTCCTTTTACTTTCACTTTTCACTGTTCCTAGCGATATTTAAATTTTTCAATGAGTTTTCCGGCGATCTTCAAGCATTTGCAACCTTCCTTCTTCACTTTTTTTTATCTTGATACTTCATTTCTTCCTCCTGGATTTAAACTTGTTCTTTATTTTTCCTTCATTTCTGCAACCAGCTTTGGACCCCTCTAAGATCCTTAGAAAATTTAAACTTCAACAATGGCGAACTCTCAAACTTCATCCACCGCTGAGGGGTCTTCCGCAGATCGTGAATCGGCACTAAGGACTGCTGACGGCGTAGATTCACTATCAACCATGCATGGGGAGGCCGATGCCCCCACTTCCAGCACTCAAGCTCTGGTAGTGTATTCCCATTGAAACAAGACTACAACCAACTCTGGATTGCCTCAGAGCATTCCCCTCCATGCCCGTAGGGTGATCGCAGCAGTCCCACTCGCTGATAGACATAACTGATACACCGTAGCAGGGCCTTCTACCTTTCCAGAGCAGGACCTATAATTTTTCAGGGCCTGCAAAGCCCTGCACTCTAACATCCCTAGGCCCGATGAGTGCCCAAACTTCCTAAGCCATCCGTCCCTGGCTCTATGGAGGGCCCATATGGACATTGGTCTTCGTTTTCCCTTCATTTCTTTGTACTGGGGGTGTGCCAACACCTTAGGATTCCTGTTTGCTAGATTGGCCCCTCCCCCGTGCACCTCCTTCTTGCCTTTTACATTTTAATGAAAGCGAGCCAACTGCACCCCTGGCTATTTCCTAGCCTTCCATGACTTCAAGAGGGGGAGCAATTACTTCTTTTACTTCAGATCTCAGCCCTCCAGCCATGCTCACTTTGTCGGGAAACCCCCCCGTGCTGCGACGGGGATCGGAAGCCGAGATAGATTGTTATCACCTCTCGTCTTTGGGGATGGCCCTTTCCCTATGAGTGGCTGACCACCACTCCTCGCACCCGTCGTCCCTCAACCACCAGCATCCTCAAGGAAGATATAGCAGTGATGGAGAAGCGAAACGCCCACGTGAGGGGTCATGGTCTTTGGTCCATCAACTTGTTCCTGCGGGACACCTCAGCATTGTCCCGTTATGGTCTTCTAGGTTGACACTGCTTTTCCCAATCCTATTTTCCCGCAAGTATATGGTGCAGGTGTAGGTAGTGGTAGTCAAGGTCGATCCCACAGAGATTGATGCTAAGCGTAGTTCGATACACCGAGTAATTTAAGACTCTCCTAACTAGACTCTAAATAAGGGAAGGTTGTTTGCAGACTTAATACTAATTTAACTAAGGGCATGTTTACTACTACTTATTAGGTTGGTTAGGACAAAATAGTAATGACAGATCCATAGTTTACTAGTTGGGACATAGCTGATTGTTCAATCAGCCGACCCGTTATAAATTTAAAAAAAGGGCTAATGTTGGAGTGATTCATATCTAGGCTGAGGGGGTGTGACAAGGTTATCACACTTTTAAGTTAAATGTGAAAAAACATAATTGCCACAAATATCATATTGATTTGTCTTTTGATCTTGTTGGGCCCACAGTTTAATCCGACAACAGAGCTAATCCAACCAAGTACGCAGGCCTGGTAACACTATTGGACTTGATATATTTAGGTATAACCGAGTAAGTATGTGTCTATTATTCTGGCTAATCATCATGGCTTCTATTAAGATATCAGATGGAAACCCATTTGGGTTATCCGCAACTGCGTAGTAAACACGCCCTAAAAGTACTAAATAAATCACGAAATACTTGAAAAACAAAGAATTAATGATTAAGGACGACTTAGAAAGATTAAAGTGTATCCTAGGGTATAAATTTCAATTACGATCCTCATGTATAATTTAACCTACAATTCTAGACTTTTAAACCAATTTTAATGTTTATTAGACGACACTCAAGTGGACCTAACCCTCCTCCTGAAGTGATTAGATTGTTGATCTATTAGACTTAGTCACCCTCCCGAGTCAACTAAACCTTAAAACTCCCAAAAGACCCTAGACCAAAGCCTACACGATCATAGACAATCGCGCTATGTGTTGTACGTCAATGAACAATTTTCTCCTCCCAGAGCGAAACTATTAAACTTGAAGATTTAACTTAAAGTCATCAATTTAATCTAAATTGATAAAACAAACACATAGAAAAACATATTGAATTGGAGTCTAGAATTAAACTGTAAGAGTTAATACATTATTAAACGTAACCTACTTTCTGCCCCTAGAACACAAACGTGTTTAGCTACTCATAATTGTATTTATATTTAATACACAATCATAGACAAAACTCATTGAAATTAAACACAAAAGAAGAACAAACTAAACCTAGATCTTCAATCGTCGATCTTCGTCGTGTTGCTCCTTGATCGTTGATTCTCATCTCCAAGATGTTTCGAGTATGTAAGTGTATGAGATTCTATGTTAAAACTCGAGCACGGGGTTCTTTCTATAGATTGGGGACGAGTCTTAGAAGTTAGAATCAAAATCCTACTTGAAGTAAGAATCCTCTTAAAAAAAGGGGTCTTCTGTCGCAGCCGCGCAAAAGAACCATCGCGGTTGCGACGAGTCTCTTCCAAACAGCTTAAACAATCGTTTTTATCGCGGCAACGACCAGGCTTTGTCGCGGTCGCGATACATGTCCAATAAAATTCACTTTCTATGCATCTTTTGTCGTGGCCGCGACCAATAGTGGCGCGGTCGCGACGGTCCATCTCCGGTCCAAACTTATCTCTGACCGATTCAAACCTGTCTTTTCTCCTTTTTGACTTGTTCTTTGTCCAATAGTCGTAAAACACGACTTTTCAACTTAAAAACACTTCAAAACCTTCAAAACAAGTCAAAACACGTTAATTAGCCCAAATATGATGAATATAAGCAACTCTCGACCAAATATGCATGTAAATGTTATAAAATATGTTCCTAAATCGACCTAAATACATGCATAATTAACATGTATCAAATTCCCCAAACTTAAACTGTTGTTCATCCCGAACAATAAAAATAGAAAATAATCAAGGATACAAGTGATTAGGCAAATGTTTGGGGCGATTAGATGATGATTCTAGTTTCAGACTGATTTTTCTCAAACCCTAGGCAACATAGTAAAATTGAGCATTTATGATAAGGCATAATCAACTACTTTCGAGACTTGAAAATTTCAAACAATTTGATCCTCACCGAGTAGTGTTTCACTCATCTCTCAAGTGTTTAAATAAGGACGTGTTTTTGCTCAATATTGGAATATATGCACTATCTACCATAGGCTTGCCAATCATCTAAATTAGACATCGTACTCGATATGTGTGACAAAGAATAAATTATTTTGGGTTGTAACGCAAGCTTAAGGTAAGGTGGGATAAATTTGGATAAAAGTGACTATTCTTGGACTAATCAAGTTAGTCCTAACCCGACTACTCCTTAATACAATCACTCAATCTCACTCTTTTAATTTCAGCAAATAATCCCAAAGAATGACTTCTTCACCCCACAAAAGTACTTTAAAACTAAGTGCTTTTTTCGTGCTATTATTCGAGTGCCACGTCTTTGGAACTACCCGATTTTTATTCAAATCACACAATTAAGCACTTTTTAATTCCTAGCCTCTCTTCTGCAAGAATAATCAGAACACATATATACAATAAAGTCTTTCTTTTCTTTTCCGATTTTGACTTTTCACCTCTCAATTTTTTCTTCCCTTCAGCTTTTCACATACCCACTAGTTTTCCACTTCAATCCTAAGATTTTACCCAACTACCTTCCAATCCTCCGCCCTCTTACTCAATTAGTCCAAATAAGGCCAAATGCTTAACTCAAAAGGTTTTTTTTTAGCTTGTAATGTGGGGTTATGAAATAATAAGGCTATTAAACTCAAATGGGCTAACTAGGGAAATTTTTTGAACCTTTGGTGAAAAGGACAACTTTTCAAGGCTCAAAATAGGAAGAAAACAAATAAACAAGAATGCCTAAGATCATTTCCTAAGTCACAACATATACTTGACACATTCATCCTAGAGACTCAAGGCAAGTTCTAGAGACAAATACACATGCCCAATCAATTCACACTGAAAGAATATTTATATATTACTCCAAAAGTGGGAGTACAATTTAGGCTAAAAAACCTCACAAGACTTATTTTGATAAAATATTCTAAGAACAAGCTCAATTTTGTCTCAAATTACTTATCTTGCTCGACTATGTGCCAGTTTTGCAAATATTTTTTTTCTCAAAATCATTTCATCATTAACTTTTCATCATCTATCTTTCCCTATTTTTTTTCTTTTTATTCTTGTAATCACTTATCAACAAACTAAAGACTCGGGTTTTTTTTTCTAGACTCCAACAAACAACTGAAAATATAAAATATTAAACTAAAGACAATTACAACCCAACATGACTAAACAATAAACTCAAATAAACGAGCTCACAGACCTAACAACTCTAGCAAAAGAAAATAAGTGGGCACAGAGACCCAATACTCCAACCAAAGCAAACAAGTGGGCATACAAACCCAATGATCAAACTAAAAGATGCAGCATGCAACAGAGCACTAACAAGCACCGAGAAATAAAAATGTAGAAACAACAACTAAAATATACATAACGGACAAGACGTCCCACGGTACACCCCCTCCCCCAAACTTGGCCGAAGGCCAATGTTTGGAGGAAAATAGTGGTACACCTTGGTGCTAACTCACAGTCTATTGCAGTAGCGGTGGTGGTGGTAGGAAGCCATGTTGCTCCCAATATTGAGCCCACGCTCCCTGTCGAGAGTCTTGTTGTTTTCTCCAAGTATGTTCCTCAGTACTTTGTTTGAGGAAGGTGTTCAAGATTATTCACTGATCGTTCAATTCAGCGTTGATCGTCTACACCGCCTTTCATATTTCTATTCGATGATAAAGTTGGACGTCATGCAGGAGAGACGTGATTAGCCCTTCCACATCCTCATTCAGTTTGGACGAGGATGCAACAGTTGTTGCCGACCTCTTCTTCTTTGATGGTGCATGGATGAGCTCTGCTACTTCCTACATCTACTTGCCTAGATTGAAACACCTCTGAGTCCGGCATTTGGGAGTGAGCAAGATGTTCTTCGGAAGATATTGCCAAATTAAGTGTGTCATTAGTGCTTATAACGGCCGTTCCCTCCAAGTAGGAGAGCCGAAGATATGGCCCCACATTTTGATAGACATAGGGAACCTTTCCATCTTCCCTCATCACCACAACTTTAGCTCCCAAGTGAATTGAACTTCAGCCTTGACCGGTATCATGTCTTCTAAAGAATATCATCAAAGACTTGGCAATGGGTGTGATCAACCCTCCAATCATGATGTTGTCTTTTTGCTTCCAGATGATATTTTCAAAGTGGTCCATCAATAATTTGGCATTGTCAACCTTATGCTCATGGAACATATTTTAAATCATTTGAAGCTCAACTTGTCTCATGGCACCCATCTCTTTTTTCGCAAATAGAGTATGAGCCAACATCTTCTGGAGGTAGCGTATCACTGGGTTTCTAATCCATGTGGCTTTGGCAGCATTTTCCACATATCTTTGAGGTTGAACAAGCAGTGCAGAAGTTGTTAATAGACCCCAAAATTCTTGAATATTGAAGACTAAGTGGGTTGTTCGTGTTAGGTCTAGGAGAAGCCGAATATCCTATCCAGTTGGGCGTATGGCAGTGTATGTTGTTTGTCCATCAGCTGAAATGCAATATCGTTCAATCGACGAGCATGCGGGTCACTTGCTATGGTGATGGAAAATGTGCTCAAAAACTCTATTGCGAGCCGCTTGTATGTTAGCTTGGCCTGCATGAACTTGTGCGAACCTCCCGCAATAAGTAGAGCTTTTATATTCTTGTGTATCCCCATAGCTTTTGTGCGCTCATCATTGCAACCGGGTTGCCACAACTTGGCATTGACGAAGATGATCAAACCGATTCTTATGCTCTTCCCTCTCCAAAGTGAACCCGAATATACTTTAGCTATTGTTTGGATTCAGTGATGTAACATCCTCAACGACCTGTTGCTTGCCCTTACCACGACTGGAACTTACTTCCTTTGGAGCCATTTTAGTGAACCTACACACAACCAATCCAACAAAACAATTCTCAATACCTAATAGAGTTCAATAAATAATAAACTACCTTCTAACAATCAATTAATTCTAGTCAAACAAAGATTTATTCTTAGTCCTAATTGATTCTCTAATCGTAATTCAATCTTATTTACGAACATAATCACATTCTAGCACCAACTAGCAAAATTGCTCAATTTTTAACCCCCAAATTGTGCTTAACTTCTAATTTCTTCAATTCAAACTATCTTATGGTGAAATTCGAATCATATGAACATCAAACATGTAAAATAGACTCTATTCGTCATCGTATCACACATAGAAACACAAGAGAGGGGTACCAAATCAAGCAAAAACTACTATCTAATCTCACCCATAACATGCTTGATAAAATTCCTCAATGAACATAACATGTTATTTGTAATCTTGTTGCTTTACAACCATTCCCATCAACATTAAAAACACAATTTCATACTCAATTTTCACCGATTATGTCTATATATCATGACCCAATCAACTATATCTCAAAGTATGCAATACAAGTGCCAAAAGCAAATCAACACATAAACAGGCAATTTTCAAATTAAAAAATCAATAAACCTTAATGATAAGTATGCATAAAAAATCAATGGCAGCAAAGAAAAGCTTGGGTTAGTCGTACTTACCAGAGAAATTTAGCCAAAAATAAAAAAATTGGAAGTGTCCGAAGTTCGTCCGAGTGGGCTCGTTCAATCCGAAATTTCATGGTGAAATGGATGAATCTGTTTGTGCTTGTGTTTGTGAGTTATGGTGTATGATTCTGTGGTATTTTATGGATGAATTTGAATGTGTGAGTGTGTGGGTGTGAGTTTTGCTTTGTCGCGGTAGCGAGAATTGGGTGTCGCGGTCGCAATGTTTTTAACCCAAAATTTAGGTTTCTGGGCTGAATTTGTCACGGCCGCGAAAATTATGTATCGCTGTCGTGATGGGTCCCTAGTTTCAAATGCATTTTCGGGCCGTTTTTATCTCGCCGTGACCCACAATGTCGCGGTCGCGATGACGTCCCAGCTGAGATTTGCTTTTGCAAGCCTTTTTTGACGCAGTAGCGACCCACAGTGTCGCGGTCGTGATGCCTATGATTGGCCTATGCTAGGTTTTGCCTTCTTTCAACCCCATTTCTTGCTATGCTCGTCAATATTATATCATGTTGGTTCCTACAACTTTAAAAACACTAAAAACAAACATGAAATCATACATCTTAAAATAAAAACAGAATTTAAAGAAAAACAGTAAACTTTGGGTTGCCTTCCGAAAGCGCTAAGTTTATGTCTTCAGCTAGACGACCACTTTGATGTTTTATCAGCCAAATTCCAACCAACCAGATTTAAATGCATGTTGAGGTATTAAAGTTCTATTTGGCAGTTTCAGGTTTCCTACAGCAGTTTGGGCTTTTTAGCAGATAATATATACGACACAACAGTTGTGTTTTGGGAGTGTGATTGTATCGTTTTGAATACAAAAAGTCAACTCTCCCTTTGGCATATCGATTACAGCTTGATTATTTGCCAAGAAAGGTTGATCTAGGATGAAAGGGACATTAGTATTCCCTTGCATATCAACAACTACAAAATCACTAGGGAATTCAAAATTTTCAACTCTTACCAGCACATCCTCTATTACTCCAACTGGCGCTAGTAAAGATCCATCCGCCAATTGGATAGTAGTTAAGGATTGCTTCATACCCCTATTTCTAATTGCTTATACATTTTAAGAGGCATCAAATTGACACTCGACCCTAAATCACACAACATATTTTGGAACTTAATACTACCAATAGAACAACAAATAGAAAAAACTTCGTGGGTCATTTTCTTCCATTTCTCTTTTTGGGTGGTGCTTGTGTTTGTGCTCTTTTTGGGACTCGTGAGTTTCTTCTTCTTTTCCTCTTATGCATAGTCAACTTTCTCTTGAAGAGTATAATGATTCTTCTTTTGTAAAATCTCAATAGAGAATTGTGTCATGCCAACGATCTCGCAAAATAGCTGTCTCAAGATTTTACCTGAGCTCAAGGCATCATTGTCGCTACATCTTACCGCGTATTATTCATATCTCTTGAATACATTGTATCTCACAATCTTCAAATTCTGACAGTGATTTTTCTTTTTTTTTTTTTGCAGGTTTAACAAATTGGACAAAGGTGTTGTATCCAGGTGATCATATATATCAAGTTCTTCTTCCTCTCCTTTGATTGCACTCGAGTTTAGTACTATAAGAAACCACAAGACACACACTAATGCAGGGGCAGGGAGACAAAAGGTGGCATTGAAGAAGCTAAGAGTGGAAAAGAAGAAGAGTTTGACGGAGGAGCCTCTATTTCTACATACATATAGGTGCAAGGTAGGCAAGACGATGCCTCTAGGTAGGTGCATATCACAATATACCATGTTGAGTCTGAGTCTCTAAGTATATATGTTTTATGTTGGTAGTGGTGCTAGTGCGCGGTAATGGCCTATCAATATTGCCAACATACGACCAATCGATTTTCCAGTTTCAGGTGACCGGCCTTTTATTTTTCTACATTACATGTGTGTATAACTCCACTCATATGATAGCTAGTAATGTTTTGGCAGGGAGACCAAAAGCTAAAGCGAAACATCATAAATTGGAAGAACAAAGAAATAGCATCACTCACTAGGCGTGCCAAAATAATTCTTGCATAAATATTCGGAGGCATCAAATTTGTTTCTGGTGAAGTAATTGTCCAGCTAATTTTGGGTATTATACCACCTCACACATATCCAATGCATATGGATAATACTCGTGTGGGCAGGACATTATCTTTATGCTCTAATTGTCCAACTCCATCATAGACCAAGTGTTCCTAGTTTGGATCATAATATTTTTTCCTTTTTTAATTTAATCTATATAATATACGATTTTTCTTTTTTTGACATCAATCTAGAATATATATATATATATATATATATATATATATATATATATATATAACTCAACCAAGGTTTCTTTCATCGGTAGCAATGAAAACATTGGCCGCCAGAGGAAACTCCTCGACCCAAATAAATTAAGAATTACAAGTAGAAGCAAAGTGTGCTAAACGATGAGCCACTTTGTTAGATGACCATGAAAGTGTTAGAATACAAGAGTGTCATCGTACATCAAATAGAGTTACGAGATAATGTTGAATGAGTGTGAGAGAGAAAAATAAGAGAGCGGAGAGAGATAGAGAGAATTGGGATGAGAGAGAAACAGAGTATTACCGCATTTCACAAATCATGTATGGTACACAAGGTACACTGACATTTAACTAACTCCCACAGCAAAACGACGTCGTTTGGCTATCCCAAAATGTAATGTCTCGACTAACTCGCAAAACTAATGAAGTGTAAAAGCTAAACGTGCTTATACTCAATAAAACGGGAAATAACATAAATAGTAACATAGGCCCCTCCTTCACTCTGTCTTGACCTCAAGACAACATAGTTGGGTATTTTGCTGCAAAAGGCTCTAAATCCTCCCACATCGCCTCTTCTTTGGGCAAGTGAGCCCGCTGAATTTGCAACTGGGTGGTAGGTCTATTGTTCTTCTTTATCAACCTTCTGGCTAAGACTTCAATTGGCTGCAAAATAATTTTGCCCTCTCCATCAAACTCTGGCAAATCTGCTATCATCACTGAATTAATACCCACCATTTTCTTCAGCAATAACACATGAAAAACAGGATGGACTCTAGCTTCTCCAGGTAATAAGAGTTTGTAGGCTGCTTTCCCAATTTTTTCAGTTATCTTGAATGGCCCTGCATATTTTGGGCTAAGCTTCCATATCTTGCTCTTATGCAAGCTCCTCTAACGATAAGGTTTGAGCTTGAGGTACACCCACTCTCCCAGATCGAAATTCCTATCCACTATTTTCTTATCATCAAAAGTCTTTTATCCTGCCTAGGCTTTCTAAAGTTGAGCTTGCACTTCTTGCTTTTCCTTGAGGAGGAACTCTACTCCTGCTACAGAACTCTGAAGGAGGTAGCCCCAAAGGTTAATGGTATGGGTTTGACCCTATAGAGAGCCTCAAAAGGGGTCATTTGAATAGATGTATGGAAGTGGTATTATACCAAAATCCAGCCAATGAGAGCTATGAAGCCCACTTCTTAGGACTAGTTCCACACATGCACCTTAAGTAATTCTACAAGCATTGATTCACACGTTCAGTCTGCCCATTAGTTTGTGGATGGTAGGTTGTGCTCATGCTCTGTTGAATCCCCAACAACTGAAACAATTATTGCCAAAATTAGCTAGTGAAAATCTTATCCCTGTCAGAAACCACAATCTGTGGTAACCCATGCAATTTATAGAATGTATCAAGGAATAGAGATGCCAATTGGGAAGTTGTAAAGTGTACTTAGTGAACCTGTCCACTATCACCCAAATGGTGTCTTTCCTAGTTAAACTTGGCAGTTGCTCAATAAAATCTATATATATATGTCTCCGAGCCTGATCTAGAACTGTTAGAGGCTGCAGTAGACCAGAAGTCCTCAGATTCTCATGCTTGCTTACTGATCTGACACTGATGACAAGTTGAGATCAACTCATGAACTGCTTTTTTCAACTCAGGCCACCAAAACAGGGCCCTCACTCTGTTGAATGTGGTTGACTCCCCTGAAGGCCTCCTTTTGCAGAGGAATGTAAATATTCTAGAATTTTATGCTTGAGTGTTCCATTTTCTACCACATACAACCTTCTTTTGAATTTCAATAGCCCATTGATGTAAGAAAAGTAGAGCACATTTTAGGGTTCTGTCAAGCATTCCATGACTCTGATCTGCGCTTCAATGTCACTTCCAGAAGGTATTTGAGGCCTTTCTGGTCTGTCCAAATAATGAATGTCCTGTGAAGCAGATATTATCTCCATTTCTTCACCGCCAATAGTATGGCCAAAACTTCCTTCTCATAAATAGATAATCCAAGGGTCTTTACTCCCAAATGCGTTGCTAAGATATGACAATAGGTGCTTCTCCTGCATTAGTACTGCCTCAATAGCCAGTTTCCAATATAAAAGGTTTGGAAAATTCTGGTAAACTAAGGACAGGTGTTGTCACCATAGCTCCTTTAAGCTGGTCAAAGGCCTTTTCTGCAGCAGGATTACATGTGAATTCAGTAAGAGGTTTTACTATCACCGTATAATTTTTGATAAATTTCCTGTAGTAGCTAGTTAGCCAAAGAAAGCTCCTCAAAGCTTTAATTGCCCTTGGTGTGGGCGAGTCCCTCATTACCCTGATCTTTTCAGGATCAGCTCTCACTCCTTCACCACTAATAATATGCCCAACGTATTCTATCTGAGACTTGCCACACACACACTTGGACATCTTTACATATAACTGATTCTTCTATAGGGTTAGAATCACTTCTTTTAAGTGCCTCAGATGCTCCCCCATAGATGTCTTGTGTACTAGGATATCATTAGAAAAGACTAAGACAAGTTCTTTTAAATAAGGATGGAACAGTTGGTTCATGAGTGTTTAAAAAGTGGTTGGTGCATTTGTCAAGCCAAAATGCATGAATCTAAAGTCATATAGGCCGTCACAGAGGCAGTTTTATGGGTGTTTTCATGAGCTACTCGAATTTGGTGATATCCTTCCCTTAAAGTCAATTTTAGAGAACACCGTAGTTTGGCCAAGCTCATCCAACAGGTCATCAATAAGAGGAATTGGATAGCTATACTTGACGGTGATAGAGTTGAGCTTTCTGTAGTCTATACAGAACCTCCAGTACACAAGCGATGAATAAGGAATGTTGCTTGGCTCTATTTCCACTCCTTAGCATCTCTTTTATTAGCCTCTCAATTTTCTGCCTCTAAAGGAACGGATACCTGTAGGGGTTTTGCTTGATTGGTTAAGTGTCACTTTTGGTGGGAATTTTATGATCCCATTGTCTGGTGGAGTTAGCTCCTTTGGCATTTCAAATATCCCTTTAAATTCCTCAAGGACAGATGTTATCTCCCCCATTGTCTTACTACTAACTGCCTCTTCTTTCTTAGACACCACAACATATGTAAACCACTTCTCCTTGTCCACTCTTATTGACTTTCATCATTTGCTTGCATGTGATCATCTAAATTTAACTTCAGGTTGTGATTGGGACTGAGCCCCCTATAGAGTGATCACCTTTTCTTTGTTTTCAACTGCACCAAATGTTTCTTATAATCAAAAATTTCTTGGCCCAATTGTCCCAAAAATTACACTCCAATAACCATATCACGTCCCCCAGTTTGAGCAGCCTAACATATCAAACCTATACTCTCCCATTTCCCATTTAAAGTCAGAAGAACACTTTGAATTGCGTTCTATTCTTCTCCCATCAGCTACCGTTACCATCAAGGGAGTAGTATACTCTATCAGGCACCCATTTTCTCAGCAAAAATTGTGTGTGCTCCCAGTGTCTAGAAGAATGTTAAGGTTTTTATTCTTGGTGTTGGCCTCCAATTTTTGTCTCAGGATGTTTCTGACTAGCCAAATGCATGCAAGGATACCCGTGGCTCCTCACCCCCTTCCTCTACTTTTTCCAATATCAATTTGGCTGGTGATTCATCATCCTCTTCCAGCATGATGACAAAAAGCTTTTTGCATCTGTGTCCAACATGATAAACCTCATCACAGTTAAAACAGAGGTTTTTCTTCCTTTTGCTTTCAATCTCCTCTGGACTTAGCTTCCTCATAGCCTAGTTAGAAAATGGCCTTGGTTTACAAAATCCCCACTCTCATTCTTCCAATTAGAGCGAACAAGTACAGTAGTTGGTTTGCAACCTGCTCCTTTATGGCTTTTCCACCAGAGCTGCATCATTTGTTCTTGCTTGGTGGCCAACTACATAACATGCAAGAGAGTCTTAGGCTCTAGTATTTCCACCATCTTCCCTATCTCAACCTTCAACCCACTCACAACTCTGAATAAAATATCCCTCTGATAAGGATCTATTCATTTCTATCATGAAAGCCTTTAAGTCCTCAAACTCTTGTATGTGGGCTTCAACGGTACCATTTAGTCTTAGGTTATTACATTGCCCCACGAACTCCCTCAACATTCATAAATTTGTTCAAGACTAACTCGAAAAACTTCTCCCAAGCATATTCTCCTTCCCTTCAACATAATCCACATAACATTCATCCGCTAGCCCATCCAAATTCATTGCAGCCAACATAATCGTCTCATAGTCGCACATATGATTAATAATAAAATATCTATGACATTTTCTAAGACATAGCCTATGATTTTCTCCATTAAACTGTGGAAAATTAAATTTATGTATCCTGGCATTGGTGTTTTGCTCAAACACTCTCAAGTTATGCGTTGGTGGTGCTATTACCTCCCGCATTCTTATGTTTGGTGTCGGATGTAGAACCCCGGCTTCATTTACTACTACCCCCAGAGTCACTATATTACCCAAAACAGAGCTAGAATTTCACCCATTTGGATTAACAGGTTCCTTACCTTTGTTTCCCCCTGGATTCAGCTCTTTCAGTGCCTCTGTTATCTGCGCTTTCACCGGCTCAATGAGGCTATCTATCTTGCTACTCATCTCCTGTTGGTTCATCAGGATTGTAGCTAGCTTATCCTTGGGCCAAATCAACCACCTGCTCCTCCAATGCTTCAATCCATGTGGAGTTATTTTTTACCATCGAAAATAAAAAATGCAGGATCCTTTCTTTGGATACCAAGTGTTAGGATACACAAGGGCCGTTGTAGATCAAACAGGGTTACGAGATAATATTGAATGAATGAAAGAGAGAGAGAGAGAGAGAGCGAGAGAGAGAGAGAGAGAGAGAGAGAGAGAGAATTGAGATGAGAGAGATACATAGTATTACTACATTTCATAAATCATGCATAGTACACAAGGTATGTTGGCATTTAACAAACTCTCACAGCAAAACGACCTCGTCTGCCTATCCCAAAATGCAGCGTCTCGAGTAACTCGCAAAACTAATAAAGCGTAAAAGCTAAACACGCTTACACTTAATAAAATAGAAAGTAACATAAAAATAGTAAGTAATAAGGTGGTTCATTCTCTCCTTTAGATGTTGGATCATGACAGAAATATAATTAAATTTTGAAATATGCATAGCTCAAGCCAATGCCAATTGTAGATATCAGTTCAATATCATCAAGTGTTCATAGATTGTAGTAGAAGATTCGAGGAGTTCAGAACCGGGTTCAGTATGTGAAGAACCGTGCTAGAAAAATGGGTTTTAGCCGGATCAGTTATGAGGGTTAAAAAAGAACCGGAGTCAAGGCGGTTATAACTGTCATGTGCAACAGATTAGAACCGTTGCAGGTAAAACTGTTGTTGAAAGCCCGTCTAACAGTTTTGTGCAGTTGGAAACATAATTGGTTACAACTGCTGCTACTTCCTGATTCGAGCTCCATCCTTTATATACATGGAAACCACTTGAAGATGCGAGTTGATACACATTATTTTCCCTCTGTAAACACTGCTCAATCATTAGAATTAGTTAGCTAGGGTTCTTGAGCTCAATTCGGTCTGTGAATTGGGGGTTTCTAGTTTTCTGGAATAATTCTTGTAATTGAGTGTTCAGTGGAGTGAATTGAGGTGTATAGAGCCTCCGTGGATGTAGATCACATTGATCGAACCACGTTAAATCCTTGTGTTCTTCATTTTATGTTCCTGTTCTGTGTTCGGTTTCATTTGGCCGAATTCTTTGATTGTTTTCATTCTCTCTTGGTTTGAGTATTGTTTGTGTGTGATAAGAATTGATTACCCAACAAGTGGCGCCGTCTGTGGGAAGCTTGTGCACACAGTCAAAGAGGAAAGGAGAATGGCTGGAGTAAAGATGGATGTGGAGAAGTTTTCAGGTAAAAATGACTTATCACTTTGGAAAATCAAGATGAATGCTGTATTGGTTCAAAATGGTTTAGACTCTGCACTTCTTCCTATTGATCAATGGTCTAATGTTGAGAAACCAAAGTTTCCAGAAGTGGATAAGAAGGCTTTGAGCCTGATATTTCTGTGTTTGGGTGATAAACCCCTGAGGGAGATATCAAGGTGCAATAATGCAGTAGAGGCATGGGGAAAATTGGAAGAACTTTATCAATCAAAGTCAATATCAAACAAACTATTTCTGAAGCAGAAATTGATGTCTTTCAAGATTACTGATGATAAGGCCATTTCTGATCAACTTGATGAATTTGTCAAGATGATTGAAGAACTAGAAGACCTGGGTGTGAACTTGGAGGATGATGATAAGGCTTTGATGGTGTTGAATGTTCTTCCAAAGTCTATGGAAAGCTTCAAGGATGCATTGATGTTTGGAAGGGATGGAAAGGTCAGTTATGAGTTATCCTCTCAGCTTTGAAGACAAAGTGTTTTCAAAATCAGGGAGATAAGGGCTCTAAACAGGCTGGAGAAGGCTTGAACATAAAGTTAAAAAAGAACTACCAAAAGAAAAAGTTCCAGGGATCCAAAGACAACAAAGCTGGAACTCAGAATTCAAAGAAGAATGGAGACTTGGTTGAAAATAGAAAGTGTTTCAAGTGCAAGCAAACTGGACATTTGAAAAAGGATTTCCCACAGAAGAAAAAGAAACAGGAAAATCAGAGGGCAGAAGTGGCTGTGACTGAGCATCAAGATGACACCCCTGAAGTTTTAAACATCACAGACACAAAGATGGAAAAGGAATGGGTTCTTGATACAGGTTGTTCACTCCACATGTGCCCTAATGAATCCTGGTTCAAGGACTTAAAAAAAGAAGATGGTGGATGTGTACTACTGGGAAATGATCACTCCTGCAGAGTTAAAGGCACAGGATCAGTTCAGATCAAGATGTATGATGGAGTCATCAGGACCATTTCACAAGTGAGGTATGTTCTTGGTCTGAAAAGAAACCTCCTATCTCTTGGATCTCTTGTGGCAAATGGTTGTCAGTTCAACTCCACAGATGGTTATCTTCATATCACTAAACACAACAAGTTGGTAATCAAGGGAAGGCAACACAAAGGCCTGTTTATTTTGATTGGATCTCCTGTGATAGGCTGTGTTGAATCTGTGATAAGTAGAGAGGATTTCATGAAGTGGCATAAAAGACTGGGTCATATTGGAGAGAAAGGATTGAAGGAGCTGTCCAAGAGAGGTATAATTGGTGAAATAGGAAATCAAACACTTAAGTTATGTGACAAGTGTGCTTTAGGAAAGGCCAAGAAGCTGCCTTATACTAAAGGGATACATTCTACTCAAGAACCACTTGATTATGTACACTCTGACATATGGGGGCCTTCAAGGACAGAGACACATGGAGGAGGAAGGTATTTCATGTCCATCATTGATGATTATAGTAGAAAAATATGGGTATATGTCTTAAGGAACAAGAGTGATGCATTCCTTAAGTTTAAAACATGGTTGAGCCAGGTGGAGAATCTAAGAGGGAAGAAATTGAAACATCTTAGGACTGATAATGGCTTGGAATATCTATCTACTGAGTTCACAAGGTTTTGTGAAGATAAGGGCATCACAAGGCACAGAACTGTCCCAATGAACCCTCAACAAAATGGTGTTGCTGAAAGGTTTAACAGGACTGTGTTTGAGAGAGTTAGATGTATGCTGATTGATGCTGGATTACCCAAATCCTTCTGGGGAGAAACACTAAACACTGCATGTTATTTGATAAATAGATCACCATCATCAACTCTAGGATTTAAGACTCCAGAAGAAGTTTGGAGTGGAAAGGTACCAAACTATAATGAATTGAGAGGTTTGGTTGTCTGGCATATGCTCACATAAGGCAAGACAAACTTGATGCAAGGGCACAGAGGTGTGTATTCCTAGGATATCCTGAGGGCACAAAAGGCTACAGGTTATGGTGTTTGGAACAAGGAAACCATAAACTCTTGATAAGTAGAGATGTAAGATTCAATGAGGTAGTGATGGTATACAACTCTACTGGAAGTCAAGAAGAAGCTGATGGTGCTGAAGAGTCTGAAAGAATTTCCATTCAGGTGGAGCCTAGTGATGAAGAAAAACCACCAATGAAAGATGCTCAAGCTCAACTAGGAAATGACAGTTCATCAGAAGAGGATGAAGATCAACCTGAGATTTCAAATCTCAGAACTTATAGCATTGGTAGAGATAGACCAAGAAGGCAAATCCACAGGCCTGATTTCTATGGACAAGCTGGGAGTGTCTACTATGCACTGAGTGTAGCAGAATACCTGGAGTTTCAAGAGCCAAGCAGTTTCAAGGAAGCAATCAATGCAGTGAAAGTGAACATTGGATAGGGGCCATGATGGAAGAAATGGAATCTCTGGAGAGAAACCAAACCTAGAAACTTGTAGTCAAACCAAAAGGGCAGAAGTTAGTCAGCTCAAAGTGGATCTACAAGAAGAAGGTGGAGGCTGGAAAGGCTGATAAAATCAGATACAAGGCAAGGCTTGTGGCAAGGGGCTTTACACAAAGGGAAGGCATTGATTATAATGAGGTATTCTCTCCTGTTGTGAAGCATTGCTCTATTAGGCTACTTTTATCAAAAGTTACACAAGAAGACATGGAACTACAGCAGTTAGATGTTATGACAGCTTTCCTGCATGGTGATCTCATTGAAAGAATATATATGAAGCAACCTGAGGGCTTTGTGATTCCAGGAAATGAAGAGAAGGTCTGTTTTCTCAGGAAATCACTTTATGGATTGAAGCAGAGTCCAAGGCAGTGGAACAAGAAGTTCAATGAGTTCATGATCAATGCAAGTTTCATAAGAAGCTTGTATGACAGTTGTGTATACTTTAATAAGGGTTCAAGGCTTGAACAAGTATTTCTGTTATTATATGTGGATGATATGCTCATTGCTAGCAAGAGTATGGACAAAATACAACAGTTAAAGGGAAGATTGAGCTCAGAATTTGACATGAAAGATCTTGGAGAAGCAAGGAAGATTCTGGGGATGGATATTATCAGAAGAAGGAAGTCTGGAATACTTTGGCTCTCACAGAAGCAGTATTTGCAGAAGGTTGTGGAGAGATTTCACATGCATGAGTCAGGGCCAATAAGTGTTCCAGTTAACCAACAAACCAAGCTATCCAAAGAACAATATCCAAAGACAGAAGTAGAGGAGATTCACATGAAGAATGTTCCATATGACAGTGGTGTTGGCAGTTTGATGTATGGAATGATATGCAGCAGGCCAAATTTGGCCTATAGTGTTTCTCTGGTAAGCAGGTACATGTCAAATCCTGGAGAGGCACATTGGGAAGCTTTGAAGCAAGTCTTGAGATATTTAAAAGGCTCAGTCAGTGTAGGTCTGAAGTTTAAGAAACAAGAAGCTGGTGTTGTACCTCTTGTTGGATATGCTGATGCAGATTTTGCTGGGAACCTAGATACAAGTAAATCTGTTACAGGATATGTCTTTACCTTGTATGGGACGGTTGTAAGCTGGAAAAGTGTGCAACAACCTGTAGTTGCTTTATCAACAACTGAGGCATAATACATTGCCTTAACTGAGGCAATCAAGGAGGCTCTGTGGCTCAAGGGGATTCTTAAAGACTTAAGGATCAGACAAGGGTGTGTTACCATTCAATGTGATAATCAAAGTGCTCTTCACTTGGTAAAACACCAAGCATTCCATGAGAGGTCTAAGCATATTGATGTTAGACTTCACTTTGCAAGAGATGTAATTGAAGCAGGATCTGTTGAGGTAAAGAAGGTTCATACTATGGACAATGCAGCTGATTTTCTAACCAAGGCAGTTCCTGGAAGCAAGATGGTTCATTGCTCAAGCCTGATAAGGCTTGAACAATGTGATTAAACCTAGAGAAATAAGGAAGAATAAGGTGATGAAGTACACTTGAGTTCATTGAGGTGGAGATTTGTAGATATCAGTTCAATATCATCAAGTGTTCATAGATTGTAGTAGAAGATTTGAGGAGTTCAGAACCGGGTTCAGTATGTGAAGAATCGGGCTAGAAAAACGGGTTTTAGCCAGATCAGTTATGAGGGTTAAAAAGGAACCGGAGTCAAGGCGGTTATAACTGTCATGTGCAACGGATTAGAACCGTTGCAGGTAAAACCGTTGTTGAAAGCCCGTCTAACAGTTTTGTGCAGTTGGAAACAGAATTGGTTACAACTGTTGCTACTTCCTGATTCGAGCTCCATCCTTTATATACATTGAAACCACTTGAAGATGCGAGTTGATACACGTTATTTTCCCTCTATAAACACTGCTCAATCATTAGAATTAGTTAGCTAGGGTTCTTGAGCTCAATTCGGTCTGTGAATTGGGGGTTTCTAGTTTTCTTGAACAATTCTTGTAATTGAGTGTTCAGTGGACTGAATTGAGGTGTATAGAGCCTCCGTGGATGTAGATCATATTGATCGAACCAAGTTAAATCCTTGTGTTCTTCATTTTATGTTCCTGTTCTGTGTTCGGTTTCATTTGGCCGAATTCTTTGATTGTTTTCATTCTCTCTTGGTTTGAGTATTGTTTGTGTGTAATAAGAGTTGATTACCCGACACCAATATATTACCCACCACAATATCCATGTCTGCCTCGGTAATCTCTCTACCATGTAGCCACTCGATCTAGTTTTTGCTATCACTTTGGACCTCAAAGTGTGTTATACCGCTCTCTACAATAGTACGAATCACAAAATCCATTGCTAACCCTCCAAAAAAGAGCTACTTCCAGCAACTCGAATTCTCTTTGCACCCTCAATAAGACATCACCCACTCCATCTCTAACAATGAACCCGCAACCCGTTTTGTTCCATCAACAAACACGCCCATGTCTGTATTCATGTAGTAACTTCCAACTATGGGTGGCTTCCATTGCATTGCCACTGCCCCATTATTCCGGTGCTGAACCTGTCCTTCCAGCACCTTAGATGCCTCCATAATTTCATGGTAAAACCTCTTAAGCTTACCAATTATAGCCCTTGGATCAATTTCTGCATTCTCAAAGATAAAAGGATTCCTAGTCTTCCACCACTGCCATAACAGGTGTGCAAAAAATATAAAAGATTCATTTGGCAGCTTCCAAATTTTGCCAAATAAATAAACTTACTGAGGGTATTTCCAGAGAGCTGCGATCAAATTGAATTAGGTTTTTAAACAAACCTCTTTAAAACGTGGACATTGAATGAATAGTTGGGTTGCGTCTCATAGGCATCCCCACAAAGTGTGGAGATCGGATCCATAACAAACCCTCTTCGCACGAGATTGCCTTTAGAGAATCTTTAACCGTGTGCTAGAGAAATTGGTTTATTTCGAAGTAACTAAATCCCCCAATACTTTTTCCAATCTTACATTATCGTGTAATTGTGAGAAACATGATACAACTAAATGATATGCCGAATGCATCGAGAATCTTTATCTTTCATGTGATTCCATATCAGCTTATCCGATGGCAATCGAAAACTTATCGGACATGCGAATTAGGACGAGCTCTAAGCCTCCAAACCTATTTTGCCAACATAACCAAATTAAACCAATACAACTCTTGAAAAACTAACCCCCCATCCGCCATATTCCGAGCCATCTACCTCAACGACACCCAATGTGCTTTTCTATTTCCCGCATCATACCCCTACCAGAATCTCATCATTGCCTTCTATAAGTTTCAGCATACCCCATGCGTAAGTAGAACACATCTTATATCATAAGTCGGGATCGCCTGCACCACTGACTTCAATGCGGAATCAACTCATAATCTCCCTAAAAAATACCCACTCTACCCTATCGTAGGCTTTACTTATGTCTAGTGTCAATGCCACATAACCCTCCTCGCCCGTTCTCGTTTCTTTTTAGTAGAATGATTTTTTTTTCAAACACCTATAATCATCCTACTCGGGCCAAAAGCACTTTGCGACAATGATATAACATTAGGTAACCACACTTTAAACTGGTTAGCTATACTCTTTGTTATTATATGGAAAATAACATTACTAATAAGGTTAATTATAGATATTTGTATAGAATATTCTAGATTGTATATCTTGTAGAATATCTTTGATTTATTTCCTTGTATTATGTCGATACAATTGTACACACACTTATTTATTATTAGAAAACCCAATCACCTAATTAACGATGATCAATTATTCACTCTCACATGGTATGAAGTCTAATCCGGTCTTACTCTCTCTTTTTCACCTTTCGTGCAGACTAAACTCAAGAAACTCTCTTCATCATTATTCGCCCTCCCTCCACGCTGTCATTTTCTTCACTGCCATGGCTGCTACTACCACCGAACATGTTCCCATCGCGACCGTGATCCATATGATCTCGTTTAAACTCTCATCCTCCAGTTATATGTTGTGGAAACAACAGGTTATGCCTATGTTGGTCAGTTTTGATCTTCTCAGTCTCGTTGATGGCTCTTATCCTCCACCTTCGGCCACCACGACTGCCATTGATGGCACCACCTCCCTAAATCTGGCTTGCGCATCTTGGCATATCAAGGATTAGAAGCTCCTTGATGTGTTGTTTTCGTCCCTCTCCGAGGAAGCAATGTCGGAAGTGGTGGATTGTACTACTTCCCGATCTGCCTGGGTCTCCCTTGAGGCAGCATTTTTGCACTCCTCTGCATCTCGTGCTAACCAATTGCGTGAAGAGTTGTTGTTTCTCCGTCGTGATTCCCTATCCATTGATGAATATGATCACAAGTTTAAGACCTTGTGCGATCAGCTTTTCGCCATCGGCCACCCGGTCGACTGATAACACGTTATTTATGCATGTATTTAGGTCGATTTAGGATCATATTTTATGGCATATACGTGTATATTTGACCAGCACTTATTGATATTTATAATATTTGGGCCATTTGACGTGTTTCGACTTGTTTTGAAGATAATTAGGTATTTTTATGCCATTTGGATGAAGTACGAAGGAGAAACAAGTCAAATAGAGTGAAAACCGGCCCAAAGGAGTGAAAACCGTCCAAGAACCGGTTCAAACCGGTCCGAACCGGCCTGAACCGGTCCAGGAGCAAAACCGGGCAAGAACCGACACGGCCGCGTCACAAAGCAACACGGCCGTGTCAAAAGTGTCTTGCAACGCATTGTGGGTTCTGGAATGGAACACGGCCGTGTCACAGCTGCAACACGGCCGTGTCAAATTGTTGCTGGAAAAGTGGATTGTGCAATGCAACACGGCCGTGTCACTTAAGCAACACGGCCGTGTCAGAAGTGTTTTTCTGTGAAGATTTCCTATTTTTAATAGGATTTTGAGCCTATCTTCCCCAAGATTCGTCCTCAACTCTATAAAAAGGACCCCAAGCTCTAGAAAGTAGGGGGGATGAATCATCAAGAACATAAATTACATCATCTTGGAAGACAAAGAAGACGAAGATCATTGAGACGGAGTCATCCGGGTTTATTTATTCTTTTCTAGTTTAATTCTTTACAATGTTTTTATTAAGATTTTGTATTGGATTATTGCTAGGCATGAGTAGCTAAGCTATTCGTGTCCTAGGGTTAGAAAGTAGGGATTATTATGACAATGTTTTGATTTATGGTTTAATTTATTAATTCCGTTCTTTACGTGTTTTATCTCTATGTTTGTGCTTAAAACTGAATTTAGCTTGATCACCTAGATTTAGTAATTTAGTTTAACAATTCCGCTTCGAGAGGAGGGAATCGTTATCAGACTTAGAACATAGAGCGCAGTTGTCTATGACTGTGTAGGCCGTGGCTTAGGATCGTTTGGGAGTTATTAGGTTTAATTGACTCGAGAGGGTAATTAGCTTAATTAATCAACGGTTTAATCGCTTCGAGAGAAGGATTAGATTATTGTCGTGCCGCCTAATAAACATTAGAATTGGTAAATTAATAGGTTAATCATATTCCACATTGAAATAATATCCTGAAATCGAAGCCCTAGGATACCTTTTCTCTTTGATTGTTAGTTTTCGTGTTTCCTAAGTTTGAAGTTATATTTAATTGAGTAGTTTAATTAGTAAAATCAACCTTTAAAACTTAGTATCTAGTTAGGACATTCCTAGAGTATTAGGGTATCAAACTACCTAAAACTATTCCTTGTGGGATCGACCTTGATAATCGTTACTACACCTACATCCGTACACTTGCGGAACACTAGGTTAGAAACCGACGTGTCAAGTTTTTGGCGCCGTTGCCGGGGAATAGGATTTAGCGCTTAGTTTTTATCTTGAAAAATAGGAGGAAACTAGACTAGATTTTATTTTTTTCATAATTTTAATTTTAATTTTCGTTTTTATTTTTTGGGTTAATTTTAGTGTTACGCGGTAGTTCTTGTTTTTGGTGTTTTCAGGCTTCGTATGCACACCAGATCAAAAGGGAAAGAAACCCTTCTTCCTTTCGATCCGGAAATTGAAGCGACAGCTCGCAGACACCGAACGAGAAGAAACTTCACAGCTGAGATGGAGAACCCACCGCAGCAGCCGAATGATGAAGCATTAAATAGAGTGCTAACAGCCTTAGCACGATTGGACGATCGCGTCACTATTATACAGCAGCAGATACCTGCACAGCAGCAACAGTTGCCACAACAGCACGGACAGATTCCAATAGAGCCAGATGCGGGAGAAGAAGACAATACACCTATTAGTGACTGTTTAAGGCCGAATCCTAATCAACAGTCAGGAGGAGTACAACTCCCGCCTCTGAATGCAAATAGTTTCGAGCTGAAGCCTGCACTGATCAACATAGTGCAGCAGAACCAGTATGGAGGAAGTGCAATGGAGGATCCGAATGCTCACCTAATAAAGTTCCGAAGATTGGCGGACACAATCAAAATAAACCATGTGCCACACGAGCAGGTTAAGCTGCGATTGTTTCCCTTTTCGTTAAAGGATAGAGCCCTCCAATGGTTCAATTCCTTGGAAGATATCATCAGTTGGGAAGAGTTGAGCACTTCGTTCCTATTGAAGTACTTTCCACCGAGCAAGATGCTCGACTTGCAGAATCAAATTAATCAGTTCAAACAGCTGGACCAAGAGCCATTCGGAGAGGCTTGGGAGCGATTCCGGGATCTTATCCGGAGTTGCCCTCAACATGGGTTCACCAAGAAGCAGCAAGTATGCAAGTTCTACAATGGTCTACTTGCTCCGACTAGAAACCAAGTGGATGCAGCTGCGGGTGGAAGTTTGATGGAGAAATCAGTAAGGATGGCATTCTCAATCCTGGACGCGATGGCCAGAACAAGCTACCAATGGTCGAACGAGAGAAACATGCCAAGGAGGGTAGCCAGTGTCCAGAAATGCGAGCCCGTCAATAATGAGCCAATTGAAAAGCTCACAGCACAAGTAACAGCATTGACGAGCCAGGTGAATTTGCTAACTAATCTGACGTTAGCACAACAGCCAGGGGGTCCGGAAGAAGTTGAAGAAGTAAAATTTGTGAATCAACGGAACTTCAACAATTTCCAGAACAATCAGCCTCGGTACAATCAGTACCCTCAGAATCTGAACCATCAGAACTTTTCATATGGGAACGCGCAAAATACACTCAATTCGCCACCCGGATTTGCTGTTACAAATGGCATGATCCATGACGGTAAGAAGCCATCACAAGAAGAGATCGCGATGTCACAATTCGAAAAGTATGATGAAAAGTTAGCTCAGTTGGAGAAGAAAGTGGATGGAAAATTCATGGAGCTAAACAAGCATATCACTGGGCAAGGGGCAGACATCAAGAGGCTCGAGAACACGTTGGTGCAGACTCAAGCTAGCATTGGAGAGTTGACATCAAACATGAGTCAGCTGATAAAGATAGTAGGAGCTCAACACAAGCAAGGCCAATACCCGAGTGATACAGTGGTTAACCCGAAGGAGCACTGCAATATTGTGGAGCTAGATGAGCATGAAGAGAGCTTGAAGGACCAAGAAGCGAAGGAATCAAGCGAGGAAGTCAAAAACATTGAGAAGGAGGAGGTCAATACAATCATAGATAAGAAAACTTCATCTGAGTGTTGCAAGAAAAGGGGGTCGAAAAGACGGAAAAATTGCGTTAAAAGGAGCAGAAGATGCAACACGGCCGTGTCGCACTATGGACACGGCCGCGTCAAAAAGCACTTGGAAAGTGTTTTCAGCACTGGAATGCAACACGGCCGTGTCACACAAACGACACGGCCGCGTCAAAATCAGGTCTAGAACCCAAATTTTGGTTCAACAGCAACACGGCCGTGTCAGCCTTATAACACGGCCGTGTCAAAACCAAGCTCCAAACACGAATTCACACTGGAATGCAACACGGCCGTGTCACACAACCGACACGGCCGTGTCAAAATCGGCCCAAAAACATCAATTTTGGCTCAAAAGTAACACGGCCGTGTCACAACATTCAACACGGCCGTGTCAATACTTCAGCAGAAAAAAATGCAAAAATTCAGAACGCGATGCGGAGACGGCCGAACCAAGATTCAGTAAGCAGCAAAATGGCACGATTTCGGAGCTCGTAGGGGTTTCAAAAAGCCGTCGTCGAAACGATTTGTAAGTTAGCACCAAGGCGTACCACGTTTTTCCTGCAAACATTGGCTTTCAGCCAAGTTTGGGGGAGGGGGTAGACCGTGGGACGTCTTGGCAGCTATATTTATAGTTTTGATTGACCTCGTTCGAATTTCGTGCTGTTAATTGTGGGTCCGTGTGCCCATTTTGCTGATTTTTTTTTATTGTTTAAATTGGTTTACCGGGTCTGTGAGCCCGAGTTTGATTGCATAGTGTTTCCATGTTGAGTCTTAGGAGTTTAGAGTTTAGAGTCTTATTAGTGTTTTAGTTTAGAGTCATAAGAATAATAAAACCCGGAAATAGGTAACAAGTGAAAAAAAATAAAAAGAGAATAATAGGGAAAGATGGATGATGAATAGTTAATGATGAGATGATTTAGATGAAAAAATGGCACATAATAGAGCATGAGAGGTGTTTTGAGACGAAATTGAGCTTGAACTGAGAATATTCAATCAAAATTTACCTTGTGAGAATTTGAGCCTAATTATACTCCAATTTTCGGAGTAATATACTTTCTTTCGGTGTGAATTTGATTGAATATGTGTACTAGTCTCTAGAACTTGCCTTGAGTCTTTACTAAGAATGTGTCAAGTATATGTTGTGATGTAGGAAATGATCTTAGGCAAATTTTTTGTTTAAGCCTATTCGTTCGAACTATGAAAAATTGTCTTTGACCCATATTGAAAAAAATTGTCCCTAGTTAGCCCAATTGAGCCTTATAGCTTTATTTATTCATAACTTAACAATATCAGCCAAAACCTTTTGATTTAACTCTTTTGGCCTTAATTGGATTAATCAAGTAAGAGGGAGGAGAATTGGAAGGAATTTTTGAGTGAACAAATTGTGGGAAGGAATGGGAAGTAGGGATATTTTCAAAAGATGAAGGAAATAAGAGAAAAGTGATAGGTGAAAAACGAAGAATGGCCTCCCTAGAAAAAAAAAAAAAAAAAAAAAAAAAAAAAGAGAAAAGTTGTATTATAGAGGAGAAGCTAGAAAATAAAGTGCTTAAATTGTGAATTTGCTTAGAACATTCGGGTAGTCCCAAAAATGTGGTACCCACAGAATTGAAAAGCACTTAAGTTGTATGGACTTGGGAAGGTGAAGAAGTCAACTTGCGGGGTGATTTGCTGAAATTTGAAGAGTGAGGTTGAGTGATTGTATTGAGGGGTAGTCGGGTTAGACGTAACTTGATTAGTCCAATGAATAGTCACTTATATCCAAATGTATTCCACCTTACCTTAAGCCCACATTACAACCAAAATAAAGACCTGTTTGATCTTTTGTCACACATATCAAGTACGAGGTCTAGTGTGGACGATTGGCAAGCATATGGTAGGCTTTGCATGTAATTCAATATGAGTGAACATAATTTTAGCCTAAACACTTGAGAGATGAGTGAAACACTCACCCGGTGAGGGTTGAATGATTCGAAAGTTCAAAGTCTCGAGAGTAGTTGATTTTCGCGTTATCGCATATGCTCAAGTGAATTGTGTTGCCTAGTTGTTTTAAGGAAAATCAAACTGAAACTGAATTCATCGTCTAATCGCCCTAAACAAAATGCATAATCACTTATCTTCTTTGTGTCTTTTTGTATGATGTTCGGGACGAACAACAGTTTAAGTTTGGGGGAGTTTGATAACACGTTATTTATGCATGTATTTAGGTCAATTTAGGATCATATTTTATGGCATATACGTGTATATTTGACCAGCACTTATTGATATTTATAATATTTGGGCCATTTGACGTGTTTCGACTTGTTTTGAAGATAATTAGGTATTTTTATGCCATTTGGATGAAGTACGAAGGAGAAACAAGTCAAATAGAGTGAAAACCGGCCCAAAGGAGTGAAAACCGTCCAAGAACCGCCGGTCCAGGAGCAAAATCGGGCAAGAACCGACACGGCCGCGTCACAAAGCAACACGGCCGTGTCAAAAGTGTCTTGCAACGCATTGTGGGTTCTGGAATGGAACACGGCCGTGTCACAGCTGCAACACGGCCGTGTCAAATTGTTGCTGGAAAAGTGGATTGTGCAATGCAACACGGCCGTGTCACTTAAGCAACACGGCCGTGTCAGAAGTGTTTTTCTGCGAAGATTTCCTATTTTTAATAGGATTTTGAGCCTATCTTCCCCAAGATTCGTCCTCAACTCTATAAAAAGGACCCCAAGCTCTAGAAAGTAGGGGGGATGAATCATCAAGAACATAAATTACATCATCTTGGAAGACAAAGAAGACGAAGATCATCGAGACGGAGTCATCCGGGTTTATTTATTCTTTTCTAGTTTAATTCTTTACAATGTTTTTATTAAGATTTTGTATTGGATTATTGCTAGGCATGAGTAGCTAAGCTATTCGTGTCCTAGGGTTAGAAAGTAGGGATTATTATGACAATGTTTTGATTTATGGTTTAATTTATTAATTCCGTTCTTTACGTGTTTTATCTCTATGTTTGTGCTTAAAACTGAATTTAGCTTGATCACCTAGATTTAGTAATTTAGTTTAACAATTCCGCTTCAAGAGGAGGGAATCGTTATCAGACTTAGAACATAGAGCGCAGTTGTCTATGACTGTGTAGGCCGTGGCTTAGGATCGTTTGGGAGTTATTAGGTTTAATTGACTCGAGAGGGTAATTAGCTTAATTAATCAACGGCTTAATCGCTTCGAGAGAAGGATTAGATTATTGTCGTGCCGCCTAATAAACATTAGAATTGGTAAATTAATAGGTTAATCATATTCCACATTGAAATAATATCCTGAAATCGAAGCCCTAGGATACCTTTTCTCTTTGATTGTTAGTTTTCGTGTTTCCTAAGTTTGAAGTTATATTTAATTGAGTAGTTTAATTAGTAAAATCAACCTTTAAAACTTAGTATCTAGTTAGGACATTCCTAGAGTATTAGGGTATCAAACTACCTAAAACTATTCCTTGTGGGATCGACCTTGATAATCGTTACTACACCTACATCCGTACACTTGCGGAACACTAGATTAGAAACCGACGTGTCATCGACGACAGTGGCAAGAGCCACTGGTTTTTACGTGGCTTAGGTCTTGAGTTTTTTAGTTTTACCGACACCCGCATGGCTAAGTCTCTTATTCCTTCTTTTCGTGATTTACTTCATTAGGTAAAGCAAATTGATATTATGCATCATGCCATGGAGGGCATGAATTCTGTTCTCACCGCCTTCGTCGTCTCCGATCGCGGTACGCCTTCATCAAACCTCTCACAATTCTCGCTTGGCAGCAACCCTTCTCAGCATGACACTCATACCTTTGCTAGTCATACTAATCAGTCCAGTGGCCGAGGGGGTTGTAAAAAATTCGTCCCCCGCTGCAACCTTTGTCGTGGTCCTCATTATGCTGATAAGTGTCCTCAATGTCTTGTTGCCCGGAATATTGGCCAATCTGCTCACTTGGCTCAAGTGTTCAACGCTTTTTATAATGTTGACACCACTTCGGATTGGTACATTGACTCAGGAGCTTCTGCCCACCTGACACCCCAAAAGTCTACCTTGGATTCCTTTGAGCCCTATTTTGGTAAAGGTTTTGTGGTCGATGGTAGTGAGGATTCTTTGTTACATTTTCGCATATTGGCTCATGTTCATTATGATGTACATTTATTGGATGTCTTGGTCATTCCCCATATCACCAAAAACTTATATTTATCAGCAACCTAACATTTGATTTTTCGGTTGATGTTGTATTTTCTGATAATTTTTTTTCCAATCCAGAATCGGGTAACAAAGACAACTCTGGCTCAAGGTAGGTGTGAAAACGGACTCTATATTCTTGATGGGGTTCTAACTCTAGATGCTGATCTGCGGACTACGGGTTTGAAAACTAGTATGAATTATGACATTTACGCATAGGGTAAGTTCCATCTTCTATTATTTCTTTATTGAATAAGTCTAGCGAAATATCTGTGACATCTCTGTTACCAAAACCTTTTGTTTATTCCTCTTAAATGAAAAACGTGTTACTGCTATTCTTGATTTAGTGCATTGTGCCTTATGGGGACCTGCACCTATTATTTCTTCTATTGGATATCAATATTATGTTCTTTTTGTGGATGAATTTTCACGATTCTCTTGGATATATTCTTTACATGCTAACTCGGAATTTTATGATATTTTGGTGTGTTTTCACAAGTTCTGCAATCAATTTTCAAAGATTGTAAAGGTTTTTCAAAGTGATGGGGGAACTGAATTCACTAATCATCGCGTGCATGATTTTATGTCTCTACATAGCATTCTTCATCATCTATCTCGTCCTTATACACCGCAAGAGAATGGTCGTGTTGAACACAAGCATCGCCACATTACTGAGACAGGTCTACTATGCTCTTTCATGCCAATGCTCTTGGCTCTCTCTATGTTGATGTCTTTGCTATTGTGATTTTTGTTATTAATCGTATTCCTTATGTGGTTTTGAATTATTTAATCTCCGTTTGAGCTTTTGTATGGCAACGCACCAGATTATGCAAATCTCTTTCCTTTTGGTTGTCGTGTTTATCTGTACTTACCGATTATATCCCTAACAAGCTAGCTCATTGCAGTCTTCCTTACATTTTTTGGGGCTACAACAATGCACACAAGGGTTTTCGTTGCTTTGATCCGGCATCTTCTCAACTGTTTATCACCCGCCCATGCTTAATTTGACGAATATTATTTCCTACTCTTGAATGCGGGAGCTTAATTGCAGCAAGCACTACTGATATCTCCAGTTTTGTTGCTTTCGATCAATGCTCCAGCCCTCAAGCTTCTACACGATCAGCATCATCTCGTCTTTCTTCGCCAAAGTAGACATGCACGTCCCCATGCACCATTTGTCCTTATCATGATGTTTTCACACCTACTGTTGCTCTAACACCTCCATATAATTGTGCTCCAGCTGATCTTGCACCGCCACCCGAGGCCCCTCCTGATCCCGCACAGCCAACTGTGGCACCTCCTGTTGCCGCGTTGTTGCCTACTCACCTGATGACTACTCGTGTAAAATCCGAAATCTTCAAACCCCGCTATCTAGTTGATCTTGTGTCCACTACTCTTCTCTCGACTCTTATTACTACCTCAGAGCCACGAGGATTTAAATGTGCTTCCAAGTCTCCCGAATGGCTTTCGATTGTGCAAGAAGAAATCTACGCTTTGTGTGTAATCAAACTTGGGATATTGCTTCTCGTTCTCCTAGCACCAACATTGTTGGCTCTAAATGGGTGTCACGGAGTACAACTTTAATGGTTCTATTGATCTCCATAAAGCTCGTCTCGTAGCTCAGGGCCTTACTCCAATTCCCGGGACTGATTTTCATCATACATTTAGTTCGATTGTCAAGGTTGCTATTGCTTGTGTTATCTTGGCCCTCTCTGTCCAGCGCATATGGCCTCTTCATTTACTCGATGTTAAAAGTGTCTTCTTACATAGTCAACTATCGAAGCCTTTTTTTAGCCCAACCTCCCAGTTTCGTTGATCCAAGGTTTCCGGACCATGTTTGTCGGTTGAAGAAAGCCCTTTATGGCCTTTGCCAAGCTCTCCTAGCTTGTTTTCATCGTTTTCAGCACTTATCTTTTTTGCTTGGGTTTTTACTAAAGTCACTCGGACTCTTCGCTCTTTTATCTGCATCAAGGTAGATTGATGCAAACATGCGTCATAAATTCATTGCTCACACGCATGTTGAATTTGCTATCAAGGATCTCGAAGTTAAACTACTTTCTGGGGTTAGACATTTCCTATACATCTCATGGCACTTTGGAGCATGCTGGTCTTCTGGAGTCGAAACTTATTGCCACACCTTTAGTTGAAGATGAGTCGCTTCTAAGTGGCGGTCAACCATTCCATATCCAACTTTATACAGGTCTCTTGTGGGTAATCGTCAAGACCTCTCGTACGCTGTAAATTCAGTCAGTCAGTTTTTGCACTCTCCTATTCATGTTTGCTTTTATGTTGTCAAGCGCATCTTGAAATATATTAAGGGATCTATGCATTTTGGTTTGTCTTTCACATCTCGTCCTGAATCTTCCATTATTAATTATTCTGATCCTGACTGGGCTCATTTTATTAAAACTCATCAGTCCACTTATGGGCACTCGATTTTTCTAGGCTGTAATCTTGTTTCATGGAGTGCCAAGAAACAACGCACTATTGCTTGTTCTAGCTGTGAATCCGAATATCAGGCTTTGGCCAATGCCGCACCTGAGCTTGTTTGGTTATCCAATTTGTTGAAGGAATTACAGACCTCCCCTTCGAATTTCCTGTGATGCCCGAGACTAACGAGGGCGGGAAGTGATTGCCGGTTGTTAGTGATTTCAACTCCTAAACACACAGCAAAACTGAATCTGGAAATAGCACAAAGATCAATCTGAAAACACACACTTAATTCGGCCAAAGTTGTGACCGAACACTACTTGCGCATAATAGGAAATATAAATGAATCACACACAAGTTTTACGTGGTTCGTTCAAGATGAACTACATCCACAGAGGCAAGGCACACCTCAATCCACTAAGAAATCCAATCAATTACAGAGAATACACTCAGAAATCAAAATGCCCAATTCTGGAACAAATTAGGGCAGAAATCGTTCCCTCTCAAAATACTCTCTCTAATCTAAGAAACTGGAAAATTGCTCGACGTAGTGTTGTTCTCCTTGATGAGAGCTTTACAATGATATATGAATTGAAGCTCGAATGTAACCGTACAAAAAGTTCTAACTGAATCAAGTTGAGCTCAGCTACCGGACAAAAGTGACGGTTTTCTTCGTCACAAATCCTGAACTAACTCGTCACAATCAGCGGTTATTCACAACTGCCACGAACCCGGCTCATCCTGACTAGCTTTGCTTCTTGATGCTTAAACCCGGTCCAAACCTTCGGTTCTTCACCTCTTGAACCCGGTTCCACATTCCCAACACACCATATTACCAAGTATAGCTCACTTGATGAAATTGAACACTACCTCACACCGGTGTAATAAGAGAAGAAGGCACAGACAATGAGCGGCTCTTGGCAGGCTTCTAGGTGAAGAGAGACATGAACAAATCGATCCCGCACCCGAAAAAGAGGGTATCCTGAGACTATGCGGGTATGGGACCGTATAATCGGCTCTGAGGGGCATTCTGAGACTATGTAGGTTTAGGACTACATAAGTTGAAGAGGGCTTAAAGAATTGATTAGTGCTACTCATACCAACAAGGTGCATCTTCTTTTCTGGTGCTCATTCTGAGAAAACTCTAAGGTTAAGCGTGGTTGGCCTGGAGAAATTTCAGGATGGGTGACCCTCTGGAAAGTTTCTTAGGGTACACGTGAGTGAGGACAAAGCGTGCTGGATTGTAGGGATAGCCTGTCAAATCTAGAAGTGGGTCGTTACATTGCCCCGGTTTGCTCTGTGACAATAAAAGTGCCATTTTTTCTAAGCCAAAATTCGGTGGCCTACAAACGATCGAAACATATTGACATTGACTGTAATTTTGTACGAGAACTTATACGCCAGCCAAGTTACATACTGAGCTTGTTCCTTCGCATCTTCAAGTCACTCATATTTTCACCAAGAGTTTACCATGCCTAGCATTCAAAGTTTTACGGTCCAAGCTTTGCATTCGCCTTCACCGACGCAATGCTTGAAGGGGGTAATAAGGTTAATTAGGGATATTTGTATAAAATATTCTAGACTGTATATCTTGTAGATTATCTATGATTTATTTCCTTATATTTTGCCGATATTGTTGTACGCACACTTATTTAATAGAGGAAAACCTAATCACCTAATTAACGGTGATCACATATTCACTCTCACAATAACAAAGACTAATGGCCCATAATTGTTCCGGGATTTTGAGGATTTTACTTTGGGGATTAACACAATATGAGTTAAGTTCAAAGAAGTGGGATCACCCCCATTGTTAAGAATCTATAATGTAGCTCTGATAACAGCACTAGACACAATATGCCAACATTTTTTGATAGAAAAGATGAGACAAACCGCCAGGTCCCAGAGCTTTTGTTGGTTGCATTTGCTTGAGGGATCTATATATCTCATCTTCTGTGTATGAATCAGTTAGTGACTCATTCATTTTTGGTGTGACCCTTGTAGTAACAGTTTGGAGAACACGAGGGACTTTAGTTGTGTTAGATTCTGCATGGGAAACTCTTAATAAAATTCCCATCTTATTTATGTTTTGTCTTTTATACACATATATTTATTTTCTCAATTAAATATTCGATTAGTATAACTAAAGTAAAGATAAATAAAGCTTCTTGGACTTGGTCTTTGGGTGTATGATGTGTATGGAAGAGTTGGAGCATGAATGTAGGAAGAGTGGTTGTTGGTGGACCTTGTCAAACATGGAAGACCAAGTCCTCCATTACTTTTGTGGGTCCAATAACTACTCAACCACCCACGTCCTAAACATGTGGAGAGTGGGTTATTAAAAAGTGTTGTCCAAGCTTTACAATGATCTATATAAAGGGTTCGAATTATCAATAGAAGATACAGATTTCAGACAGAAAATACCTGTCAGGGAAATAAATTTGTGTTGTCTACAGTTTTGAGTAAACCTTCTATTCAACCTGTAGTCTCCATTTTGTGTAAAATTCAGATTCCTCACAAATCTAGGACACTTTTTAGGATAGCTTGTGTTAGTTATTTTTGTACTCTAGATTGTGTTTAAATCGTCCTTTAAGACGCCAGGATTCGAGAGTAGTAAATCGAAGCCTATCTTAATTCACACTTCGTATCTTTTTGTAAACCACTGAGTTATAGTGAGTTATTCCGCACTGAAGGCACCCACAAGTTTTTTAACACTTGCGGAATTTTTTTAACATCATTTGATATTTAAGTTTCCGATATGTTAGTTAAAGGTCGGGTAAACCTCGTACACAGCCTCAGTGTTTTATGAAGCAACACACAGATTCAATTGGTATCAGAGCCTACACTTGATACACTAAGTGTCGATCCTGCTATTCTGACATTGCTTCGTGATGTCAAGGTGATGAAAGGATGGTTCTCGTCGGATGATAAAAATGTTGTCCCAGATGTTGACCTAACACTTGTTTCAACATCAGTAAGGCATTCTTCTGATTATTTTGACCTATTTTATTTTAATGCAACTGTTCATAATGAGTCAGAATTAAGTGGAGAATGCAACGAGGAAACCATCCAAATGGTTGAGGAGATGAAAACATCTATTTTGAACTTCTCAAGAAATGAAAGAAACAAAGTCAAGTTGTGGAACAACTGACCAAAGAGAATGGCGATCTTCGAGGGTCAGTTATTAGACTAGAGGTTTATTAACGAAGAAGGATGTTGATCTTGGAAATGAAAATAGCTAACTGGAAGCTGCATCTAAAACCTTCAAAGGGCTCAACACAGGTACGTCTAAACTTGATGAAAATTTAGCTATTGGTAGAAATGATACTGTTTAGGATTTATTGATAGTTTAGGGGCTGATTTGGCTAATATTGTATGTGGTAATGGCTTACCTTTTGTTCGAGAAGGTGAAATAAATCGAAATGCAGATTCTGAAGAATCACCTAATCAACTATAAGGAAAGAAAAAGAGGAGATATGTATGTCATTAGTGCTTTGTTGAATGATCTTTAATATAATATTTAGGGTGGCGTACACTAGTTATATTATTTTTTATAACGCTCGTGTGCTTTGAGACATCTCTCTCCTATTATTTGAGGTGAGGATGCAGTACATGTCTACAACTCAATATCATTGTTCAATGTAAATACAAAAAAAATATTCCAATTCTTTCATGTGACCATGGTGAAGTACGGTTGAAGTGGAAATAATCTATTTCCATTTGGGATCTTAAAAAAAAGTTAAATAAAAACATGCACACATATAATAACTTGGTCGATAGCTCCAATAACATTAAAAAACCACTTCAATATATCTATACACTCAACTACCTTCAAAGATTGATTGCAAAGAATCACCCAACACATAACATAGCGAATGTAATACAATATTGTAATGTCGCACACTAACTATTACGTTAATGCAAACTCGGACCAACAACTACAACAAATAAAACACCAAAGACCAACAAAACAAATTTACGAGGGAACAAGTTCAAAACTACGGGCCTATCTTAAAAAGAATATGGTGGCCCCGGAAGACGGAGTTAAAGATAATAATTAAACATAATAGTAGAACATAAACACTTTTCAGAATAAATGACCTTCCCTCACAATAGCGGATTGTAAGTCGGTGATTTGATGATGTAGTCCTTCTTTCCTTGTAACCAACGACTTCTCATTTTATTCCAAATTGTCAATCATAGATAACAGGATAGCCTCCCTGGTCCCCATAACTTCTACAATTGTTTTCAATTCCGAAACGAGACATAAGGACTCATCTGTCCCAACTGGACATCTACTACATGTTGGGGCTCAACCTAAAACCAAAATTCGCACCTCTATCATGTGGTATGAAATAAACCACACAACTTTCATGATTGAAACAATGGTGAAAATAAAATTAAGTAACTCATTGTGATAAAGTATAGGTAACTAAAAAAATACGAAATCATACTATTGGACGAGGGCAATTCATGAAGTTGCGACCCCGGTTTTTTAAGAGTTTAAATTCAATAAGGTGACTGGAAGTCGGCATGTAAATTTTAGTTGCCTCCTAAAATTGTGGCTTATTGAACAACTCGACGGGGAGCTATCTGAAAACACTACATGTAAAAGAAGGGCAAAACCTTCAAACCAAACTTAAGTATATAAAGCTAGCTATTACAAATTTAAGTAACACACAACCTCATATCTACCCCACATAAATCTGAAATTTAAAGAACCCTAAGTTTCGTGACTCTTATTATGAGTATATCTTAACTATATGATTCGCGTAAACCATATATCGAAGCCCAAAAACTGTATCGTTGGTACCACATGTAAGGAGATTACGTCCTATTATGCCATAATGTTGTCATCATATTTCACATCATTATAGGCATCATTCCACAGAGTATTAACAATATGGACAAAGGCCGCTCGTCGTTCAAATAAACTGATGCACAAGGATGTATTCATTTATTCAAACTGGTGTAACACCAAGCCTCTACAATAAGACAAACTGAAGACCAATAACCTAAGTTCAAGTAAAGTCACTCCAACTTCAAGACAAGCTACTATAGAATTCCAAATAATGAAGAAACTACAAATTTTAAATAATAAAGAAATCCCTAAATCAAATTAAGCCCCACTCATCTTCACTTCACCTATACTAATTATTGAATTTATTATCCCTATTTCACAGATCAATTTTCATCAGCTTGCGCAAAATATACGTAAAATATTTCCAGAGTCGGGAAAAAATACGGGTACAACTAACAACCAGAAATTGTAGCCCAGAAAATAAACCACATGCCCAGAAAGAAAGCATCTCAATTCATGTCACTCTAGGTGTAGCAGGGTAAATAGGAGGAACCTTCTCAAGTTAATGTTAGACGATCTACAGTGCAACTTAATAAATAAACATACTGATGGTGAGCAAGTCGAGGAGTTAGATTCATGGTTACCTGTGGTGGGATTTGTCACCATGCGAAGCAGCAACTCGTCCAATCTTGACCACACCCAAATACTAAAAGGGGGTGTAGTGTTTGTGAACTCAAACACTTAGGTAAATTCTTCTATTATTTAGTTTTGCCCGTTATACATAATTTTATCAAATTTTGTTTGAATATTTAAAACCGAATAATTAGTCTATGATTGCATGTCGAATTGGCTAACAAAATTGTAAGGACATAAGTGCAAAAAGAGAAGAAGTTGGAGACTTGGTTATGGATGTTGAAAAGAAGGCGGTGAAGACTTGGTCTCCAACAAAGTGGACCAAGTCCCACTCTCCCAACTCGCCACCTTTGCATAAGTGCAACCACTAACCGTCAACTTCCTCAACTGTAAGGAGTAGTGGTTATAAGAAAGTGCTCTCCAAGAAACTCAGTGACCTATAAATAAGCCTTCAACTACCAACAGAAGACAATGGAACATACAAGAGAAAATACGAGTTTGAAGTTGAGTTATTTCATCTAGAGGGTTTAGTTAAATACATGTCCAACTGAACGTGTCCAGCTATTCAAATTCCTCATGAATCTGAATCTCTTCATCGTATAAGTGTTAGAAAATTTTTGGTTGGTTATTTTAGTACTCTAGATATTGTTTATCCGTCCATTGTGACGTTAGGATTCGTGTAGTGTAAATCAAAGTTTTTCTCGATTTTACCCTCTGAATCTTTTTGTAATTCACAAGTGATATAGTGAGTTATTTCGTCCTGAAGACATCCACAAGTGGTTTAAGGCTTGTGATTTGTCTTACTATGATTATATTTTATATTTCCGCTATGTTTAACTCTAGGTTGGGTAAACCTCGTACCCAGCCTCCTTTCATTTTGGGCAACACACACTTTCAATTGTCACCAGAGTCAAGACAAAGTGTTGTCATAATGGATACTGCCACAGTAACAAGGCTACCAATTTTGGATGGTTCCAATTACGATTATTGGAAGGTTCGTTTGAGGAATCATATCAAGTTGATTGATGTGGGAGCCTGGAGGGTTGTCGTGGAAGGATGAAAGCTACCTATGATCACTGATCGTGATGGTGAAAGGGTAAAAAAACCTTAAGAAAAGTGGACATGAGATGAGATTGATGCTTCCAACTACAACAAACTGCTCTAAATACGATCACCTAGCAGTCGACATGAATATGTTCAGGTTGAATAATCCATGAAAAATGGTGAAAGATGTCTGGGATATTCTCCAACATTACTATGAAGGTGATGACAGTGTGAGAGAGTCACGATTGAGAATAGTCACAAATCGATTTGAGAACCTTCTAATAGAGAATGAGTTCATTCAAGGCTTTTTCAGTAAGATTCTTGACATGGCTAATGAGGCCTTTTGGATTTGGAGGATCCCATTAGCAACAAGATCCTTTTTTCTAAAGCCATTCGGTCTCTTCCCGATCGCTTTAATGTCAAGGTATCTATGATTGAAGAGGCTCACAATACTTCCACAATGGAGCTCACTACTCTCATGAGCATTCTTCAAACCAATGAGATGAATATGAATCATAAAAAAAGGTTGTACCAAGGAAGAATTTGGCCTTACGAATTGAAGATGGAGATTCTTCCAAGGAGTCTATAACCTCGAATGAAGAAGATGACGAGGAACTGGAAGAATGTGAGGTGGTGTTCAATCTCATCAAGTGAGCTATACTTTGTAATATGGTGTGTTGGGAATGTGGAACCGGAATCAGGAAGTGAAGAACCGGAGGTTTGAACCGGGTTTGAGCATCAAGAAGACAAGCTGTTCAGAATAAACCGGGTTCAAGGCAGTTGAGGATAACCGTCATTTGTGACGGAGCAGTTTCAGGATTTGTGACGAAGAAAACCGTCGTTTTTGTCCGGTAGCTGAGCTCAACTTCATTCAGTTAGAACTTTCTGTACAGTTACATTCGAGCTCCAATTCTTATATCATTGTAAAGCTCTCATCAAGGAGAAGATCACTACGTCGAGCAATTTCCTTGTTTCTTAGATTAGAGAGAGTATTTTGAGATTGATCGTTTCTGCCCTAATTTGTCAACAGAATTGGGCATTTTGTTTCTTGTGTGTATTCTCTGTAATTGATTGGATTTCTTAGTGGATTGGGGTGTGTCTTACCTCCGTGGATGTAGTTCATCTTAAACGAACCACGTAAAAGCTGTGTGTGATTCATTTTCAGTTCCTGGTCTGCGTGAGTTCAATTCGGCTACATCTTTGGCCGAACTGCATGTGTGTTTTTCAAATTGATCCTTGTGCGAATTCCAGATTCTGTTTAGTTGTGTGTTTAAGAGTTGAGTTCACTATCAAGTGGCGCCGTCTGTGGGAAACAACTCTCACAGCTTGAAGAAGAAAAGGAATGGCTGGTATGAAGATGGATTTTGAGAAGTTTACAGGAAGAAATGATTTCACACTGTGGAAAATCAAGATGAATGCAGTACTGGTTCACAATGGCCTTGATCTTGCATTGATACCTCTGGATTCGTGGGAAGAAAGTGAGAAACCCAAGTTTGCATCAGTGGATAAGAAGGCCCTCAGTCTTATCTTTCTGTGTTTGGGTGATAAACCTTTGAGAGAGGTCTCAAGATGCAAGAGTTCCTCAGAAGCATGGAAGAGATTGGAAGATCTGTATCAATCCAAGTCAGTTTCCAACAAGCTGTTCTTGAAGCAGAAGATGTTGGCCTTCAAGATCACTGAAGATAAGGTAATTTCTGATCAACTTGATGAGTTCATTAAGATGGTTGAAGAATTGGAAGACCTTGATGTGAAATTGGAGGAGGATGACAAAGCATTGATGGTGTTAAACATTCTTCCAAAATCCATGGAAAGCTTTAAGGATGCCTTGATGTATGGGAGAGATGAGCAGCTATCTTATGATGGAATAGTGAAGGCTCTGAGGTCTAAATGCTTCCAGACTCAAGGGGATAAAGGCATGGTGCAATCTGGAGAAGGTTTGAATGTCAAATTCAAGAAACCTTGGCAAGGCAAGAAGGGACAGAATGCTAAGGATCCAAAGTCAGGAGATTCTAATCCTAAGAAGGGGAATGAATGGGTTGAGAAGAGGAAATGCTTCAAGTGCAAGCAGCCTGGTCACCTGAAGAAGGATTGTCCTAAGAAAAATAAGAAAGGTGGAAATCAAGGGGCAGAAGCTGCTGCCATTGATCATCAAGAAGATCCTCCAGAGGTATTAAATGTTACTGAATCAAGAATGGTAAAGGAATGGGTCTTGGACACAGGCTGCTCCTTCCATATGTGTCCACACCAGTCATGGTTTGATGAACTGAAAAGAGAAGATGGTGGAAATGTTCTCCTGGGAAATGACCAATCATGTAAGGTCAAAGGAGTTGGATCAGTGAGCATAAGGATGTTTGATGGAGTGGTCAGAGTCATCTCAAATGTAAGATATGTTCCTGGCCTTAAAAGAAATCTTCTATCTCTTGGTTCTTTAGTAACTAGTGAGTGTCAGTTTAGCTCAGTAAATGGCTTCTTGCATATCACTAAACATGGAAAAATGGTGATAAAAGGTAGGCAGCATAATGGGTTGTTTATCTTGATTGGTTCACCTGTTGTTGGGAGTGTGGATATGGTCTTGAGCAGTTCTGAGCTTGTTAAATGGCACAAGAGGCTTGGACACATAGGAGAGAAAGGGTTGAAGGAACTGTCAAGAAGTGGAGTAATTGGAAACATGGGAAATCAAGATCTGGAGTTCTGTGATCAGTGTGCTTTGGGCAAATCCAAGAAGCTTCCCTATGGAAAGGGTGTTCACACAACTCAAGAGCCATTAGATTATGTTCACTCTGACATATGGGGTCCTGCAAGGACAGAGTCTCATGGTGGTGCAAGGTATTTCATGTCCTTGATTGATGATTACAGCAGAAAGGTGTGGATCATGTTGATGAAGAATAAGAGTGATGCTTTTCATAAGTTCAAAACATGGTTGATTCAACTGGAAAATGTCAAAGGGAAGAAGCTGAAGCACCTTAGGACTGATAATGGACTGGAATATCTCTCTACTGAGTTTACAAACTTCTCTGAAGAATGAGGAATCAAGAGACACAGGACTGTTCCAATGAATCCTCAACAGAATGGAGTTGCTGAGAGGCTTAATAGGACTCTTCTTGAAAGAGTGAGGTGTATGCTGTTGGATGCTGGGTTGCCAAAGGTATTTTGGGGTGAAACCATTGCTACAGCATGTTATCTCATTAACAGGTCACCCTCATCAGTGATTGGGTTCAAAACACCTGAAGAGGTGTGGAGTGGACAGAAACCAAGTTATGAAGGTTTAAGGGTGTTTGGGTGTCTTGCTTTTGTCCATGTCAAGCAAGACAAGTTAGATGCAAGAGCTCTAAGATGTGTATTTCTTGGATATCCAGATGGAATAAAGGGGACAGATTGTGGTGTCTAGAAAAAGGAAATAAGAAGATAATCACAAGTAGAGATGTAAAGTTTAATGAGAATGTGATGGCTTACACTTCTACAGGCTCTAAGGAAGAATTTGATGGTGCTAAAGAGACAGAAGAGATATCAATTCAGGTGGAGCATCCTGCAGAAGATGATCACACACCTCAACCACAAGAAAATCCACAAGATAGTGATTCATCATCTGAAGAAGAAGTGCAAACTGGACCTTCACAAAATGTTAGAGAATACAGCATTGGAAGGGACAGACCTAGAAGAACAATCAACAGACCTGATTTCTATGGTCAAGCAAGGAGTGTTTACTATGCCTTGAGTGTTGCTGAAGATCTGGAATCACAAGAGCCTAGTAGTTTTAAAGAAGCACTAGACTGTGAAGAAGGTGAACACTGGATTCAGGCAATGAGTGAAGAGATGGAGTCCCTGGAAAAGAATGAGACCTGGATATTGGTGGATAAACCAAGAGGTCAGAAACTTGTAAGCTCTAAATGGATATACAAGAAGAAACTAGAGACAGCAGGATCCAAACAGGTGAGGTTTAAAGCAAGATTGGTGGCTAGGGGCTTTACACAAAGAGAAGGAATTGATTTTAATGAAGTTTTCTCTCCAGTGGTAAAGCATTGCTCAATCAGGTTGCTTTTATCAAAAGTTACACAAGAGGACATGGAATTACAACAACTGGATGTAAAGACAGCATTCTTACATGGAGAACTCAATGAGAAGATATATATGAAACAGCCAGAAGGCTTTGTTGTTCCTGAACAAGAAGACAAAGTTTGTTTGCTGAAGAAGTCACTATATGGACTCAAACAAAGTCCAAGACAGTGGAATAAGAGGTTCAATGACTTCATGATCAGTGTTGGCTTTGTAAGAAGTCTTTATGATAGTTGTGTTTACTTCAACAAATGTTCAAAGCAAGATAAAGTCTTCCTTCTATTGTATGTGGATGATATGCTAATTGCCAGCAGGAACAAGAAGAGGGTACAATGGTTGAAGGATAGACTTAACACTGAATTTGACATGAAAGATCTGGGAGAGGCCAAGAAGATTTTGGGCATGAACATTCTAAGAAACAGAAAAGTTGGAGTGCTCTGGTTATCTCAGAAGCAGTATCTACAGAAGGTTTTGGAGAGGTTTCATATGCATGAAGCCAAACCTCTCTCCACTCCAGTTAATCTGCTGAAGAAACTCTCCAAAGAACAATGCCCAAAGACTGAAGAGGAAATCATACATATGAGCAATATCCCTTATGCAAGTGGAGTTGGAAGTCTTATGTATGGGATGATTTGTAGTAGGCCTGACTTGGCCTATGCTGTGTCTTTAGTAAGCAAGTTCATGTCAAACCCAGGAGTTGAGCATTGAGAAGCTTTGAAACATGTGATGAGGTATTTGAAAGGATCAGTGAACTTGTCACTGAAGTTTGAAAAGAAAGTGGATGGAAGTACTGTTGCATTGGAGGGCTTTGCTGATTCTGATTTTGCAGCAAACATAGACACTTGGAAATCTATTTCTGGATTTGTGTTTACCTTATTTGGAACAGCCATCAGCTGGAGAAGTGTACAACAATCAGTTGTAGCACTGTCAACAACAGAAGCAGAATATATCTCTCTAACTGAAGCTATCAAAGAAGCAATCTGGCTTAAAGGGATTTTGAGGGATTTGGACATCAAGCATAAGTGTGTGGCAATCTACTGTGATAATCAAAGTGCTCTACACCTTGTGAAACACCAAGCATTTCATGAAAGGTCAAAACACATTGATGTTAGGTTGCATTTTGCTAGAGATGTCATTGATTCTGGTTCTGTGGAAGTGAAGAAGGTACACACATTGCATAACCCTACTGATTTTCTTACTAAGGGTGTACCTGGGAACAAAGTGGAGCATTGTTCGAGCTTGCTGCAGCTTGAGCAATGTCATGAAGAGCATTAACAGAAAGGCAGTGATGAGGCAGGAAGAGGCACACTTGATTCATTGAGGTGGAGATTTGTGAGGTGGTGTTCAATCTCATCAAGTGAGCTATACTTTGTAATATGGTGTGTTGGGAATGTGGAACCGGAATCAGGAAGTGAAGAACCGGAGGTTTGAACCAGGTTTGAGCATCAAGAAGACAAGTTGTTCAGAATAAATCGGGTTCAAGGCAGTTGAGGATAACTGTCATTTGTGACGGAGCAGTTTCAGGATTTGTGACGAAGAAACCCGTCGTTTTTGTCCAGTAGCTGAGCTCAACTTCATTCAGTTAGAACTTTCTGTACTGTTACATTCGAGCTCCAATTCTTATATCATTGTAAAGCTCTCATCAAGGAGAAGATCACTACGTCGAGCAATTTCCTTGTTTCTTAGATTAGAGAGAGTATTTTGAGATTGATCGTTTCTGCCCTAATTTGTCAACAGAATTGGGCATTTCGTTTCTTGTGTGTATTCTCTGTAATTGATTGGATTTCTTAGTGGATTGGGGTGTGTCTTGCCTCCGTGGATGTAGTTCATCTTGAACGAACCACGTAAAAGCTGTGTGTGATTCATTTTCAGTTCCTGGTCTGCGTGAGTTCAATTCGGCTACATCTTTGGCCGAACTGCATGTGTGTTTTTCAAATTGATCTTTGTGCGAATTCCAGATTCTGTTTAGTTGTGTGTTTAAGAGTTGAGTTCACTAACAAAGAAATAAGCGAGGGAGCTAACGTTGCCTTTCTTATTTGCGAGCTCAATTCGATGATGAGGAAGTTGAAGAACAAGTCTTCAAATAATACCGAGAACTTCCGCTCAAAAGGAATCACCACCCAAGAGGTTACCTCCAGTGTATACCCTACTTGTTCGAAGAGCTTTTTCAGATCAACAGGGGCACGAATCCAGGAATATGGATTCAGTTCAATACCAAGCATGCAAAGGGTATGGACATTATACAAATGAATGTGTCAACATTCTTCGCAGATACGACAAAGCAAACTAGGTTTCCTTGAGTGATGATGACGAAATGGAGCTTGAAGTTGCAGTGGATCAAACAGCTATGCTTTCAACCTTGAAGGATTGTTTCTCGCAGGATGATGCTGAAGTTGAGTCAGAAGTTGGCCCAACCTATGACTTAGTTTCAGAAAGGTATGACTCTAGTTACTAGCTCAACCTATTCTGCTTCAACACCTCTGTTGAAAAAGAACCATAGGGGGAGATAGATGACGAAACAATCAAAGCGATTGAAGAAATGAAGGTGGTTTATTTGGAGCTGCTCAAAAAGTGGAATCAATAGAGCTGTGACATGGTCAAGATGAACGAAGAAAATGACAACCACTGTGAGCTAGTGGCTCATTTAGAGGTTTTTCTGAAAAAAATGTTGAGCTTGCAAAGGAAACGTTAGAAGAAGCATCCAAAAACTTTAAAAGGTTAAACTCGGGTACTTCTTTACTTAATGAAGTCTTATCTATTAGTAGAAATGATCATGTTGAACTCGAATATATTGAATCTAGGGAAACTAGCATAGTAAGTAGTAATGGACTTCCATTTATCTAAGAGGGTATGAACTGTTATAATGATAAAACTGCTGAATTTCCTAAGAAATCAAAAGATAACAGAATACAGAAGTTTGTATGTCATTAATGCTTAATTCCTGGTCATATTAAACATTTTTTGTCGAAAGATAAATTTGATTTCGAAAAAGGTAAGGAGTTGACTTCACATTTTCCCGACCCCAAATTTGACCCAGAGTGTCCAAAAACCTAACTCTTTGCTGAAATAGATGTGGGTTCGTAAATTTAATTTAGTATGCAATGTTGCATTTACTGCTTTGAGAACTAATATCTTAGGTTCATGGTATTTTGTTTGTGGTGATTGCCAAAAACGCAAACAAACTGGGGTTAGTCATGAGGTTGTCCAACACCTAGGTCAACCTGTTGTAACCACTCGCTGTTTTGAACTACTCTACATGGATATTATAGGTCCTGTTGAGTTAGAAAGTTTAGGAGGTAAAAGCTACTCATATGTGATTGTTGGTGATTTCTCACGATTTACTTGGGTGTTTTTCCTACGTTAAAAATCAAATGCCTTTGATACTTTAAAATCTTGTTTCCTAGATTAAAAAACATGCATAGTACTACCATTGCTCGCATAAGATCAGATCATGGATATGAATTCGAAAACACTTCTTTCACTGAATTTTGTGAAAGGAAGGGTAGTTTCCAAGAATTTTCTTCTCTTACAACTCCTCAGCAAAACGGAGTTGTTGAGAGGAAAAAATGCACCTTGCATGAAATAGCACGTTCATGCTCAGTTCAAAGAAGCTTGTGAAGCATTTTTAGGTTGAAGCATTGAACACTGCTTGCCATATTGTTAATCATGTGTACTTAAGACCAGGCACTACCATGGCCCCTTATGAGATCTTAAAGGGTAGAAAGCCCAACCTTAACTATTTCCACTTTTTTTTACGTGTGTGTATCTTATCTTGAACGATCGAGAACACATTTCAAAATTTGATTCTAGAAGCGATAAGGGTATTTTTCTTGAATATGCCACAAATAGTCATGCACATATAATTTATATCTTAAGGACTAGGTGCATATAAGAATATGTTACTCTTGTCTTCGATGACTATATTGATTCCACAAGAAAGACTGAACAGGATGATACAAAAGATTTTATCCATGATCCCAGAGAAATTGAAACTGATATTGAAGTTGGTCCAGCGGTCGACTTAACCTCTCGATCAACTCCTATCGCTTAAATCAAACTTAGCGATGAAAGCGATGATGAACCTGATCCAAATCTTCAAGTAACAAGCCGTCGTGGTTCACCTGCTCGAGGTAGATCTGTCTCAAGTGATTGAACAAGTTGGAGAAGGAGTAAACTAGAAATATGGTAAGGCTGGTCTGCATGTCATCCGCTTACAATGAGGTATATGTTTCTTGTTTTGTTTCCTTAATTGAACCTAAGAATGTTGTTGAAGCCCTTAAAGATTCTTTTTTAGATAAATTCCATGCATGAGGAACTTGAAGGATTCACTCGAAATGATGTTTGGAATCTCGTGCCTAGACCTGTAGATACTAATGTCATTGGTACCAAATGGATCTTTAAAAATAAATCTGATGAACTAGGCAATGTAATTCGTAATAAGGCACGTCTAGTATCTCAAGGCTATACACAGGTTGAGGGGGTGGACTTTGATGAGACCTTCTCACCTGTAGCAAGAATTGAGTAAATACGACTACTTCTTGCAATTGAGTGTCATATTGGAATTGCATTGCATCAAATGGATGTTAAGGCTACATTCTTAAATGAAAGGTTAAATGAAGAAGTCTATGTTGAGCAACCAAAAAGATTTGAAGATCCTACTAAACCGGACCATGTATACAGGCTTAAAAAGGCTCTATACGGTCTAAAACAAGCACCTCGAGCCTAGTATGGTCGCTTAACAGAATTCCTCATTGAGTTTGGATTTGTTAGACGAGCCTAGTATGGTTGCTTAACATAATTCCTTATTGAGTTTGGATTTGTTAGAGGAGAGGTTGATAAAACCTTGTTCATCGACCGAACAAACACTTTCATTATTGTTGCTCTAATCTATGTAGATGACATAGTATTTGGTTCAACTTTGCAAACTCTACTTGATGCATTTGTGAAAGTAATGCCTTCTACGTTCAAATGAGCATGATAGGTGAACAATCATTTTTCCTAGGCTTACAAATAAAATAAATGTCTGGTGGTAATTTTATGTCAAAAAGTAAGTGTTAGGAATCTTATAAAACGGTTCAATTTGGATGGTGCTAAATACATGAGAACTCTTATGAGTTCTAGTAAAAAAATATGTAAGGGCAATGTTGGGGAGGAGGTTGACCCAACCTTGTACCGATCCATGATTGGCAGCTCCTTTACTTAATAGAAAGCCATCTTGACATCATGTATAGTGTATGTGTGTGTGTGTGTTTATGTGCTCGCTATCAAGCCTGTCCTAAGGATTCTCATATGAAGGTTGTGAAACGAATCATAAGGTATATTACAGGTACGATTGATTTGGGAATCTGGTACTCCAAGGATACAAATACCAATCTATTTAGTTATACTAATGTTGACTGGTAGGTGATTTGGACGATAGAAAAAGCACCAGTGGTGGGTGTTTCTACGTTGGTAATAATCTTATATCATGGCTGACAAATGAGATTTTTTGTTATGAAAATACGCTTAGAAAATGGATTTTATCGTATATTTGTGTATTCTAAGCTCTTGTTATGAAAATACGCTTAGAATAGGGATTTTGCCATATATTGTGTATTCGAAGCTTTTGTAATGAAAATACGCTTAGAATAGGGATTTTGTCGTATATTTGTGTATTCTAAGCTCTCGTTGGTCATATATTTCGTATTTTTTTGACAAAAGATCGATTTTCGAGCATTTTATAGGTAAAATAGGCCAAACGTACAACGGATGGAAATAAGTCGAAAAATGGGCAAGAAAGAGACGAAAATGTACAGTTCCAAACTGAAACACCTTCAGTATATCTTGAGATATACATATCTAATGGAGGTGAAATTAGTTACATTGGAAAGCCAACTAAAAGCTAAAACTTTGTCAGAAAGAGCCAAAACCAAAATCAGACTAGAAAACCTCGGAAAATGGCTTTGAAGTTGGACTACAGATGCAGTTTTTTCCGCACACAACCCGGTCGTGTGGCCTAGTGTAAATCTACATGAACCATGTGGGAGTTCAGAGAAGATCCCAAATTTTAGGTTAAACACAAACCGGTCGTGTGGCCCAGTTATAAGGCACACGACCCGTGTCAAAATGCAGTGGGAAAATGGATTTTAGGCTCTAAACTTTCCTATTTTTGGCCCATTGTCCATAAAAGCTCCCAAATGTGTTTAAAAACCCCTCCTCCTTCAGTTTTTCCATATCATTCGTCATTTGTATAACTTTATAGAGAGAGAAATTAGAGAGAAAAAGAAGGGGAATTCAACTTGACGATCAAGATCAACATTCAAATATGTTTTATCTTTCCATTTTCATTTAATATTTGTATGAACATGATTATGTCTATATATTTATGTTTATCTCTTATTATGATCATGGTTGACTAAATTTTCTTAATTTGATTATGGGTGATTCGTGATTCTTACTCGATTAATTCAATCCCCTGTTATGTTACTAGTTGATAAATTGTTTATAGTGCTTGTTAAATGATGTGACCAATTATTTTTTATTGGGGATGAAATTGGAACCGAGAGGGGAGATTTGATTCGAGATCATATTAATTTGTGGGAACTTTAGTCTTAGAATTGATTGGGAGTTGTATTTGATTAATTGACTGGAGACTACGATTAATCCAATACAATCAACACATAATTCGCTTCGAGAGGGGATCTTGCATATAATTGTGATTGTTTCCTAATGCATAGTATTCAGTTTAAAGGTTGAATTGATCAGGATAATAATATTAATTACTCTTAATTGATATATATTCCTAGATTATCTTTATTATTTGTTTAATCCCTATAATTTGTTCTCCAGACTATCTTATTAGCTTTAATTTCTTGTTTATTTAATTAGTTCTAAAAATATAATAAACTCAACCACTCGATCGTCTAGTTATCCATTTAATGTTTATTGCATTATACATACCCGATATCGAGACGAATCCTAAAGGGATTAACCTTGTACTTATTTATACAACTATAATAGCCCCATACACTTGTGAGTGCTTGTTTAGTTGACTGCGAATTATGCCAATGGCACAGTCGTAAGCAAAATTGCGTATCACTTTCCACTATCGAATCCGATTATGTAGCAGTTGGAATTTCTTGTGCATTATTATTGTGGTTAAAACAAATGTTTAATGACTAGGTTATAAAAGAAGTGTTGTAACTTTGTACTATGACAATTCTAGTGCCATAGATATTTTAAAGAATCCTGTACAACACTCTAGAACCAAGCATATAGACATAAGGCATCACTTTATTAGAGATTTAGTTGAGAAGCACATCATTTGTATTGATCATGTTTCCACTGAATATCAACTTGCAGATATCATTACTAAGGCTCTAGATCACGAGAGATTTTTCAGTATGAGAAAGTCTCTCGGAATTTGTTTAATCCGGTAAGGGTTGTACTGGAGGTTGCCCCATCCTTCGAGGCAATCCCCACTTTGCATATATGCATCTCTTTAATTGTTCATATGTTAATGCATATAGTAGTTTTTAGATAAATCGATATTAGTTTCTTATTGTTTTTCATAAGTTAGCAAAAGAATATAATATTGGTACATTAAATAATACTTCTTTGAGTAATTCGGAACATGGTACTCAACAATATCATGAGCTTGTGCTAAAAGAAGAATTATGGAAGTGGGTGATGAAGTAGACTAGGGACGACACTCACATTAAAGTGTACTCTACATTGAAAAATCACTCATGTTACTTCTTTTAAATCGAAATCATTGAGTCTCGGGGCATGGTACTCAACAATATCGTGTACCCTTGTCAAAATATGGTGGAGAATTAAAAATTTTATGAACCAAAATGATATTCGCGAGACTTAGAAAAAATAAAATTAAACGTTATCAGGTTTATAAGGTTAACTTTGTCCTTGCCTTATTCAGAGTTTATTTGACTTAGGGCCTGTTTGTTTATGGCTGTGGGTGGCTGGAGTACTGTAGGCTGTGGAGAATAAAGTGCAATTTTTAGGTTGGGGTAAATAAATGAGTGTTTGTTTATGTTGGTTGAGAGATTGGGTTGGAGTTGGTTTATATTATAAAATGTGGTAAAAGTGATTTGATGTGTGTAAGAGATAGTTAATGATTGATTGGTTATTGATTAAAGTTGTATTGGGAATTGAGTTTGATTGATGATGTGTGAGAGTTTGTTAAAAAATGATTGATTATTGAATAAAGGTGTATTGGAAATTGGATTTGATTTATGATGTGTGTAAGAGTTAGTTAAAGAATGATGATTATTGATTGAAGTTGTATTGATAATTGAGTTTAATTAATGATGTGTGTAAGAGGGTTGGAGACAATATATTGTCACAAACCCATAAACAAACACATGTTAGGTTGGGCACAATCCACAACGGATTGGCCCAACCATAAACAAACACACCCTTAATCTATTCCTTTTTATTCTTCCTATTTTTAAGGAATGAGGTGTTTGTTGCGTGTTTAACTGTCTTATTAGTATTTTGATATCGATAAGCTAATTTATATATTGTATTGTATCAAATTAATGTGTGATAACTGAAAGATTTTTTTACTAGTTTATCAGTTGGACAATTTTTTTAGAAAAAAAACATTAATTAACCGTATATTCACATTATTTATCAGAAAATGTGAAGAAAACATAATCAATAACACTAAATCCATAAATAGCATGCTTGCATGTAGAGTTGGCAAAACTGGCCCGGCCCGATGGACCGGCCCGTTTAGCCTGAAATATAGAGCGGGCTGGGCCGGAATATTAGAGGCCCGAAAAAATTTGGGCTTTTTTGTCCCGGTCCGAACGAGCTTTTCTTTTGGTGGGCCCGGCCCGGCCCGGTGGAATTGAATTTTTTTTCCCTTACTAATTGAATAAGAAAAATTTAGGAATTAGGTAATATCTTGTATATTATTTGAAACAAGTTTTTCCTTTTCTTTTCTAGCAGAGCATAAATGTATCTATTTACCGAGAAATTAAAACATTTGACTAATTTAATACTCAATTTCTTCAATTTTATTAGCCGAAGATGGAAAATGAATTGGATGCAAGCATGCTCATTAATTATTATGTGTCGAAAAATGGAGAATTGATTAACATGTAGTATAGTACGTACACAAAAATTAAATAACTTGTGACGTGTAGTATATAACTATATATCATCATCCATTTTATTATTATTATTATTATTATTATTATTATTATTGTTATTATTATTATTATTATTATTATTATTACTATTATTATTATTATTATTATTATTATTATTATTATTATTATTATTATTATTATTATTATTATTATTATATCTGGGGTTTGAGACATGCCTATAGATATGATTCCATATTGCAACGAATAGCAATATATTATCTTCCCATCAGGTTTTTTCTTAAGAAAAATTAAACTGAAGTTCGCCTCAATATAATTCTACTTCATGGTTAAAGTAACCAAAAAAAAAAGAAAAAAACTCATTGATGGGCTTTTTTGACCCATGGCCCGAGGTCCGCCGAGCCGGGCCTAACATTTTTAGGCCCGAAATAAATCAGACCCGGCCCAACCCGGCCCGAACTACACCTCAGCCCGACTAGTTTCGGCCCAGTCCAGCCGTCCGAATTGCCACCTCTACCTGCATGCATCTTCAATTGCATATACATTAGGCAAGTCACCACTTTATTATTTGTATTTAACTCCAGCATGTAGTCAGAGACTCAGAATATTTAATTATTAAATGTGATCACTAGTTTAGCTGGTAATTGATTTTCTGTAATATAATGGTTAAAATTGTAATTAGTTAAATCTAATGAGTCATATTTCAAGTGTATCGATAATTTGATATAAGAGATGCAGGGCTAAAATCATTTTTGGTCCCGTAACTCTTCACTTGTATAATTTTGGTCCCAAAAAAAATTAAAAATTCAATTTAGTCCTGTAACTTTGGAATTGGTTTAAATTTAATCCCTTTTCTTTCTAATAGTGACCAATTTGACTAGAAAATTGCATATATCATTCACATGACTCATTTTTCCAACAGAACTTTTAATATGTGGCACCAACGAGGTGATGAGAAACGAGAAAAAATAAAAAAAAATAAAAATTCCTCTTTCTTTTAATTTTTTTAATTTTTTATGTTATTTTTACTTCAAAATCACTTACCGTGACAGGTATTTAAAAATTGGATTAAAAAATGAGTCTGGTGGCAAGTAAATGCAATTTTCTAGGGAAATTGATCACGGAAAAATTGGTAAAAATATCCCGTAAGTTTGCCCTAATTAAGAAAATATCCTTTAAGTTTGGCACTTTTTAAAAATATCTTCTAACTTACGAAAAATTGATAAAAATACCCCGTGACCGGCTACTGCAGGTTACCCATTAGGTCATCCATGAGCTGACTGTTTTTTGCTTATGTGGCACTTAATTTTTTTATTTTTTTTGCATTTTTCCTACTTAGTCACTTATTAGGATGATAAAGAAATTAAAAATAAAATAATATATATATATATATATATATATATATATTATATAAACAAGTTGTTAAAACAACTGAAGAATCTATTTCTATTAATAATGAAGAAGTAATTATAAAATTACTTTCAGAAAAAGATATTTTACCTTATAAAAAAGAATATAAATTTTTACATATTGGTTTAGTGCAAATTGCTTTTAAACCCTTAACCTTAGAAGGACTACCAGAAAGCTTTATTGCAGCTTTAAGAGATGGTAGAAATTTAAATTGGAAAAAATCTTTAATGGGAATAATCCAATCTAGTCTGGCCCATGGTCCAGTCTATTTTGATGTTTATCCAAATTTACAATTATCTTTAACTGATATAAACATACTTGATGCTTTGACATTAAATGTTAAAATTCATGGTTATGATTATTCTTTAGGATCTGAAGTTATATATATTTGTTACAGAATATATTATAAACCTTTATTTACTTTGAATCCTCATTGTAAAATTAAGGATAAGCCTGTTAATGAAACAATTTTGATTGAGACAAATTTCAATAGATCTAATATTATGACAAGAAGATCTATTAAATGGGAAGAAATTGTGTTTCCAGAAAATTGGATTATTGAAAAAGCTGTAAAACCACAGCCAACTATTTCTTCAAAATTATTGAATGTTTTTCAAACTTCTGAAGGAACTGTTAATATACAGTTTGATAATTTTATAAAAGATAGATCTCTATCTTTAAAATCATCCTCTATGAGATCTTATATTTCTCCTATTGATTATACTGTGGAAACTCCTTCCAGAGCTTCTACCTCTCTAACAAGAGAGAATTTGAGAAATAATGATGATATAATATCTGAAGAAGATAGAATAAATGAATTGCATATTGGCAAAGATAATATTGTTAAGAGTGTCAATAGTAGACACATGGAGACAATGTCTGAAATGAGTTTTCCTTGATTTATGGATTTTAAAGCTCAAAAAACTGATTTTAGCCCTGGTTCAGAAGCCAGAAAAATTATTAGTGAAGAATTTAGACTTCCCAAATGGGAACCATTTAGAAATTGGTTTTTCGAAAATTTCAATAAAATGGAAAAGCAAATTATACAAGAAATTTTTTATAAAAAATGTGAAGAGACTAATACTTTAATTTTATTTGTTCCATGGTTTATGTCTACTTATGTAGATCAATATATTTCTGTTTTAGAAAGAAATTATAGATTAATGAATGGACAAATCATTAATAATGGTTTTCCTCCTCAAGAACCTTTTCAAATAGAAAAAGATAATAATATATGTAATTTCCTTGCTTTTTCAAAATTATTTGAAAATGATGTTTTACAAGTAACTTGTAGTCATATAAACTTATTAATTAAACAAAATAATTATATGAATTTATTTATTAATGTTTTAGGAGAGCATATACTCTCACTTCATAATAAGGTTGATAATGTAATTTCTTTAATAAATAATAAAAAAGATAAAATGATTTCAAAAATTGATTTTGAAAAAGAGTTAATTGCTACTCCTAGTATACAACTTCCACCAGAGATAAAAGATTTTAAATTAGAATCTTTGACAGAATTAGAAAAATTATTAGAAGAAAAATTTTCAAAATTATCCTTGAATACTTTAGAAAATAATTTTCAAAAAGATTTTGAAAATAGATCTGATTATAAACAGATTATTAATGATCAGATCAACAAAATTGAAAAATGGGCTGATAAGCCTAATCAACGATTTTATTATTATAGAAGACCAACTCCTATGGATGTTCTTAATGAAGAACAAGAATATATTTTGAATAATAGCTATAGTGGAAGAAATATTTATGAATGGAATATTGATGGTTATACTGAAAAACAGATTTATAATACTGTTCATAGAATTCTTATGTATTCTACGGTTTGTAAGAATAATGGTAATACCGATAAAAATATTGCAAAAATGATTATTGCAGGTTTTACTGGCCAACTTAAAGGTTGGTGGGATCATTATTTAACCCAAGAAAATAGAGATTATATTCTCAACAATATAAAACAAGAGAATAATATTTCAGTGGAAAATGCGGTTTATACTTTAATTATTAATATTATAGAACATTTCACTGGCAGATATTCTGATAATAGTGAACATATTCGTACACTATTACAAAATCTGAGGTGTAAAACCCTTACAGATTTTAGATGGTATAAGATACATTTTTAAGTAGAGTAATGGAACTCCCTGAGAGTAATAGCTCTCATTGGAAATCAAAATTTATTGATGGATTACCTTATTTATTTGCAGAAAGAGTAAGAAATAATTTAAGAGGTAATAATGTTCATGTTCCATATGATAGTTTTACTTATGGTAAATTAATTGGTACTTGTATTCAAGAAGGTTTAAATTTATGTAATGAAATAAAATTGAACAGACAAATAAAAAGACAAAATTTGTCTGAGAAAAAACAATTAGGTCAATTTTGTGAACAATTTGCCATGGATATGCCTAGTACTAGTAAAACTAGTAAGAATAAAAATAAATATGATAAAAATGATTTTCTTAAATATAGGAAAAGAAAAAAGGCTTCTAAAAGAAAAATAGAAAGACACGCTAATAGAAAGCAAGAAAGGGAAGAAAGGAAAAGACAAAGAAATAAATTAATTATATGCCATAAATGCCAAAAGGTTGGTCATTATGCAAGAAATTGTTGGGTAAAAAAGAAGATTAATAATCTTCAAATTGATGATAATATCAAGGATATAATATCCAAAATATTGTTAAAATCAGATGATTCAGAATCAGAATCGGTTACAAAATCTGAATTAGATTCAGAAATATCAGAAATATCTGATATTGAAAATCTAAAGGATATGCAGAACGATTTTTATTAAAAAAATCTTTCTAATTGAAAAAATTTCCTATTTAGACATCATTATTAAATTGGATTCAATTTGAAGAAAACTGGACAAGACAATAAGTACCACCTTCGCTCTTCCGATAAAGATTGGTCCTTCTTTTTGAATTTGAAATGGAAAAAAAAATAGAATTTAGATCAAGAATCAGTAATATCTGATTCAGAATTATCAGATGCTAATGAATGCAAATGTCAGGATAATAAGCCTGATGAAACAGATGAAATTTATAGACTTTTATCTCAAATGAAAAATTTGGAGATAAATGTCTTAGATCATAATAATATTATGGATTTATTAAAATTAATAAAAGATCCTAATTTGAGATCTTCAATAATAGATCAAGTGGGTAATATCCCAAGTTCATCTAGTGATACTGGAAATAAACAAGAAAATAATAATTCTATATATGTTTCAGATGAACCTTATCTTATGAGCAAGGTTTATCAAATGCTTAAAGAAAAACAGAAGGATAAAACTCCTACTTCTTTAAGTGATTTAAGTATTGAAATTGATAATCTTAAAAAAGAAATTAAATTTCTTAAACAAAATAATAATGTTTTGGAAAAAAGAATTGATAAATTAGAAGGGAAAAATGAAATAATCATATCTGATAATAATGATGAAAGTTTTCTTAATAATATTGAAATGTTTATTTCACAAAAATGGTATGTAAAGATTACTCTTTTAATTGATGATTTTTATTCAAAAGAATTTATTGCACTCATTGATAGTGGTGCAGATTTAAATGTTGTACAAGAAGGTCTAATTCCTACTAGATATTTCAAAAAAACAACACATTCTTTATCCCATGCTGGTGGGCAAAAACTTGATATTAGTTTTAAACTACCAAAAGCTTATGTTTGTATTGATAAAAAATGTATTTGTACAAGTTTTTTACTTGTAAAAAACATTTCTAACCAAGTTATACTTGGATCCCCCTTTATAAATCAAATTTATCCTTTTACTAAAGTAGATAATAATGGTATTATTGGCACATATGAAAATGAGCCTATAGTACTAAATTTTATTACTAAACCTTTTACAAAAATATTACATAATATTTATGATAGTATTAAAGCAAAAGAAAATCAGCTAAATTTCTTAAAACAAGAAATTAATATTCTATCTATAGAAGATAGTTTGAAAAATCCTAAATTACAGGATAAGATTAAGTTAATTCATAATCAAATGTGTATAGACATTTGTAATGATCTTCCAAATGCTTTTTGGAATAGGAAAAAACATATTGTTTCGCTTCCTTATGAAGATAGTTTTACAGAGGATAAAATTCCTACTAAAGCTAGACCTTGTCAGATGAATTCTGAATATTTAGAATTATGTAAAAATGAGATTAAATCTCTTTTAGAAAAAAATATCATTAAGCCATCTGAATCAGCTTGGTCTTGCACAGCTTTTTATGTTAATAAACATTCTGAACAAGAAAGAGGAGTACCTAGATTAGTTATAAATTATAAACCTCTTAATAAGGTTTTAAAATGGATTAGACATCCAATTCCAAACAAGAAGGATCTTCTTGATAGACTTTATAATGCTGTTATATTTTCAAAATTTGATTTAAAATCTGGATTTTGGCAGATTCAAATTAATCCAGCTGATAGGTATAAAACTGCCTTTAATGTTCCTTTTGGACATTATGAGTGGAATGTTATGCCATTTGGATTAAAAAATGCTCCTTCTGAATTTCAGAAAATAATGAATGATATTTTTACTCCTTATAGTGAGTTTATAATTGTATATATTGATGATATTTTAGTATTTTCAAAAAATATTGAAATACATTTTAAACATTTAAATATATTTAAAAATTTAGTAATTCAAAATGGATTAGTTATTTCTAAACCTAAAATGATACTTTTCCAAACAAAAATAAAATTTTTAGGACATTTTATTGAAAAAGGTAATATTATACCTATTAATAGAAGCATTGAATTTACTTCAAAATTTCCTGATGAAATTACTGATAAAACTCAGTTGCAAAGATTTTTAGGGAGTTTAGATTATATCTCTCCTTACTATAAAAATCTTGTAGAAGATACTGCTATCTTATATGATAGATTAAAGAAAAATCCTATTCCCTGGAATAATAAGCATACAGATGCAGTGAGAAAAATAAAAAATAAGGTTAAATATTTACCTTGCTTATCATTAGCAAATCCCAAGTGGGAAAAAATTATTGAAACAGATGCCTCAGATATTGGTTTTGGAGGTATTTTAAAACAAATTGATCCTATTGATAAAAAAGATTATTTGATAAGATTTCATTCTGGTAAATGGAATAATAGTCAAAAGAATTACGCCACTATAGCCAAAGAAATTTTAGCTATAGTCAAATGTGTTTTAAAATTTCAAGATGATTTATATAATCAGAAATTTATTATTAAGACTGATTGCAAAGCAGCTAAATTTATGTTTAATAAAGATTTTAAACATGATGTTTCCAAACAAATGTTTGCTAGGTGGCAAGCTCATTTAGCCCCATTCGATTTTGATATTATATATAAAAAAGGAGAAGAAAATTCTCTTCCTGATTATTTAACTCGAGAATTTTTGACATAAATTTTTCAGGTATGTATTCTCGAGGAAGAGGATCTTTCCCTTATAGGGGAAGAGGCGGAAGAGGCCAAAATATTGTTTTGGCTCAACATGGCAAGCAGAAATTAATCTCTGCAAATATTGCGAATATTTCGCAAGAAATGACATATCAAGAGTATCTTCAATGGAAGAAAGATCAATCTTCTCAAAATGAAGAGAGTGCTAATAGTACTCCAGCTACTTATGCCAATATAGTAGAGACTGATGAGAAAAATCCTAATAAGGATTTTATTAAAAAAGAAAAAGAAAAAATGATATTTATAATCAGTAATACTGATTTAAAATGGGAAAATGATCCCTGGAAAATTTTAGAAAGATATCTTTCTAATCAAGGATCACCCTATGAGGTTTATAAATCTCGAAATTATTATGAGAATTTACTCATAAATAATGCATGTGAAATAACTCACATGACTAGTGGAAATAAAGATGAAGTTTATAACTTCTCAAAAATTATTATTAAACAACTAATTACAGTTGAAGAATGGGGAATTTCTCCATCAAGAGAAAAATCTTTCTCTTTCAACAATATTACTGTAAAATATAATTATTGGGATTATATCCAAGCTTTTGAAAAAGTATTCTTTTACAATAATGAAAAAAGAAAACATACTTGGTTGATTAAAGTATGTGATAAAGTTTATAACTCTGAAATACCAAATTGGTTTAAGAAATGGTGGAAAATATTTGGACCAACGGAAGAAATTCTTCCAGAATTATTAATTGAAGATTTTAATAATTGGAAATATGTGAGTCCCACATTGGAAAATATCACTAATAGTGATAAATTTTGTACATGGGAAGCTCCCATGCATTTCTTTATTGAATTTTCAATCCCATGGATATTCAAATGGGATATTAAGGTTGGTTATACTGATCAAATTTCTTGCTTAAAAAGAATCTTTTATACAAGATTTTGGGAAAAAATGATAAAATTAGATCCCAGTACTAAAACCTTATTTGGTGCTGATACTTTGGATAAAATCCAAAAGATAATAAAGGCTTATAGCCAAGAGAAAAAGAAAAATAAAGAAATAGCCACTAGAAATAATATTTCTAGAAAATTAATGAAAAATGTGGATAAATTATCCAAAGAAGAAATTGTTGAGTTATATCTCAAACAAATGAAAAAAGAATTATTGGATGATTTGGATGATGAAGAAGAGATGGTTTCTGTCCAGAGTAATACTTCATCAAAAGGAATGTCTATAAACATGCAAGATGCACAAGATCCAGCTGAAGATATTCTTTCAGAAGAACAAATGGCAAAATTCTTCCAAGAATTAGATAAAAAAGGAGAATCATCCTCCAAATAAAAATCGGAAGATATGGAGAAATGATGTGACAAAAGAATAGTATATGTCATTATCAAATAGTATCAAACAGTAAATTCACTGTTTATATGTCACTGTCAAACAGTGTAAAACACTGTTTATAAACAGTAAAAATACTGTTTATACTTTTAATAAATGTATGAAGTCCGTGTTTGATGTCCGAGGGCCTTGTATATATAGACCACTTAGTAGAAGAGGACTTGATCGATCAGTTTTCCTTTTCTCTTCTTTCTCTTGTAAACTTCTCTCTTGTAAAATATTTCGAAGAAATAAAATTATCACTCTTGTATTGGTGCAGCTCTAAAGTATTGTAAGTTCTTTAATTTACAGTTCTTTTAAATTATTTACAGAATTTATTTTGTTGAAGGATGAGCCTTATAGGCTAAATCCTTAGTGTTAAATTATGTCTGAACTAGATAAAGTTGTTCATTCCGTGACTTAATATTAATGTACCAAAGTACATAACTATGTGATATAAACTCTTGAATCAATAAGTTAGGTTGAATCTGAGAGGTTGATTGATTATCTGGCCTATAATAAATAAGTCAGGAATCTGTTTGAACCCATGGTAAGCCCACTTTTGCCGATGGAATGGCGTTTAGGGTGTTTGGGGGTCATTTGATTTCCTGAATATTTGTTATGGTTGATGGATTTTCAATTTGTAATATATTCCTAAACTCAGATTTGTAATAAGATTCGTCTTCCTGACAACAAGATTCAAGTATTAGTATCATATGGATGTGTGCCTGGGTGCTACATCCATATGATACTAATACTTGAATCTTGTTGTCAGGAAGACGAATCTTATTACAAATCTGAGTTTAGGAATATATTACAAATTGAAAATCCGTCAACCATAACAAATATTCAGGAAATCAAATGACCCCCAAACACCCTAAACGCCATTCCATCGGCAAAAGCGGGCTTACCATGGGTTCAAACAGATTCCTGACTTATTTATTATAGGCCAGATAATCAATCAACCTCTCAGATTCAACCTAACTTATTGATTCAAGAGTTTATATCACATAGTTATGTACTTTGGTACATTAATATTAAGTCACGGAATGAACAACTTTATCTAGTTCAGACATAATTTAACACTAAGAATTTAGCCTATAAGGCTCATCCTTCAACAAAATAAATTCTGTAAATAATTTAAAAGAACTGTAAATTAAAGAACTTACAATACTTTAGAGCTACACCAATACAAGAGTGATAATTTTATTTCTTCGAAATATTTTACAAGAGAGAAGTTTACAAGAGAAAGAAGAGAAAAGGAAAACTGATCGATCAAGTCCTCTTCTACTAAGTGGTCTATATATACAAGGCCCTCGGACATCAAACACGGACTTCATACATTTATTAAAAGTATAAACAGTATTTTTACTGTTTATAAACAGTGTTTTACACTGTTTGACAGTGACATATAAACAGTGAATTTACTGTTTGATACTATTTGATAATGACATATACTATTCTTTTGTCACATCATTTCTCCATATCTTCCGATTTTTATTTGGAGGATGATTCTCCTTTTTTATCTAATTCTTGGAAGAATTTTGCCATTTGTTCTTCTGAAAGAATATCTTCAGCTGGATCTTGTGCATCTTGCATGTTTATAGACATTCCTTTTGATGAAGTATTACTCTGGACAGAAACCATCTCTTCTTCATCATCCAAATCATCCAATAATTCTTTTTTCATTTGTTTGAGATATAACTCAACAATTTCTTCTTTGGATAATTTATCCACATTTTTCATTAATTTTCTAGAAATATTATTTCTAGTGGCTATTTCTTTATTTTTCTTTTTCTCTTGGCTATAAGCCTTTATTATCTTTTGGATTTTATCCAAAGTATCAGCACCAAATAAGGTTTTAGTACTGGGATCTAATTTTATCATTTTTTCCCAAAATCTTGTATAAAAGATTCTTTTTAAGCAAGGAATTTGATCAGTATAACCAACCTTAATATCCCATTTGAATATCCATGGGATTGAAAATTCAATAAAGAAATGCATGGGAGCTTCCCATGTACAAAATTTATCACTATTAGTGATATTTTCCAATGTGGGACTCACATATTTCCAATTATTAAAATCTTCAATTAATAATTCTGGAAGAATTTCTTCCGTTGGTCCAAATATTTTCCACCATTTCTTAAACCAATTTGGTATTTCAGAGTTATAAACTTTATCACATACTTTAATCAACCAAGTATGTTTTCTTTTTTCATTATTGTAAAAGAATACTTTTTCAAAAGCTTGGATATAATCCCAATAATTATATTTTACAGTAATATTGTTGAAAGAGAAAGATTTTTCTCTTGATGGAGAAATTCCCCATTCTTCAACTGTAATTAGTTGTTTAATAATAATTTTTGAGAAGTTATAAACTTCATCTTTATTTCCACTAGTCATGTGAGTTATTTCACATGCATTATTTATGAGTAAATTCTCATAATAATTTCGAGATTTATAAACCTCATAGGGTGATCCTTGATTAGAAAGATATCTTTCTAAAATTTTCCAGGGATCATTTTCCCATTTTAAATCAGTATTACTGATTATAAATATCATTTTTTCTTTTTCTTTTTTAATAAAATCCTTATTAGGATTTTTCTCATCAGTCTCTACTATATTGGCATAAGTAGCTGGAGTACTATTAGCACTCTCTTCATTTTGAGAAGATTGATCTTTCTTCCATTGAAGATACTCTTGATATGTCATTTCTTGCGAAATATTCGCAATATTTGCAGAGATTAATTTCTGCTTGCCATGTTGAGCCAAAACAATATTTTGGCCTCTTCCGCCTCTTCCCCTATAAGGGAAAGATCCTCTTCCTCGAGAATACATACCTGAAAAATTTATGTCAAAAATTCTCGAGTTAAATAATCAGGAAGAGAATTTTCTTCTCCTTTTTAATATATAATATCAAAATCGAATGGGGCTAAATGAGCTTGCCACCTAGCAAACATTTGTTTGGAAACATCATGTTTAAAATCTTTATTAAACATAAATTTAGCTGCTTTGCAATCAGTCTTAATAATAAATTTCTGATTATATAAATCATCTTGAAATTTTAAAACACATTTGACTATAGCTAAAATTTCTTTGGCTATAGTGGCGTAATTCTTTTGACTATTATTCCATTTACCAGAATGAAATCTTATCAAATAATCTTTTTTATCAATAGGATCAATTTGTTTTAAAATACCTCCAAAACCAATATCTGAGGCATCTGTTTCAATAATTTTTTCCCACTTGGGATTTGCTAATGATAAGCAAGGTAAATATTTAACCTTATTTTTTATTTTTCTCACTGCATCTGTATGCTTATTATTCCAGGGAATAGGATTTTTCTTTAATCTATCATATAAGATAGCAGTATCTTCTACAAGATTTTTATAGTAAGGAGAGATATAATCTAAACTCCCTAAAAATCTTTGCAACTGAGTTTTATCAGTAATTTCATCAGGAAATTTTGAAGTAAATTCAATGCTTCTATTAATAGGTATAATATTACCTTTTTCAATAAAATGTCCTAAAAATTTTATTTTTGTTTGGAAAAGTATCATTTTAGGTTTAGAAATAACTAATCCATTTTGAATTACTAAATTTTTAAATATATTTAAATGTTTAAAATGTATTTCAATATTTTTTGAAAATACTAAAATATCATCAATATATACAATTATAAACTCACTATAAGGAGTAAAAATATCATTCATTATTTTCTGAAATTCAGAAGGAGCATTTTTTAATCCAAATGGCATAACATTCCACTCATAATGTCCAAAAGGAACATTAAAGGCAGTTTTATACCTATCAGCTGGATTAATTTGAATCTGCCAAAATCCAGATTTTAAATCAAATTTTGAAAATATAACAGCATTATAAAGTCTATCAAGAAGATCCTTCTTGTTTGGAATTGGATGTCTAATCCATTTTAAAACCTTATTAAGAGGTTTATAATTTATAACTAATCTAGGTACTCCTCTTTCTTGTTCAGAATGTTTATTAACATAAAAAGCTGTGCAAGACCAAGCTGATTCAGATGGCTTAATGATATTTTTTTCTAAAAGAGATTTAATCTCATTTTTACATAATTCTAAATATTCAGAATTCATCTGACAAGGTCTAGCTTTAGTAGGAATTTTATCCTCTGTAAAACTATCTTCATAAGGAAGCGAAACAATATGTTTTTTCCTATTCCAAAAAGCATTTGGAAGATCATTACAAATGTCTATACACATTTGATTATGAATTAACTTAATCTTATCCTGTAATTTAGGATTTTTCAAACTATCTTCTATAGATAGAATATTAATTTCTTGTTTTAAGAAATTTAGCTGATTTTCTTTTGCTTTAATACTATCATAAATATTATGTAATATTTTTGTAAAAGGTTTAGTAATAAAATTTAGTACTATAGGCTCATTTTCATATGTGCCAATAATACCATTATTATCTACTTTAGTAAAAGGATAAATTTGATTTATAAAGGGGGATCCAAGTATAACTTGGTTAGAAATGTTTTTTACAAGTAAAAAACTTGTACAAATACATTTTTTATCAATACAAACATAAGCTTTTGGTAGTTTAAAACTAATATCAAGTTTTTGCCCACCAGCATGGGATAAAGAATGTGTTGTTTTTTTGAAATATCTAGTAGGAATTAGACCTTCTTGTACAACATTTAAATCTGCACCACTATCAATGAGTGCAATAAATTCTTTTGAATAAAAATCATCAATTAAAAGAGTAATCTTTACATACCATTTTTGTGAAATAAACATTTCAATATTATTAAGAAAACTTTCATCATTATTATCAGATATGATTATTTCATTTTTCCCTTCTAATTTATCAATTCTTTTTTCCAAAACATTATTATTTTGTTTAAGAAATTTAATTTCTTTTTTAAGATTATCAATTTCAATACTTAAATCACTTAAAGAAGTAGGAGTTTTATCCTTCTGTTTTTCTTTAAGCATTTGATAAACCTTGCTCATAAGATAAGGTTCATCTGAAACATATATAGAATTATTATTTTCTTGTTTATTTCCAGTATCACTAGATGAACTTGGGATATTACCCACTTGATCTATTATTGAAGATCTCAAATTAGGATGTTTTATTAATTTTAATAAATCCATAATATTATTATGATCTAAGACATTTATCTCCAAATTTTTCATTTGAGATAAAAGTCTATAAATTTCATCTGTTTCATCAGGCTTATTATCCTGACATTTGCATTCATTAGCATCTGATAATTCTGAATCAGATATTACTGATTCTTGATCTAAAGCCTTTAGATTTTCAATATCAGATATTTCTGATATTTCTGAATTTAATTCAGATTTTGTAACCGATTCTGATTCTGAATCATCTGATTTTAACAATATTTTGGATATTATATCCTTGATATTATCATCAATTTGAAGATTATTAATCTTCTTTTTTACCCAACAATTTCTTGCATAATGACCAACCTTTTGGCATTTATGGCATATAATTAATTTATTTCTTTGTCTTTTCCTTTCTTCCCTTTCTTGCTTTCTATTAGCGTGTCTTTCTATTTTTCTTTTAGAAGCCTTTTTTCTTTTCCTATATTTAAGAAAATCATTTTTATCATATTTATTTTTATTCTTACTAGTTTTACTAGTACTAGGCATATCCATGGCAAATTGTTCACAAAATTGACCTAATTGTTTTTTCTCAGACAAATTTTGTCTTTTTATTTGTCTGTTCAATTTTATTTCATTACATAAATTTAAACCTTCTTGAATACAAGTACCAATTAATTTACCATAAGTAAAACTATCATATGGAACATGAACATTATTACCTCTTAAATTATTTCTTACTCTTTCTGCAAATAAATAAGGTAATCCATCAATAAATTTTGATTTCCAATGAGAGCTATTACTCTCAGGGAGTTCCATTACTCTACTTAAAAATGTATCTTTATACCATCTAAAATCTGTAAGGGTTTTACACCTCAGATTTTGTAATAGTGTACGAATATGTTCACTATTATCAGAATATCTGCCAGTGAAATGTTCTATAATATTAATAATTAAAGTATAAACCGCATTTTCCACTGAAATATTATTCTCTTGTTTTATATTGTTGAGAATATAATCTCTATTTTCTTGGGTTAAATAATGATCCCACCAACCTTTAAGTTGGCCAGTAAAACCTGCAATAATCATTTTTGCAATATTTTTATCGGTATTACCATTATTCTTACAAACCGTAGAATACATAAGAATTCTATGAACAGTATTATAAATCTGTTTTTCAGTATAACCATCAATATTCCATTCATAAATATTTCTTCCACTATAGCTATTATTCAAAATATATTCTTGTTCTTCATTAAGAACATCCATAGGAGTTGGTCTTCTATAATAATAAAATCGTTGATTAGGCTTATCAGCCCATTTTTCAATTTTGTTGATCTGATCATTAATAATCTGTTTATAATCAGATCTATTTTCAAAATCTTTTTGAAAATCATTTTCTAAAGTATTCAAGGATAATTTTGAAAATTTTTCTTCTAATAATTTTTCTAATTCTGTCAAAGATTCTAATTTAAAATCTTTTATCTCTGGTGGAAGTTGTATACTAGGAGTAGCAATTAACTCTTTTTCAAAATCAATTTTTGAAATCATTTTATCTTTTTTATTATTTATTAAAGAAATTACATTATCAACCTTATTATGAAGTGAGAGTATATGCTCTCCTAAAACATTAATGAATAAATTCATATAATTATTTTGTTTAATTAATAAGTTTATATGACTACAAGTTACTTGTAAAACATCATTTTCAAATAATTTTGAAAAAGCAAGGAAATTACATATATTATTATCTTTTTCTATTTGAAAAGGTTCTTGAGGAGGAAAACCATTATTAATGATTTGTCCATTCATTAATCTATAATTTCTTTCTAAAACAGAAATATATTGATCTACATAAGTAGACATAAACCATGGAACAAATAAAATTAAAGTATTAGTCTCTTCACATTTTTTATAAAAATTTTCTTGTATAATTTGCTTTTCCATTTTATTGAAATTTTCGAAAAACCAATTTCTAAATGGTTCCCATTTGGGAAGTCTAAATTCTTCACTAATAATTTTTCTGGCTTCTGAACCAGGGCTAAAATCAGTTTTTTGAGCTTTAAAATCCATAAATCAAGGAAAACTCATTTCAGACATTGTCTCCATGTGTCTACTATTGACACTCTTAACAATATTATCTTTGCCAATATGCAATTCATTTATTCTATCTTCTTCAGATATTATATCATCATTATTTCTCAAATTCTCTCTTATTAGAGAGGTAGAAGCTCTGGAAGGAGTTTCCACAGTATAATCAATAGGAGAAATATAAGATCTCATAGAGGATGATTTTAAAGATAGAGATCTATCTTTTATAAAATTATCAAACTGTATATTAACAGTTCCTTCAGAAGTTTGAAAAACATTCAATAATTTTGAAGAAATAGTTGGCTGTGGTTTTACAGCTTTTTCAATAATCCAATTTTCTGGAAACACAATTTCTTCCCATTTAATAGATCTTCTTGTCATAATATTAGATCTATTGAAATTTGTCTCAATCAAAATTGTTTCATTAACAGGCTTATCCTTAATTTTACAATGAGGATTCAAAGTAAATAAAGGTTTATAATATATTCTGTAACAAATACATATAACTTCAGATCCTAAAGAATAATCATAACCATGAATTTTAACATTTAATGACAACAAGATTCAAGTATTAGTATCATATGGATGTGTGCCTGGGTGCTATTATGGTATCAGAGCCATGGTTTGATAATTTTATCTAGGGATGATATAATTTAACACTTTAAGAAAATTTAATGTTTCGACAAAATAATTCTATAAAAAATAGTTTAAATATGGAATATGATACACCTCAAAATCTTGAGTTATTAAACAAATGGACAATTCCAAAAATTGATCCTAAAGTAATTTATAAATTAGGAACTTTTGAAAAACTTGGTTTTAAACAAGTTGTTAAAACAACTGAAGAATCTATTTCTATTAATAATGAAGAAGTAATTATAAAATTACTTTCAGAAAAAGATATTTTACCTTATAAAAAAGAATATAAATTTTTACATATTGGTTTAGTGCAAATTGCTTTTAAACCCTTAACCTTAGAAGGACTACCAGAAAGCTTTATTGCAGCTTTAAGAGATGGTAGAAATTTAAATTGGAAAAAATCTTTAATGGGAATAATCCAATCTAGTCTGGCCCATGGTCCAGTCTATTTTGATGTTTATCCAAATTTTTATATATATATTTTTTAATTTTTTAGCTATCATTTATATATATTTTTTAATTTTTTTACCATCCTAATAAGTGACTAAGCAAGAAAAACACAAAAAAAGTAAAAAAATTAAGTACCACCTAAGCAAAAAAAAACCAACTCATGGATAACCTGATGGGTAATCCGTAGTAGCCGGTCACGGGGCATTTTATCAATTTTTTGTAAGTTAGAAGGCATTTTTAAAAAGTGCCAAACTTAAAGGATATTTTCTTAATTAGGGCAAACTTACGAGATATTTTTACCAATTTTCTCAATTGATCATCGACGGCGAAAAAAAGGACTAACTTTGAACCAATTCCAAAGTTACGAGACTAAATTAAATTTTTAACTTTGTTTGAGATAAAAATTGTACAAGTGAAAAGTTACGAGACAAAAATGATTTAAGCCAGAGATGTGTGATGGAAGGTCCCAAAGTTTAGTGGTAATACTTACGTGGGTAAAATGAGGCGACAACCACAATTCGCCGCGTCGGCGTACGAATTACCGACAAAACAGTCGGAGTCAAACTTTAGGCGCCCCCCTTTTAGTTCCACCGCCCACTGTTTGCTTTCCCCTTCATCACGCTTCCCATTTTCTATCCCCACTCATCAACTTCATAAGTGCATATCAACGCACTAAACTGCTAGTACCACTGCTAAAATTTAACCCCCTAAGTTTCAGAAGAAAAATGTCCGATTCCGTTTTCTCCAACGTTGTCCAAGCTCCTGAAGATCCCATTTTAGGGGTAACTTTGCGCTAACCCTTACTATTTTACACTTCTCCTTTTAATGACTTCTCTAGATTGTATTTTTTGGTTACAATATAGCAACGGTGTTCGATTATCTGTGACACTGCGGCACGTATTCCTCTTCTATTTCCTTCTTTTTTTTTCCCTCTGGAAATGATCGGAATCAATTCGATAAATTGTCGTCTTCTAAATCATGTTTCATGATGATACTTGAATTTGCTTTTGTATTATGTTTGATCTGGCTTGATATTTATGGATCTCGGATCTGTAATGAATCAGGTTACTGTTGCATTTAACAAAGATCAAAGCCCTGTGAAGTTGAATTTGGGCGTTGGCGCTTATCGAACTGAGGTCTGTTCTTCGTTTTTCTATGTCCTACTCACATCATGTATTTATTGAAGATCGGGATGTCAGAAACTTAATTACCGTTGCATTTCTACCCTAGTTCTGAAATCTATCTTTGGCCCTATATTTGTAAATGACAGGAAGGAAAACCTCTTGTTCTCAATGTTGTGAGGAAAGCAGAGCAAATGCTTGTAAATGATCAGTAAGCTTGCTACGCGTATAACTTAGGGTGGTGATTTAATATACACACAATTTTATATATGTCATTTTCACATTGTGCAGGTCTCGTGTGAAGGAATATCTTCCGATTACTGGACTGTCGGATTTTAACAAATTGAGTGCCAAGCTTATTTTTGGTGCAAACAGGTACAGAAAGAGTTCTATCTGCATTATGTTGAATTAACTCATTAAGAGTCGATGTTTATTGAGTGTAGCAATTGTGTAGATTTTGTTCTGTATTGATAAACGTCCTTGAGTGTTATATGCAAAGGGGATTTACATTTATCTTTCCAAGAATTAATTGCTGAGGGAAGTGCTGACTATTTATGTCAGGTTAATCGGAAGTATAGCATGTTTAATCTAAAGGTGTTCAATCTTCTTAGGCTTCATTTGCATGGATGGAAGCGGAGTTATGGATTTTAAATCTTAAAAAAGATATCCTCCCGCATAAGATGAAATGTGTCATACCCACTCACTAGAAAAGAGAAGCATGTTTCTTGACAACATATCTCGAATCTCATAACAGATTTTAAAACTATCATTTTAAATATCCTTTTTAGTAATACGGATTTGAATTTTCATCTATTGTTGCGTGATCTGTAGTCCTACTACACCATCATCTCTAATGCATTTTTTTACCTGCAAGTGTCCATATTTTCTACTCCATTTAGATAAAATGCTTGACCCTTAATTCTTGAAAGTCATATAGCAGAAACGAACAAGAGCTCTAAGATCTAATTTTGTTATTCTATAGCAGTGGTGTTTTTTTTTTCAACTTTAATGAGTGAAATAATTGCCTAACCTAAATAATTTCATGTGTGGACTTATTTCTATATCTCTTGTGAAGTTATTTTTTACTATTAGCTTGATTCTTATGTTATGCAATATGATACAGCCCTGCCATTCAGGAAAATAGAGTAGCTACTGTCCAGTGTTTGTCTGGTACAGGCTCTTTGAGGGTTGGAGGTGAGTTTCTGGCCAGACATTATCATGAGGTAAATGACTTCCTGCCCCTTTATTCTCTGTCAAGTAGTCCTAATCTGAGAGCATGTTGATAGAATTGTTTGTAATTTTCTTGGCAGAAAACTATATGCATTCCGCTTCCGACATGGGGAAATCATACAAAGATTTTCACCTTAGCTGGGTTGTCTGTGAAGACTTACCGATATTATGATCCAAAAACTCAAGGCCTGGATTTTTCAGGTCTGGCCTCTTGTTACGACACCGGATACATAATTATCCTCATCGTCTTTGTTTTGTGTTTGTAATATAGTCTCTAATGGTGCATCTAGACACATTTTCCAGTATGGCATCTAATGTGTGTTACTCTTAAGAGTTAAGAGGATAGAGCACAGGTAAAAGGGTACAGACGCAAACAATACGGGAATTTCCGTCCCACGCCAGTAGGCTGAATCCTTAATTGCATAAAACGTAATCAAAACCCTATGACAAATAGTCTGACAGGCCCACGGGCCGACTCAACTAAAAGGACATCACTATCAAGCAGCAAGAAAAGAACGTTGTAAATCGGACAGAATAATAATCATAAAATTAAGTAGCAATGGGCCTAGCTGTCGTCTCTTCCTTCGCTGGCAAAGCACTGGTGTGACAGTTATGAAGGCCGTCTATTTTTTACAGCTCGAACTAAGTTAGGAAAATATGAAATTCTCTTCTAGAAATTAACTCTCAAGTATATTATTAACTAATCTCTTGTACATACACATCTCTAGAATCGGTGTGATGAAGTCTAGGTCTATCTGATTGACACCCATCTGTGGACACAGGACTGTTGGAAGATCTTGGAAATGCACCATCTGGGGCAATAGTTCTTCTTCATGCATGTGCTCATAACCCAACGGGTGTAGATCCGACCCCTGATCAGTGGGAGCAGATCAGGCAATTGATGCGATCAAAAGGATTGCTACCTTTTTTTGACAGTGCATATCAGGTAGGTACTTTTGATGCATTCAGAAGCTAGAATTCTTCTAATATCAGAGTGTCAGAGAAGTAGCTGTGTTCTGATTGATTAGCATCTCGATTATTTGTGCTGATGTACATAAGCTCATTACGTAGGGTTTTGCCAGTGGGAGCCTTGATGCTGATGCAGCGTCTGTTCGGGCGTTTGTCGCTGATGGGGGAGAATGTTTTGCTGCCCAGAGCTATGCTAAAAACATGGGACTGTATGGTGAAAGAGTTGGTGCACTTAGCATTGTGAGTCCCATGCCAACAGTTAGATCTCTCCTTTGGCGATAAATGCTATGAAAATTTAAATAAAACCCTAGAAACTGTTATAGTTTAAATTTTTAGTAGAGAATTAGTGATGCACTAATCACTGTATTTATCTTTGTCAAATTACTTACTGAATTATTTTCTCACACATCAATGAAGTGAAGGATCACGCCTGATTTGATTTATAGGTATGCAAAAGTGCAGATATTGCAGCCAGAGTTGAAAGCCAGTTAAAATTGGTAATCCGGCCTATGTATTCCAATCCACCCATTCATGGTGCATCAATTGTGGCTGCTATACTGAAGGATGGGTATGTTTTTATTCATTCACATTATTACAAGGAAAATTTGATTTCAGTTGATGTCTTTTGGAGTCCTTTGCTTTTTAATAGTACATTGTATTTCTGACCTTATGGATCTACATGCAGGGACCTGTATAGAGAATGGACTGTTGAGCTGAAAGCCATGGCTGATAGGATTATCAGCATGAGGCATCAACTTTTTGAGGCTTTGCAAGCTAGAGGTATGATTATGTGACTTCCCGTACCCGCCTTTTCCACTTTGTTATATGTGCATTATTGTATCTCGTCCCTGACTTTATCTGCATCTTTCTCACATTATTTCGATCTCATGGTATGGTTTTGAGGTACAAATTTAAGTCCAAGACTTGGAAGAATAGGGAGCCAATAAAAAGAAAAAATAAAAGGTTTAAATTAGAAGTCCTTCAAAGTGTTATTTGTCAGTCATAGTTGCAGCTGTTCACACATACCTTGGACTCAAATTCATGGTTACCATTTTCAGAAACAGTAATTGCATTACAGTAGGTCCACTCTATAACATATACCAGCCGTATGACTTATTCTTATCCAGAAGCTTGAAGTTAAGGTCATCGCTTTTCCTATTTACATGTTGGTATATCATACCTTACAAGTTACAACAGACATGAATTTTGTTTATTCCCTTGCAAGAGATGAAATATCATGCCAAACAAGGCTGTTCTGTTGAAGGATGCAACCGATACTTTTCATGAACTTTAATCTTCATGATTATGTCAAACTCACAAGCTAGTCAACAATGTTTTTTGAAAATTCTTTTTCAGTTGTTCATGGTCATGTATTACATGCCATAAGCTGGTGTACATGTCTAAGACATGTTTACCCTATGTCATGCCATTCTCTTTCATGACTGCAATCAATTTTTTGGTGATTATAAAACTCGACGATATCATATCTAGAACATTAACGGATTCTCATGATCAGACCTTGTTCTTGCCTTCTATTCTGTCTTGATTGTACAAAATTTGAAATAGATAGAGGAAAGAGAGTGCATCACATTTCTATTTTAGTTCCACTGTTGTTAACTGTGTAGCCGTCAGCCTTATACCTGATTGTATCAAATGTAAAATAGTATATTATATATAGTGGGGTGGTGTAATTTTACTTTTTATAAGGACCGCAACTATTACTTTTATAGGGCAGTCAATACAAAAATGGGTGGATATTGTGGCTACTGAGTACTTTAAAGGTGGCACTTAGTAGAAATCTAAAAACAATTGCACATTCACGACTCTTCATTTTAAATTCATAACTTACAAAATTTCTGTACGTTGTGTTGATCTCTATTCCAATTTTTCATTTGTGTTGGCAGGGACACCAGGCGACTGGAGCCATATCATTAAACAGATAGGGATGTTCACATTTACTGGTTTGAATTCTGATCAAGTTGCCTTCATGACAAAGGAGTACCACATTTACATGACTTCTGATGGGTAAGGAAATTTATCCTTGATTTGCAGCTGATAGTTAGTATTGCTTAAGAATTAGAACTGGGCAGACATAGTTTGTCTCAGAGACGTTGACATGCTGCAAGTTGAAGGTACCAATATAGTGTTGGGTTGTGTGATGGTGGTTTGTTCAAGGTCATATACAAAAACTGCCCTTAAGGTTTGACCTATTTAGAAAATAACCATATTATGTTCTGAAATAAAAAAATACAAGGTATTAGAGTCTCCCCTTGAGGTTTTGTATTTTTCTTAAAATATACCCTTCAACAGATGCATATTGTGGGGGAAAAGAAAAAAGTTAAGGGTAGTTCTTGTAGGTTTTGAATGTGAGCTGGGTTTTATTTTACTCCATCCGTTGCAAGAAAAGTCAGCTTGATAATGGTACAATTTTTTTATTTTTGGTCAATTAAATAGAGTACAACTATCTAAAAATAGTGACTTTTATTTTTTATTTGACTTATTCTATCAAATCAACTTTTTCGTGAAATTGAAATTTTAATGTTTAAACTTTGACTAAGAAAGCAAGGAATTTATTTTGGAGCTGTACTCTTGAAATAAAAAATGTTTTAGAAACGTGATTCCTTTTTTTCTATTTGAGTTTTTATTATTGAGTAACTATTTATTTTTGTTAATTAGGTTGAACCACGGAATCTTGGAGGTAGTTTTTGAAATTTTTTTTTATTTTAATGCCAGTATAATAAGGCTACGCAAGTTTAAGTTAGGGGTGTGCTATGGAGCATTTGTAGACGATAAACTTTGGGTACTTGCATAATTTCTATGTTGAAGAGTTAATTTAAATTGATAGTTTCCACTCTCTTTTATATCGTCAAATAATGCAAGCATTTTGCCTCTCTGTTATCCCTTTTGTTGCAGGAGAATTAGTATGGCAGGTCTTAGTTCAAGAACAGTTCCTCATCTTGCAGATGCGATACACGCTGCCGTTACCGGTGCTGCGTAGATCGAAATAGTTATAGAGCGCTTGAAGAGAATTTTGGTTGCTATCTTCGACATGGTTTGAGTTTTCGCTTAATAAACTGAAATGGGATTTTGTTTGACACTGGACCTGATGCTGATTTTGAGCATATTTTTACGTGAAGTGGAATAAAAACTGGATCTTGATACTGATCGACCATATTTTTACTTGAACTGGAAGATTATGGCCTTGTATGATTTTCATTTAAACTAGTATTTTCCCATCATATATAATAAAATTTGGTGTAAAATTCTATAATATATCCTCGGTATTAATACACCTAAGTTCTTTACCTAATTGTAGTAGGTAACTAACAAAATTATTTTTTACTATTTTATTGTTTAGTATAGTGTAGTATAGTGTAGGACCCACACTATGTGAATGTTTGGTTGGGGTTGATCCAATCCTTCCCCGTCTTTATTAGTGGGGAACAGGTTGCAGGCCACATGTGCCGCTTTTCACTCTCTATCTCTTGTCACTCTTATATTCTCCCTTTCTCTAAATTTGAGGCGGTGGATGGGACATTTTAGTATCCCTCTCTTCACCTCCCTACCATTTTACTGCTTGCAATTGTGTCCTTTGTTCAATTTTTTGCCATTATTGGTATGAAAGAAAACTCTGAGGAGATTTTCTTCCTCATGTTGTAGCTTTAGCATCTAATGAAACGATGTTGGGCCCATCTTCATCTCTAGGGTTGAAGAATTAAAAACCATTTCTTGTCCTCTCTTGCTATTATCTTTTCAGTTGTACTTTTGCAGAGAATCTCTGCTATTATGTGACTGTTCGGTTTTTGACTGAAAACTCTAATTTTGTGGGTGGGTGTTCTTCTTTAATGTGGGTTAATTTTTGTTTCTTAAGTGTGTGAGTTGTTTGAATCCATACCTCTATATGTGAAGTAGCTTATGTACTTGTTGGTGTTTCTATAAAGTCATGTCTCCTTCACATGCACCCGCCCCTTCTTGTGAATCTGTATCTGCAGATTTCCCCTATTTTTGTCGCACAAAATTAAGAACATTTAAGTCCTGTTACACGAAGCACAGACCATGCACTCTTCGGTCTTCTTGGCCATATTCCCTGCATTTTCGTAAAAAGGACTGTATCTGCTCTCTGTATTCGCCTCTAGAATCCGATTCCACTTCCGAAGTCCCCCCCCCCCTCCCCACCATTTCTAGGAAAAAGGTGCCCTTTTTCTTTTTTTTTTTAATCTCTGTTTTTTGTTTCGATATGTTGAGTCTGCGATATCTTATGTTGTTTAGACTGCTTCCGTGGAGGTCATGTTTAGCTGTAAACTTTTTATGGTTGTTCTGTTCACTGATATGTTGCTGTATTGGCTGTGCGATTTATGGTGATTTGAGGGTTTTTTGGTTACTGTGTTGTGATAAAACAATGAGATCCAACCGAATTGTGAAACATGGATATGATAATTTGGTTACTGTTATGTAGAAAAATCGATTTTCTGGGAGTAAAACCGCTAATTCAACTGTCCACCATAAATGAGTTTCTTACACCCCTTGAGTGTAACGAATATAACATTTTCCCGAGGTTTAGCAGTTGAAAAAGTGTGATTTTTTGTGTTAAAATGTTTTCTGTTCTGTTTCATTAGTGAGACTAGAACTATTTTGGGTTTCAGAGATTTCGTAGGCACCACACATCATCAGTACTTCGGTATTTTTGTATCTACCGTGTGTTGCTTTGTTGTTGTTGATGCATGTTGATGTTAATTGGCACCCCCTGTTCTATGTTAGAATTATTGTGCGTAATAGATATGGATAAATCTTTACTTTGGTAAAATGGTTGATGTACGGGATTAGGTTGGTCAATGCAATGTCATGAGTGGGGGGGAGGAGGGGGGGGGGGGGGGGGTTTAGGGGCATTTTGGTTGAAGTGCGTGAATATTGTGGTGCCTTATAGAAACGTGGGTTGGTCATTAATTCGTTAAGTAGCAAAGTAATTGCTATTTTGACGGATGACCAACCCTACATTTTTTAAAGTATTGGATACAAAAAGCATTTTCTGAATAAAATATGGAATTTTTAAATTATGTTCTTGTTGTATTTTGTTGAATACAATTGTATTGCAACGGTGTTTAATAGAATTTGTATTTGTATCTCGTATGTGATTGAATGAAGTTGTAATACAATGTTATTTAACAATTTTTTGTAGTAATTTAAGTTTTAGTGCATTATGAATGCATGAAAATGGAAAAAAAATTCGAACTGTTGAACATTAAAACTGGAAAAATTACAAGATTTTGCATCCGTCGTTAGAACGAGTTTCCGACCTACGAACTTTGGACAGTTATAAGAATGAAATGAAGATCAGATTAAAAATGACAGTTATAAGAATGAAATGAAGATCAGTTATAACAGAGTCTACTCACATATATTGTATACAATTGGAAATTCACATTAGGGGAAAGGCAAGTTTTTACCTAAAATAAACTGAATAGTGGAGTTTCGGTATCTTAAATTAAGCTCACTGTCCGAATAATTCGAACGAGATCAAAATTTTTGTTAACAACTCCTTTTTGAATTCCATTAAATTTACTCACGGTTTATGTTTTTTGAATTCAATTTGTGAGTGGAAAAAAGGAAAAAATATTTTTTTTTAACGGTATATAGGATCTTTTATAAGAATTTAACAAATTTCAAAAAATATTTGAAGATTGACTTAGCCAAATACACCTTCACGATCAATGAAATACGTATGAAATATTTTTATGACCGTGATCTGCAACATAAGATGGTTTTCGACAATACGGCGTGCCTTGGAATTAAAATTGGATGTCCAAATAAGGGGAAAGACAATTGTTTACCTAACTTTAACTGAATGCCGGAGTTCTTTATACGGAATTATTCCAAAATGAACAATTTGAAGCTTCATCAGGAATTATGAGTTAGAATTTTTTGAATACAATTCAAGGGCATATTTCATCCAACTTTTATTTGTTATTGCAAAAAAGAAAAATTGACTTTAATTTGCAGTAATTTGGTAATTTCATAAAAACTCTACTAATTTAAAAAATATTGGGAGTTTGACTTGGCCATAGAAACCTTCATTCTCACTTTAATATGTTTGAAACTGTTTTTACAAACGTAGCATGTATTCATAAGATGGTTTAGGATAAGTCGAATTGCTGAGGGTAAATGTAAATCCGGTTGACTTGATTCTCAATTTAATTATAATTGGTGACTGTAATTGGTTTTAACTTTTAATTTTGAATATGATAAGTAATCTTTATGGACTCCCTTTTTCATATTTTTTTGGCAATATACATCTTGAAGTCCTTAAAGTATTGATGTTTGTTTTAAATAGTCCTTAAAGTATCATTTTGTTTTAATTGGTCCTTAAAGTTCTAGTTTTTTTATTCAATTGGTCCCCTGAAGTATTTTTTATTTTAATTAGTCCCTTATGTTTTGGAATTATTTCAATTAGTCCTTAAACTATTACAAAAATATATTTAAGGTCCCTAGAAGAAAAAAATACATAAAATATGTGAAATCACCGATTTAATTCAAAATGATATTGTAGCATATCTTTTATTAAATAAATGTTTTGTAATTTATCATTATGATGCTTTCCCCCTGAAACGAAGGTGAATTATACTAAAATATCGATTTGAATAAAACTCCAAGATTATATTTTTTCAAGAATTTCATCCAAACTTTGAGAAAATACTTTGTGCTACTTTATTTTAGTTAGAAACGTGCTAATTTGATCCAGATATTTTGAACTCTAACTATATTGAATTTAAAGTAAAATCGAACATTATCAACGAAATAACTTTAATTTTTTTAAATATTGTAAAGACCTTCAAACATAAAATTTCAAAGTCATTTCGTTAATAATGTTCAGTTTTACATTAAATTCAAGATAGATAGAGTTCAAAATATCTCAACTAAATTATCACTAAAATTAAAGTACCACAAAGTATTTCTCAAAGTTTGGATAAAATTATTGAGAAATTATAATCTCGAACTTTTGTTCAAATCCTATTATAGTATAATTCACCTCGTTTGATGGTAAAAGTATCATAAACAAATAACACAATATTTATTTAATAAAAGATATGTTATAATATTATTTTGAATTAAATCGACGATTTCACATATTTTATGTATCTTTTTTTCTTTTAGGGGGCCTTAAGATAGAATTTCGTAATAGTTTAAGGATCAATTGAAATAATTGTAAAACATAAGGGACCAATTGAAACAAAAAATACTTCAGGGACTAATTGATTTAAAAATTTATAACTTCAAGGACTAATTAAAACAAAATGATACTTTAAGGACCATTTAAAACAAACATTAATACTTTAAGGACCTTAAGATGTATAATGCCTATTTTTTTTGGTTATGATGTTCGTAAGTTAGTAATTTATAATGTTATTGTTTTTTTCAGAAATTCTATTATAATATTAAGTGAACTTGATCCTCAGAACATTTTAGACGTTAGACATTTGGGACGAAGAACCACTAACAAGTGGTTAGGGAAAATTCCGAGGTTTACGATTTTTTTATTTGGAACAATTAATGCAACGTTGAGAGGCATAGGTAGGTTCACCAATATTTACTATTTCAAATGCAATCCTAAAATTCCCTAATCCTTCCTTGCTGAGTTTTTTCTAATTGTGATACCAAAAAAATATAAACCGAGTCACTATTTTAATAGATGTCTAGAGGTGCTAGGCGTAGTGGAGGGAGGCGAACTGCCTCAACCGAGCCGCGGGCTGTTTGGACTCATCATACCGAACATCAGCTCATCACTCTTATGTACGCTGAGTACCTACTCGGAGGTTATATGGCACAAGTTTGGTCAGATTTGACACTCATGTGAGTCTGTACTAAACTGAACGGAAGTAGGGATGCGAGTGTTGGACTTTACCAAGTTGATCAGATAAGAGCTAAGCTAAAAAATAGCAAGCGTTTCCATAAGGTACTCTGCGATAATCGGTCGAGATCTGGAGCCGGTTAGGACAAAGCGAGAGAAATGTTGACTGGGCCACCGGATGTCATGGAAGCCATTTACGTCGTACGATTATCCTATTATTATATCATATTAACTGACAAATAATACAATTAATTTTTTTAAATATTAACTCAATCTTAAATTATTTCGGCAATCAAAGTATTATCGCATGCTCATCACTCACGGTTGTCCGAACTACGATCTGTGCCACGAAATGTGGCAAACTAGCCAAGGCACTGGTTTCAAGACCTTTTCATCTGGAGCCGTTGTAGGAGATGGAAATGGGGGGTCCACCAGCTCGGGCCAGTGGAGGTCGTACGACACGTTCGCATTCTTCGGTGAGTCCAGCCAAGGTGCAGCAAAAGGCAATACGATGCAAAGGCGTAGGCGGTGGACGACCGACGACGAACGTGAAACCAGGATGAGATCGATGGCCCAGTAGGACCAGTACGTCGAATGTCGAGGCTGTCAGCTCCCTGTTTCCTATCTGGATGCAGGACGAGCTATCTTTGATGAGGTCAATGCCATGGACCTACCCGGACATGTGAAGAGAGCTGGCTGTATCGCCCTACGTGTTAATATGATGCAACATATAGTAATCTGTAAAATTAGGTCAAATGTATTCCAGTGCTTCGGGGATAAACTGTTAACTACGACTGTGCTTCAAGACTATTAACATACCATGTCCAGGCTTTATCATTTACGATTTGGACTATTATTGCTTTGGCCTACCACTAATTATCCTTTAATATAATTGTCTAATGACTTGTTGATACGGATTTTTGTATTGTTACTGCAAATGCTTATAAAACAAAATACGTTGTCTAACCCACCACACAACTTCATTACAAATATTTTAATACCAAGAATTACACATGCAACGATCCCTGGATTTTTCAATTTAGGATCAGGTAAAATGTCTAATTTATCCGATAACGACGATGTTTACACTGATAGCGAGGAGAAAAGAATGGAAGAGGATTACATGATGACTAACTACTTCTATAATGTGCTTCTTACTGAAACACGGGCCACGGGGTCCCGCACAAAAAAATAATTCACAGCTACATGGCAGGGCTTAGATGGCCGAGATCCCCATGACTGAAAATCACGATCATTTCTATTATAATGTTCAGATGTCAAGGGTTTGTTTTTTTTCCCTAGATAATATGTTGCGAGATCATGGATTCATTAGGGAGGATCACAGAACCAAGCTTAGTTGTGCAGAAATTGTTTTTATTTTCCTACGTACTGTGTCCATGCATCTCCGTTTTCGTGACACGGAGGAACGTTTCCAGCATTCGACCTGGACAGTCAGCACCCATTTCCACATCATTCTAGAATCTCTTCTCGCCCTTTCTCCAGAACTGATCATAGGCCCTCACTTCACTAGAATCCCTACGATCAACAACATGAAGGTCTTTCCCTTCTTTAAGGTAAATTGTATCCAAATCATTAGTTTCACATACTAACTTTATCTTACTATAACAGATATTCGTTCTATACTTTATATTGTGACGAAATCGTCTAAAATAAATTGTTATACCATAGCATTGTGTTGGTGCCCTTGACGGTACATTAATTCCTGCTCACATACCGATCTCTGAGCAAACACCATACCGATCATGAAAAGGCACAACTGTGCAGAATGTGTTGGCCGTTGTGGATTTCGATATGAAGTTCACTTCCGTGTGTACAGGTTGGTTCGGTTGTGCACACGATGCACGCGTCCACATGCACGTAGTCATGAACGATCAACATTTTCTACATCCACCTGGAGGTTAGCAATTAAAACCTTAAGTTATAAGAAAATTCAATGCCTACATCCCCGACCTTGGTTAGGGCTAACACAGTAGGTACACTTCTGGTGTTGTAGGTCGCTATTATCTTGTAGATGTTGGGTACACTAACTACGACAGCTTTCTTGCCCCATATAGGGGTACTCAATACAACCTCCCCGAGTTTAACAATGGCGGGATCCAGACAACTGATGAAAAAGAATTATTTAACCATCGCCATTCACAACTTAGAAATTGTGTCGAGAGGGCATTTGGTGTCCCGAAGAGTCAATTCTCTCTACTTCGACATGGTATGCCTAGCTTCAAACTTGCAGACCAAAAAAAATTTTCATGGCATGTTGTGTGCTTCATAACTGGATCAAGCAATCTGGCCACCCAAATAATCTATTCGCAGGGCTTCCAGCACACTTCGAGGCAGACAACATGATTTTTTCAGAGAGACGCCTCCCAACAACAGCGTCACGTGAGGCTTAAGGTGATATTGCAAATGCTTTGTGGAATGCTCAAACCGGGCAAAATGGTTGAGTGACCCTAAAATAGTCTACAAGAAGGAACGGTTCCCAGTGGAAAAAATTCTGAAACAATATGGTTGAAAAACTATGTAATGCTTTGAATTTGTGTGTTTTTCTTTTACTGTTTTTGGACAATTCAAAACAGTGTATTTGAATGGTTAATGTTCGCATGGATTGAGGTATTTAGATTTAATTGCATCTTATTTCAATGGTTGATATAGTTTCCCATTCTTAGTAATGTCTTGCTATTGACCGTTCAACCAAAAATGTGTAAATGTCGTCTCTTTTGACTAAACAATACATTCTTTTGCTATTGACCGTTCAACCAAAAATGTGTTAATGTCGTCTCTTTTGATTACGTGATCTCGTTTCATACATGCTAAGATTTTAGTTACCTTATTAAGAAGTTATGAACAGGGCTACGTGGAAATCTGAGAACGAGTCAACGTTCATATATCTTCTATACTGTGACTTCTTGGATGCGTTGCCAGTGAGATACGTTTTGACGATATGGTACTAAACAATATCGGGATACACTTGAATGCCTTGGCCTAGGACCTATTTGTCTACCTACTTAGTCACATGAAGACAAAGTTGAAGGCCATAAAGCGTGCGTGGCAACTACTGTATGATGTGAGGGAGTTACCGGGATTAGATTAGGACCTAGTACGTGAGACTGTAACACGGCCCAGAGAACTCATGGAGGCACTATTTCAGGTATAAAGAAATATTAAATGCTTTAAGAATTTTTTACATTTTTGTGCATAATGCATGTTTTAACAAATAAGAGAATTTGTGGGCTTGCAGACACAACCTGATGCCCGACAAATAATTTATCGAGGCCAGCCCTGCTTTGACTTCTATGCAGACATGTTCACTCCAATGGAACACCCGGTGTTGGATCTGGACTTTTTGCATTGTGTGGATGTAGTCCGGACAATGGTCGAAGTTGGGGTATTATTAAAGATTTCGTCGATTCAGCGTCTACAACTCCCTCTCAACACCGTGATGTTCCAAGTAATGACCCCAACTGAGAGATAGAGTTGGGTGCTTGCTGATACGTAGGTTAGATGTGCGATGTAACCACAAACTAAAACATTGACTGATCGCCTGAGGCTTTTGATTATGTTGAATTAAGTAGCATGCAGCCACAAGACAAATTTGGACTCCTTTGATTTAAGTTGCCTTTATTATCAATTTCGTCAATTATTATGTTCAATGATTTATCGATTTTTTAGCTCACTAAAGTAAATGGTGAATATCTTGAAATTCACTAAATAGGACTCCCGATTAAAACTATAAATATTATGACGTGATATTAAGTATCAAACAATCTTCAGTGGGTGGCAAACAAACATTGATAAACACAATTATTTATTCATTTCTAGTCCAAAAACATATTATACTAAAATATTTATCTGGAAGGTTCAGAAACTACTAATTCAAATTTAATAAAAAGAAAGAAAAAGATAATTAATTATTTTTTTGGAGAAAAAATGAAAATAAATAAAATTTAAATAAATAATTATTCTCCATGTTTTTTTCCCTTTTTATTAAATTAATTACCCCAAAAATTATTTTTTACTCACATTAATATTTTTTATTTATTTAATAACCATTTAACATACTAAAAATTAGCAAATTTATTCAATTCAAAGACAAAAAAATGAAATGAATAAAACATTTATTTGGAAGGTTTAGAAACTAGTAATTCAAATTTAATAAAATGAACGAAAAATATATCTAATATTTTGTTAGGGAAAAAACGAAAATAAATAAAATAAAATAAATAATTAAGACAATTGTCAATTTATATATTTTTTACTTTTTTTATTTTTTATTAAAATTAATTACCCCAAAAATATTTTTTTACTCTCATTAATATTTTTATTTATATAATAGCTATTTAACATATTAAAAATTATCAAATATAAACAATTTTTTAACCCAACAACAACTAAACATCACTTATCAACAATCATATACATCATCAATCAATCACAAATCACAATACTACTTTAATCATTAAATCAATCCTTAATAAACATGGAAGGCAGTCTAGGCGGCCGCCTAGGCGCTAGGCGCTTCCTTTTCGTTCCGCTTTTGCCCAAATCGCCCTCCTTGGGCGATCCTATTTTTTTTTTTAATATTATTTTTAATTGAAAACACTGTCCTTTTTTGAACTTGAAGCAATTTATTAAATTAAAAAGATAAACCTTAAAAGTTAAAACACTCACTCTCCTCATTCTAATGGCATGATAAATGAAACAAAAGTTAAAACCTTCTCCCCCACAATTCGAGTTCCTCCGTCGCCTCTCTTTTCATTTCATCTTGCATAATCATTAACTATATGAACCTTTATAGTAAAATTTAGTCTACTTTAAGTATAAACCTTTAAATTAGACATGTAAAAATTAATTTTTTTTTAAAAAAAAGAGGAATTCTCTGGCGGCGCCTAGGTGGTCTAGGCACTAGGCGGCCTCAAACCGCCCCGTCTTCGCTTTCCGCCTTCTGCAACCATGTTAATAATAACATCTTACACACATCACATCACCTTTTACAATTTAAAATTATATCATACACTATAACCACTACCCCCACCACACAAACAAACATTATTCTTTAATACTCCCAGCCACTAACTCCAGTCACTACCCCAGTCAACAGTACCCGTTACCTTCGGCCCAATCAAACATGCATTATATTTATCTAATTCCATTATATATACTTCTAATGAGACGTGCCTAAACTCCAAGTTGAGCAAATATTAAAAAGTACTACTAATATGCAGTTTTCTTTCTTTTGAATTAATAAATTCAATACGTGTACACTAAAATTTGTTTTGTACACATATAAATGCATTTCCTTTTATTAAGTTACTAGTATGTCCCCCGTGCGATGCACGGGAAATATTTTAAATAATTCTGTTTTATATACAACAATGTTATTTTGTTTAATGTTAAGAAATTAGAGGTGGAAAAATTCGGCATGACCCGTTACCAAGACACGAACTCGTATAATAATTTTGAGTTCGGGTGGATGCCTATCAGACCTGGGTCGTTAAAGGGTCAACCTGATAAGAAACGATAAAATTTGGATCGACGATAAAATTTTGGTTGGGCAAATCAAATAATTACCCTATAACTTTAATATTCTAATTATAACTTATGAGTAATAATTTATTCGGAAATATTGGAGTTGATTGATCTAGTAGAAGAAATTTACTTGACGAAGGGTTTGAAAACATGTAAGTATTAAATCTGATATCTAATCTTACAATTTGCAACTATTCTCAGTTTGTCTCATACAACCCGTATTTCGAGCACAACCCAAGCTGCAACATTAGCTTCAATAACACATTGATGTCACTCTAAGAAGAGAACCTACTGAATCAGAAACAAATGCCCTAAACTAACCAATAGTAACAACATATGTCTCGCTACTTGTAAGTTATTTAACAAGAATCACACTGATTTAATTAATCCTATGCCAAATAAAACAAAGCAAAGGCACAAAAACATATTCAGAGATGAACAGTTAAGACAGGAACAAATGCCCTCGAGCAAGTCGAAATACCGACAACAAAGACTCACCCCTTGGCAGTGACAAACAAAATCTTCATAAGCCCCTCCTATGGGAGGTGCCCGAGATGCACCATAGCTCCACGGAGCTATTCCTCAAGATTGCCATTGATGTAAGGCGTAGATCTTGGATAATGAGAATGATAAATTCAAAGAGGATTATAAATATACCTTGGAAAATAAGTGAGAGGATTGTTGAATGGTGATTTTTTTATGAAATGAAGTGTGAAGATGTGATATTTATAATATCTTATTAGGTAAAAAATCCCATAACATAATAATCTAAAATATAGGAGTTTTAAAATATGTCGATTTTTATCATCATAAAATTAAGGATTTCGATTTTTTTAAAAAAATTTGAATAATTTATAAATGATTTTAATATCAAATTTCTAAAAAAATAGATTTATGGTGGATGTCTTATTATTAAGTAAGATAAGATAAGATTTTTCGAAACGAAGTGAATATATTAACAGATTCATCAATTAATTAAAATGAATTATGTATAGTCAGATACTGAAAGATATTCAGTTGCTAAAGTTAAGGGATTTTATTTTGTATATTAAATCTATATGCTTATTTATTCTTTATTTATAGGGAGGGATATCATAACCTCCACAAACAATGTGATTTGATTTATTTTTTACCAAATTAGTTAGTTAAGGAAACCGTTTTTCTAATTTATCGGAGTAAAAAATGGTAGGTCAGTGGGCCAGACATAAATTAAAATTTACAGTCAATTAATAAAATAAAATAATTTTTTATTTTCCAAATAAGTATATAAATTGGGTGGTGGGGGTGGGGATGAAATGCTTTATTCCCATATACAAAAATAATGCATTTTTTAGATAGTTGAAATATAGGGTTTGTAATTAATATTTTTTATCCTAATTTTCTGCGATAAAATAAATTTGTATATTCATTTGCATAGTAATTTCGATTAAAAAAAAAAAATAGCTGATGTATTTGGGTATTGTAACATAAATAATATTAGTAAAAATTCATTCTAAAAAATTATGGATAAAGATTGATTTGTATCTTACAATTTGATTTGTAAAATAAATCTGGATACAACTAATTATTTCTTATATTTAAGGACAAAAAAAACTTATTCCAATAATTCAGCAACAACATCCCTAATTTTGCGAAAACATTACCATTGCATATATATGCACCAGATTTGGAGATATTTTAGGCACATATTGCGTTCTTTTTTTTAATTAATTTTTTTTATTACCAAATATAGTAAGCAGTTTGAGCGGGAAAATCAGCTTTTTCCAGAAGTAGTAACAATACATTTTGTTATTATATATATATATAGATTATGGATTAATTACAAAGAAAAAAAAAAGAAAATGTTTATGAGCAAATCAACTTCTGTATCGAAACGCTATACAAAGTTCATAAAACAATATTTTCTGCTTTGAAACTTGTTGAATACCTATCTGACTTTTGTGTTACAAGGAAAATATGAGCAGAGTATAATTTGTTCCTCCTTTTGTGAAGTTGAGTACATAAAATTACTAATAATAACATGAGGTTGCCAGATGTTAGACAACGTTCAACTAATTCAATTATAGTTGAAATAAAATTTAAAAAATGACAAGAAATTATAACCTAGTATTGTATATCTATCATGGGCATATGTCTATATGTCTATATGTAACTGGATATGTTAAGATTGGCCCGGCCCTGAGGGTTGATCCTAACCCAGCTCTAAATGACAAGGGATGGACCTTAATTTTTAGGCCCTTATAGCTTCAGGGCTTTTGGCCCCGTCCTACTTGGTCATCAGGCCTACTAGGGCTTGGGCTGGTCTAGAGTAGGGCTACCCCTGAGGGCCTTATATTTTTATCTTTATATCATATGTGTGTGTGTGTGTTATTTGTATAAGGTCACATAATTACATAAATGAATCCAGTGTTTTGTTTAAAGAAAACAAGTTGATAACTATGGGCTGTGGAAGAGAATGAAATGTTGCAACCGAAGATTAAGCAATGAGAAACGTATTTACTTGTTAGATATTATTATCAGTGAGATATTTTATCGCTTTTGCGAATGTTTTGAAGAAACAAGACTTTGCTACTTAACTTTTGTTAAATTTTTCATGTTAATATTTAGGAACTAGGATGCTTTAGTTATCCCTTTTTCTATTTGAAACTTAAAAATGTCGATTTTAGTGTTTGTGATAAAGACAAGGAAAAAAATGATATGAGCTTATAGGGCTTGACCCTAACCAGGCCCTTCCCCTTTGGGGCTAGGGTGAGCCTGCATTTTCAAGGCCCATACAACATCAGGGCTTGCATTGCGTAGGGTCGGGCTGACTCTTATTGACATCTCTATATGTAACATGTCGATAACCTGCAGATATTATATAAGACACCGACTAATTGGCGTTTTTTTCTATACAAAATTATCAAAAATATATTTATGTTAGTAGATACAAAATTTATTTGTCTGTCTCATCAAATAATTATCAATTGAAGAGAAAAAATGGTTGATAATGAAAATAGAGAATGACACGACAAATTTATATATAATTTACTATTAATATTGCTATCTTGAGGTATAATTTTTTTTTTGGGAATACAATAAAAAGAAGAAAAAAAAAAAAAAGGGGGCACGATATAGTCTCTCTAAATCAATACACCATAAATTAATAACTTCTTTAATACAATAATTTCTTTCAACTTCCACTTGAGATTTGTAGACTAAATTAATATTATACCAGGTTTATGGAAGAAGGATCCTAAAATTTGATATGACTTTAATGTAATAAATGTTAAATCAATATAATTAAAAGTAAGAAATTATATGTTTATATTAAAAGAAAATGCCACTAAGAAAATATTAAATATGTATACACATGAATATGTGATGAAATAGTTAATTTATTTTAGGGTGGTCATTTTCAATAGTTTATGGTACGAATATTTTTGCTAATCTTCCTATATGGTTCACTACCAGGATTTCTCAAATTGGTTTTCGAGAATAACTTCATATTTTTGTGGAAAAAATTCATTTTTAATCTTGTATACTAGGTTTTGTTTAGTAAAAATTTTGTATGTTAGAAAATTTCAATTTTAGTCCTGTATGTTTCAAAAATTGTTCAATTTAAAGACACTTACCATTAGAAACGACCAATTTAGCCACAATTATTGCACATGACTAATAAATTTGAGAAAGTGGAGAAAGAAAGAAAAATAAAATAAAAAATAAAATGAAATGCACCTCATACGGAAATTAGGGTTTACCTTTTCCTTTTCTTTTTCGGGCGAACTACTAAAGTAATTTAATGATTTGACATGTTATCTAGACAAATACTTAACACATAAGCATTAACACTCAAAAGCCCTAAATTTATTAGTCTAGTTCCGGCTAAATTGGTCGTTGGTGATGGTCAGTGTCCTTCAATTGGACAACTTTTGAAACATACAGGACTAAAATTAAATTTTTTATACATACAAAACTTTTACTAAATAAGACCTAACATACTGAATTAAAAATGAAATTTTCGGTTTCATATGAAAAGCATCTTCAATTTCAAAATATATTACATTAAAGAATTAGTCTACTTACTTTTGTCACATTATACAAATAATAATATTAGTTTTGCTAAAGCATATTAGTTGACATCACTTTGAGTAATATATCGAGTTTTCTTTTTTCTTTCTCCTTATTAATATGGACCCAATAAAGCCATCATTTGTACAAAATTTCCCCTAAAACAAAAAGTTATATGGATCCCAAAAAGTACAGCAAAAATACATGATGTTACTTTGTTCCAGAAATTTTAATTTCCTCAACTAATCTTACATTTTCTTATATAAAAATGTATTGATATTTTAAAATATCTCACCTTTAATCCCATTAAAAATATTTTGTATTTAAAAATGAGTAAAGTATACATCTCATGCAATAATGGAAAAATTCTATGTTTTGTCATGTAACTTAATTAGGATCGATTAAGAAAAAGTCTTGTATATTTTGAATTATCAATTTTAGTTTTGAACATTTGTTTGTTAGGATTGAGTACAGTTTGATGACAAATTTTGTCGAAAAATTTAGAATCACCCGGAATTTGTCACGTGCACATCACGTGCTCACAAATCTTGGGGTTTTCCAATTTCTTGTTGCTGACTCGTCCAAGATTGTTGACGTGGCACACCATACCATTTAAATTAGAAATACAACACAAGTTAATTAATAAGTGAAGGCACATTCATGTTCCCATTTCCATCATCTTCATCAACTCCTCTGAAAAACCTAGTTTGTTCTTCTGCTCGCTTCTCATAGTATGTGGGCAACTCTCACTCTCCCGATTCTCCTCACTACCTCAATACCATGTCCTAAGGCTTGAGCTCCAGTTCTCACCTTAAAAGGGGTTGCTACTGTGGGGGGTGCACTTTATGGCACTGCGGCGTACAGTCTATTTTTTTTACGTCCCGAACTCCAGAGAATCTCTGAAGGCGATTCTTTTGATGCGTTAACTATAATGTGAGTTTCTTTGAAGCCATAGCTAAATATGCAAGTGTTTTTACACTAATTTTATTTTTTCTTTTAAATTTGTAGATTGAGGGTTGTAAAACTTTTTGTGTGGGTTGATGAACTGATCCATAACTGTACATTTTTTTGCTTTGAGGTGTAGTAATGAAGCACAACAACAGGAGGTGATGGAGTTGAACTAGACCAATATAGCCGGAACGAAGGAGTTAATTGACTCGAGAATTGAATTGAAAAAAATTGAAAACGAGTAGGGATCGGCTGAAATCGCAAGTTAGTCTAAGCTAGAAGATTGTTCTTCTGCAATCGCTCGTCCTGAGCATCATTGTTGCAATTTACATGTATTCCCCAGCCATAATGTAACATGAGGTCTTTGAATTAGACGTGAATTATGTAATGTATGAACTTGGTTAGGTTGTGAACTTTGATTCCTACTCTACGAGTCTAGTTTAATTGTTTGACTCTTAGTTATCTACTTAAATGTTATGATTCTATTTCAATTGGATGACACTATCTATTTTAGTTAGGCTATGTTTTGGTATTAACTTCACACTTCACTACAACAACAATTTTGTATTGAACCTTTCTATTTACAACAAATAAGCAAAATGAATTGAGTTTAATTAATCAGTACATCGCATAATGAATAACAAAATGAAATATTACTTCTCAACTAATTAACAACAATTTTAATTGAGATGACATTGTTAAGCTTTATCAGAAAAAAAAAATTGAGAAAAAAATATGCCATTAAATCGAGAGAAATATGCAACATATTTGCACAGAAGTACTTGACCAGTTCAATGTTTGGCTACTAAAAGAATCTGACATATATTTGCACAAGTTACATCAGAGTAAAATAGTAATCTTAAAGCAAGTAAAATAAATTGTCGCGGATATGCACAAAAGAATATGATCTGTTCAATTGTTTTGCAGATTACAAAAAAAAAATTTCCACAAAAGATCTAATCAGTAGTCATGTCTTCACTTTTGACTTGGTTGAGTTAGGTCCAAGTACTCCATTCCTCGATTTACAACAATTCTATTTGTTGCTTTCGTCTCCTTGCAAGTAGTTGTGGATTCATCTAGTTGGTAGTCAAAACACCTCCAGTCTAAGAGGCCAATGCTTTAATATGTGCCTTATGTGGGGATGGCTGACACATCGTAGGTGGTTGTTGTTGGCTTAACCGGTTATTTGTGTGGGAAGAGATGGCTCATCAAATTCTATTGTAACTTTAGTAAATAGTGCTTGAACTTGCTCAACAAATGGATTTTGAATGGGAGGCGTAGCCATCTGGTTGCTCAAATCATATGAGAGCTCATCTTGTTGACTATCATCTTCAAGGCTTTGTGGCTCATGCCTTAAATGAGACCTCCACCAGTGACCTTGTTTTGTTTCCCCTAACAAAAATAAGTGTGATATGTTAATATAAAAGTATGAGTTATTTACGTTATGTCCTAATACGATTAATGCATAATTTTATGTTAATTACCTTAGAGGGGCAAGCATTGGCTTTCTATTTCATTTTCATAAGCAATTGTCCCTAGAAATCCTTTGCAGTGACAATATGTGGCCTTTTAGACGGTCCCTCTCCTTGTATTCCATTATCAGTTGATCATACATCGAAGGCCCCTGTACAAGTTTATATTGTCATATTGATGAACGTTAAAATACTCATGGTGTGATTTGTCGATATCACACCCAATCAATTATGTATATGATTTTATATACTTATCCTAAACTCACTACCCTAGCTAGTAGAGCGACAAGTAAATGGTCGATCCCACGAGGAACAATTGAATAGATCTTGTCTTACGTACTAAACAACTTAATTGACAAAAAATATAAACAAAACAAGAAAATAATAAAGATGGGGAGGGGGGGTTAGATTATATAAAACAACTAACCACTAATGCAATTAAGTAACCTAAGCAAAGATTAACCAAAATCACGTAATAAACAAAGTAATAAAATTATTTTTTATTTTAAGATATTAAAAAGAATTCAACCCTTGATCTAGTATCTCCTTAGCTCGGATTAACTATGTATTGATGCTATTACCCGATAGATTAGTCCTAATCCCTACTCCAAGATTAATAACAAGTTCTATTAATCTTGTTGTCTCTTAATTGTAATTAACAGAAATAAGCTCTCCGATTAATGTACCCAACTTATTGACTCCTAGAATAAGCTCTCTAGTCTTCAATAGTCGAATGCATTGCGAATTAAGACAACGGAATAGATACGACATAAAATTCACAAGCTCGATTTCATTAGTTGTAAACTATATTGCCCTAGAAGAATGATCTTCTATTTGCTACTTGCGATTAAATCCATAGCAATTACGGATACAATCCTAGCAACACACAAATGAACTTTAAAATGGGTGATCAAACTATAAATCAACTGATAAATGTGAATCAATAACAATAAACAACCTAGAAGATCCCAAAACACAATCTAATTGGATAATAACCGTAAAAATTACATAATCATCCTAGCTTAAGGTTCAACAATTGATCAAGGGCTGAATAAAAGAGTACTAGCCACTCATTGCTACTAATACAAAGATAAAACTACTAAAAATCATAATAAGAAACAAAAACTAGATAAAATGAACCAAAAGATGATTATCTCTTGATTTGATCTTCGTTTCTTTTCAAAACCTAGCTCCAATGGTGAATGTATACTGAAAATAGGTCAAAGATACCCTAAATTTGAATTATGGACTTTATATATATAGAGGTAAGGGGTTTGGGCTGAAAATGGGCCTAAATACGTGTTTTAGGATGAAAACAGGGTACTGAATCGCGGCCGCGAAGGTGAGTCACAGCCACGAACCATTTGGCGCGGCTACTTGGTCGCGGCCGCGAATGTGTTATTGGGGCTTTAGGCTCATTGGTTAGTCTGGTTGGTCGCGGTCGCGACTTTGGGTCGACCGCACTGTCGCGATGCGGTAAAATTAATAATACCTAACTACCCTTCTAGCTTGTAGAAGTGATAAGAAGGGTCGATCCCACAGGGAGCAGAAAGACTTATAGTGTTGATATGAATCCAAGTTTTAGCAATTTATATATATATATATATATATATATATATATATATATATATATATATATATAAAAGTAATGGGGGCTTTTTAGTTGATTTTCAATTAACTAACAAACTAAAATAGAAATTAAATAATTACTTAGGAAAATATTCTACTTATGAATTAACGAATCCCAGCCCTTAATCTTATCTCCCCCTAGTTATTACTACCCTGTGATAGATGCCATTGTTAACCAATTTAAACCTCAAAACTCCTATCCCGAGATTAGCAACAAGCTCTGCTAACCACGTTATCCCTTATGTTTAACTAACCAAAATAAGCTCTTTGGCTAGTCTATTCAGTTGAGTGACCTCAGAATAAGCTCTCTGGATCTCATTAACCGGATGCCTAGAGTACAAAGATAACGGGACAGACACGGTGTGGACCTCGTAAGCTCGGACCCATTCAGATCGAGTTATATACTACCCTAACGATATCACTCGCTATTTGCTACTAAGTGGCTAAAAGTTCGTAACAATTACGGATTACGATTATAACCTAGCGTTACTTATGCAATTAATATCCTAGGTGATCAATCTAGCACAATATCACATAAGCATTGAAAGACAATTAAATAGCATAACAACGTTTCAAAGTACTGAATTATTTAACAATCACTGTAAAAATCACAAAGTAATAAAACTAGGGTTCGACTCGATTAAGGACTGAAATAACCTACTAGCCGCTCATGGCGGTGACAAAAGACAAATTAAATTGAAAGAACATGATTGAAATAACTAAAAGGAATGAAAAACCCAAATATTGTCAATCTTGATTGCTCGCTTCCTTCGGAATCTTCTAATGTAGCTCTCTTCTCCAGTCAAAAGTGTCTAATTTTTGGATACTGGAATCCCTTTATATAGAGGAGGTCAAGTTGGGCTAATTTCGGCTCCAAATCAGAAGTCTTATGGCCCAAGGATTAATTGGCCGACTTAAAAGGCCGCGACCGCGACGTACAGCTGCGCCCACGCCCGCTTCTCATGCAAGATCACACTGCGGCCACGTTCCTGTGCCGTGGCCGCGCCACCTTTACAACATTTCAGACTTAATTCTTCAGCTTGACCGCGGCCGCGCACTTAGGTCGCGGTCGTGGCACTCTTTTCTTCGATTTTCTGCGTTTTTCCTTCATTTGACTCCCCGGACTTCGTTCTTTCGTCGGACATCCGGCCAAGTATAAATACTTGGCCTTAAATTTCCTATTTAGCTCAAAATGAAATCACAAGTGTTAAATGTTCTAAGGACATAAAAACAAGCTAAACACGATCAATTGTACATGCAAACATTACAAATCAACACTTAAACAGACTTAAAGTGCATAAATAAAGGTGTGTACCAAAATCCCCCAAATTTAACCTTTTGTTCGTCCCGAACAAATCTAAATCAAACAAACAATCAAGACAAGGGTTTAAGGCACTTTAAGTGGCAATTACGAGTTTCAGAAGAGTTTTTCCAAAAGCACAGTAATATGATGTAAATGAGCATATTCAACAGAGCAACTTCAACTACTTTCAACACTTATGTTTTTCAACAAATGATCCTCACCGGGATTGTGTATCACTCTTTCCTCAAGTATTTAAAGTATGCAAAGTATTTCACTTACACTGGCTTACATGAAACGACCACCATATGCTTGCCAATTATTTAAGTCGGATCTAGTACTTAACATGCGTGGCAAAGAATAAAAAAGGTCTTTAATTTGGCTGTAATGTAGGCTTAGGTAGGGTGGGATAAATTTCGGGTGAAAGTGACTAATAAGTGGACTAACCGAGTTATTACTAACCCAACCACCCCTCAAAAAAATAATCACTCACACCTCACTCTCCAAAGTTCAGTAAGTCACTTCCAATAAATGACTTCTTCTCCCCACGAAAGGTCTTTTACAACCAAGTGCTTTTCTTTCTCTCTTCATTCCTTTTTTTTTTTTTTTCGATTCTTCTTCAGCCCATAGTAATCCCAAAAAAAAAAAAAACATTCCGACTACCTCTCCTTTTGCCTCCCTCTTAACTAGCTTAGTCCACTAAGGTCAAAGGCCAAATTGAAAGATGTTCGGCTTGTAATATTCGGCTAACAAATAACAGGCTCAAGGCTCAGTGGGCTAACTAAAGGAAATATCTTTTTCACAATTTCGGTCAAATAGGGTAATTAATTCAAGGCTTAGGCTAAATCATAAAATTGCCTAAGATCATCTTCTAAGCCACAACACATACCGATTTATTCACGGCAGACATGCAAGGCAAGTTCTAGAGTCTATTTGCACATAACCAATGAAAATCACACCGAAAGAATTCATACAAATTACTCCAAGAAGGGGAGTACAATTATAGGCTCAAATTCCTCACGGGGTAATTTATGATCAATGTTTCAATTCACAGTTCAATTTCATCTCCATCACTCGTCATGCTCTATCATGTGCTTTTTATAACAAGATTTCCACAAGAATTCATCATTAACTCATTGCCAACTTATTATCACCTCAATGTGTAAATCTTCTTTTCTCAACAGCATATTTCGGTTTTCTTTTCTTATCCTAGACTCAACAAAACAAAAACAATAAAACATAACCTAGACTGTCAACTATGGCACACAGGTCCAACACACTAGCAATGGCACACAGGCCCAATGCACTAAAACAATGGCTCACAGGCCCAACACAAATGTATAATAAAATGAAGAACGGAAAGCAGCAGAGGACAATATAAGTAAAGCATAAAAATTGAAGACAATACAATGCTAACGCTGCCATGTTGTCCCACTTCACACCCCCCTCCCCCAAACTTGGTTAAAAACCAAAGTTTGAGGGAAAAAGAGTGGTGTGGCTTGGTGCGTACTTACAGTGCTCTACTAAGGCGGCGGTGGAGGTGGATGACCCCCTTGTCCCCAAAAGGACTGCATATGTTTCCAATGAATTTCTTGCTGCCGCTACCAATCCTGTTGTTGCTCTTGCCATGTTTGTTGTTGTTTCTGTCATGTTCGCATTTGATCCCAACGGCCATCCTCTAGCTGCCATCGGCTTTCCACTGCCTTCCAATGATCATCCTCCAACTGCCATCGATTCTCCACTGTATGGTGCCATGCATTCTCACGTGCTTGGCCAGCGTGGAGGGCTGCAGTGATATCCTTCTGGCCCGATTGGGCCTCTTCTCTGTAAAGGTTCAGGTTGTCCTGGATGGAGGTGATGAGTCGTTCCACATGCTCTTGGGATTTCCACTGTGACTGTATAGCAACAGCGGGTCTCTTCTTCTTGGGCTGGCGGTGACTGCTTCCTTCAGCTGGTATCTCTTGACCCTGAGTGGTGTCATCGTCCGGCTGAGATATAGCCTGAACTCGACCCATTTGGTATCGCTGCAGGTTAGTGTCATCGGGCTGTCGAGATTCGGCCAAGTGGGCAGGTGAAGCCAAAGATAGGTTCCGTGTACTGCGAAGGCTCGTCACCTCGGTGAGCCGAGGATTGGGTGGGCGGAGGAATGGACCCACATTTTGTATGACATATGGGACTGTCTTGTTTGACGGCGTTCGGGCCAACCCTTCTTTGTAGCCGAAGGTCACTACTCTCATCTCTCTAAATCCTCCCAAGTGAGGAGGAACTGAGTGGTCACTGGTGTTAAGTCAACCAACGGGATGCCACAATCAACAACTATCGGAGTAATAAGACCTCCCACGTATATGTTATCCCTCTATTTGAGCACCACTTGCTCAAAATGCTCAAGCATCAACTCGACTACCATTACCTTCTCCTCGTTCAGTATATTCCACAGCAACTTCAACTTATTTGATCGGCCTGCCCCCGTTTCTTTCCTCTAAAAAATAGTAAGGTTGAGGAGCTTCTGAATGTACCGGACCACTGGGTTGTGAATCCATGAGTTTTTAGAGTTCTTGGCAGAGAAGGGTTGGGCTTCAACAAGGCCTAGGGCAACTGTGAGTTGCCCCCAAAAAGCGTTCACATAAAAAACAGTGGCACAGGGGTAGACCTCGGCATATGGCATGTCATAAATCTCGGAGAGTTCATCCATGGTCTTAGTATAGGACTGCCCCCTAGTTGAAGTGTGATGCTTCCGGGCACATTCCCGCACTTGTTAGGATCCACGATGAGCTCGAGAGTGCTAAAAAATTCGAGGGTCAGCCCCTTGTATGTCAGCTGGGGTTTCATGGCCCCCCGAAGTCCGGCCGAAACCAAAAGGGCGTACACATTATCATATATCCCCATGTCCTTGAGGAGTTGATCTCGACCATACCAAGTAGCCATGATCGATCGGTTGCACAGTTTTCGGAACTGCTCTTTGTGTGAGTCCTTCTCCAATACAAAGCCAAAGTGTCGGCTGTCAGTGGGGTCAGAAGGTAGAACTGGCGCTGGGGCTTCCACGGGGGGCTCTTCAACCATTGGTTGTTTGCCCTTGGCCTATCTACGACTAGCACGGAGAGGCATTGTAATTGACCTACACCAAAGACACAATGAGTATCCATGTAATGTGAAGAACACCTAAAAAAATAATGATTATAGCCTTTCATTCTACAATTTTAAATCAATGGGGCATGCACAAATATGATATAACTAGGAAGAGCATACTAAAAATACGATGTAACCGTAGACATATGATGCATTGTCCTAATTAACACATAATTCGGAATAAGACTTCAAAATTGATGTGTAATAAGTTATCTAGAGTGATGCATGTAAGGTGTTCGACAAATTATCACAAAGAGAGAACACTCCCAATTGTGCTATCCCTACCAAAATCAATCAACCCACAACAATGGCACACCAATTCCACGACTAACCCTATGAATATCTCATCTATAATCATCCATTGGAGCAAATTAATCAACACAATGCATAAATATAAGTATTCAACTCCAACTAGCAATAAAAATGAAATTCACCCCCTAGCATTCACAATAATTCAAAATTAAAGATAAAAACGAAGGGGAAGGGATAGCTTCACGTACCAGATGAGTTTAGTCAAGGAGAATTTCAATTTTTTGCGTTTTGCACCCAGATCGACTTGCCCAAAAACTTGATGAAAATCCAAAATTAATCGGAATAGTTCGTTTTTAGAGGTGTGTGTGTGTGTGTGAAGTGGTGCTGAATTGGAGTGAGTATGGGTGGAAGAATGCTTGGGTATGTGCAAAGTGTGTGTTTTTCGCGAGGGGAGGAAGAAGAGAGGGAGAAAAAACTGACCTAGTCGCGGCCAGGGTTTTATGCTACTGTCCAACAGGTCGTGGCCGCGCACATAAGCCGCGGCTGCACGAATTGACCACGGTTGCGCGGAGTGTACAGTGCTGCTCGTGTATTTCTGGAGCAGTTTTGTCGCGGCCGAGACCATAATTCGCGGCCGTGGGCCCTGTTTCAAGCCTTAAGCTCGTTTTCTCCTCTTTTCGACCCTTGTCTCGTACTTATGGTGTTCCTGGTCATGTAAACCTCGAAAAATACAAAAAAAACACATGAAAGAGACCATGAAAGAAAATCGCTCTAATACGGAAACAATGAATAACCAAAATTAAAGACATAAATAACCGTAAACATTGGGTTGCCTCTCGACAAGTGCTATGGTTTAACGTCGTTGGCTCGACGGATGCAATGCTCAGGTTAGAAGAGGGTCTTCGATATGAGTCAATTCTTCGGGAACATGCTGGAAATTCTTGAAGTATGGCTTAAGTAAATGGTTGTTTACCTTAAATATTTTCCCTGTTTTCTCACTTTTTATTTCAACTGCACCAAGGGGAAACCCATTAGCAATAATAAACGGACCGATCCAACGAGAACGTAACTTACCGGGAAACAACTTTTAGCACGAATGGTACAAGAGCACTTTTTCTCCCACAACGAAATTCTTTCACGAGATGCGAGAGTCGTGGAACACTTTTGTCTTTTCTTTGTAAATGAGCGCATTCTCAAATGCCTCATTCCGCATTTCCTCGAGCTCTTGAAGTTGCAATTTTCGGTGGGTGCCGGCAGTGTCAAAGTCCATGTTGCACCTTTTTATGGCCCAATAGGAACTATGCTCAAGTTCGACCGGCAAGTGACATGGTTTTCCGTAGACTAGTCTGTAGGGGGACATGCCATTCGGTATGCCCATAGTGCATCATCGAGGCGTAAACTCCAATCTTTCCTATTGGGTTGCACGATTTTTTCCAAAATGATTTTTATTTCACGGTTGGATGTTTCCGCTTGCCCACTCGTCTGGGGGTGATATGTTGTGGAAACTTTATGTATGGCACAATATTTCCTTAGCAAAGCCTCAATGGTTCGATTGCAGAAGTGCGTCCCCCTGTCGCTGATTATGGATTTTGGAACTCCAAACCTAGAAAAAATGTTAGCCTTCACAAAATATGCAACAACCTTAGAATCGTTAGTCCGGGTGGCTTTAGCCTCCACCCACTTGGAAACGTAATCAACAGCTAGCAAGTGTATATATTTCCAAAAGAAGCCGGAAAGGGTCCCATAAAGTCCATGCCCCAAGTGTCAAATATTTCACAAATCGTGATTGGATTTTGGGGCATTTCCTTCCTTTGGGAGTTATTCCTGGTTTGTTGACAGTTATCACAGGTTTTGCAAAACAAATAAGCATCCTTAAATAATGAAGGCCAATAAAACTCACTTTCTAAAACCTTATGTGCAGTCCTCCTAGACCCGAAGTGTCCCCCACATGCATATGTATGACAAAAGGATAAAATGAAATGATGTCCCTCTTCGGGCACACAACGTCTAATTACTTGATCCGCACAATGTTTCCATAGATATGGATCATCCTAAACAAAATATTTAGCATCGCTTTTAAGTTTATCTTTTCTTGCCTTAGTATAGTCAGCACGCAAATAATGAGATGCAAGAAAATTAACTAAGTCAGTGTATCATGGTGCCTTGGGAAATGTGGTGGGGTAAGGGATATGTGTAACCTCAAGTAATTGCTCATCAGGGAATTCCTCTCGCAGTGGTTGTGCACTTTCTGGCAGGGATAAACGACACAAGTGGTCAGCCACTGAGTTCTCAGCTTCCTTTTTTGTCTCTTATCTCTATATCAAACTCTTGCAGGAGGAGGATCCACCGTATTAGCCTCGGCTTTGCCTCCTTCTTGATAGTAAATATCTAAGAGCTACATAGTCAGAATTGACAATAATTTTAGTGCCTAATAAATAGGAACAAAATTTCTCAAGAGCAAAAACAATCGCTAAAAGTTCTTTCTCCGTCGTAGGGTAGTTCGATTGGGCTGGGTTTAGTGTCCGGGAAGCGTAATAAATCATGTGGGATGCTTTCCCTGTCTTTTGTCCCAACACCGCCCCTATCGCGTAGTCACTCGCATCGCACATGATTTCAAAGGGAAGGTCCCAATTCGGCGGTTGAATGATAAGCGGTGTGGTGAGTGCTTCTTTTAATTGGTTGAAGGCAGCATTACAATCATCAGTCATCTAATTCCATGTCTTCTTGTAACAGTTTGCACAAAGGTGCTGAGATTTTGGAAAAATCCTTGATGAACCTCCTGTAAAAACTTGCGTGACCAAGAAAATAGCGAATCTCTCGTACACTGGCGGGGTAAGGCAAGGAAGTAATAATATCAATCTTCGACTTATCAACTTCTATACCCCCAGATGAGACAATATGACCTAAAATTATCCCTTGTGCGACCATAAAGTGACATCTCTCCCAATTTAAAACAAGGTTAATTTCGACACGTCTTTTCAAAATAAGTACCAGATTTTCAAGACTTTTATCAAATAATTCCCCGTACACACTAAAGTCGTCCATAAAGACTTCTATAATGTGACCCACATACTCAGAAAATATGCTTACCATACAACGTTGGAATGTCGCTGGGGCATTGCACAACCCGAATGGCATTCTTCTCCAAGTGAACGTCCCAAAGGGGCACGTGAAAGTAGTCTTTTCTTGATCTTCTGGTGCAATAGCGATTTGGAAGTATCCTGAAAAACCATCTAAAAAACAGTAAAATGAATGCCTTGCTAAACGGTAAAGGAAAATGGTCCTTTCGAGTCATTGCATTCAACTTGCGGTAGTCTATGCAAACTTGCCGCCCAGTTTGTAACCGAGTAGGGACCAACTCACCCTCCTTGTTTTCTACGACTGTTACCCCTAATTTCTTCGGCACTACCTGTGTGGGGCTGATATACTTACTGTCGGAGATTGGATAAATGATGCCAACGTTCAACAACTTAATTACCTCCTTCTTGACCACTTCCATCATTGGCGGGTTCAATCGCCTTTGTGGTTCTCTACTCGGTTTGGGGTCTTCTTCAAGGATTATCCTGTGCATACAAAGTGAGGGGCTGATCCCCTGGATATCGGCTATTGTCCATCCAATTGCTCTCTTATGTTCTTCCAGAACTTCTATCAGTGCAGCTTCTTGTTGTGGGGTCAGCTTTGATGAAATAATTACAGGCAGTGTTTCACTCTTTCCCAAATAAGCATATTTCAGATGCTCGGGCAAGGACTTGAGTTCTAATTTAGGTGCTTCGACTGTAGAGGGAAGTAGCTTTTGATTAGCTTCAGGTAAATCAATGAATTTCTGCTCATACCTTGGTTTGGCGGTTTGTGGGGATTGGAGAGTAGCCACAAGTTGGACCAAATCTTTATTGGTCTTCCAAAGTTCAAAATCATCCTTCTCCAAATTTCGCGTGAGCACAATCTCCAAGGGTTCCCTGCATGTCAACTGAAAAACTTCCTCTACAAGAGGGTCAATTACACTTACAGAAAAAAAAAATTCACATCCTCCGAGTGTCTCATCGCATCGTAAATATTGAACTTAACAAGTTGTCCATCAAATTCCATAGTTAAAGTCCCCTCGCTGACATCAATTTTTGTTTGAGCGGTGTTTAAGAACAGCCACCCTAGCGAAATTGGAGGAGATGTAGAAGAATCTCCTTGCATGTCTAGAACATAAAAGTCAGCTGGGAATACGAGCTCACCTACTTCAACTAAAACATCTTCAATTAGACCATCCGGATATGTGTTACTACGGTCTGCTAACTAGATTACTATCCTAGTTTCTTTCAGTGGTCCTAGGTTTAGTGCATGAAATATTGCTCTTGGCTTCACATTAATAGAAGCTTCTAGGTCAAGCATGGCACGTTCAATATTTGTGTTTTCTATTCTACATGGAATGACAAACATAACTGGGTCCTTGCATTTAGGTGGAATCTTCTTTTGGAAGATTGCTGAGACGTTCTCCCCCATAAGGACCTTTTCATCCCGCTTGAGTTTACACTTGTTGGTACAGAGCTCTTTTAAAAATTTAGCATATCTGGGGATTTGCTTGATAGCATCGATCAAAGGAATGTCGATGTCAACCTTGCGAAGCACATCCAGAATTTCTTTCTCCTTGTCGGCTCGTACGGGTCTGATCATGCGACTGGGGAAAGGAAGTGGTTGAGATGGCCCTGAGATCGAAACATCAGTTTCCTGCAAAACAGGGGTCGTGACCGCGGCCTCCCTATGTACATGGTCTTCAACTCTAGGATCGCCGAGCAGGTCGCGGCCGCGCAAGTCAGTCGCGGCCGCGGCTCTATCTTCTGCAGCTTTGTTCGGATTTTCGTTGTTACCATCTTCCAATGTTTGCCTGGGCTTCTTAAGCTCTGGGGGTTTGTTTTCTAAGTTAGTTACAAAAGGACCAAAGCCTTGTATACTATTCGTTTAGATCACCACAAATCAATTTCAAAGCTGAATATTTTGCCCTTTTAGCTTGTTATTTAGAAATATGATAGTTGAGATCTTTAAAGCCAGAGACCCACCTCTTTACATCAGATTAAAAACATTTGGCATATCTTTCACTAAACCAAGTAAACTTTAACATTTTTTACATTTTATGCAGGTGAACAATCGTATTTGTAATGATATTCTCTAAGCTGCCACGATTCTTGGCCAACCATTTTGAGACATTTCATCCTCCATTCACAATGTGCTGCCTTACATTCAATGTACACCCTAAGCTTATCATTCTTGACAGTCCTAAGGTTTCTCCTTGTTACTACAACATGAGATTGGACTGCCTTTCTAAATTCCTAGTTAAAACCAAAAAATTATTGTAGGGTGAAAGTAGGACTAAAAGAGGTCTTAGGGTTGAAAACTAGATAGATAAGCTCATCAGTTTGTTCATCCAGCAGCCGACTCTTATCAAAATCATCTATTTTCAGTTCCTACCACATCATTCTCCTCATCACTGGATTCTACATTATTAGATCAAGAGTTAGAGAAGAAGAATGTGAATAATTGTTATCCATATATTATGAAGTTTTGTTTCCCTCTAATGAAAATAAAGCCCCAAATACTCATCAAATTGTTTCTAACATTTAAAATATTTATTTGATCCTTTTAGAGAATCTAAAATTGCTTTTGATGATGGTAATGATGTTGGTAGTAGTAGTAGTGATGTCGTCTTCTCAAGGGGTTTTAAATCCGACCCTTGAATATTTTAAATAATTTAGGATGTTTGATCACAAAAACGTCCAAGGACCTCAAATCCCAACGGAAAGGTTGAAAGATATTTATCAACCACATTTTAGGAAACCGGATTTCAAATCCCTTCCAACCTTTTGCTTTGGTGGTCGAGGAGGGCTACTTCTTTTCCGACTTTATCTATTTCTGCAAAGAAATTTTTTGCTTGCCCCGCTTCAATAATTTTCGTCAAGCAATTATTTAGCACTGAATGCTACACTTTGGATGCCCAATGATCTAGATTTGGTCATTGAAAATCTGAAAAATCAACTCTTACTCAAAGATAGGACAAAGGCAAAAAAACAAACGCACGGAGTTGATTTTAACGAAGATGAAGAGGGCCACTGGGTGAGTCAATTGTGTATGACCCCTGCACCTCCGGTTCTCAAGGAAGCGACGATTGAGCATTTAACCAAAATCAACCTCAAGTCCGAAAGGTAAGCAATGGTAACAGAACCAAGTGCCCTTTGATTCCTTCACCTTTAGCCGTAAGGTCAATGATACGTAGGCAATATCATTCTAAGTTAAAAATTAGTTCTAATTTATAATTTAAAATGAAACTCATGCCCTTTCTTTTTTAATCTTTTCCTTTCCATTTTTATTTATTATGTAATTCAATAATTTTAGTTGCAAAGTTGTAATCCAATATTTAAGTTGTAATTTTAGAGTTAGTTTTGTTTTAGACTTTAGAGTTTTAGTTGAAATTTCAGAAAACTAACTCAAATTTAGCATCAGCACGATCAATTCAAACTTATCTCAAAATATTGTAATTTTAGTTTTTACACATTATAAATCGTAAACATGATTGATTTCTAATAAATTTATTATGTTATTTGTATTTGAAAATTTTCTAAACTTAATTTTTTAAAACATTATTGTAAAATAAAAATAATAAATAGAAGAGGAAAAAACTGACACAGATAACCGAACCGTTGGAAACCGTAACCGAAATCGTTGTATTAACAATTTGGTTTCAGTTGGGATCCTAGCCGATTTTGGAGCCACCGCTTAAACTTATTTAATGCAAGCACCCTAAAGAGATGTTTGGAAAAGGATGTGCACATCCGAATAAGGGATAGTACTAGAATAAAGTAGGGTAGGATTAGTCCTGTAAATGTCAAATTAATAAGTTGGTGGATGAAAATTTAAATTATTATACTGTGAGAAGTGATAGGTAATCGTTAACAGGTCGTTGGGATTGATAAATTTATTTTATTATATTTTAAAAGTTGGTAAAAATAATGGTTGATTGATATGTAATAAATGAAAATGTAATTATAATTTGTTAGAAGAGTGATACTAGCATGCATCAAGTGCACAATTACCCTTATTGTGACTATCCTCATTTAAGACATGTACCTAAAAATTTCTCCCAGGTTGTGTTTAGATGGAAGGATTTGGAAAGCAAATGATTTGATTTCCAATTCTTTGTATTTGGAAATCCACTCATTTCAAATCCATTTCAAATCCCTTATTTGGATGTTTAAATTCAAATGACTGCATGTAGTGTGTGCGAAGTGTGTGTAGTATAAGGGTGTAGTGTGTGTGTGCGCGTGTAGTAGTGTAGTGTGTGTAGTGTGTGTAAAGTATGTGTAGTGTGTGAAATGCGCGTAGTTTGTGTGTGAAGTGTGTGTGTGTGGTATGTGTAATGTGTGAAATGTGTGTGATAATGTGGCTATGCAAACATGAGAAGTATGATGGATTTATAAATAACTAGGTTGTTTGATGGATTTGAAATCCATCCAAAATGAACTTGAAATTTAGGAGATTTGATTTTTTTTGCCAAACAAGTTGGGTGGATTTGATGATGGATTTCCAAATTCACCCCTCAAATCCCTCCATCCAAATGGACCCTCAAATCCAACTTTTAAAAAAAATTGCATCTGCCCAACCCTACCTGAAAAAAAACTCATTGGTCAATTAGGCCCGTTATTATTATTTTTCCTTTTTCTATTGCGAATTAATGCAATATATAAAAGAAAATATTAGTAAAATAATCAAATAAGACGGTGGTCCAACTAGTAAGGTATACCATCTTTAATGCGAAAGGTTGCGGATTTGATTTACGGGAATGCATTCATTCTTCCCTCTCTTTTTCTGCTCCATTCCTCCCTATAAGAATGGAGCCCTTCTCTTTGTGAGAATGTGCAGAAAATATCAGAGTGATATACACTTAGTTTGTGAGGGTTTCTGCCACCAAACCTTCTCCTTCTTCCCTGCTCTCTTTGTGAGATTAATGGTGGGGTAAGTGTGAGAGAAGTGTGTGGGGTGTTACCAGGGTTTGGGATTGAGTGTCTTCTTTGTCAGGATGTCTCCTTTTGGGTGCTAATTTCATGGCTGTCAGAAGATCATCGGAAACGGGCTCAAGGACTTTCTAAGCCAACTCGAACCCGACCATGGTTCGATTCCTAACACCCGTGTATATTTCACACTTACCTCCGTAAAGGTATTGTCGCCAAATCTTCAAGGCATGAACTACTGCAACAAGTTCCAAGTTGTGAGTTGGATAGTTCAACTCATGTGGCTTTAGTTGGCTTGAGGCATAAGCAACTACCTTGCCGTTTTGCATCAAAACACATCCCAAATCTTGCTTAGATGCATCATTGTAGATCACGAACTCCTTCGTAGGATCAAGGATGGTCAAAACTGGTGCAGTAGTGAGTTTTTGTTTCAGTTCTTGGAAACTTTTCTCGCATTTCTCGTTCCATAAGAATCTTTCTCCTTTTCTTGTCAATCGAGTCATTGGAGTATATATCTTTGAAAATCCTTCAATGAACCTTCGATAGTACCCGGTGAGTCCTAAAAAGCTATGCATTTAATTAGCATTAGTTGGTTTCCAATCATTGATAGCCTCAACCTTCGTCGGATCAACCTCAATTCCTCGGGCAGTGATTACGTGACCTAGAAATGCAACTCGATTGAGCCAAAATTCACACTTACTGAACTTCTTGTACAACTTCTCCCTGCGAAGTGTCTCAAGGACAATCCTCAAATATTGTTCATGCTCGGTTTCATCCTTCGAATACACTAGTATGTCATCAATAAACACAATGACAAATTGATCCAAATAGGGATGAAAGACTCAGTTCATCAAATCCATGAAAACCGCAGGCGCATTGCTCAAACCAAAAGGCATTACAACAAACTCATAATGACCATACCTCATTCGAAATGCCTTAGGATATCATTATCTTTAATCTTTAACTGGTGATAGCCAGATCTTTGATCGATCTTCGAGAATACTCCTGAACCACTAAGCTGGTCAAACAAGTCTTTTATCGTTAGGAAAGGATACTTGTTCTTTATCGTGAGTAGGTTAAGTTCACGATAGTCGATACACATCCTCATCGAACCATCCTTCTTCTTCACAACAATACTGGCATACCCCATGGTGACACACTCGGTCGGGTAAAACCCAAATCAAGCAACTCTTGAATTTGCACCTTCAACTCTTGCAATTCCTTTGACCCTATTCTATAAGGGGCTTTTGATATTGGTGCTGCTCCAGGTACAAAATCAATTGTGAACTCCAATTGTCTATCCGGTGGAATTCCTGGTAATGTCTCAGGGAAAACATCCGAATATTCCTTGACAACAGGTATGTCAGCTACTGTCTTCTCTGAGATTGCTACCCCCATTATTTTCACCGAAAATCCTTCACACTTCTCTTTCCTTAACAACTTCACCACCTTCATAGCTGATATAATGCGTGGACTTGCATTACGCTTTGCTTCTTAGAAGGTGATCTCTTCGTTGTTTGGTGAACGTAATGTTACTCTTCTCTTTGAACAATCTATGTCGGCCTTATGCTTACTTAACCAATCCATACCCAAAATCCCATCAAAGTCATTCATAGCTAGCACGTAAGGATCAGCTAAGAGTGTATGTTCATCTATCTCTACAGTAATACTATTAGCTATTGAATCAGCAGTAACCGCTTTACCCGAAGGTATGCTGATCTCAAGTGGTTCAGAAGCTTTAACTCATTTATAGACAATCATAGTATGAAACTTCTTAGAGATAAAACAATGGGAAGCATCGGTATCAAATAGTACAAAAGCAGGAATACCAACAATTGTTAACATACCTGACATAGTTCTGGTTTCACTCTTCATTTCCATCTCAGGTAGTCCGAACTTACAAGTTCGTCCACCCGATCCCTGATTCTGACCCCTTCTATCAAGTACATTCTTCTTTGGGTAGTTCCAAATCATATGGCCTTCCTCATGGCATCTAAAGCATCTGTTATGTCCTTGCAGACACACTCCACTGTGCTTCTTTCCACACTTGGGACAAGTGGGATTTTCACCTTGCCCTCTTGGCCTGGGCGGCAGCTTTGCCCTACCTTTCTTCCCACTAGTATCTCCACTCTGGCCCTGACATTTCCTCTTGTTCGAATTCTCAACAGGTGACACACGTGGCCTTTCCATCTCAAAACTAGCGGATATGTCCTCCGCCCTTATCACGGCCTCTGCGTATGTCATATTCCCATGTCTAGAAAGGTGATGATGAATTTGATGTCTTAAGCCTTGATGGAACCTTCGTGCTTTCTTCTCAAATGTATCCACCAGGGTAGGAGCAAAACGGCACATCTTATTAAACTTTCTCTCATACTCGGTTACTGTCATTCCTCTGTGAGTTAGATCCATAAACTCCTTCTGCATCCGGTCCTTATAGATGCGTGGATAGTACTTCTCCATCACCATCTCCTCAAACATAGCCCAAGTAAGGGCATTTCTCTCTTCCACTGTCTGTAGCCTCTAATAGTCATTCCACCATACTCTTGCATCTTCCTTGAATTGGAAAACAGCTCACGAAATCTTCTGAGCATCTGAGCGGGCCATGTACTCAAAGACATCCTCTAAAGTCCTGATCCACTCTTCAAGTACCTTAGGGCATTTGTAGCCATGAAATGTAGGGGCCTTGAACTGATTAAACTGGTTTATCACCCTAGACTGCACTTGTTAAGGCATTGCAGCAGGAGCGATGAATGCTCCTTGAAGAAGAGCAGCTATCTCGGTAAGTAGTTGTTCGGGATTGGGGTTCGCAGCTTCTTGATTTGCATTTCGAGCACCTTGAATGAGGTCCCGTGGAGCAGCGTTATGGTTATCAGTTCGATGAGCCATTGTCCTGTCAATGCTTCACCAATTTGATAAGTTATAGGGATGCGAGAAATGGGATAAGATAGTGATAACATATAATAAAAAAAAATAAAAAAATAAAAAAAAAAGTGATAATAACAACAACAACAACAACAACAACAACAACAACAACAACAACAACAACAACAACAACACATAAAAGATAAGTAATGAGATGAAATGAAATGAAATGAAATGAGTAATTCAAATTGCTAATGATCATAACCCATGTGCGAAAATATCAATGTCTACAACGAAAAAGAAATCCATAAATAACAATACAACTAAAGAAAATAGGGAAATGCAATGCTATCTAAATCAAAGTGAAATGATATCTAGACCTCATCATCATTGCTCAGGATCTTAATGATTGGCATGGGAGGCGGAACCCACGAAATGATATCATCATCTGATTCAGCCTCGTAGTTGCCCATTTTGGGCTCCTCCTCCATGGGCTCTAGCTCAAGCTCGGGCTCAGCCATGAGCTCAAGCACAGGCTCAGGCACGGGCTCGAGCACGGGTACAGGTGCATGTGGAAGATCCTCATCCTCGTCTGTCTCAGCATCATCATCGTATGGAATCATGTCCCTAGCAAACCTTGTCAAAAGTTCACTCAACGTGACTGAAATCAATCTATCACTGTTTTTGCCTCTGGGCTCCTCACTTGCGACTGGTACCAACAATCAAGAATGGTATCGTTCCAATTCTCAAGTAAGGCATTTATCAGGTGGTTGACCTGCTCTACAACAGATCCTTCTCTTCTAGAAGCATTCCACTTCTCAAGTCAATTAACTATGTAATGGGGTGCGTTTTCGGGAAATTGGGATCGTCCCACCAATCAGCTCGTGCCAAAGGGGGAGGATGAACATGAATGGTGGTGCTCTTACAGGGTTGTTTGTCAGTGTGCGTGCCATGCTAACAATAATATATATATATATATATATATATATATATATATAATGCAACTATAAAGAAACATGTCCACAATAATACAATGACTGGATAATGTATTGATTGATAATGGATTGAGTGATTGTATTGTAATATGATGTGAATGATTGAATGCATTGAAATGAATAATTGAAGGGGTACCTCAGAACTGAGCCATGAAGTAGAGACGGCCGAAAGCATATGGTACTTGTGATCAAGATTTAATTTTAATTCAATCTATTTACCAAAAAAAAAAAATTTAAAAGAGACGGGTCTACGGAAAAGTAAACCGCGCTCTGATACCACACTGTAACAACTCGATTTTCTAAACTAATTTAAGTAAATATAAAGTGGCAAACATATTTAATTTATTTATTTATAAACAATTGTATTTGTTCAATCAAACCATTACTAAAATACTATTCTTATAAAATCTCCAAATTTGACATATCCTAATAAAATACTCATTAAGGTACATTAAAATAACTTGAAAATATGCATTATATTAGAATATTTGAAATTTTATGCATAATATTAATTACTTGCAGTGAAATATAAATAAAACAATTTGAACTAACACAACTTAATCATGTGATTTAATTTAATTAGAACCTTAGCATAAATCTCTAATATTTCTTTATATATATATATATATATATATATATATATATATAAATTAAAACATGCAATAACTTATTTAAAATTATTTCCTAAGTATACACCTATTATGAGAGATTATAACTAAAAATTATATTATGCAATCGAATATATTTAAGATTTTAATAAATCCAGATATACTAACAACTCATAAAATATCCTAACATTCACCTATTAATTGATCAAATATACGAAAATAAATTAACTTCGAGCAACATAAACAATTTAGTTCAAATAATCCAATATCAAATTCAGATAAAGTTTATTACTAAAGCAATACCACCATATGCTTCTCCAGTTCCGTCTCAGCTTCAAACACTCTCTCCATTTCTATCTGAGGATCAATAATGGGTTGGGGTGAGCTTCTTTTAGCTCGTATGAGTCACAATTTATTACAATAAAGACAAAGAGGCATACAATGTAACATTTATTATAATGATGTGCGTGTATTGACAAGACACATAGAGCTAACTTGTATTGGCAAGTAGCATACTGATAATGGGCTAAATTTGTATTGCCAAGTAGCATAATGACAATGAGCTAAACTTGTATTGGCAAGTAGCGGATTGTAAATCACTTGTATTGGCAAGTAATAATAGAAATAAAAGCACATGTATACAGTCAAGTAAATATAATTAAAGCAATAAACAGTTAGAATCCCCACCTAGAAATGAGATGATTTGAGTGAAATACAAATGTTCGAATCCAAAGTCCTAGGCTCGTACTCTCGCTCCTCAAATCGTACATTTAATCGAGGAAATAACTTAGTAATTTTATTGACATCAAACCCTCTGAACACTAGCGGAAAAGAAATAAGGAATGGAATAAAATAATGTAAACAAAGTCAAATGAAAACATGGGCTTGAGGTTTTTTTTTTTTTGGTGACTGAATTGGAGAGGTGACTAGTTTGATTTTCTAAATAACAAGTTCAGCTGTGAGGAGTTCGTGGGCTTCGGGGGAATTGAATTAAATTCATTAAAAGGTGGTTTTGTTCCCTTTCCGACGCCGACCCCTCCCCCTTCCCCCTAAAATTCATTCTGCCTCCCTTCTTCTTCCTTATTCTTCCTCTTCGCTCCACCTTTTGTATCCATGCCCCAACTACTCCTTTCTTTTGATTTCCAGCAAATAGATCGGTGAAAACAAAGTATCTCCGATTGGTCCGACCGAATAGATACTCAGATATAACTAGAAGTCTTAAAGGGTGTTGTGTCATCGGACTGAGCCTGCCCGATCGATATTGCAGCAGCGTGAACAGCTCCAGAGTAGGTGGTTTTTTGGCTGCGCGTAGAGAAACAGTTCCTCCTTCATCTTTTCTTTTCACAGGTTGTTGCACCTTCTATTTGGGAGACAGAAAAAAAAAAAACCATGGAGTCGTCAGAATAAGGGACGATGTGAAAGAGGTAAGAGTATAGTGATTGAATATGGTGACTGAGTAGAGTTTTATGTGGGTTGAGGAAACAATGGCTTCGGGATTTAGAGATCAATAGTCGGCCAGTTGGTCATCTCGGTGACCATTAAGAAAGAATGAGAAAGAAAGAGGATGAGTTTATACTAAAAATGTCTAAAGGTAAAGCCAGCCTATTTATACGGACTAATTTGTAGTGATTAAATCCCTCTCCCTCACCTTACGTTTCCATTCCCACCATCTCACACACCTACACACATTCTTAGCAGTTCTGGCCTAGAAAACTTCCGTCTTCTAATTCTATCTGTAACTGTACAGGCTTTGGGCTCAAGGTCTGAGCCCATGATGATTTATTGATTGGGCTTATGTGTTGGGTCAAATGCATTAGTGTGATGATGTTTGTGAAAGAGCCTAATTATAATTAAATAAATGGACCAAAAATGTCAACAAAAAATAATTAATATTAATGGGCTTTTAGTTATATATTTGGACTATGAGTCTAACTATAAAATTCTGGTCACAAGAAATAGGTTGACCTAATTTAAATAAAATCACATAAATAATTAAACAAATAGACGAAAATAATTTTCGGGGCGCTACAGGGTAAAATTAAAATACGCTTAAGTCGTAATGCGTTCCAAATTTTCAAGAAGTCGCCCTAATCCGAGTCCTAGACTCCAGTACCCCCGCTACTGTTGCGCGCCGCTGTGGCGCTAGTTGTTCCCTCCACACTGCTCTTTCCTTGTTCTAGCTAGTTCAACTGCCACTCCACGGTCACTGGACCCCCGCGCAGTTCACCTCAGATCCTGCTAATAACAGACCAGTAATCATATGATTTATACCAGCGTAGAACTCTCAAATAGACATGATAATGTTATTCTTTGTTTCATCTCATTTAATACGCATGGAGACGAGTGCAACGAGTGCACATTTTGTTCTTTGAATTCATGGAGTATTTTGCTAGTTCCAGACTTTTGTTTTGGGCCTTTTAGCTAAAGTCCATTGTCCGAACTTTTTTTCTTCCTTCGATTGTGGTGGGTAAGGTGGGGGTTGGTTCTTTAATTCATTGGGTTTGTTTGATTGAATACTTTGCTTATACCAATGATATTTTAAACACATGTAATTTCTTAGGTGAGGCAACAATACAATAAAATCTATTGATTTGGGAAAACGAAAAAAGAGGAGTGTATTTAAATTGGCCTCTTAGGTTTTGGAAAAAGGATAAAAGAGAAGTGCTTTAAATTGCCCTCGCAGGTTAATAGGTATGGCCCAGTAACTCCGGGTCGGGCCAGCCCGCCAACCGGGTCAACTGGGCCCAGAAGCACAAGCCCAACATAGCTGAGCCCAGTCGCGACATATTTGGAGATTGAGATCCCCATGATCTTTTTCCAACTGCCATGCAGATTTGGTGGGCGAGATTATAGGGATTTAGTTAGGGTTTTGATTTGTATAGTATAAATAGGAGAATTGTATTCGGATTTAGGGTTGGCACTTTTGTATTCTGAAACTATAACTTGTAAGATTAAACTTCGACATTGGAGGAGAAATAGTGGAAAACACCCCAGAAGGTTATTGCCTTTGCCCGTGGACGTAGATCTCCGGATCGAACCACGTATATCTTGTGTTCTTAATTTTTCTTGCGTTTTATTGTTTCATTGATCAGGTTTTATCCCGAATTCCTTTGATAAACGGATTGCGCTTTATCAATTGGCACCGTCTGTGGGAAACGCGATTCGAAAGAAAAACCCTAGTATACTTCAGTGTCGTCGTGTCAGCCATGGTGAACACCCGCCGATCTGCTAACCCTACCCGGTCTCATCGTAATCCTCCCGTGGATCAAAATCCCCTGTTGCCCCGTCAACAGAATCAGGACCCGCCTGCGGGGCACATTAACGTGCAGAATCTCGCCCCCGCTAATGAGCCGGCACAAGTTAACCCTGAACCTGCCCTCGAATTACTGCAGATACAGCAAGCCTTTCTTCAGGAGCATGCTGCTCTATTCCAAGAATGGAATGATCGGCGTGCTAACTCCGGTGAGAGCGCCAACAATGGCGTTGACTAGGAGGCTAGACATCCGCCCCATGATCGATCTTGTGAATTGGATGAAGATCCACCTCACCGAGCTAGGCCTGATCGCCGCCGATAGCGATCAGTATCTCCTATGGAGAACCGTAGTTCTAATGGTTCAAGGCCCCGCTATGATCATGAGGACGTAGATCGCCGCAGACATATAGACGCACCAAAGCGGGCTCTCTTGGACAAGTCCCGTGTCCTTGACCCTCTGGAACAAGAGCAAGCCCAGTTTGCCGCTTGACAAGGTATTGGGCCTTGATGTTGACGGGGAGGTCATCACCCCGTTCTCCGAGGAGATTCTTGCTACTCCACTCCCCGAGTGGTTTAAGCTTCCCCCAGTGTCCGTTTACAACGGCACCGGAGATCCAGGTAATTTTCTAAGCGCCTTTAAGTACGCTATGTTCAACCGCAACTATATACCTCACCACTTGTGCAAAGTGTTTCCTGAGTAGCTTCAAGATGAGGCCAGACTTTGGTTCGATTCTTTGCCCCGAGGCAGTGTTACCTCTTTTCGGGATCTCGCCGAGCAGTTTTGGGCGCGTTTTCATACGCGAGCAAAACCCATGGCCACTTTGGCTGATCTCATGGATCTGGAACAACGAGATGGAGAGACTGTTACCCAGTTTCTTGATCGCTTTACCGTCGAATGCCTCAAAGTCGGCAGCCGATCTGATGATGTTATAATCACGGCCTTCATGAATGGAGAGGAAGGTTGGAATCTCGCGGAGATGTTCCTCAACTTACTCCACTTACTAAATCAAGAGCAGAAATACTTTATGTTCACAAGAACGATCTGCGACCGTGGCCACGGATGATTGCTCCGGCAGAAAAACGTAACCGCGATAAGTGGTGTGCATACCACCACGATCATGGACACGATACCGAAGAATGTCGTGAACTTGGAAAAGAAATTGAGGATTGTTTGAAGAGGGGTTTCCTGCGGCAATATGTAGCTCGGACCGAGGATAGATCTCGGACAATTCAAAATGGAGGCTCACAATAAGGTCGCGGAAGTTACAACGACCGAGGTCCAAGACAAAACAGACCTCACTGGCATAATAACAGGTCGGGGTACAACAACTATGCTCGGCAAGACCAGGGTAATCGTCAATAGCCTCAATTGCTGCCACCTCCGCCACCTTATGGAGGACCCGGAGACAATCCACCAAATCACGTTATAAATGTGATCTACGGGGCCATTCCAACAGGGACTTCCCGAAGTGCCCTAAAAGTTCAAGCACGTAGGCCTCCTCCCGAGGAGCCACGCCACAAGCGCCTCCACAAATCTGAAACTGTGAGTTTCACTGATGAAGATCCTGTCCCCGAGCTCACCCCACACACTGATGCCACCGTCATCGATATGGTCGTGGCCAATGTTACAATCAAGCGAGTCTTCGTTGACAATGGAGCCGCTGTCAGTGTCATATTCACGGATTGTTTCCAAAAAATGGGCATACCTCGCGAACATCTCCGACCAGCCCCTGGGCCGTTACAGACCTTCACTCAGGGTGAGGTCCAACCTGAAGGAATAATCAACCTCCCAGCTTCGCTTGGTACTTATCCGGCGATAAAAACCATTTTTGTCGATTTTTACGTGGTCAACTCTTCATCTCGATACAATATGATTCTGGGCCGAGATTTGGCTCACCCCGGCGAAGGCCATCTATTCCACATATCATCTCGCGTTCAAGTTTCCTACACCCCATGGTGAGGTGGCCATCCGTGGCAATCAAAGAATCTCCGAAGAGTGCATGTATGTCGCACTTAAGAAAACAACGAAGGCTCCTCCTAAGCCTCAGTTTCAAATAGCCACCTCGGCTCTTACCCCGGGTTCACCCGAGTCACTCGGGGACGATACTACTAAGGTGCCGCTCGATCTGGCTAAACCGGAACAAACTGTTACAGTCGGCGCCATGGACACACCATTGTTACACAATGCCATCATCCAAACGTTACGAGAATATTCTGAAGTTTTTGTGTGGTCTCCCCTGGATATGCCGGGTATCTCTCCAGACCTTATTCCTCATAAGCTGAATATTGACCCCAGCGTAAAACAAATACAACAAAAGCGACGGTAATTTACCCCAGAGAGGAACGCAGCCATCCGAACTGAAGTTCAACAGCTCTTGGATTCAGACATCCTGTTTGAAGTTCACTATCCGTCCTGGCTTTCTAATCCCATGATGGTGACGAAGTCAAGTGGGGCGTGGAGGATGTGCATAGATTTCTCCGACCTCAATAAGCACTGCCCAAAGGATTGTTATCCTTTGCCGCCCATCGACCAAAAAGCCGAGGCCATTACCGGGCATAAGGCACTTTACTTCCTAGATTTATACAAGGGGTACCATCAAATTCACATGGATCGCCGCGATGCCCTCAAAACGGCCTTTATTACTGATTTTGGGTGCTTTGCCTTCAAGAAAATGCCCTTCGGGCTCAAGAATGCCGGAGCCACTCACCAACGCCTTATGGACCACGTCTTCAGAGACCAAATCGGCCGTAATGTTGACGTATATGTTGATGACCTCGTTATTAAAAGTTCCTCCCCTACAACATGTGTACAGGACATTGCCTAGACGTTGAGCACGTTGCGGCGCTATAATCTTCGCCTCAATCCGGCCAAGTGTACCTTCGGCGTTGGCTCAGGAAAATTTCTGGGGTATGTGGTCTCACAGCATGGTCTCCAGGCCAACCCAACCAAGATTAGGGATGTATTGGACCTTCAGCCGCCGAAGACCGTGAAAGATGTCCAGCGTCTCACCGGCAGTCTTGCAGCCTTAAATCGTTTTTTGTCTAAAGCAGCGGAACGTCAACTTCCTTTCTTCAAAATTTTGTGTCAGGCAAAGAAATTCGAATGGACTCCGCAGTGCACTGAGGCCTTTGAGGCTTTAAAACAACACATCAGCCAGTTGCCTACTATGTCCGCACCTGCCCCCGGAGAGCCTCTTTATGTGTATTTGGCATCCGTCGAAGAAGCCATCAGCGCGGCCCTCGTCCGCGAGGATCATGGAAGTCAACAGCCCGTGTACTTCGTTAGCCGAACACTTCAAGGGGCAGAGACCCGGTATCCTGTAGTAGAAAAAACAGTACTGGCCCTGGTTATGGCGGCCCGCCGCCTGCGTCCCTATTTTCAAGGACGCGATATTAGGGTTCTCACTAATCACCCTATTCGTCAAATCCTCACCAAGCCCGATGTGTCAGGACGCTTGCTAAGTGGGCCATCGAGCTCGGGGAGCATGATATACAATTTCTACCTCGCCGAACCATCAAAGGTCAAGCCCTTGCGGATTTTTTGGTTGAAGTACCATCCATTGCCTCGAAGCAGTCACGTGTGCTATCCCTACTCACCACTTCGAACTCGAAGTTGAAGCCCGCAAGTGGCGGGTATACGTGGACGACGCCTCTGCGGCCCGAGGCAGTGGCGCTGGGGTCCTTCTCATTGGCCCCGATGGCGTTGAGATCAAGTATGTCTTGCGTTTTATGTTCAAAGTGACCAATAACAAGGCGGAATACGAGGCAGTCCTTGCTGGGCTCCGACTCGCTCAAACTTTCGGAGCTTCGCATATCCAGCTTTTCACTGACTCCGAGGTGGTTTCCAGTCAGATCAACGGCACTTATGCAACAAAGGATGATACATTGAAGAGGTATCTAGCTCTAACACTTAAACTTTTGCTGACTTTTGCTTTGACTGATGTCCAGCAGATACCCCGCGAAGAAAACGTTAAAGCTGATGTTCTTAGCAAAATGGCCTCTACGGTCCCGTCCAATATGTCTCCGGACATAATCGTCGAAGACGCCACCCACCCTTCAATTAGAACATTGGCGGTCTCTGTATTGACTGATGCCGATCCCAATTGGATGACTCCTATCGTCCTATATCTTCGGGATGGTACACTGCCCGATGACAAATTAATCGCTCGGCGGATACTTCTTAAAGCATCAAAGTACACACTTCATGACGGAGTTTTGTACCGTCAGTCATACTTGCAGCCGAGTCTTCGTTGTCTTGGGCCAGTCCAGGCTCATTATGTCCTCCGGGAATTCCACGAGGGGGCATGCGTGAGTCATATTGGGTCGCGGACGTTAGCTAAGAAAGTCCTCCGGTAGGGATACTACTGGCCCACATTGTTTAATGATGCCCATAATTTAGTGTCAAAGTGTGACAAGTGTCAGCGGTATTCCCGAGTGAAGCATCTGCCGCAAACCGAGCTTACTGGCATACAAAGTACCTGGCCATTCATCCAGTGGGGGATCGACATTGTGGGTCCGTTCCCGGTTGCTCCGGGAGGATTGAAATTTCGTGTAGTTGTCGTGGACTATTTCACCAAATGGGTCGAAGCCGAGCCCCTCACTGCTATAACCGGCCAAAACATCCTGAAGTTTGTTTGGCGTAACATCATATGTCGCTTCGGCATCCCAAGCACCATTATCTCCGACAGTGGCAAAACAATTCGCAAATGACCCCTTCCGGTCCTGGTGCGAGGAGCTGCACATCAAACAAATTTTCACCTCGGTTGCTCATCCTCAAGCTAATGGCCAGGTCGAAGTCACTAACCGCACTCTGCTTAACTGTTTGAAGAAGCGTTTAGATCAAGCCAAAGGCCTCTGGGCCGAGAACCTTCCACATGTTCTCTGGGCCTATCGTACTACGCCGCATTCGTCAACCGGGGAGACTCCATATAGCCTCACCTATGGCTCCGAGGCTGTCATTCCTCCTGAGGTGGGAGTGCCCAGCCCCAGACTCATAAACCTCGACCCTGAGTCTAACGAGGAGGCGCTCCGCACTAACTTAGACGAGCTCGAACACCGCCGCGAGCAATCCTTTATCCGACAAGCTAAGAGCAAACAACAAGCAGCTCAGTATTACAACCTCCGGGTTAGGGGTACGCAATTTCAGGTCGGAGACCTCATGCTCCGGCTAAACTCTGCCAGCAAAGCTGCCCCCGAGGGCAAACTGCATGCTACTTGGGAAGGGCCTTATCGCGCCGTTGTCGCACATGCCTCCGGGAGCTATCAGTTAGAGCATTTAGATGGCGTACTGATACCCCGAACCTGGCACATTAGCAATCTGCGGCGTTTCTATCTGTGATTTCCGTTGTCAAGTACCTTTTCTTCCTTTACGTCTTTTGTACGTACTTTCATTTTCATACCATGGCACTTTCTTTTTAATGATCACACTTGTATTCTTCCATTGTTTCGACAATCACTATAAATAAAAGTTTCAACTTTTAATGCATATATTGCTTTTCTTCTATGCCGCGAGGACGCCCCGGCCTAGACTAATTATTGTTTGTCTCCGAGCACATTGGTCTCTCGCCTGATCCGTCCAGAGAGATCAACACTTAGTCCCCGGACATATGTTCCCTCTCGCCTGATTTATTCGGGGAGGTCATTAACTCCCGCTCGATCCGTCCGGGGAGATTCTATGCTTTGTTTCCACTCAAGGGCTTATTCACGCCTTGTACTCCCGAGTACTACCTACAACCTTATTTCATTATTAAATGTCAGCATAACTCAAAGCAGTTACATTAAATGTGTCTTTAGCTACTCTATTTTTTGCAGACTATAATTGTGATATACATCAAAATATTTTCACAAATTTTATATAATAAGTGTCCTTTACAAATACACATACATTGTTATTACAACATCTAGATTTATCTCCGACCCCCTAGCCAATACTCCGCGCTCTGGCTTTGGGATCCATCCTGGGAGCTCCTTCGTGTCCTCCAGGATCGGGAGGTACCCTGGCTTTGGGCTCCGGTCCTTCCCCTGCTTTGACCTCCTCTCCGCCGAGGACTTACTCTCGGAACTGGCCTTGGAATGTTGTCCCTCCCTCGATCTTCTCGGCGACGAGGACTCAGTTGTGGCGCTGGCCTCGAAGTGTTAGCCCATTCCACGGGATCCCATTCCGCGGGGTCCATCACTTCGATCTCCTCAGCTAATTTTTTAACCTCCTCCTCGGCAACAGCCACCGGGGTCGGCTCTCGGATTATGATCCCAGTAGGTTTTTCGATCGTTCCCTTCTTACTTCTCCGTGGAGCCTTCAAGGAGTCCTGTCCCCGGCTGGAGCTCGCGATATTCTCCTCCGCAGTACGACGCCACCTGCTACGGTCTCTTAAGCCCTCGTACATATTGAGAAGTATTTCTAATACTTCCCGCTTCCTAACCAGCTCAGAGGAGTTGGTGTGACCGGCCTCCATCAGCGCGGTAATTTCCCCCTGGATTTCGGTCGTCCGTTCTTCGACCTCTTCAAAGGTTAGCAGGCCGTACTCCGTCAATATATGCTCATACTCTTTTTGGTAGACGAAGAGTCGCTCCAGCTCGGCACATTTCGACAAGTATTTCAACTGATGGTCTCTGGCCCTTTCTACAGCCTTAGCTCTCGCCTCTTCGGCCTCCGTTGCCCTGTTCTCCGCCGAGGCTAACCTTCTCTCCAACCGGGGTACAACCTGCTTCTGCAAGTTGTCTTTCTCACCGCGGAACCATTCCAAGGACCGCATGAGCTTCTTTATTACGTTATGTAGTTCCTCGGTATTCTCCTGTTTGCAACACAGATTCAGTACTCGTATCTCATAATCAAGACCGAAGTGAAAGAGCAGTAACTCAACAAATATTTACTCAAACAAACTTCATTATCCAACAAAATGTCATACACATCATTTGCAAATACATTATAAGCAAGAATACAGTTTTTTCCTACCACCTATGGTATTTACAATTTATCAAAATTGCGGGGAACTGACCTCCCCCTGATCGGCCCCCTCGGCCGTCTCCGGCACTTCCACCTCCTCCTCGTGCTCCTCCTCTGGCAAGGCCTGGTTCACCCCCGCATCATCCTCCGTTGTCTCTGCCGTGATTTCCATGCGCGGGGGTGGATCTTTTGTTCGTGGCTCGGAAGTGAACTCTCCCCGCCGAAAGGACAGGAACTCTTCGTCCTGGTCCACATTGCAGGCAGTGATCTCCTCGGCGCTCAGTATTGTCTTCTTCTCCGCCAGTGCCTTCACCAAGGGCCACTCCAGGACCCGAGCCAGAGCATTATAGTACGCCTCCTCCACGGCGCTCACGGAGTTGAAATCGTATCCGAACTCTGGACGATAAACATCCACATCCGGATAGATCTCCTTGACCTTCTCCAGCAGCACAGAGCGTGTTGCCGTGTCGCCGACCACGACGAACCCTATTTGGTAGTCAAGGAACGTGCTAGTCTGCAGCAGTTTTTCGGCGAAAGTCTTTAGCATGGCCCCCTGGCCCTCAACTACCGTCGTCTCCTTGGCAATCAGCTCCGCCGTAGCTCCGCCACTTCGCCGCGGAGCACCCCGGCCTCCGCCTCCACCTCGCGCAGTCGCGCCACTTCCTTCTCCACTAAGGAAGCTCTCTTGCGAGCCTCGGACAGGTCGTGAGTTAACCTGTCGTTTCGAGATCGCAACTCCCTCAACGCCTCGGCTAGCTCATCTTTGGCCTCCCGCTCACTCCTTCGGCCGAGGTCCATGATCCCCTGAGCTAGCCGCAATAGCTCCTCGGCCTCAGGTCCCTCCAGGCCCAGCACATTTGTTTGCACCTGCCCATATAAAAAAAAAACAACAAAACAACAAAAGATGAGTTTCAGAGACAGATATTTCTTACGGCAATGACTATCCCTATTGTACCTTGGGGTTGGATCTGTGCGCAGTCTTTTGGCCTCTGCAGGCGGAGTTGAGGACGGCTCCGACCTCCTCTTCGACCTCGGGGTCGACCCTGCGACCACGACTTCGTCCTCCGTCCTTTGTGACGGCCTCGGACTCGGAGACACCCTCACTCTAGGGGACACTTCGGCAGCGGTCCCCTTTTTCTTTGAGGTCGGAGGCATCGCCGAGCTTCCAGCTGTATCTTTTCCGAATCGCCCCACTGTAAGCAGATCAATAGTTAATCTCATGCAAGTTACAAACAGTTCAAAGATATTAAGAGTTCCTACCCTCCTCGGCCGCCTCGGCTGCCGAATCCTGCCCCCGGGTGGGATTCTCCTCTGCTCCTCCCGAGTAGTAGGGACTTAACCCTGACTCCTCCAGCTCCTCATCGGTGCAGAGTGTCTTGAACGTACCCACGGTACGGAAATGATTCACTACCTCCGGCTCCGACACCGGGGCGTTATCCACTACCTCCTCCCTCCTCTACCTCGGGAGGGCCACATCAACCTTCACAAATATAAACTTCTCCTTCCAACCCTCTACCTTACTCGGGTTTTTCACCTTAAATCCACCTCGGGTCCTCGGGCTAAAGGAATACCACCCCTTCGATTTCCCGAAGGCTTTAAGTTGGAAGAAGAATCTAAATATATCTACATCCGGTTCCACCCCGGCCCTCTTGCATACTACTGAGAACCCAACCACTTGCCTCACGACATTGGGTGCTAATTGGCATAGGGCCATGCCGTAATGCCTCAGCAGCCGCACTACGGAGTCCCAAAGAGGGAACCTAATTCCTATCCTCAGGTGGTCTATATACACACTTATGAACCCCCTGGGTGGGCAACAAGCTCGGTCACTAGGCTCCGGCACAATGTATTCTAAATTAAAAAGAAAATAAAATGTTGGTATCAGGGCTTCTATTTGCACCCGCGACATCTGCAGCGCCTCCGCGGCAACTTCGAAGTCCTCCTCCCTGCAATCACTAAATCCTACTGCCCGGGTGCCAGACTCCATACCATCTGCCCTATATACCATCCTAATCTCTCTTCTTTCAGGGATAATAAAGCTCAAAGGTTCTAGTTCAGCGGGGCTTTACTTGTCCCTACTTCTCTAATTGAAGACGAAGACGAAGAGGAAGACATACTTACTTGGTTTCGATTTGAGATTGCTCACGACTTGGCACAAATGTTTCTCTCTTTTTCTCCCGCTCTTTGTCTCTCGCAAACCGCAAATGAGAATAATGAAGCTTACTGTATAAGCCTTATATATATATATATACTCACGAATCAATGGCCCAAATCTGGCCTTTTCAAATTCAGCGTTTAAGATTTGTGTGTGGCAATCACGCGCATTACAGTTACCTAGGCGTGTGGGGGACACGCTTCTTGGGATTCCCAAACGCGTCACTTCACATCCCTTCTCCTAATGATGGCGCCGCCAATCACATCAACTTCACCCTTCCCCAGGAAGCTTTGGGTTTCACTCCGGTGGCCCCTTTGCCCCGGGCATGTTTCAGCTTGGACTCTGCCGACCCCATGACCCCGGGGGTACCTCAGTTCGGTTCGATTCGGTCCCTGTTGACCTTTTCACCTCGGGGGTGTATCAGCACAGCCCCGGCTGTTTCCTTCACCCCGGTGGTCCGTCAGTTCGGTAAGACGGGAATCTTTCATTACCAGCTACGCCATTACATCACTCTACATCGCCGCCAACTCATACCTATTACCGCATGACTTACTCTTAACCGAAGCTCCTACCTCGCTCCGGCTGATGGGGGGGCATCTGATAGGTATGGCCCAGTAACTCCGGGTCGGGCCAGCCCGCCAACCGGGTCAACTGGGCCCAGAAGCACAAGCCCAACACAACTGAGCCCAGTCGCGGCATATTTGGAGATTGAGATCCCCATGATCTTTTCCCATGATCTTTTCCCAACTGCCATGCAGATTTGGTGGGCGAGATTATAGGGATTTAGTTAGAATTTTGATTTGTATAGTATAAATAGGAGAATTGTATTCGGATTTAGGGTTGGCACTTTTGTATTCTGAAACTATAACTTGTAAGATTAAACTTCGACATTGGAGGAGAAATAGTGGAAAACACCCCGGAAGGTTATTGCCTTCGCCCGTGGATGTAGATCTCCGGATCGAACCACGTATATCCTGTGTTCTTAATTTTTCTTGCGTTTTACGGTTTCATTTATCAGGTTTTATCCCGAATTCCTTTGATAAACGGATTGCGCTTTATCACAGGTGAAACAACAAATGTAATTTTTAACATTGAGCTTGTGTATTTCGATATTCAGATTTCCAGATTGGAATACATAATGATTCAGATTCAAATTAGTATAATTCTGTGCAAATTTCTAATTCTATTAAAAGAAATTCATTTAATAAATAAAAACATATAAAAATTATGGATGGGTTATTTTGGCCGTTGGCCCGATGTGAGTTGGGTTGAGCCTTATATATATATATAGATCTGAGCTCTTTTGGCCTGAAACAACTCAAAATATTGGTTGGGTCCGAGCCGAGCAGGCCACTCGAATTGCCAGCTCTACTACTGGTGAGGTAGCTACTTATATCAGGGGAGGTTGTAGATTTGAGGCTCGATGGAGTTTATTTTTTATTAATTATTTTCTAAATATAATTGTTATTACTTTAATTAATTAATTAATATTAATGAGTAAATAATTATTAGTTAACGTAATAATGAAAAATAAATTTATAATTAATTATAGTTTAATTTTCTTTAAATATTTTGAATATCCGATTTTATATATTATCTGCCTTTATTTCATTTTTATTGATATTTTCTTGTTGTTGCAGATCACATATAGTATAACTTGTATAATAGAAAAAAACATAATTTGTTTACCTAAACAATATTATATGTAATTCTTTTTTTTTTCTTCATGTTGTGGCGGATCTAATATAGTATAACTTGTTTAACAAAAAAATATGATTTGTTTACCTGAACATTATTACTTGTAATTCTTTAATTTTTTTTCTTCATGTTGTGGTGGATCCGATGTAGTATAACGTGTTTAACAAAAAATAATCTGAACATTATAATTTTAAAATTCTTAATTTTATTTTTTTGTGACGGATCCGATACAGTATAACTTGTTTAACCAAACTTTTTTACCTGAACAGTATTATTTGCAATTCTTTAAATTTTTCTTTTCTTTTTGTTATGGCTCATTCGATATAATATAACTTGTTTAATAAAAAAGAATTATTTTTTTATCTAAAGAGTATTATTTGTAGTTCATTTAGTTTTGCGGATTTGATGTAGCATAACTTGTTTGACAAAAAAATATTATTTGTTTACCTGAACATCATAAATTATAAATCCAAAAAGAATAATAATAAAAAAATGGAAAAATAATTAAAAAAGGTTTAAAAAATACGAATTATAATGACTTCTTATTGTTCACTTAATTAATATTTATATATTAATCATTATACATAAATAAAATAGTTAATTTAATTTAAAATGCAATCAAACTATAATCCACAAGGTTCAAACCTACAACCTGGTGGCTAAGAAATCGGTGCACTAACCATCAGGTCGTTAGCACCTTATGATTTAAAAGCCTGCAACTTAATGTATATATACAATATATAAGGAAGTAAATAAAAATTTTTAATAATCACAACCTTTTACCGTAGAGGCAAAGAGAGAAGAAGCACACCAATAAAGGGCACACTTTATATATATATATATATATGAGATAATATGAAATAGATTTTTCTAACTTCTAATATAATTTTAACATATTTGTAACTATACGATAATTTTAGTCTTTTATAATGTAAATCTAACCCTGTTTGACAATACTACCCTTACAAATTGACATAATTAACCTGCATAACCTAATTAGATATTTTCTTTCCAGTCCCCTAATTAACCTACATAACCTAATTAAATATTTTATTTCCAGCCCCAATAACCTACTCTGCTCTACCCAGTCACCCCCGCACCACCACCCATGACACTATTGTCAAGAATCATTTTGATGTTGTCACAATTTCTTTTGGACTTTATCACCATACTTAGTTACCTCAAAAATAACTATTACAACAAAATACAAAAAATATTTTCATGAAAAATATTCATCTGCCATTAAAATAGAGATATTTTTGATTGATTTTTACAGTTTCGTGGAAAATTGAACATTTTTTGTGGCAATATTTTCTGTATTTTTTTACCTACAAACAATTTCGTGGAAATATACTCATGAGATTTGTGGCAAGTAAGTATAGTGACAAGTGAATATCGTGACAAGTGAGTATCGTGACAAGACTAAAACTATCATATAGCTACAAGGGCAAAAATTATAGTATACGTTACAAGAAATGATATTTATATATTGAAAACTAGTGTAAATACCATACATGATGCAGTAAAAACTAAAAAAAGGCAACCCGCTCATCAAGAAATAGGTCGCACTGAATCTGAGTGGGCAATAATCTAACGTACCGTATGCACACGTACTGGATCTGAGTGTACGATAACCTAGTATACCTTATGTGCACCTAAGTTTTTGCATTGTGAAAGAGGATAGGTTTTGGATGGAGAATGTCCTACATTAGAATGGAGCACATCATCCTACACTCTAGTTCAGACATCCTCTTGTAGAGATTGTGTACAAACTTTTATAACACAAACACCTCTAAGCATTAACTGGTTGAGCCCAACCCTACTTAATATTAAAGGAGGAGCACAACAAATATTGTGCTGATGTGTCGCCGTCTCATTTCTTTTTGCTAAAAAGAAAAGAAGAAAAAAGAGAAAAAAAGGAGTTGGGAGCATCAACTATTTCCTACAAAAGGGGAGAGATAGTTAAGAGTCAACTAATAAGATTTTTTTTGTTTTCTTTTGTTTCTTGTTTGAGTCTTTTAACTTTTTCATCTCAACTTCGTTTTTATGAAAAATACACCAAATTAATAATCTTTTTGGGATCTTCGATTTGATATCTACTATACATATTTATAATTAATTTTTAATTGTAATTCATTTCTTTAAGATTATTGTGATATATAAAATAAAAATGTCAGATAATTTTAAAATAATGTTTTGGGTTAATTACAGCAGCCCCATCAAACTATCAGGTTTTGCACATAAATCACTAAATTTTTTTTCTTGGTATCAATACATACAAACTGTACGAGTTTGACAGATAAACCATCAAACTTATTTTCCAACATAAACCACTAATTTTTTTTTTTGGCACCAATACAGACAAACTGTACGAGTTTAACAGATAAATCATCAAACTTATTTTCCAACCATTTTTTATCACAAATCTGCACGCGACTTGTGCGTGATACACTTTTAAGGGTATTTTTGGTCCAAACAACATTTTTAGTAGGTAGAATAACTGCTTATCTTCAACAATGTAGGTTCTTGATATTGGAAAAGGTAACCGTTGATTCAAATGAATTGTTAAGGAGAAAAAAAGTGTGAATGAAATTTACACTTTTGGTACTAAAATAATTGTTTGGACAAAAATGGACTCTTAAATTTTTATCACACACAAGTCACGTGCCAAATTCCAGCAAAAAATGGTCAGAAAATAAGTTTGGTAGTTTATTTGTCAACTGAAAAATAAGTTTGGTGGTTTATCTGCTAAACCCGTATAGTTTGTATATATTGCTGCCAAGAAAAAAAGTTTAGTGATTTATGTGTAAAAACAGTGATAGTTTGGTTGAGTTGCTGTAATTAACCCTAATATTATTTTTTTTTTTTTTGAAAGGTAATAATCATCTACTTTTTCTTTAAGATTACATTTTTTTGCTATTTTTTTTAATAGTTTTGGATTGTTTGAATCATTTTATGTTAAAGAAACTTGATAAAGGAAATTACAAAGAAAGCTTAGACATATAAGTTAAAGTATTTGTTGACTAGTTTAGGCTGCTTTTTTTTTTTTTTTTGGTGAAAAAAAATATATATTGAATACAAATATAATAAGTTGACTATTTTTTAATTTAACTACGTTACAATAATATAATTTAGAACTCTATGATTAATGAACTCATATGATCATGAGATTTCATTCTAATATTACTGTATTTAATATATATGATTAATATATATTAAAAAATTCTGATATTATTTCACCTTTATATAAATATATAATAATTATATTATTATGAATTTTACAAATATTTAGTCATCACAATTAGGGTCATGCTATATACTTTAACTATAATCGGTCCTAAAAAAGTGCAAAGTATTCATGATCCCTTTTTCCGGGTATTTTTAGAAATTTTCGATTTTTTCAGAAAATTGGTATCCTATGATATATATATATTTTTTTTTAATATTGTTTGGTATTCTATTGCACAAATCTTGTATTTTTCATTTTTCTTTTAATAAAATCAAGAATATATTTAATAATTAACCAATCCCCTTAATTATATTAAATTTTATTGACTTTTCAACTCAAAAAATAAAAAGTAGTTTTTTCTTATCTCACATGATCGGAGATGTATGCAAATTATCTTGGGATGAAGGAATATTTGTTTTCTTTATTTACATAAAAATATGAATATTAGCCATACGCCGCCTCAACGCTGTGAACCCAAAACCCTAGCTTCGGCTTCGAAAGCGTTTATAAGTAGCATCACCACCACCGCAATTTCAACACCATTCGTCTCTTCGTTCTCCCAGGACCCCGGCACACACACACACACACACACAAACACAAACACATTTGTTTGAATCTGAATCTCACTGGGCTATGACGATGAATTGTGATAGGTCTCGTTCGTCGTAATGGCATTTCCATGCCTTGCCGACCATCCTGTTATATCACCACCCATAAACTGAGCCCTAATTTCATTCACCCCCTCCTAAGGTAATTGTTTTTTGTATTTTTGGAATGATTTTGTGTTTAGTCGTTGGCCAATGATTACAAATCTGAAAAATTGACAAGCATATGTCCGAATCACTGTGTGTGGACTATCTAATCTTCTCAATGAGGCCCTTTTGGTGTTTTCTTTTCTTAGATCTTGCAGTTTTGTGTTGTCTTGCTTTATTTGATTTTTCCAAAATTTATTTATTTTTCGAAATATGTTTTCAATTTGAATTTTAGACTTTTGTTTTCTGATTAATTTATTTTTGCCTGAGAAAGAGAATGGGTCATATGATGATTAGAAGCATAGTTCAAATGAATTCAATTGTGATTATAAAACAGCAATAGTCTTTCGCTCCTATCTGATGATTCTAATTATGTTCAAACAGAATTCGAAAATTACCCTGTCAAAATTTAAATACACCATACAATTTAAATATGCTAGAAATTCTTCAGTTTTTCCCTTTGATCTATTTTCAGAATTCAATCGATGATGACTGTAGCTTTTTGACATTCTGACACCTCTTGTATGAGAAGGGTCTTAACTGTCTCTTCTTTGAGCACATGAAGCAACTCCCTGAGCCTCTTTGATCATTATACTGGATTTGGTTTGTTATATTATTTGTTTTAATTTCGTAAATTTTTCATTTTTTTTTGTTTAATTGGTATTTTCAGAGTGAGGCTTCTTTATCTGGTTGACAGATTTATACTGGTTTCTTGTCAACTCGTTCCCTAGAAGCAAAACTAATCGTGTTGCTCTTTATATGTCACTTCATTGCTTTTCTTGTTTGCATTTGGAGAACACTGGGGCAGCTATATCTCTATATTCTCTGTTTTTATTTAGATTAACGATGATGAGCTCTACAGACCTGTAATGATTGCGGATATGATCGCAATTGTTTATGAACATCTAAGGGACTGAGTTTTCTTTCTTTAGTATTCGCCGTTTTGGTTTTGCTGAATGTATTTTTATGATTCTTTTCCTTATTTTGTAATTGTAGCTTACAAGATCTGTTTGCCATTCTTAATTTGGTTGGTGTGGCATATATTATTGTGAAGCTATAAAAATTGTTTTTCTCGCTATCCAGTGTTGCTCTTTTGGTGCATTTGGACGTTGAGGAACGACAATTTTCTCTTTCTGGTTTTTTAACTTCAAATTAATTCTTCAATTTAAGTCTTGTTTACGATTTATGTTCTTGTATACAATTTATTTTGATTATCTGTCCTCAATTTCATCTTGGTCAATGTCTAGGAACTATCCACCTTTTTTTTAAAAATCCCTTTCTTTTTTTCTTGTTTCAGCAAAAATTTTAAAAATAAAGTAATAATTGGACATTTTTATAAATCTTTTGTTTTGTTTATAATTTTAAGATGAATTTATGTATTAAAGTTGGTTATAATATTTTTGAATTATTTTGTTAAACTTTTGAATTTTTAATATAATATTTCCGTACTAGTAATTAGTAATGTTGTATGAAAAATGTCAAAAAATGTTTTATATTGCCACTCATTGTTTATATTATTTTATATTTATAAATTAGTTGTAAATAAATCTATTTCTATCAAATTTAAGATGCCTATATGTATTTGAGTTTGTTATAATAATTGTAAATATGTCATGTTAATTTTTTAAATTTTTAATATATTTTTAAATATTTTTCAGAAAATTGCACCGATATTCTGATATCTCCGTAAATTGAAAGATTGATATCTCCGTGAATACCGATATTTTTGTCCTTGGTTGTATTAGACCAATATACATCATTGATCTTGACCTTGATAAATTTCACCAAAAACCCTAAAAAGGAGATTCTATTTTTCTCATGATTATATTACATTAATCAATATTAACCTACTAAAATCCTAGGTAGTGCAAAAATGTGAAATATATTTCGCCATAAACTTAAACAGGAGTAGCTGTTTTTCCCGTAAATATTATGCTAATGAGGAGGGCGATAATAAAACCTAGAATCGATAGTTGGAACATGTGAAATATTTAACAAAGGTATTCGGAACTCTTTTACCTTTGTCTAGTGTTTTGAATTGAACGATGAAGAGCAGTAAACTATTTTCTGTTGTGGATATGTTTATGGTTTCCCGAATGCACATAGAAGTCCTGATAAACTACCAAACCAACTCAGTATTTACTTGGTTCTCAATCAATTAAATACAAATATCCACAATTCAGTTTTGTTGTAGTTTTTATAATATTGAATGTAAGAACGGCTTGATTTTTCAAAGCTTTGTTTTGCGATTGGTGCTTTTGCGTGATTGTGTTGGTAAAAGAGTTTGGAGTTGGAAGGCATTGTTCGCGATGGTTTTGGTCCATGTTGAGTGGTTCTTGCTTTGGCTAATATACATGTTTTTTATGGAAGTTGTGAAGATTAGTTCAAATATTAAGCTGGAAGCATAGTTTATAGCATTGTATAATTAGATGTTAGGCATGAGGGGCATTTCTGTTATTTCTGCGTATGTGTGAGTTCAGTTTAGTCATTCTACAATACAAATCAGTTTGGAACTTAATTGCAATTATAACAAGTAACCAATTGCATTTAAACATTCAATGGAGTTGAGAAGAAAGGCTTAACTTCCCTCAGCTGGTTCCAGAAATAGTAGGTGCAAGCATTCATTGATCTTAAAGGCAAATTCGCATGCAAATACGAAGGAATTGAAGAGTTCAGTGTAAGGTTGATTCTCGATTTATAATCATAGAGTTTGATTATGTTTATCAGCTGTATTGAGCTTCTTGTATTGTGATTCTGTAACCTTGGAAGATTAATGAGATTTGTTGCTGATGTTGCTCCGTGGATGTAGAATCTGTCAAGATTCGAACCACGTTATATCTGGTGTCGTTTAATTTCAGTTTGTTATCTTAATCTTCTTGCGTGTGAAATTCTATCAACCAAATTGGAATTCTTGTGTATGATTTAATATCTTTGAGTTGGTATGTTCAAAGGGTTAAGTGAATCCATAACAATCTGGCGCCGTCTGTGGAAATCAAATTGGGATGATCAAAATGACTTATGCAAGATTTGATATATATAAGTTTTCGGGAAAATCAGATTTCAGTTTATGGAGAATTAAAATGAGGGCACTGCTTGTCCAACAGGGACTTGCAGTGGCCCTTGAAGGTGAAGACAAATTGCCAGCAACCTTGAAAGCTGAGGAGAAGTCTCTGATTCTGGAAAAAACACATAGAGCTCTAATATTGTGTTTAGGTGACAAGGTCCTAAGGGAAGTTTCAAAAGAAACAACAGCACATGGAATTTGGAACAAGCTTGACAAGATCTATATGGTGAAATCTGTAGCAAACAGACTTTATATGAAACAAAGGTTATTTGCTTTCAAGATGATTACAGACAAGAACTTATCTAATCAAATTGATGAGTTTAACAAGATCCTTGATGACCTTGAGAATATAGAGGTCAAACTAGAGGATGAAGACAAGGCTCTTATTCTTCTAACTGCTCTACCAAAGTCATATGAACATTTTAAGGATGCTATACTGTTTGGCAGAGATGGAACCACCAAGCTAACACTGTCTGAGGTGGAGGCAGCCTTGAGATCAAAGGAGGTGCAGAAAGGATTTGATTCTGGGCATGTTGAACAACCTGGAGAAGGATTGATGGTGAAGAAGTTTGCTCCAAGAAAGTTCATGGTGAACAAAAATAAGAATCAAGCCAAACAACAAGAAAGGACTAATCACACTGAGGTAGAAACCAGAAAGTGCTTCAAGTGTCATACTCCAGGACACCTGGCCAAGAACTGTCTTCTCAAGAGTAAAAACAATCAACCTAAGGCTCAAAACAAACAGAATAAAACCAGCAAAATCAAGAATACAGCAGAT